>CM060704.1:140965983-141573483 GCA_030686995.1 Artemisia argyi
TTGATGAAATGGTAGCGGACTTTGATATGCTTCGTCTTAGAGTGATGTACGGGATTGCACGAGATGGCTATGGCACTTTTTGAGTCACAATACATAGGTATTCTGTCAAAAGTAAAGCCATAATCTGTGAGCTGTGTCCTCATCCAAAGAACTTGGGCACAACACGCAGATAGAGACACATACTCGGCTTCGGCGGTTGATAGCGCAGTACAATCCTGTTTCTTTGACGACCAGCTTACTAGCTTTTCACCCAAAAATTGTGCTCCACCTGATGTACTTTTTGCTGTAACTTGATCACCAGCATGGTCTGCATCTGAGAATGCTGTTAGATTAAACCCCGAATCCTTCGGATACCAAAGTCCCATGTTAATGGTGCTTCGTAGGTACCGAAAGATCCGTTTAACCTCTTTGAGGTGAAGTTCGGTAGGCTTTGCCTGAAACCGTGCTAATAAACATACAGCAAATTGAATATCGGGTCGGCTAGCAGTTAGGTACATGAGAGAACCGATCATGCTCCGATATTTCTTCGGATCGATGGATTTCCCAAACAAATCAGCATCAATTTTTGGTGAAGTGACCATTGGAGTACCAACAGAATCACAATTTTCCATTCCATGTTTTTTCAAAATCTCTATTGTATATTTAGCTTGATTGATAAAAATACCACGAGGGGATTGATGTATTTGTAAACCAAGAAAGAATTTTAGTTCCCCCATCATGGACATTTCAAATTTGCTTTTCATGAGATTTTCAAAATGTTTTGAATGGTTAGGATTGGTTGATCCAAAAATTATGTCGTCCACGTAAATTTGAACGATCAAAATGTCATCTTTGAATTTTTTGATAAACAAGGTGTCATCAACCGTTCCTTTTGTGAAATTGTTTTTGAGCAAGAAAGATGATAGTTCGTCATACCACGCTCTTGGAGCTTGTTTTAAACCATAGATGGCTTTCTTAAGCTTGTAGACGTAGTCTGGATGATCTTTGTCGATGAATCCCTCTGGCTGACTCACATACACTTCTTCTTTCAGAGTTCCATTCAAGAAAGCTGTCTTAATGTCCATCTGATAGACTGTGATGTTTTTGTGAGCTGCATAGGCTAAGAAAATCCGGACTGCTTCAAGTCTAGCTACAGGCGCGAATGATTCTTCGAAATCTATCCCTTCTTCTTGTGGATAACCTTTAGCCACGAGACGAGCTTTGTTGCGAATTACAGTCATTTCCTCATCCATTTTGTTCTTCCACAACCACTTGAGATCAAGAACGCGTTTATCAAGTGGTCGTTCAACAAGTTCCCAACTATCATGTAACAGGTATTGAAGAAGTTCATCCTGCATCGCTTCTATCCAAGGGTATTTTGCCATTGCTTCCCGAATGTTCTTTGGTTCTTTGAGACTGATTGAGCAAATGTAAATGCACAATTCGAGATCGGTGGCAAGTTGTCTTCTCGTCTGAACTGGCTTTGAAGGTTCACCAATAACTTGTTCTATTGGATGGTCTTTTGTCCATTGAAACGTAGAAGGGTACCTTGGGTTTAACGTATGTGTGTTAGACGGTTCATGTAACCTTGAAGAAGATTCAGCAGAGTCTGTTGCAAACGGGTTTTCAAATACTTCTTCTCCTTCTTCTAACGCAACATCGTTTGAATTATTTGTAGGTTCTTCTTGAAAATTTGTGTTTTGATGTTGCTCATCAACTCTTGGTGGTTCAGTTTCAAGTACTGGAGTGGCTTGAGTAGATGTAGATGATGTTGAGGTAGTTGGTGCTTCAGCTTCGATTGTTGTAGATGCATCCAGTGGTGGTGGTGGTGGTTGATGTTGAGCGGGTGCAGCGGAATGTTGTTGAGATGCATTTGTCGAAGTTCCACCATAATATTCATCAAACATTAACTCGAAGAAATTTTCCAGTTCTTGTTCTGAAGGTTTGTCTGTGTTTGTTGAATGAGCTCCATTAGGCACGAGTCCTGAACTGATGTGTCCAGAAGTCTGACTGTTTGGTGCGGGTCCTAATCTGGTTTGATTAGAAGCCATTGGATTAAGCGCGGGTTCGAGAGCGTATCTCTCAGAAGCCATTTGTGAAATCTCGTCAAACTTCACATTCATCGTCTCCATTATCTTTTTCGTTCTTTGATTATACACCCTGAATGCCCTCGAGTTTTCTGAATATCCAATGAAGATTCCAATATCACCCTTAGCTTTCAACTTTCCTAGATCTTCTCTGTCGTTCGTCGGATAGCACAAAGCGCCAAACACGTGAAGGTAAGAGATGTCAGGTTTACGGTTGTTCACTAGCTCATATGGGGTTTTATTGAATCTCGGATGTACTAGGGATCGGTTTTGAGTGAAACAAGCGGTGGCAACAGCATCAGCCCATAAGAATAGTGGTGCACTAGAATATATCAACATTGTGCGAGCAGCTTCCACAAGAGTTCGGTTTCTTCTTTCAACTACCCCATTCTGCTGTGGAGTTCTAACAACTGATGTTTGGTGTGTGATTCCAACATCTTCGAAGTAGGTTCTTAACTCCTGATTTGTGAATTCTGTGCCATTATCTGTTCTTACAATCCTTACTGGAGCTTGAAGTAGAACTTGAATACGCTTCAGAAAGGTGATGATGATGCTTGGTGCTTCGTCTTTTGATCTCAAAAACTTTACCCATGTATATCTTGAATAATCATCAACAATAACGAGAATATACTTCTTCCCATTAATGTTTTCAACTCTCATTGGGCCACATAAGTCCATGTGCAACAAATGTAACCTTGCTTCCGAACTAGGTACGGTTTTGGGTTTATATGATGCTCTTTTGCTTTTTCCTTGTTCACATGATGGACATAGATGATCCTTGGTGTATTTGAACTTAGGAAGTCCAGTGACGATGTTGTCTTTGGCTAACTTGTTGATGGTGTCGAAATTGAGATGGGATAATCTTCTATGCCACAGCCAGGACTTAGTTTCGGTTGCCCTTGTCATAAGACAAATTGGTGATGTAGAAGCCATTTGGTTGATGTCGATAGCATACAAGTTTGTACCACGATTACCAGTTAAGAGATCATCACCAACCAAATTTCTTATGAAAACCGTGTTTCTCCTGAATGCAACTTCTAAATCTGCATCACAAAACTGCCCAACTGAAAACAAGTTGTGTCCCAACCCTTCGACGTAGTAAACTCGAGTGATCAAAAAATTCCCAAACTGAAGATCTCCATAACCCTGAATAGCTGCTACATGATCATTTCCAAAGCGTACAGTTCCCATGAATTTCCAGATGAAATTGATCAGCAGCTTTAAATTCCCGGTCATGTGCTTGGAGCAACCCGAGTCGACGATCCAAAGACATATTTCGATAACCTGCCAATAACAGAAGAATTTGTATTTGGAAACCGTTTTGAATTTGGTTCCATGGGGTTAGGGGTACATTCTAAATCACACTCAAAGACAGTTTCTACATGTTTATCTTGAACTAATTCAACTTTTCCATCATTGAGTATAAATTCTCTACCCGTTGGAATCCAAACACAATACTTAAGATAGTTCCTAGGCGTGCGACTATTAGTGGTGTTCCTAATTCTTTTAATTAGGTTTCCAACAAATCTAGATTTAGCACTAGGACCTTTCGAAACGCTCTCCTGTTCTGGCGTAACACTCACATTCTTAGAAACACATTCATCATGAACATCATTAATTAAACATTTCTTGCATATTAAACAAACAGAGTCATTACATGCATTAGAACCAGTACTCTCGACATTACATTCAGATGAAATATGTCTCTTATTAGAAAGCGATAAATTCCTAGGGTGTTCTTCTACTTCTTCCACTTTATTCTTGCAACTACTCTTAGAGACAGGCGAGACTCTATTGTTCCTTGTATTGCTCCTAGGCTGTAGTCTGCTGCTCCTAGAGGTGCTTTCTAATCCTGTAGAAGTTGAGGCACACGCATTAGGATTTATATTGTTGTCCTTTTTAGCAACACTAGAATCTTTAGAATTATCCTTTTTGCACGCATTTGTCTTAGATGTGGAGGCAGACGCATTAGTGGGACTAATCCTAAAAAGGCCAGGTGCTAGAACTTTTGGTGTTTCGACAACCGCTTTTCCTTTATCAACAATCTTTTCATTTTCACATTTCTTAGGCAAGGGTATTGGAGTGACTGGTTTTGTCAAATCCTTTTTCTCATCGACTTTTGGAGCAAACCGTGAAATTGAAATTTTTGGTTTTTGAACCGTGTTTGAAACATTTGGTTTCTCCGAAGTCAATGGTTTTGCAAACTTAGTTTCCTCACCCTGCCTTTTTTGACTTTCAAGCTGAGCCCTCAAAAGATCATTTTGCTCTTTCATGTTCTTGAAAGCACGCTCATACGACAGTTTGTCATACTTGCATTCTTCCTTTTTTCGATCAAGTTGTTTAAAACATGACACATTTTCATTTTCAAGCTTTATAAGAGCATTTTCATATTTGGAAACAATTTCAGAGGTCTCAGCTCTCAGTCTTTCATCGTCTTGAACAGAGTATGTTTGTAAAATGATGGACATAATGTCAGTGGTCATAACAGCTTCGAAGAGAGAATCATTTAGGTTTTCCAAAACATTCATGTTTTCACGAGTATCATTAGCTTCGTTTACCAGGGATTTGTGGTCCTTGACAAATTCGGCCGTTTCTTTTAAGAAAGCTTTTTCAAAATGGATTACCCTCGCACTGATGTTATTCAGTGGGATAGTAATTTCGTTTTCAAAAACTTTTTTCTGCTCAATATGAAAACTGGAATGCCAGTTATTAATATCGATTGTAGTTTTAGAAGCAACAATGTTTTGAAGTTCTTGAATTCTCTTTTTAACGTCATCCAGAATGTTTCTAGCCTCACTTGTATTAAAAGTGTTGTTAGAAGACATTTGTTCCATTTTTGAAAGAGATTTTGAAATAATTACTTTCTTAGAAAACATTTTTGAGAATGGTCGTTTTATGGAAAACACAGATGGTTCTTTTTGTGGAACAAAAGTAATTCCTGAAAGTTTGTTCAATTTGTTGTAATCAATGGGTTTCAAATCCTTTTGTTTCATTTTAGAAATGCTCTCTTCGACATGTTCTATCGTTTGCACAGAATCCCGAACGACGGGAGGATCATGTTTGGTGTAAAAAACACTACCATTATACAAAACATTCTGTTCTTGCTGAGCTTTCTTGAGATTACTGGGAGTGTTGTTACCAAGAGCCACTTTATGTTTCGTATGGTAAACCGGATTAGTTTGATTTGAAATCATTTTCATTGTTTGACTTGACTGACCCGACTTAACCACTAATTCTTCTAAATGAGCAATCATGTGTTCTGACTCTACGATTTCGGCCAAAAGTTTGTCTTCTTTCTTTGCAAAATCCTTTTTCAACTCATCCCTTTCTTTTTCAAGATTGGTATAAGCTGTTTTTTGTTTAGAAAGTTGGTTTTGTAAATCAGAAATTTCCGCGTTTAAAGCTTTTATCTTCTTGAAAGAATTAACATCAAGTGTATCAAATTTGAGTTGCAATTGTTTTTCCCTTGAAACGGAATTTTGATAACCAGTTTCTAATTCAGACAATCTTTTGTTATGAAACTCAAAAGCTTTAGCGTTTTCCTTGTAACTCTTAAGCTCAGCGGTCAATTTAGCATTCGCGGCCTTAACATCGCGATTGACCTTTTTCACTTTTTCGATTTCAATACCACAGTTATTTAATAATGATTCAAATAAAGCACGTGTTTCCTCATCATTCACAGCATGCTGTGAAACAAAGCCTCCATTATGATTCACATCTGGAGTCGCTGAAGGAGTATTGCTACTACTTGGCGTGTCCAGGAATGTATCATAAGTGGGTGCTTGCTTCTCAAAATGCTGTTCCTCATGAGGAGACATATCAAATATATCATTAGTATGACATGTGTTGAAATTTGATACCTCAGAGACTGCATTGATGTCATAGACCGGAGGTGTGTCAGAATCTGTGTCATACTTTGCCTCCTGAAGATTTGCCATAAAAATGCAGTTCGCATCGATATCCTCTCTGTCTTCCATGTCATCCATAAGAGCCATAAAATCATTTTCCTCTGCGTTCAACTGAAATCCTGCCTCTGCCTTTTGTGCCAACATCACTGCTTTCTGCAAGTACGCTAGATCTTTCTTGTTTGGCTTAGTAGGACAGTTCCTTGCCATATGACCTACACCCTGACAGTTGAAACACTTTACCGGATTTCCCTGATTAACATTCCCCAAATTCCCAACAACTGGGGCTGCAACATTCCTATTCTGATAACCCATTGCCTGATTACCAACATTCTGACCCCTCTGATTTCCAACAAACTGACCCAACTGATTCCCTGCATACTGACCATACTGATTCCCTGCAAACTGACCTGCATTCTGATTCCCTGCATTCTGCATATTCTGATATCCCTTCTGATTCCCATAAACTCCAACCATTTGGCCTGCATTGCCCATATTGAAATTCGGCTGAGCAAACTGCTTGTTGCGAGTGTTCGATGAAATCCTTTGGTTGTTGTTTGTTGGAGCAGAATAGCGTCCTTGGAATGCTTTTGTCAGAAAAGCAAACGCTTGTGTCAAGGCTGCAGTAGCTTCATCATTGTCAGTGAATTCTGGTTCTTGGAAATGTGGGTATTGTTGTTGTGGAATAACTTGTTGTTGTTGTGGGTAGAACTGTTGTTGGTAGACCGGTGTTGGTTGTAGAATGCATGATGGTTGCATGTAGTTGTGAGTGGAAGATGATGATGGTTGTTGAGTGTTCACTGGTAAAGGTGTTGGTGTATTAGCAATTAATGCGAGAGGATCATGATTCTTAGCCAATCTTTCTTTCCTTACTTCATTAGCCTCAGCTTGGTTTTGCTTCAAAAAGTCATAGAGTTGATCATAATTCACGTTGTGTAAATCCTTTGTTTGATTGACAATTGTAACAAAACGACCCCATTCTTCTGGAAGGTTATTGATGAATTTGATGTTTGTTGCAATTGGTCGAGGTGTCAACTTGTTTCTGATCAACTCATTCATCAAAGTGCAAAACCTGGTGTAGTATGATTCAATCTGTTCACCTTTAGTGGATGTGAAATTCTCCCATTCAGTAAGAAGTTTGTTCTCAACATCTTGTTGTCCAATCTCTGTTCCATGACATATCCTTCTAACACGTTCCCACATAGCATAAGCAGTTTCACAGCTGTCGACCGCAGCAAAGATCTCCCTTGGTAATCCAAGTTGGATTAAATGCATTGCCATATCATCGGCTTTGATCTGCGCCTTGTCTTCATCTGTGTAATCTGCTTCTGTTTGTAGACGCACGAATGGTTGAGTAGGAGGTGTTTCATTTGGATTACCTTCAATTTGAACATGTCTTGGCTGAAATGGACCTTTTTCTATGGATTTGATCATTAATTTGCCATTATCTTTAGTTTTGATGTAACGAAGCATGCGGCTTGTCCATGGAAGATATCCACCTTTTTCAAGCATCGGAGGTCGGTTTTCGGCACCGGCAGCATGAATGTCTTGTTGAGTTGCCATGATTTGAATTCAAAGTGAAACGTTGTTCTGAGGATCTTTTGAAAGATAACAAAGGTTGTTGTTGAAGATTAGTTGATTTGGTGAAGATGAAAGTTCGTTCTCGGTTGATCTGATTGATTTCGTAATTTCCCGCCAAAAATCGAGTATGAAAATTTTCTTTCTCAAAATTTGAAAATCACTAAGAAATACAATTCTAAGGTTACTAGAAAAATTTGAGTTTTGAAAATATTTCCGCCAAATTTTACCGAAAAATTTTGAATTTTGGCCTAAAAATTTGAATTTTCGGCCGAAATTTTCAACGTTATACCAAACTTTGAATCTCGCGTAAAAATTGAACGTAAAGTCTCGTGTGAAAAATAAATTTTACTCAAATTTTCCCGCCAAAAAACTTTTTTTTTTTTTTTTTTGCTAACTCGATAGGATTGTAACGTTCTAACTCGGTAACCTTGTTTTCAAACTCGATATGTTGTAAAGCTCCAAACTCGATAAGTTTCACAACACCCAAACTCGATAAGTATGATGTAGTGGACCAAACTCGATAAGTCAGATGATAGTCCTAACTCGATATGTCTAGGAAGTAACCAAACTCGATAAGTCAAGAGTATTACCCCAAACTCGATAGGTCTTATGTAGTTTCAAACTCGATAAGTTAAGGTAATATACCAAACTCGATAGTCCAGATGAAATTCCAAACTCGATAAGTCTAGGAGTATCCTAACTCGATAAGTTTTGAAAAATTGGGCAGAGTTTTCCCTAACTCGATAACCAATAAGCCTAACTCGATAAACGATTAGGAGAAGAAGGCTAACTCGCCAAACCTCAAAGATCCAAACTCGATAAAACTGAGCACTTAACTCGATAGAACCAAATAAGTCCCCTAACTCGATAGAACTAATCACCTAACTCGAAATAATAAAGTGCCTAACTCGAAAGTTTTAACACCTAACTCGATAGTACCAGTTTCTAACTCGATAGTATGGCAAATCCTAACTCGATATGACCAGTTACTAACTCGATAGTACCACGATGAACAGTAACCGAATCTTAAAAAATCACTTTGAAACCAAGTTTTTCAACCAAATCAAACCTAAAACAACCTATATTATCCCTAGGCGATTGATACCACTTGTAGGACCGTAGAACAACGTATTTCACATATGATTCAAGCCTAGATCTAGAGAGAGAAAGTAAGTAGAGAGAGAGAGTGGATGAGAACTCTAGTGTGTGAAAATAATAACCTTGTTAATGACTAAGAGAACCAACTAGAGAACCAACCTCATAAATGAGGTTTACAAGAGTATTTATACACAAAGTCTAGGGCTTCTCTAAACTTTGACCTTATTACATAACTAGCCCTTAGACTTTATAAAATCATGAATAATACACATAAACTTCATCATAATGATATCCTAAAGCAACCTATAACTACACGTTAATGACCGACACTTTTTATAAATAAAATATGATCCTAACATTACCAATTATGGTTTTTCCACAGCCTTTACCACAAGCCATAATCTTGCGGGCTAGCCAACTCATTAGCTTTTTAGGATAATGGGGAGTTGAGGAACCATACAATTTTTGGCAAATTGCAAGCCATAAACGGGTTTGAGTTATCTTTACCAAGAACCGTTTGCTCCTGGATTAGCCAATCCTGTTGTGGGTTAGACATGGAGGATTGGTACCATTTATTGCGTTCTAAGTGAGAAAAAATTTTAAAATTTTGGCTAAAATGGGGGTTCTTGATGGAACATGTGTTTAAATTCGTTAGAATAACGAATCTCCCCCCACACTTAGAACTGAATATTGTCCTCAATATTCAAAGTACCGGGTGTTAAACCGACACTTAGAACGTAAAAGAAAATATTCCATAGCCTTTATTTATGATGTATATACATACAATTATTTTTTAGATAAAACTTCTTAAATATAAGCTATCACTATATGTACATTTTTTTTTTTTTTTTTTTTTTTTTTTTTTTAGGATATATATATATACAACATGTGGGGCATCTCCCCCACACTAGGGTGGTACACACGGGTGAAAACCCATGTTTTTGCTAATGTTTTTTATTACCGAGTCACTAACTTGACTCGACCCCGAATTCATTTGTCCATGGGGAAGCAAGTGGAAGAGACAATCTCAATCAGACTTTCATTCAAGATGTTTGGATAAACATTTGAAGCACGTGAAAGTTCCACACCGATGAGACAAGTAACCGGCTCATAATTTATAAATGAGAATGCCGGGATCAAAGATAATGTCTTCACTCCCGAAAGAGTGAAGAACAGGAGAAGCAACAGGATATATGAAGAAAAGAAAGAAAGTCATGATGAAAATCATAACTAACTCTTCTTCCTCAATAGGAGAATTCATTGTTTCATGAATCTCCTCATTTAAGCTCGTTTGATCAAGACATATTATGGGTATGTCTAGATCAAAATAGAAACTATCAGACTCCGGTGGAGATATGATATGAGTGAGTTCACCGAAGAACTCCTCAAAGGTAAATGATTCGTATTCGGGATTGATTTGAGTGAGTTCATTGGGGAACTCCTCAAAAGTAAATGATTCATAAACGGGAAGAGCATTATAAGAATGAGAAGTGGTGATACCACTTATCTTCTCTTCCGTTTGATCAAAATGGAACGTTTGCAATTCAGGAGTAGAATCATTGATCAAAACCTCACTATCCTTGACGGGGATAGGAGATGAAATAGGCTTTTCATTAAAAGCCTCGATTCTAGAAATGAGAAGATTAGCATTTAATAATGTAAGACGAAGAGATTCGTCTTGGATTATTTCTTCCTCATTCTCTTCTTCTGAGTTGACAAGCTCAGAAGGTAATTCCCCCACATAACTTATGTCTCCACAAGATAAAGAATAGTTCTCATCAGAATCAGAGAACATCTCAGTGTGATTATTTGGAAAGACGAGAGGGGGAGGAATATCACACACATGATCAAGAATTCCCTGTGACTCTCTTGGGATCGGGACAAGGTTCTCAACACTAGACTTTATGAATTCGTCCGATTCCTTTGCAGGAACAGTGTCAAGATGCTCGTCCCCCATGTTCAGAGAGTGAGTGGGCACCTCGGGTGTGATAACATCATACTCAGGGAGATGAGAAGGACTAGCAGTAATGGAGTCTACAAGTTCCATTATTTCTACTGCTGGTGATTCAGTTATATTCTTTTCTCCCTGTATATGCATGGAAGGAGTCTCAACTGATGAACATGATGAGGTATCATCACTTTCATCATCCTCATCGAGAAAAACAGCATTTTGAAATTTGGTACGTGTTATAGCTGCTTGTTCTAAGACTAGTAATTCTTCCATGCTTCTTTCGTCTCTAGCAGCATGTTTTTCAGCAAGTAATTCCGTGATAGATTTATCACGAGAATATTGAGTGAGTGGAGACTGTGGGGGTGTGGATGTGTCAAAACCAGAAGGTTGACATTGATCATAATTATGAGGACCCCCACAATATACACAAGAAAAACTTTGTGCATTGTGAGACGACATATTAGCCAACTCCTCCTTAAGATCTTTGAGTTTCTCAAGAACCTCTAGATAAGGGTCTTGCTGGATGTGAGGAGTTGCTTGGTTTATTTGGCACTGTGGAGGTGGGTCTTGAAACGAATAGTCATAATTGTTATAAGGAAATGGATTCCTTGTTTGACAATCAGAGCTAAAGTGTGGACCTCCACAGTACTCACAACAGTTGAACTGATGTGGTTGTAAGTCGTATGTGTTTAAGTCATAATTGTTATTAGGAACCTGTTCATAGACAAACTGATTCCTAGTTTGACAATCAGAACTGTAGTGTGAATCACCACAATACTCACAACAGTTAAACTGTTGAGTCTGGTTTGGTGTATTTTGATACGAAGCATCATTGAGATTTGGATAATATGATTCTTGCTCGTATGAATGTGATGGGTAGTTGGAAAAATTTGAGGAGTCGTTGAATGAGTTTTGATTAGGATCATAAGCAAATGAATTACTCGATCCACAAAACAAACAACTCCCATTTTGGATATCATTACCACATTGTTCACATGTACACCAATGACATGGAAAACCGAAAAGCGACTCACCACAACCGACACAAGGAACAAAATCTGGAGGTGGGACAAGTAGTGTGCTCTGAGAGCTAGGAATTTCCACCACTTCCGTTATGGTCTCGGGTTTTGGTTCTTGATAATTGTGAAGGTTGGGCAAATCGTTCTTTTCAGTAACTACCCTAAGCTCTGTACGTTTGCTTGACAAACTTTTAACTGTAAACCGTGAAAGATCAAGATTGATTTTTGAAGGTTTAGGAGCATTTGTGAGCTCAGGTTTTTGGACAACCGTGGTTTGGACGTATTTAGCACCTCCATCGTCAGAGGAAAGTACAAGGTCCTTTGTCACCTCGGTTTCTCGTTCCATTTCCCTCACTGGAGAGGGAATATGAATCGATGGTCTATCATAATCAACATGACATCTCGATATCTTTGACAAGGCCACAAGTTTCTCAACTTTGCTTTTACAGGCCCTTTGTTTAAAGAAATCGTCATCGAGAGATGCCATTAGAATCAATTATGAGATAAGTAGAAGAAGGTAGAATCAAAGGGTTTTGGGGATGAGAAATGAAGAATCAAATAGGTAGGGGTGTAAAGGTGAATATTTTTGGGTTTTGTTTTATAGAAATATGGATAAAAGATGGTAAATATACAATGGATGTATATCCAAACTCACTAATACGCAAATCGTTTAAAATAATGCGCACAACCTCCCCGGCAGCGGCGCCAAATTTTGATTCGCCTCAAACAGTCAGATAATTATTGATCAGCCACTTGTGAATGGCCAACTGTAATAGTCAAACAGCTGAGGCAAATGCTTCCGTGAAATACAGTGTTTTCCCGGGTCATAATGTCCCAACGAGGTTGTGATGATTAAAAACGAATATGTGATTAGTGAATGTGAACAGGGAAGGTATAAAAGTGTGTGTGTGTGTGTTTAGACTAGGGTTTTATAACTTAAAATAACTTAGGAAAACTATTGGAATGATTACTTAAAAACCTAGATATCTAAAACGTTTAAAACGTAAACCAATTTAAAATCAGACGCGACTGCGTGCTGAGAAAAAGGTGAGTTTTAAAAGAAAAATAAACTGCAAGGGTTAAAAATGAAAATTCTATAAACTTAAACTTAAAATGAAATTAAACTAAAAATAAAACTATTTTTTAGATTATTATATTATTTATTATTAATTATTTAATTAAAAACTATTTAACTATTTAATTAAAACTTAATTTAAATCAAACTAAAAATAATAAACACTACAAATTAAACTAAAAATTTATAAAAATATTTTCTAAACTTAAAAAAGGAACTTGAAGAAAGTATAAAAAATAAAAATAAATATTTTTGTCTTTTTATGTATTTTCTATTAATTAAAAACTATTTATATTGATTATACTAATTAAACTAATTTAAATTACCAATAATATTAAACTAACTTAGAAAATTATGAAAAATTTTATATATCTAATTAACCATCATGGGAATCCTAAAAAATTATAAAAACTTTATTTTATATATTTTTAAACTAGTTAACTAATTATTATTCTATTTATTAATTAATATCTAATTAAATTATTTAAATTATGAAAACTATTAAATGAACAGTAAAAATTCTAGAAAAATTACTAAAATTATATTATGACTTATGGAAGCTAGGAAAAATATAAAATATAGGTGTTACTATATAAAAACTAATTATGCTATTTAAAACTTATTTATTGATTAATTACTATTAAAACTATTTTTAATTCTAATAAATATCAAATGACAATATAAAAATCTAAGAAAATTATTTAAATTACTTTAACCTATAAGGAAATTAATAAAAATATAAAAACACAAATTACTTAATTAAAATCTAAAAATGAAAATTAAAATTAAATTAAATTAAATAGAAACTATCACTTAATTTTATATTTGTTTTTCTTGATTTTTATTTTTCCAAACTATATTATACCTAAATATAACTAACTTTTGTGAAAACAATATTTCTATAACTTAAAAATAAGCTAGTTATAAGCTAAGAACTTAAACAGTTGACCAAAGTTGACTGAAAATGTAAATAAGCTCAAATGAGCTTATGTGGGACCCACCTTGATTAGTTCTGATCCTAATAAGTTAGTTGGACTTGTCAAAGCTTAATTTGATCAAATAAGCTCAGTAGATAAGCTGGTAAATCAAAATAAGATAATCCAAAAAACTTAATTCTACTCAGAATGGGGACAAGGTTCAAGGGTATTTCTAGGTGGGATCCACTGAGGTACAGGTCAAACAAAAGGTCAATATAAGATCTCTACTAGGAGGGGTTTGGGAGAAGCTATCTATATTAAGCTTTATATTATCTTAACAACAACACATAAGCATAAAAACACAAAAAACTTAAGCAATTAGACAACTGAGACAGTTATATGAAAAATTAATGCAAAAGCTTACAAAATGGATTGTGATGAGAACAATGAGAACAATGACTGAGAATCACCCTAACAACCTTCCACAAGGTTTCTATTACCCAATCAATCCAGAATGCACTTTGCTCAGCTCCTTTCTTTCTTGTTAACTAGATTTTTTATTTATTTGCTATTTATTTTTATTTTACTTATATTTTGTAATTGTTGAGTAAACTGATTTCAAAACTTGAAAACCTTTTTGAAAGCTTGTAAATAAGATTAAGTTAACTTAATGGGACCATAAACAACAACATTTAACAATCTAAGAAGAATTTGTCAAATTCTCTTAAATTACCAAATTTGAATTTAATGAACAAAATTATGATTAAAGGTTTCAGGAAGCTTGAATTACACTACAATAACTTAATGCAACTGATAAAAGTGGAAATTACAACTGAATTGGAAAATTAAACTACATACGATTACCTAAAACTAAAGCTACACTAATACTTCATCTCCTCAGCTTTTTCTTCCATTTGTAGAGACTTCTGAGGTATGTGGGACCCACTGGGGTATTTCCCACCACATCTGAACCCTTGATATTGTCAAACTAATCCCAACCGTTTAAAATCCCTTTTTGGCGCGAAATATCTTTTGGGCACTGTGGATAACGTGGGGAGGGATTTAGGGCTTTAAATGGTTGTTGGAGTGTTGTGGAGGTGGAAGGATAAGGCTGGGGGGTCAAGTGGTGGTGAAACAGGCAAGGTGGAGGGGTGGTATTGGTGCTACAGTGGAGGAGGTGGTATTGGGGAAGAAAGCGGGGTGGTTTTGTTTGTGGGGTGTTGACCGGGGTAAGGGCTTTGACCAAGGGGTGGACTGGGCTATTGGTGGGCTTGGGTAAAAAGGGAAGGGGTGGGCTTGGTGAGTGTTTTGGGTTTGTTTGTTTGGTTATTAATAAAACAAAGGGTCCGTTTGTATAAGTAACTAACAAGGACCAATTTTGTAATTATGGAAAATTAAGGGGCTGAAATGTAAATATTCCATAGTTTATCACAAGGATCATAAATGCCATATGTGAATAGTACATGGTTTATTTTTGATGTTTTTCATTTTTTAAATACCGGGGACTATTTTTGCCAAACTTGTAAAGTTGAGGGGCCTTTTTGTAATTTCTCCAAACTTTTCCACCCAAGGACTAATAGTGACAATTATGAATTCCTTAGGACCCTTAATGATAATTTTCCTATTTTGAACACCCAGGGACTAATTCTGCCATTATTTGAAAGTTTAGGGACCAAAACTGATAAACTGCCAAACTTGAGGGACCAATTATGTAAATTCACCAAACTTAACACCAAGGACCATTCCTGCAAAAGATTATTAGTATAAGGACCAAAATTGCTTTTCTCAAAGTTTTTACATCCTAGGGACCATTTCTGTCAATTTCCAAAGTTGAGGGACTAAACTTGTAATTTTATGAAACTTTGCACCAAAGGACTAAATATGTAACTTTATGAATAAAAAGGACCTTTGGTGACTTTTTCATGTTTTTAGAATAACCAGGGACTAGTTTTGCCAATTTATGAAACTTGAGGGACTGAAACTGTCAATTATGCAAACTTTGTACGTTTTTCATCTGTTTTTGCATATTTTGCATTTGAAACATATAAAACACACCTTTAAGATATTTAAAGTATTTTGATGCATATTTGAGTGTTTTTGGATGTTTTGGCAGTTCAGATTAGTATAAAATGATGAGTATTTAGACACTCATCAGTGTGACGCCGTCATCTCGCCGCCAAATACTTCCTCGGACGGCCTTGATCTACTTCTGACGCCGTCAAGGCCTAGGCTGTCATAAAAAATTACTCTTGACGCCCTGTGTGTGACGCCGTCATCAACTACGGATTTTAATTCTTGGGGTTTTGACGCCGTCAAGAAAAACTCTTGACGCCTTCATGTACTGTTCCCAGCATGGAAAATTGAGACTTTGCCGTTTTCTTCACTTTTATGCTCCAAAAACATCCAAAATGGCTTCTTTTCCAGAATTCACTCTCCAAGTACCTAAAATCACAAAAGGAACGATTTAGGGCAATATTTGATCAAATAAATTCGGATTCGGGCTTAAATGACCCCCTAAAAACGGATCATTTTTCGCCTCATCATTGAACGTCTTAGGAAACATGAACTGACGTGCACTAGGTTTTATTGGTTGTATTTAATGCATGAGTAAATTCTAATGATCCCATGTTAGGAGCTTCTTAGCCGGCTCGACATAGGAGTGAAGTAGGCACTCATAGGATTGGGTAATTAAGTGCGCCACCCCATGAATGGTATTAAGGAATAAAATCCGTTATCCACGCAACTATAACAAGTAATTAACGTGTAAAAGATATCTAGGGAGTAGTGAAATCTAAGTAAACACAACTTCTCCACTTATTGCTCACAACCTTAGTTAATTTAGCTTATTTTCATTTCTTGTATTTTATTTTGAATGCATCTTTAGTATTGGGTTAGTTGACTAGCAACTAATTCCGCCCAAATCATTCAAACCCGAGATTTTTACTTGCTTTCTAAAAAAACATAAAAATACAAAAATAATCATCTTTCATCTTTAGAACTAGTATTTAGGTTTTCTAATCCTAGCGACACTATTCCTAGCTGAACGATCAATCCCTCGGTACTTGTCACTATACTATACTACAACGATCAGGTACACTGCCTGGTGGGGGTTGTAAGCTTCTCAAGATCCCTTGAGAGGTAAAGCCTGGTGCGATTCCCACATATCAAGTTTGTGGCGTCGCTGCCGGGGAATAGTTATTGTCTAGGTTAGAATCTCTTTTTATTAGGTCTACTTGCTAGATTCCTTTCTAGTAAGATTTTGTTTTTTATTTTTAGGTTTTCTTTAGTATATCTTTTTCTTTGTGCCTTTGTTAGTAAATTAAATTCATTGACTATTCCGTTGACCATTATGGAAAACGCGAATCCATCCCTTTCCCCTAGAGAAGTGGTTGTGTTACGTGGACAAATTGAGAGTGAGATTAGGGAACTTAGAGAGCTTAATAGGTTGATTAAGATTGAGCTCGAACATGCATTTAGTGACCCAGCGACCGCCTAATGACTTTGTGAATGTTGTTGAGGGACTAGAAGAGGGGGAAATAGATCCGAAGCTTAATGACTATTTTAATCTATACCCCACTAAGGAGGAGATTGCATATTAATCTTATTGATAACCCGCGATCTCCTTTCACTATAATCGAACCTAAGATAAAGAGAGGCGATCCTAAGAATGCTAAGATACCATGTATGATTGGGTATAGGCACATTAACGATGCTTACATTGACTTTAAATCTCCAATCAACATTATGTCCTCAAATGGTTATAATGATATAGTGAAAACAAGACTTGAACCTAGAAAAGATCCCAAATACCCCGGTGGAGTTTGAAACTTTGTCGGGAGAGTCAAAGATCTACATGTCTTTGTTGGTAATTTCACTTTTGTCACCGACTTTATGATTGTGGAAGATCTTACTAATGTTATTGATTGTCGATTATCCAATGTTGTGTTTGGCAAACCGTTTGTTGAGGAGTCTAAGTTGGAATATGATGAGATAGAAGGAACGATCCGATTTGCAAGTAACACCGATAGTATCACTTATAGAATGCCTAATAGGATGAAAGAATTTCGCTTTATATCCCGATTTGATAAGGACAACGTTGGTGCTTTTGAGGACATCAATGAAGAGGATAAGAAAAAGGGCATGGATTATGTATGGGAAAATAGGAGTCTTTTTTACAAAGATTGCTTGGCCCTAGGACCAAGGTATAAAGTCGATAAAGAATTTGCCCAAAAGATTATGGGGGCGGTTGAGAAAAAGGTGATTGGTTTCTACAAAGAATATTTACAATCGGAGAGTGGAACCAACGATGAGGTCACGTAGTAACCCATGACCTTGAGTCTAGCTACAAGACTCGTAAATAAAGAAAAGCGCTTCTTGGGAGGCAACCCATGTTTTGTGTGATTTTATTTTGTTTTTTTGTTATTTGCTTCCGTATGCATGCTTTATTTTTATTGTTGGTAGATCATGTTTCTCAATTAAATAGTGGAAATACTTTACTTTGTTGTTTTGGCCTAGTCTTAACTCCACCTAAAAGTATTTTTGCAAAAGATAAGTGTAAGGGGAAACCCCAAATATGTTTTCAAGAAACAAACCGATCATGATTCTCCACAATATTAAATGAACATGTATATTCGTATTTGTTAGAGTCAAATGCTTGTATTGAGTCATAATGAAGTTTTGCAGGATTTTCCAGGAAGTAGGACCAAGTTTTTCCAGAAATTTTCCAGAAACTTAACATAAGAATTTCTGCAGGTCACTTCTGACGGCGTCACGAGTTAACTCTTGACGGCGTCACGTGTAAAAATCTGGAAATTTTACCAGTTTTGTTTTTCTAACGGAGTCTTA
Source organism: Artemisia argyi (assembly GCA_030686995.1). Taxonomy (NCBI): domain Eukaryota; kingdom Viridiplantae; phylum Streptophyta; class Magnoliopsida; order Asterales; family Asteraceae; genus Artemisia; species Artemisia argyi. Next base: position 140,984,441 of record CM060704.1, read on the forward strand.
TGGTTTTTGTGAATTATTAAGTTTTGTAATCTCCAGGAAATCTGCAAACTTCATTCCACAAGCATTATATCGTATTTTGTTTTCTAGGATTTAGTAACTTATATAGGTTGCCGCCGATTTTATACGAGGTTGTCTTGTCTATTTTCTCAGGATTCACAGGTTATGTATGATAAGAAGATGATTTATATTCTGGAAGGGAAGCTTTGATTGTTCATTTTCTTGGAGGAAGATTTAACATGGCCACCTTATTATCCATACCGAGCGAATCAGGAGAGTATTTGTGTCACACCCCCAAAATACCTGAATGGCAGCGGAATGGAATACCTGAGGGTGTAACGGATCATAGCACACAACCAGGATATATTGAACGACCTAAAGTGTCGTTTATAAAATACATCGTTTGATTCATTCAAAATATTGGAAGTTATAAAACATAGGTCCCAAAGTTGGAAAAGGTTTAAGGAAATAATTTTAGTACAATCAAACGATAGTTCAAAGTGCATGAAATCCAAAAGAGACGCGTCATCCTTGATGCACAAAGTGACTCCATGCAATGCCATGAGAATATGCCTTAGTTACCTGAGAAATACATTGCGAAAAACGGTCAACATAAAGTTGGTGAATAATCATAGGTTTGTAAGTAAATCGTAAGTACAAAAGCCACAAGTAATAAGTAAACCGACAAGAATGTCAAAAATGCTACATTGGCTCTTAAGCTCATGACCCCGAAGCTAGACTTAGTAATGCCCCACCAGAGTGTTTACCAGACACTCAATTCGTTAAGACATGAAATGCATTCGTCCCATTTGGAGCAACCCAAACACGAATGGAGGCGTCACCCTCGATAGATCTATCCACTCACTCTCGCTTAGCTATAATTAACGGTCCATGATATATATAAGGGGACTTAACTTGGTAGTAGGCAACTTAAGCAATGTATGGAATTTGATATACTTGGGCATGTACAAAAATAATTGTGCAATGTATTCTCCCCCGTGGGATTTAAAATCAAATAAGTAATTAAAACGGGGCTATGAGAACTCACCTCGAAGTGATGATACAAAGATGGTGCAATGAGGTAAAAGTAGTCGGGACAATGAGGCGCGTACACTAGCCGCAACCTAAATGAATAATCGCGATCTAATCAAGATCAAGTCGTAATGAAATGAATGCACATGCACATGATACTCATACCACTCGTAATTTGGAAATACTAGTTATCGTCATAGTAAAATAGTTTCCATACTTAGGAAAAATGTGTCCATATATAGGAGTATATAACTTGTCGTGTTATCTCGTAAGAAAATGTTAGCGTTAAATTTCTTGTATTGAAAACCTTGAAATACGTCGTTAAGTCGTATAAGTATTCTCTAGGGTCATACGTATTCATTTGATAAGAAAATAGTCCTTAGTAATATTTTCTAGAAAATATACCGTTTAGTGCGTAAGTTATTATTTTTATTTGTGTCCATATATATATATATATAGTTTGACGATGTTAGAATGGTTATAACTTGGTCGTTTTAAGCTCGTTTTCCTTGTTCTTTATGTCCACGGATTCGTCTTTGTATATACTAATATATTTTTGATAACTCGGCTCCTCTAGGTTACGTTTAATGCCTCTATTTGCATGGCGAAATCTGCCAAACAGCAAGCAGTTTTTACTAAAATAGTTTTCGTCGTTAAATTTGCAAAAATCATATCTCCTTCGTTATAAACTCGTTTTAATCCGTTCTTTCGCCTAAAGTTTCGTTTTTGAATGTATTTTCTAAATCTTTGGTCAAAACTTGGCCACCATCTACTGATTTTCCCACGAAATTAAAATAGGGACAGTAGGTATATCAAAAGTTTCAAAAACCATTTTCAAGTCTCCAAACTAGTTCCATTCTCCATCAAACCACTTTCAAACACCACAAAGCTAATCTAATCCTACCATACACCTTCTTAGGGTGTCATGGGTCCTTAAACATCATCAATCCACTAGGTCTAACAAGGGTTACCCATGTGTCCATTTCTAGGGCTTCAAAGTTAAACATATATACAAAATAGAGTGGTATAACCATTTTATGCATGAGTTCTTGTAAGAAATATATATAAACATGGTAATAACTTGTAAAAATCATAAAAATTAGTTTGTTAACTTACTTGAAGGTTTAGGGAGTTTAGATGATGAAAAACCTACTAATCCTTGAGTTTTTATTTCAAAACTCCAACAAGGATGATTATATAAACAAGTTTATGCCTAGATCTTGTAAAATTTGTTCTCCTTGCTCCTTGGCCACCCTAGTTCGAATACACCTCAAGAGAAATGAGAGAAAAAAAAAGTTTACTTGCTTTGAAAAAATGATTTGTGATAAAATGGATGAAAAAAAAGTTTAACTTATACTTGGAGACAATAGTTTGGTGGACATTTAATTTAGTTGGTGGGGTTAGATATTTTAGGACCAAGGGGGGGGGGGGGGGGGGGGATGGCCGGCCCATAAAGGAGGGAAAGGGGGGGTTTGTCTTGGGTTTAATTAGGGAAATTAGTGGTAAAGTGTAGTAATGTTAGTTTTAGGTTTAATCGGGTACCGGGTTTGTTATAAATAAATTTTATTGAAGTTATTCAGGACGTAATAAAGTCGTAAAAATTGTAAAAATATGTCGGGTACAAGTACGGAGAGTTTGGGTAATTATCGTTTAATTTTTGTGAAAACCGTCGTTAAAAAGTTAGACGTACGATACGTAATAAATAAATTTCCAAAATACCGGGTAAATTAATATTATAGTTTTTATATTATAGAAATGAGTATAAAAATATATTGGGATCATAGTCGGGAGTGTCGGACATGTTAGACACATTTATAGTTCGCGTATTAGCGTTTATTCAAAATAAACATACGTAAATCGTTAATTATACCAAAAGTATAAATTTTAGTTATCCTACGAGTGGAATAGTATGCAAGTGCCCTAATGATGATATGCAGACTATTTCTAGTCCGTATGAAATGTCCCTAATAATAATGCATGAATTCGCTCCTGAACCAATACGGTTACGCGAATTTGAACACTCGTAAACTAAATTTACGATGACATGAATAATGCACGTGAATAGTGGTTTTCTCTCAGAAATGAATAGTGTCAAGTGAATAGTAAAATTTCTGAATGTGTCTCGGAATGTCAAATTGACCTCAAAAACGATGAATAGTAAAACGATGAATAGTGATCGATGAATAGTAATTTGTGAATAGTAGAATATCGAAGTTTGGAAAAATGACCTGAAATTGTGGGTTGTGACAATTTGATTTCATTCTTTTTACTTTTTCACTTTTACATTCTTTACTTGAACATTGGGGACAATGTTCATCTTAAGTGTATGGGGAGGGTAAAATGATGATACCTTACATATGCACTTTCGCTTGAGTTTGTTTTGTTTGATGGTAGATGTGTAATAAAACTATGAGAAATACTTGTTAGTGTAATTTTAGCGCCAAATTTAAATTTTTTTACAACATTTAGGAGTAAAACTTTAGCCATAGCAAGCGTCTCATGGATAGGAGATTGTATGACTAGCACATAACCATACTTTTAGAAAAATTTTCCACCCAAATATGTGAGGTTCGCCTTTAGATTTGATAGGAAAAGCATTTACTATTAGTGCTTATGAGTGTACCGGTAGCATTTAGATTCTAGAACTTGCGTTAGTGATGCATCCCGAGACCGCTAGTGAGACTACATTCGTGTAGTAGGATTTACTACGTGATAAGAGCCATTAGGATCACCCTTGTGTTAAACCCGTATCATAATTACTTGACCATTTATGTCATATTATTTGGCTAATCAAGTCAACTAATTTTTCTCACACCCTTAGCGTTGTACTCATTTTTAGTACACGAAACCCCTAGTACACCCCTCCGAGCCTATATTTTCGTTTCTAACTTTAAGCATCTTACTTAAAGGAAGAATTTGTTACACCCCACTTAAATGTACACCCAAATCGCCTTAGCCTTCCGTGTATGCACTCATTTTTAGTGCATTATTGTTATTTGTTAAACCCTAAGTTAACTTTTGATTACATGGTTGCTAAGTCGAGTCATATCCTTGTACATATTGTTTTGGGACGATTGGGATTCATGGGTAAAGTACTTATTTATGGAGTAATGGGGAAGAACATCATATATTACCCCCATATATACGTTAATCTTAAAAGTACTTCAAGTGTTTTGATTTTCTTAATTCGAGTCATTAGAATAGTTTATTGTAAAGTATGTAAAGATTCAAATGTAAAGGAAATGTTCATTCCCTATGATGTATTATTTTGGATGGTAGGGTAAGAGTGTATGCAAAAAAAAAAAAATAAAAAATAAAAAAAAAAAAAAAAAAAAATCGAAAAATCAAGAAAAAAATAGAAAAAGAGAAGAGAAAAAAAAAACATACCCATCCTTTTTCATTCTATGTTCATTTTATGTTTTTGTTATTTTTCATTTATTAGCTTAAGTCGAGTCTAGTCTTGGCTTAGCAACGCCATATTGTACATGTAATTAACCAAGATTGTTAACTCGCCACCAGTAAAAACTTCCTTTATCCAACAAAACCGTGTATTTCATATCCCTACACCTAACATTACAACCCTTTAAAAGACCTCTTTGATAGTTTATCCTAGGTGCTTACGCCATATGGTGGAGGTTTGATCCTTTCCCAAGCCTATGGTAATCTATTTTGCTATGACAGGTAGTGAGAGATATCTTCCGTTTCCATATTGTAATTTATACTTTATTACACCCGAGAGATGTGAGTATCTAAACACTATTTGTGAGGTGCTAGTGTATGACCTTCGTGCTTGTCTATTGGTCTTTAGTGGAACGATTATTTGTTTTAATTACTTTTATATTAGTGTTAAATGACCCCTAACTTGTATTTTGACTAGAATAAAAGCGCATTTGCTTGAGGACAAGCAAATCTCAAGTGTAAGGGTATATGATGAGGCGAAAAATGAACCACTTTTAGGTGGTCATTTAAGCCCGGAATTAAATTTATTTGATCAAATATTGCCCTAAATCGTTCCTTTTATGATTTTAGGTACTTTGGGAGAGAAATCTGGAAAAGGAAGCAATTCGGACGTTTTTGGAGCATAAAAGTGAAGAAAACGCCAAAGTCTTAATTTTCCTTGCTGGGAACAGTAGGTGACGGCGTCAAGAAGGAAATTCTGACGGCGTCAAGAGTAATTTCCATGACGACCCAGTACAGAATTGAAGGCGTCACGAAGTAGAGCGTCAAGAGTAAAATACGTGACGGCCTGGAAAAAGCTATAACGTGACGGCGTCAAAAGTAGATCAAGGCAGTCCGAGAAGTATTTTGGCGGCGAGATGACGGCGTCACCAATTTGTTCTTGACGCCGTCAGCCTCAATTTCCTATATATAGTTTTCTAATTTTCATTCATAAAAAAAAGAGAAGTTTTGGAGAAACCCTAAGGCCGAACTTAGTACGAATTTTACAGGTTTTTCAAGGGTTCTCAGCCCTTGATCCCTTTCATGTGTAATTGAGATAAGTATTCTTTTAATTCAATCAATATGTTTATGTGTTGGTTGTCTATATCTTATTCTTGTCTTAATTCCATCATGCTAGGCTAGATCTATCTTGTGTTTGCTTGGATCTAATGAAACCTAGATGTTAATTATGTGTTGATTACTTGTTTATGGTTGTATTGGATGAATGATTTCGATGTTAGGCTTAAGAAAACTGGCAGATCTCCAATTGGTAACATGCTTGAACGTCTTAGGAAACATGAACTGACGTGCACTAGGTTTTATTGGTTGTATTTAATGCATGAGTAAATTCTAATGATCCCATGTTAGGAGCTTCTTAGCCGGCTCGACATAGGAGTGAAGTAGGCACTCATAGGATTGGGGAATTAAGTGCGCCACCCCATGAATGGTATTAAGGAATACAATCCGTCATCCACGCAACTATAACAAGTAATTAAGGTGTAAAAGATATCTAGGGAGTAGTGAAATCTAAGTAAACACAACTTCTCCACTTATTGCTCACAACCTTAGTTAATTTAGTTTATTTTCATTTCTTGTATTTTATTTTGATTGCATCTTTAGTATTGGGTTAGTTGACTAGCAACTAATTCTGCCCAAATCATTCAAACCCGAGATTTTTACTTGCTTTCTAAAAAAAACATAAAAATACAAAAATAATCATCTTTCATCTTTAGAACTAGTATTTAGGTTTTCTAATCCTAGCGACACTATTCCTAGCTGAACGATCAATCCTCCGGTACTTGTCACTATACTATACTACAACGATCAGGTACACTGCCTGGTGGGGGTTGTAAGCTTCTCAAGATCCCTTGAGAGGTAAAGCCTGGTGCGATTCCCACGTATCATCTGCGTGAGAAAACCTTGCAGAGCATGAATTGGACTCCTTTAAACCCAATTATAGTCTTCGAGTCCTTTGCACATAAAAACTTATCCAAAGACGTGAATTTCCCAAACTAATTCAGTTGCCACCTCCGGCTTCTTATTAGAAAACTGTTTAACCATAGGACCAATGACTTCAGTTTGCTTGGCCAGAAAAGTTCTAGCCAAATGACCAAACGCCCTAATGACTGGAATCTTAATTGCATGAATATCTTATTGATTAGCCTTTCTAATAAGTTGTTTTATTATTGCTTTTGCAGTAGGGTAATTATTCTAACGCCAGTCTCCTCATATCAGGAATGCAGACAGCTGCAGTTGTTATCTCCAGTATCATCAGCAAACAATTAACCTGTAACTTCCCTTTTCCCCTGTCAAGATGCTCCACCAAACATAGTAGCGCTTTAGACTTTAAACATTAAACTTTGAAATAGCAGATTTTGCAGACTTTAATAAACTGGAATTTGGTCTAAAATATCCAAGCTTCGATATGCTCATTCTTCCTTAGGAACTTATGTAGTTTAATCATTTTTTGCAAGGCGTGATTTATTAACTGTGTATGAATTGGTCATATTTTCTGTAGGTCGGTTGTGCAGGCCATTTGTTTGCACGGGAAATAATCAAATTCATTTAGAGTCTGACTTTTTAATTAAGTATATAGATGAAGTATCAGTTGAACTCACACGTAACAGGACACCAATTTACGACACACAAATTAATAAGAAAATTTGATGCTTAATACAGTTAGAGAATGCCCGTCGCCAGCTGATACAGGTAAAGCTTATACTAACTTTCTTCATTTGATCATAACTCGATGTGCATATCACATTGATATGGTGCATTAAGTGTTTGTTGTGGGTAGGCGGTTAAGAAATATTTTTTTAGGTTTCCATCACTTTCTGTAATCCGTGACCGGACTGCTGATACTTTCAGGTTATGGAGAAAGAAAGCACATTAGGCTTGCGTTATAATGTCTCGAGCCACGTTGACATTTGATCTGCCCCTGATTTTCTTCCACTTTGATTACCGCAAAGCATAAATAAATACAGGTAGTTTGCATATTTACATAGTTTTCTGAAACAGATTCAAAAGCAAAATCGACGATAAATACTTTGCATTATGATGTTTATTGCTCGACTCAAATTTCACTTTCTATATAAAGTTGGCATGCATGGTTATTCGGCTTCTCATTTAACTATTAAGGATAGATAGATCGGTCCAAGTTGCCTAGAATTAACAAAAAAACAAATTTCTAAAAGTGCGTTTAGGGTGTGTTGAACTTCAGGTGTAAACCATTCACATTGTATCACTTTTTTAGCATTTAATAATTTGTTTTGTTGGCCTCTTGAAGTATCATATAAATACTCAGAAAGTCAAAATCATTTAGTCCAAATAATGAAAGGTGCACTTTTTTTTTGTTCTAGGTTGGCACAGTTGGAAGAGGGACACAACTAGCGTCACTATCACCATTCTTGAACCCACATGGAATCAAGGTTGCATGCATAGAATCACCAGACTCAAACGATCAGTTGCTAGCAAGGATAGTTGCTGGTTCGCCGTCGGTTGGTGAACTGCCATTAATGTTTGCCATATCAGCCGGCCAATTGGTTAAAAGGCAGATGAAATACAACAGATCAAGCAGACATGTCATCAATAGCATCAAACGTGTAAAATCTTTTGCAATTTTCTTATTTGTTGTGCTACAAACTACCGTACAAGTGAGTCTGATATTTTTAGACTATGGCCAAGTAGTTAGATGATGATATTAAACACATTAGTATATGTTTAGCTTGAGTTAATTTTATAATTTATTTTATTTTATTTATTTTTTTTGCTGAATTTTCGGCAACCAGCTGCAAAACATGTATTGAAATGGCAAATATATTTTCACATATAACAGTCTGAGTAGTTTTAATGTATATTTCAGACAAGCTACTACAAACATGTATATTGTAATAATATTATCTACTCGAATCTGAGTAATTTTGTGCTAACTTGCGTATACAAAAGCCCCACAGTAAAGCGCGGGTTCAAAACCTCGTTTTGAACATTACACGAACCACTTACCACAATATCGTATATCGTTAATTGTGTGCCGCTAGGAATTTCCGTTGCTATGCACGGGTACTCGCCTAGTATAATTAATACTCTTATTAAAACATCACATTAACTAAAATTACAATGATTTATTTATATTCTACAACCAATTAAAAGCATATCTACCAAATTAAATACAACAAATTAAAACATCACTTACTAAAAAATACAATAAAATTTTTATAATGTACAATTTAAACAAGTTACAACATAATCGATATGAAATAATTAAACACACTAATTAATGTTATTTTTAAACACCTTAAACTGAAAAGTACATGTTATTATACACATTATAAAAATTAATAAAACACACAAAGCTTCATACAACCTAACAAGTTGATGGGACATATAGTTTTGAAACCTGGACGGGACCAACAGGTTCAACAGGGAACGGGTGTCACCACCGGTTTGGCTAACCAATAAAAGCCATCCGAAAACGAACCAGAGAGGACCCGTTGAAACCGATATAAACTGGTGAATCAGGTTAATCGTCACATGGTACCCGAAGGAAAAACTGAAAAGTGAAAAGTTGAAACTAAAAAAGGAAATATTGAAAACATATATTTCAAAAGGAAACTATTAATACAAATCACAAACCGGGTTGACCCGGGACGCTTCAAACCAGACGGGTTGACCCGGTTTAAATCGACCCATTTTTCGACCGGAACGGTTCAACCGTTTGAACCACCCGATCGAACCGGGTTTCAAAACATTATGTTTAATCCTCAAATCTTCGAACTTTTATTATTATTCGTTTATAGCCTATAAACTTTTTTTTTAATCAATAAACTTTCTGTCGCTATAAAATCTCGTTGCTATGCACGGGTACTCGTCTAGTTTGATTAAAAATACCTGTCGCAGAATGTTGTTTAACGAATGTTGCTAAGCGGCGTATTGAATTGAATACGAGTATTGCTTTTTGAATGAGTAAGATTAAAACGCTATCAACATGTGCTTGATGTTGGTTATTAGAAGAACCAATGGAAAAAAAATCAAATAAACAACAAATTTATAAAACTCGTGTAAACAATCACAAAAGTTGTATATGTATTACATGTATTTGGTTATGCAATAAATGTTGTATATGTATATGTATTTGGTTGAGTAATAAATGAACAAACGTCCATTGCAGTCTAGCGGTTGGAATATTTTGCTTTCACCCGAGAGATTTGGGTTCAAATCTGACGAGTACATGATTTTAATTTTACACAAGTCCACAACTAGCAAGTGTGTAATCTGAAAATTTTAAGCCTTTCATAAATGGAATGTCCTAAATGCTTTATATAGTAATATATATAAATAATAAGCTTGTAAGCTCATTCTTTGTGTCTGGGTTAGGAAAAAAATGTGTAAATGTCTATATTTACCCCGCAAATGCATGTGAATTTCAACATTTCGCCAAATGTCTCTTATCTCACAATAGTTGCTTTCATTATCTCAGTTTCTCACCATGATAACCATTTAAGGACCCTTTTAGAATGAAATATCTTTCATTTATGGATTCAAAATATTTGCACATAATTGTTAGACGTTATCTTTTATATGTTTGGGCTTAGCCCATGTTTAATGGGTTCTAGAATAATCTTATGGTGACTATATATTATATTTAATAATTAATGAAATGGAAGCCAATTATTCACTCTAACATGGTATCAGAGCCATGAACTTATCCTTAACCCTAATTATTATTATTTTTTTCATCTACCCACGACAACCAAGTTTCCACAAATTGTTACTTGTCCCCAAAATTCCACAACCGAATTATTACTCGTCCCCACCATATCCATTCATTAGTCAACATAATATTTTCATCAAGCAAACCGATCCATTATTAACTGGTGTCTTACTCGTCCACAGTCCACACCACATCAAGAGTTATTATCTTTAAAGTTAGAATATTTAGTTTTTCTCTTACACATCCATTAATTACTTTCCTTTAACATACATGAATGATAGGTGCAACATTAACACCTACAACGAAGGTCTGTTTTAACTTTGCAAAGGGATTCTGTCAGTTTGGGAATTTATGCAAGTTTTTGCACTTAACACATGGGAAAATGGTGGACTTAATAAAGGCCCAAATGATTTATTAGTTCAACTTTGGATTTTCTCAAAACTAGGCACGATTCATGGGTCCACTGTTAGGCATGTTTCACTGGTCCACGCTCCACCAGTATTTGGGTTGGCCCAAGTTGCTGGTCCAATACCGAATGCATTTCAGGTCTGATGTCAGTTTACACCAATTGTTGCATCCCTTTAGGATCCTACTACAGGTTCATGGAACATGGATACAGGTGTTTCTCTCACCTTAACTCATCTATTAATTCTCTTCGTAATATTTTTAATAAACGTATGTATCCATTTGTCAATGTTGGTGATGGTTAGTCTATTCCAGTCACCAACACATATCATAGCATCTTGATAACTCCTAACATTGCTAAAAACCTGATTTATGTCCATTAGTTTGTAACACCCCCAAAATTCGGTATAGCGAAAGACTTCTCAAAGTTTCGGGGTGCTACTTGAATTGGTATCATAACATGATAACATGGTGTGGCTTGCTATTTATAGGCACTAAGGCTCCGTAAACCATGGATCAGACGGAACCAAAAGGAGGGTTCCGTCCGTGTATTTATTTGGTTCCGCGGGTACCTAACAAAAAAATACTCACAATCTTTTATCAAATCTAACCAAAATATACATCATATCTTTCTATGATTCTTTTTTTTTTTTGGAAAGGCTGGAAATATATTAGAGAAAGGGCTACAAGGAGAAGCCCAAAAGAGAGAAAAAACAGATACAAGAAAATATAGAGCAGTCCAAAGACACAAAAACCAAACACCCTAAAACAGCACTTAAACAGCTAAACTACTCTACTGTTGAGATTGCCAAAGTTAACCAGGAAGGAATAAATCGAAAGGCTTTGAGATCCATATGTTCCAGTTAGCCGCATTTGCCTTCAGCCGGGCATTAATCCAATTCTTTGAAATCCTTTGTATAGCGGGAAAAATGTCTTCTTCTTTAATACTACCCACAGATTCCAGGCTAGCGTTTACGACTCTATTTCTCCAATTCCAAATGACCCAAATCACACATTGTAAGACGCCATGAAGGATCTTATTGATACGAGAGCAGCCTTGAGTACTAATATTTCCCATAGCAATGTCAGAAACCTGAAAAGAAGGGAACACCGTAGGAGTGGGGAGGTTCCACCAGCTCCAAACTTTTTCCAAATAGGAAGAATTCGAGAGCACTTAATTAAACAATGCTCGACATCTTCAACCTCGTCATCACAAAACGGGCAACAATTTGATGGAAGGTTAACCCCACGAGCAGAAAGGTTAGATCGGGTAGGAAGCCTGTTTAGCGATGCTCTCCAAACACAAACGTTCACCTTTCTAGGAATACAAGAGATCCACTTATGTTTCTTGCCAATAGCACAATTACCAAGATTGAGGTTTTGGATGTTTCTTGTAAGAGAACTAACATTAAAGGTTCCAGAAGCGTCACCAGTCCAAGACCAATTATCTTGGCCACTCGAGGAAAGGGTGAAGTTGTCAAGCCGGGAGATAAGAGATGCAAGATCGTCCAACACCCTACCACGAGGAGGGATGCGCCACGACCAGATTCCACACCAAATGTCATTGACCAGTGACCAACGATCAATTACTCTGCACTCTTTGGACAACTCTAGTGCATAAAGCCTTGGGTAGATATCCATAAGACGGCTCCCATCCCTGCACCAAGGATCCTTCCAAAAGCTAGTTTGAGAACCAGTAGCAATTTTGACCCTAAACGAATTTTTGAACGTGACATCAATCTTTTCGATGGTCTTCACGGCCTTGATTATATCGCACCAAGTACCGCCAACACTAAAGGAATTAGAGGCAGTCGAGAGCCCACCATCCTCACCATAAAGACCTTTAATAACTTGACACCAAAGAGCATTTTTTTCTGTGAGGAATCTCCATTTCCATTTTCCAAGAAGGGCGAGATTTTTTGCCAATAAACTACCCACCCCCAAGCCTCCTTTATCAGCATCAAGAAGAATGCTATCCCATTTTATCCAACTTATACCATGGTTTGAATCTTTGAAACCCCAAAAGAAACGTCTTCTTATGGATTCTAAAGCATTAATGATACTTGAAGGCGCTTTGAACAAAGAGAGGTAGTAGATAGAATCTTTCTATGATTCTAGAGTGACAATCTAAACAAAATATTCATCATATCTTTTTGAAAGATCCTAAAGAGATATGCAATCTTAGAATAGGATGATGCATAGAATGATGTAAAAATACATTCATTTTAGATTAACATGTTTATAAAAGTATACTTGTAAAATGTATATACTAGCTAAGTTATGTTTAATTAGTATGAAAGACTTGTGACTATATATGTAAAATACTTAACTATATTTATGTTTTGTTAAATAAAGTTAATTGTCGTTAACAAAATATAGCAAAAATCGTAAAATATAAATAACGATTTTTAGACGATATATGTATTAACAAAATAAATAACAATATCCCTATAAATACTTGTACGGCCAGGGGACTTTATTGTCTTGATTTTAGCTTATTATAGCTTTAGGGTTTAATCGTGTTAAGTTACCGTTTGAGTGTTTACTCTTCCCAATTATGTGATTAAATGGTGATGTAGCCGGTTTTTATAGTAGGTAACCGGTTTGACTTTCATTAGTCAAACATATATATGTAACATTCAATGAGTGTTTGACTACAATTAAAAATGAGTCTATTTTTTCTAGTTGTTTTTAGACATAATCAAGAACCAAAATAACTTTGGGATAATGATCCCTGTTATTGATGCAGCCATTTTTACATGTTGTTAAATGCCTATTTCATGTTTACCAATTCGTTTTGACCATGCAATTATCCTCAAAAATTTATAGCTCAATGGTTTCCCAATGACTCATGAGTTGATGTTTTAACAAAATTTATTCCATGAAACGTGTTTCAAGTGATACATAAAGTGTTTTAAAATATGCAGAGAGGATTCAAGTTGCAAGTAGCAAGAATAATATGCCATTAGACTTTTAACATCAATGTTTTTTATCACAATAGACAACTTTAAAAAAAAAATGAAATTAAAGCTTAATATCTTACATTTTTTTACAATTTCTTTTCAATTAATCTAATCTGAAATTTAATAACTTTCATTTAAGCATCACAACATCATTATATAACTCATTTATTTTTTTATTATATATTTCTTATTATTTTATATTGTACGTATAAACGCTACACGAAAACACTATATTACAACTATAATTATCTGCTACCATAAATTTTTGCTTGCTATAAACCGGCGCTCACATGCTCTTTAAAAAAAACAAAAATCAAGAAAATGACTTAAAAATATTGTTCACTAAATATCATGTCGATCATTCTTTCACATACACATTATCTGATCTAACACATGTTCACATACACATGACAATATTTTGTTAATTATTGTCACCACACTCTACTCGTGCGACACTTTTCCCACACATGTTTTTCAGGCTACACACATCTTTGATTTGAGACCCACAAAAAAGCTAGTGTTTGAGTTAATAACCTCCATTATTGTTGTTCACTTAAACATTAACTGCTTCTTTGTATGTACTAGGTTATATTAATTCCATTTATTTATATCACCAAGATTCATTCATTATTGGATTCAAAGGCTATTGATTTAGCAGCCAAGAACACACACTGGGTAATGCTTATTTCCATCTTTTATGTGATTATTTGCAGTTTTTTGAGTTTTGTTTTCTGGGAATTTTAGTGGGTGTTGTTTGTTTAAGCTTATTTGTGGCTTACCAGCTTATTTTATTTTGGCTTATATTTCGTAAGCCCGAATTTCCGGCTTATTTACTTTATGATATAATAAAGTTGTGAGCTTGTAGAAGTTTATTAGTACATAAGTCTCGAAATAAGCCGCTAAGAAATATAAGCCAAATTCTTGTAAGCTCACAAATAAGCTTAAACAAGCTTACCAGCTTATATGGCTCAACTTAGGGGTGTTTGTTTAAGGTTATTTTTGTGCTTATGTGTAGTTTCGGCTTATGTTTTATTAGCTCATATTTATGGGCTTATTTTGAAATTTACAGAGTTATATAAGCTCATAAGTTTAAAAGTAACTGGAAAAATTTGGTTTTTTGAAACATAAACGGAGACCAGATAAGCTTATAAGCAAAAGAATAAGCTTAAACAAACACCCTCTTATTATTCACAAACCCATTTTTTGTGGCTTATTATTTATTTATTTATTTACTAATGACCTTAGTGTGACTAAAATATGGAAATAAGCTCAAAATCTGAATAATAAGCCGGGAAAATAGGCTTAAGAGATATAAGGCGAGTCAAATAAGCTCATGAGCTTAAGTACTTAAACAAACACCCCCTTAAATATATTCATTTCATTGTTGAAAGTGAAAAGTAGTAAATATATATGATAGTGTAGTATTAATGTTGACTTTTTGAGTGATCATGGTTTTCGATCTTTTGGCCAACTAATTCACGGGGTTGACCCCACCATTACACTTATTCAAACCAGTAAAGCCGTCCCATTTGGAGAGGTTGGCATAGCCACTTCAGGAACAAACTTGAGACCTTTCACATTTTAGTTAGTCTTATGCTTTTTCCAACTCGGCCATCGTGGGATAAGAATTATGGAAATGAATATGTTAGATAAGAAGAAGAAAGTTAGAATCTTGACTGTATTCCCTTTTTTCAGGTTTATTAAATATTGATATTCTTAACTTTTTTATGCCATTTTTGATAAATAAATTATTAAGAAGCCTTGATGGTTCCGTAGATTGCAAGAAAATACAGGTGATGGGATGATGAATGATTGCAGAATCTTTATTTTAAAACAACTTGAATCAAGTGATTATAAATGTTTCTTAAAAGTTACCTTTTCATTCATATCATTTATGTACTTTTTGCTTATATGATACACTTCTTTGTGTCTCACTTGCACATGCGCCTTTTCTATAGTTGCTTGTGGTCTTGAATCTTTATATACTGAATGCTATAATAGAAACTTTTATTGATTTTTGATCTGCTTAGTTTAAACTTATTTCCAGAGAAATCAGAGTTACTTTTTAACTGTGAGTAGTATTATTTCCATTTTCAAGTATTTTGCTGCATTTCGCTCTTTAATTAACTTCTTGTCTGCAGATTATGGATCTATTGGCTCAACCGCAAAATGTGTTTCTCAATGTCTCAAAGGTATTAATCTTTTCTTTTCCTCGGTTAATGGAAATACCCATGTAACTATGCGTTTTTATGATGGATGCTGATTTGAATTTCATTTTTAATGCAGAGTGGCAACATTATCCTTCTATTACTTTGGCATATTCTCCATTTAGTGCTGAGCATTTTATACTTTTTGCGGGAGATTTTTCGTGCATTTGAAAGCTACCTTATTACAAATGGATATGTGAAAGCGTACGATGATCTGAACTTAGATCGAGTCAAGTATCTTGGAATTGTTGTGGACAGTGATGAAGCCCGCAAGACGTCAAATGTTATTGAACTATTGGACTGGCTTTCAGCTATTGGTGTAAAAAAAGTCTGCCTATATGACCGTGAAGGTGAGGCTGTACTATTAATTTTATTGACTATTTACTCATTTCATCTTGTTGTAATGTAATCTTATACTTGGTTTACTTATTGACGTATAGTTTGTTGACTAATCATATTATCACTATTAAATGTAGGAGTATTGAAGAAGTCAAAGGATGTCTTCATAGAGAGATTTGGATCTGCAGAGCTTCCCAAAGTATCGTGTTCTATCACATCTTCTTACCATATTATGCATTGACACTTATTTTTTACTAAAAGAGCTATACTTCTAAATTTGATATCTCATGCCTTATATGCCATTAATGCTCACTAAAAACAAAAATAGTTTGGAAATATTATAAAGTGGCCAATTCAAATATGAAATCGCTTTAAAAAAAAGTCATATGCCGTGGATGATCTCTAATAAAGACTTAAATAACTAGTTATGATGATAATGAACATATATGTCAGTCAAACTTTGATTCATGGACATGGTAAAACGAAGTGGTGCAGTTTTCTGATATGGAGGGAGTACGGTAATTATTTGCTCATCATTACATCCTTTTAGGTGATGGGTTGTGTATGGGCAAGAGTTTTTTTTATGTATTGCTACTGTTTCTACATCTTAAACTGTTTAACAAGCCATTAGAGGTTGCAGTTTTGACTCATTTACTTATAAATGGGTCTTTTTTTTTTTTTTTTTTTTTTTTTTTTTTTTTTTTTGTCTCAGATGGGTCGACTAAAAAGATTAGCTATTAAGGGAATTGGTCCAATGGGTCAAAAGCTGTCCAAAGTTAATTTTTTATGCCTAAATCAAAATCACTTTATTAAAAACATTTAGAGTGTTTATGTAATGATCTAATTGATTTAATCATATTCAACATAAATTATTATTAAATGGTGATAAAGTGTATGCGGGTCTGGCCCCAAAACTACCCATTTCGATTTTTTACACAACTCTCCTGACCCGGCCATTTTTCCCACATATCCTGTTAATATTTTCTGAATCTGATTATATGGTCTTCCTTTTGCTGATTCATACAGGAGGATTCAAAAAATGCTCCCCTGCTTGGTAAAAAACAGATGGAATTTGAATTTGTTTCACTCGTTGATGGAAAAGAAGCAGTTGCTAAAGCAGCTAACCTACTGTTTAAAAAGTATTATACCGATGAAGATTCAGAAAAACCTTTCTTCACCGAAACCTACTTGACCGAAGCTCTCAAGACCCTTGGTTCGTTGTTACTTTTCTTTTCTTTTTCTGTCTTTTTGTGCTTATGGTAAATATATAATGACATTGTGTGTGTTAAACATGGTTTACTCTTAGGTTATGTGGAGCCAGATCCCGATCTTTTATTAATTTATGGGCCTGCAAGGTGCCACCTTGGTTTTCCAGCATGGCGCCTTCGCTATACAGAGATGGTGTAAGCCTACTTTCTTCACTTATTGTTTGTTATCAGTTATTTCCCAATGATTACAAACGGTGAATTGGTAATTCAACGTCCCTAAAGCATGCAAAAAGAAAAGTGTTGTAATTTTGTGCGACATCCAAATTTTGTAATAATAAGTTGATACATTTAGACTTGGTACCACCTTAGTCGTATTATAATGATTTATTTGCTGTCCGTGGGTGAATTTTGACCTATTTTATGTTGCAGACACATGGGACCACTGAAGCGCAAGAAATACGGTTTGATTCTAAAAGCCATTCACAGATTCACTAGGGTGAAGCAAAACTACGGTATGTTGACTAGATTTTTTATATGTTAAATCAGATTAAATATGTCCTCAGTCCACATAAGCAGCAAGTCAAGCTCAGTCCCCAAGTGACCCACATTGATATCACAATGTATTTTCATCTTTCTGCGGGTTAGTGGCAGAGAGAAAAGTCTTTTACTGAGGTAGTCTTTTGGGACTAAAGTAGTGTTTTAAAGGTAACCTTGATAATGAACTTTAGAGAGGGAGCCTCACTATGCATATAGCATAAAGATCTCCACTAGGCTCGTGTGTACAGGTGGTAAAATGGGCTGGGTGGGACTGAGAGTTGGGTAACACCTCAAAAAAGGTGCAGATGACAACTGTAGAACTTTAGGCAGGTAAGAACGAGTTGGGTTGACCAGCCAACACTTTTTCACCCATCTCTATTATAAAATATCGTAAGCCATTCATATATGAAATATGATTGCATAAACTTGCATTAAAAAAACCTATCTACTTTTTTTTGGAAAAAACAATTGAGGGCCTTGAGTATACTTTGAACTGCTCTTAAACCATTCGACCCATTTCCACTTTTTAGCTGATTTTGTAAGTTTACCTACTGACCCATTACCAATAGAATATTACTTAAAGTGTGACCCGTTTTCACGTGAATTAGTTAAAATTAACCCGCTCAAAGTTGTATGGAATGCCTCGAATACATGTCCTTTTACTCATGATTAACTGTTTACATTGGTATCGCGGATTCCATCCATCATTGAAATCTTGTGATCCAATCTTGTGTGTTTCAACTTTCAAATAAATCGGAATCCTTGTTTTAACTTTTTTGTATATTTTTCTCACACACCAGGTGCATAAGATACATGTATGAGGGATTGTTGCTGCAAAAGTTGACAACTGGCAGATGGAGCAACATTCTGTAAATTCTTCGCTTAAGATTGAGGGGAGTCATACCAAAGTCTAGGGGTGAACATTTGGATCGCTTATTGGTTGTATTTTTTAGCTATATCTAGAAAACTAAGTAACTTATAATCTATCAAGCATAAAGCAGAGATTGAATCCAAACTGTGTGAAATAATGGTTGAATTGTATATGATATTTGTGTGCTGAATTTAAATAGGCACCTATCAAAGATCGTAAATAAGATGCAATATCTCTGTAATTCTAGACTTAAAAAATAGATTATTACTCCGTATTACCGTATATAACTGTGACCTGTAAACTTAAGTCAGTAGTATTGAACAAATTCATTCAAACAATTATGAAATCTTAAAACTTTTTTTTTTTTTTTTTTTTTTTTTTTTTTTTTTGGTGCAATAACCAAAAAGGAAATCATTTCAAATTTAAGTTTGTATCGGAAACAATATGTTGACCCTGTGGTTTTCCCTTTTGAGTTCTCAAAATGTACGGTATATAACAATGTTGAAGATTACAATCACGGCGCATTTCACTTCATTTACACTTAAAAACAAACCATGAACTTTAAATGACTAGAACTGTCTTGTGTTTAACAATTGCAACTTGGAATCAACAACTAAACCCGTTGATGAATACCCTTTGATTTAATTTTATTTATTTATTTTATTTTTATTTTTTTATTATTTTTTTTATCAACTCCTTCCCTTTCATGCGCTTTTCTTCAAGTTTCGGCCGTGCCAACATCAAAGATCAGCTCTTTAACAACAGTGTTTGACACGTAGCCTACCAATACCACCACACAGTGTGAACTCCTTTGTTGAATGCTACTGTGCCCCTCTTGATTATATGTGATTCTTCTAAGATGTCTAACTCCCATGTGCAAATGAGGATCCGTTGTTTATTAATCCTACTTTAGTTTCTGGATCACACAATGTCTGCATGATACTTGTGACATTCCCCAAGGCCTTCAGAATTCCGTAAGGGAATTCTTTTGGATCCCAAAATGTCTTCATGAACGGTTGTTTTGGCTACCAAAAACGACATCAGTTGATTTACCTCCTTAGTACCTTGGTGAGTTTCTGTGATAGACTCGACCAACACAATCCCATTCATCTTTTTCTTTTTTCTCATTTGACATCATAATTTTAGCAGCAATTGTAACGTCTATCATCCTTTAAATTTCATTTTATCATCAATTATGTTTTCAAGAATACATGTGGTGGTTTTTCTAATAAGTTTGAGGTGGGTAAAGGGAAGCAGCGTGTATGCACTATGCATTCTTGCCATGGTTGTTTCAAAACGTAAACCAATATAGTGTTGAAAATATTGTTGAAAATCCATGTCCAAAGAATAAATGACAGTTCAAGCAGATAAGCTTTTGAAAAGTCACTGTAAAGCCCATTGTCCCTATTTCCTATCCCACATCGACTGGATGAAGTAAACAGACAAGTGGGAGTTGAGCATAAAAACAAGTGTAGTATCTGTTCTTATCAGTTAAATATTAGAAATATTTGATGGAGGAACCCAACACAGTAGCTTGCTGCTGGGTTCTTCACGTGTTGCCTTGGCGTTGCATTATTGCCTAGGCTTCCCTCTAATTACTAGTGCAAAGTTAATACTTGTTTCTATTTGTATATCCTGCATCCAGAACATTGCGGGAATGCCCAAATAGAAACGAGTCTTTCTTTTGTACTATGTTATCAAAATTAACAAAAATCTTTGATTTTATAGAATACCTTGTATTGCTGCCGAAAAAACTTAACTGAGCAATTCACAGGTGAAAAAAGAAATCTTCACCCGTGAGGTGGCACCTTTGTTTTCCAGAATAGGGAATTTGTTATACACAAGCCTTCTTTCACTTTTTATTTCTTGTTTCTGTAACGATAAAATTATGTTTTCCTTAGGTATACAGTTTGAAAATCGCAATGTTTGATTATGTCTGCCTAATGTGACATGTCCAACATGGCCTTGAATTATTATTATTATTATTATTTATTTATTATTTTTTTTTTTTGTGTATTTGTATTGAGTAAATTGGAAATTTAACACTAAAACTTGCCTAAAGATGAAAATTTCAATTTTCATGGGACATTACAAATTGGAATCAATAATTTTGTACATTTGGACTTTTGTACCATGGATGAATTCTGGCTCATGTTTATGTTGCAGACATGACACATATGAAACATTGATTCATTAAGGTGATGCAAAACTATGGTCCATTGATTAGATCTTTTTATTGGTCGATAAAGATTTTATGATGTTCACTCAAGCATCTATTGTGTTACAAGCTCAATCACAAAGACACCCATGTGTCACGCACTATGTTCCTTTATCTTTTTTGCTGGTTTTAGTGACAGATATTATGAAGGGAAGTAGTTTCTACAGGTACCCTTCATAATGAACTGTAAAGAAAAAGCTTGGTTATGCATATCACATAGTACTCACTAAAATAACCTCCATGATGCTCATGTACAGTAGTGGCAAACAGGGTGATTTGGGTAATGGGTCAATACGAGTTTGGATTAAAACTGTAAACTTTTGGGACGAATAAAACGAGATTGATTGGCCTGCCAGCACTTGTTAAAACATATGACGGGAAAGATATTAGTGATACAATGAACCCAACTTTTCTCATTATAACGATTCAAATGTTGTAAATATCTGACTATCTGAGTATGTCAGCAACTATAAAGTTCCATACCCACTTTTTCAATTGCATTTTACTACGTTAACCTGTTTGACCTGACTTCTACAATATATAGTCTGAATTGTTCCACTTTCGCATAAATGTCTTAATTATGCCATCTAAGGTGGAATACATCAAAAACCAAGTCTCCACTGTATTCCATAATCAACATTGAAATTTTGTGAGTCATCTTTTGTCATTGAAATTTTTCGCTTTGTATATGTATATTCTAAAGAAGTCAAATCCGTTACTTAAAGTTTCTATATTTTTTTACTTGCGATACAATGTGATCAAGACAGGCGGATGGAGGAACCTCTTTTTGTAAGTTCGCCCCTGTAGAACTAAAGGATGAAATACTATGTCTAGAGTCCTAACTGGACTTGACAAATGGAATCAATTCACGGTTACGTGCATTTAGAAAATTAGAAAAGCAGAACGATATCACAGATTTCTTGCATGCTGTCACAAAATTCTTCTTCCTTAACACGTGTTATTAAGTTTTACTTCAGCTGTCTCCCCATGGCATCTCATAGCTGGACCGAGGCGATGATTCACGAGTGAGGTCTTAGTTTTAAACATGGGCATCATCTTCTTTGCTTGCGGGACATTGTGATCAACTTGCAAGTCAAGAAAGGACAAACTGTGTTTCTCTTGGAACCAGGAAAATTCGAGGTTACCAGTCAATCTCTTGCATTAAACTCTTATACGTGAATCGCTCTTAATATTCAGTTTGTTTGCATTATGCTGTGTTCATCTAGGAGGAGGGTGCCTCTAGTAGTAAACAGCCAAAAGAATCATATTTAATTTTTCAAGAGAAAAGATCCGTGCCCGAGCTGCGGAAAAAAGTTGGAAGATTCTCGTGCGGCTCAGGAATTCTCGTAGAGGTGTTTTTTCAATGGAAGATGTGTCAGTGGACCATCAGGTAGATACCAGCTGTTCGTTGGCAGGGCTCGACAATCAAGAGGTTCTGAAAAGTTTCAAAAGCTTCAAGAAGTTCGATATTCTTTCAGACCATATTGGTCATCGTTTTTCAATGTTCAACCCGTCTATGAATCATCAGGCAAGTGTATCTGTGTGTTTTGCTTCTTAAATAGTAATAGTGGTTGATAATAATAAAGTAATCCATCTGGTATGTCTTAACAACCAGAAGGTTGGGCTGACAGGATCGAGGAAGAGTGGAGAATCCTTGAGAAAGACTTGCCTGGTATGTATGTTTAACTTACGAATGGTAATGTGAATGTGTTTTGCTTATTGATTAATCCCAAACGGTCAACCTTAAATTGACCAAGTCAATGGTCAACAAGGTCAGACTGCCTAGAATCAATCTCCGTGGAAGTATATGGTTTCCCCGGGTCGTTATGTCCCGACGAGGTGTGGATGGTATAAAAACGGGTTTGTGATCGGGTGAATTTGGACGGAAAAGGGTATAAGTGAGTTGTGATGATTACACTACTGGAATATGAAAGATAATAGCTTAAATACACTATATTAACAATACTGGAAAGTCAGAAAAACCAGAAACATTTAAAACTTAAAACGCGTACGTTCACGTTTAAATAAAACGTAGACGTACAAAATAAAAAGTGAAAACGGAAATCTGAAAACACCCAGGGGGTGAAAATGACTTTTTTACAAACCTAAGGGTAAAAGAAAATTTTTAGAAAATTAAAATAAATTTTACCCTAATTAATTATTTAATATTAATTAAATACTAATTATTACTAATTATTTAATATTTAAAATACTTAAATACAATTTAATACTAATTAAATACTAGAAAAATGAAAATAAAATTTCCAAAATTATAAAATAACTAAAAATAAGTTTTAAAATTAAAAATAAGTGTTTTTGTCTTTTTGTGGTTTTTCTATTAATTAATTACTAATTAAACATTAATTACCTAATTAAACTATTTTAAATTAAGAAAAATAGCAAATGAACAGTAAAAATTCTAATAAAATTTCTAAAATTATTTTATAACATATAAAAGCTATAAAAAATATAAAAACTAGATTTTACTTAATAAAAACTAATAATGCTATTTAAAACTAATTATTAATTAATTATAAATAAAACTAAGATTAAATCTAATAAATACTTAATGACAAAATAAAAATCTGAAAAAATTATTATAAATACTTTAATATATGAGTAATTTAAGAAAAATATAAAATAGCTAAGTACTTAATTAAAATTTAAAAATTAAAATTAAAATTAAATTACATTAAATAGAAACTATCACTTAATATTAAATTGATTTTTCTTGATTTTTATTTTAGAAACTTATTTTACAACTAAAAACAACAAACTTTTACAAAAACAACTTTTTTATAACTTAATAATAAGCTGTGAACAAGCTATAAATTGAGACAGTTGACTTTCATTGACCAAACAAGGAATTGAGCTAAAATGGCTTAAAGTGGGACCCACAATGGTTAAGTCTGGTTTAACTGAGTTTAGGGAACATGTTTAAGCAATGAAAAGCCATTGGTGTCCACAGATTAAGCTAATAAGCCACAAATAAGCTCTTGTATACTTGTGTCAAATCAGAAACTGGGACAGTTTTAAGAACCAAATACAAGTGGGGTCCACAATGTCCTAGGTCAAAACAATGGGTGCAATGTGGAGCTGGCAAGGTGGTGAACACCTTGGAACCAAGAACCACCACTGGGGCCCACTGTGGTGGCTTGTGGCAACCACCAAAGTGGTGGTGGTAGGGAGGGGGTCTGCTGCACAGGGCAAACAGACAACCCTGCAGCTGTGTTTGTGAGATTGTAGGATCCATAGAAAAAATCATAAAAATGAAATGAAGGTTGGATTCAAGAGTAGAGGTGGTAGACTAGGACACGTAAAAGTTTTAGAGGCTGAGTCCATACACAAAATTCAAAATAATTCACCCCATTTTTGAGATTTTCTACCTATGACCAATTTTGACTTTTATCTTTTGTTCCACAGTTGACTATTTTGAGTTTCCAAAGCTCCTAATTGCTCAATGATGTTACATTAAACCTAAATGAACCCAAATCTATCTATATTAACTAGTTCTAATCTGATTTGATGATTGTGATATCTCAAAATTCATACAGTGAAGCTGTAATGAATCCTAAGATGGTTTTGACTTTTATTTCTGAATGAACTAAGTATTTGATGACCATTTTAGACTAATAGGAGCTAGTGACACATGCTTCAACCAAAATTAACAACAAAATCAAGCTGCAAGGCAGGGAGCTCACCAAATCCAAACACCCCTTTATTGACTAGATTTAGTGATTTTGTGAAGCAAACCTACAATCTAAATTAGGAAATTTGACTCTTGACTCATACTATCATTAAATAAGCATTGCTGAACTGATATAAGTAGAAAATGAGGTAAATGAACAATAAATACGAAAGGATGAGAAATTGCTTACAATAACACCCAACTGAGATATGGAACCAGGGATCAAAGAACCTTCCTAATAGTCTTCCACAAGACTACTAACCCAGAATCAATCCAAATCACACCCTGCTTCAGCTTTCTTGCACCATATCAATGAATTTTTATTTATTTTCTATTTTCTTTATATTTTCTTGTATTTTTGATTCTAACCACTAAACTGAAAACTGAGATATCTAAAAGCTTTCAAAAGCTTTGTCAGAGCTTTATATGAGTTTTAGAATTCAATAGCAACAACAAATAACAACATACAAGCTTATGAGATTTTTGAGAATTTTATGAAAATGCATAAAATGAGATACCAACTGAACTTTGAAATTAACTTGAATTAAAGGTTAAGGTACATGAGATTAACTGAGAACAAGCTAATTTGATTGAAATTACAACTGAAATTTAAGATTATACTACCTACGACTACAATTAACCTAAGTTACACTAATCTCCTTCCACTTCTGCTTCTTTCACTCTTTATAGCATCCAGTTGAGCTAGTGGGACCCACAGGGTCAAATCCCATCACTAAAAACAGCCATTGGATGTATATTCTTGATCTTGGCCCTTGGATGGTTTTTGGCGGGAAAGGCTTTTTAAGCCAACTGGGGTCTGATTTGATGCCCTAGGGTAGGGGTTGAGGTGATGGGTGTATTGGGGAGTGTAATTGGAGGATAAGGGTGGTGGTAGCAGAGGCAAGTGGTGCAAGGGGGGGGGGGGGGGAAATACCACCTGGTTTCTGGTTTGGGTGGGAATTGGGTGAAGATGGTGGGTTTGACTGGGTTGACCAAAGGGACGGGGTGGTTTTTAGTTTTGGGTTGACCGGGGTCAAAGCAAGGGGTGGACTGGGCTATTTGGAAAAATGGGCTTGGGTGTTGTGGATTAGTTATGTTATTTGGTTTTGGTTAAATAGCAAAATCACAAGGACCATACATGTAGATTTCAAAAATATAAGGACTGATTTTGCCAAACACCCAAAATTGCTACAAGGGTAAAATATGTCACAATTTATTAGTACATGACAAAAAATGACATTTTTCCATTTTGAAATTCACGGGGACCAAAATTGTCATTTCTGCAAAGTTCAGGGACCAAACATGTAATTTCCACAAAACTTTCACCCAGGGACCTATTTTGATAACTTTTGATTTCCCAAGGTCCAAGAATGATTTTTCTTTCAAAAATATCCCACCAGGGACCAAATCTGTCAATTTCCAAAACTCCAGGGACCTTTTATGTCAATTTTGGATTCTGAGGGACCAAATGTGTAATTTTCTCAAACTTTTTACCCAAGGATCGTTTTTGATCATATTTCACTTTTAAATGCCTTGGGTTGACTTTTCTTTCGTTTTAAAACTTCAGGGACTAGTTTTGTCAATTTTTGAAACTTGAGGGACTGAAACTGCCAATTATGCAAACTTTGTTCGTTTTTCATTTGTTTTTAAACATTTTGCATATAAAACGTATAAAACACAATTTTGGAATATTTTTAGTATTTTGATGCATTACTGAGTGTTTTTGGACGTTTTGGCAGTTCATATAAGACAAAAATGATGAGTATTTACACACTCATCATTCCCCCACACTAAACTATTGCTAGTCCCTAGCAATCTTTTGAGAAAAATTAATGGATTTGAAACTCTTTACCAAAAGCCATCACTTCTGGAGTAGCCAGGTGTAAGAACTGTGGCACACCTGATAACCGTGTGATTTTGAGCAAACCACCAGCTATCAACGGATTTGATTAGTCTTTACCAAAAGCCGTTTGCTTCTGGACTAGCCAGCTCTTGATGGAATAGTCACCATCTTGGTGAGCTGATTACCAATTATGGATTTTCCACGGCCTTTACCACAAGCCATAATCTTGCGGGCTAGCCAACTCATTTATTTTTGGGGAGTTGAGGAACCATACAATTTTGGGCAAATTGCAAGCCGTCAACGGATTTGAGATGTCTTTACCAAGAGCCGTTTGCTCCTGGACTAGCCAATCCCTTTTGTCGTTTAGACAAGGCGGACTGATTACCACAAAAAATTTTGAACTTTAGTGAAAAATTTTTGAAAAATTTTGGTCAAAAACGGGGGTATAAGATAGTAAAATGTGATAAAATTCGCTAGAATAGCGAATACCCCCCCACACTAAGCATGAATATTGTCCTCAATATTCAAAGTCCCGGCTATTATGCCGACTCTTGGAACGTAAAAGGGCAACATTACAAGCTAAGCGTGGAAAACATCATTTTGTTTTTCACTTTTGTAATCATAGCATGGGGGACTCCCCCACACTTAGGGTGAAAACCCTATAAGCATGCTACTGTTTTTGTTTACCGAGTCGCTAGCTTGACTCGACCCCAAATTCATTTGTCCTTGGGGAAGCATGATGTGGAAAAGACAATCTCCATCGGACTTTCATTCAAGATGTTTGGATAAACATTTGAAGCACGTGAAAGTTCCACACCGATGAGATATAATCCCGGCTCAAGATAATGATACATGAAAATGCCGGGATCAAATATAATGTCTTCATTCCCGAAGGAGTGAAGAACAGGAGATGTCACCCTGTAGGTGAAGAAAAGGAAGAAAACCATGATGAAAATCATGATTTGATCTTCTTCCTCGAGATCAGGCTCCGTAGCCTGAGTTTGGATTTCAAGGGTTAAGCTCGTAAATATCCGGGGAGGGTGGGTGGGATTTTGCAAATTCTCATGATTGAGTGCATCTCCCCCCGGGTCATCATACTCCGGAGGAGTCATGATATGATGAGTGAGTTCACCGGAGAACTCCTCAAAGGTGAATGAATCATATTCGGGGAGAGAAATTTGAGAATGAGAAGTGGTACTGCCACTAATCTTCTCTCCCATATGATCAAAAGTAAAGGCTTCAAACTCCGGAATAAGATCATCGGAGAAAATGTCACTATCCTTAATGGGGATAGGAGATGAAATAGGTTTCTCTTTGAAAGCCTCGATTTTTGCAATGAGGAGATTGACATTCAATAATGTTGCACGAAGTGCTTCATCCTTGATTTCAGTGTCAATCTCATCATTCACTTCTTCTAAGCTAACTAGCTCAGAAGGTAATCCTCCCACATGACTGATGTCTCCAGAAGATAAAGAATTTTCATCAACATGTGAAGTACTAAGCTCGATGTTGGGATTAGAGTTTAAAAGATTTTCAGTTTCTCCCATATCGGCTTCAAGGTCAAGCAGATCATCATACTCAACTTCTCCATAAGATGTACAATCATCATTAAAGTCGGAGAAAGTCTCAAAATGATCTTTTGGATTTTCAAGGGAAGAAGGTAAATCACACATATGATCAAAAGTCCCCTGTGACTCTCCTGGGATTGGGACAAGGTTCTCAACACTAGACTTTATGAATTCGTCCGATTCTTTAACATTCAAAGTCGTCATTAATATAAGTTATGATAACACTATGTCCCAAACTTTTCATTAAAAGAGTAGATAATCAGTGTTGCAAAAAAAGTCTACAAGACCGATTAGTCACCGATTAGGTGCTACAAGGTCATAGACCTTACCGATTTATGTAACTGGGTCAAACAAATAGGTCAAACGTGGTCAACGGATGTCAATGGTGGTCAAACTTGCCGGAAACCTATAAATCTTGCCGAAAGTACCCAAAACTCAATGTAAACTTATTTTGATCACTTATTGTAACTGTTTAAGTCTATTACAAGTTGTTTTTTAAAAAAATTCTTGTCGGAAATGCCTAAAACTCACCGGAAATACACAAACCTTGCCGGAAATAACAAAAAATTTGTCAGTATTGCTAATCCGATTAATCACCGATTAATCCCGCCTAGACCGATTACAAGCTACAAGGTGGTCGACCACCCGACTACCGATTCACGATTTTTGCAACTTTGATGATAATTAATAAGAGCTTCACCTTTAATCACATAACTACATCACTTTATAAGACCCCTTTGTATGTGCAAAACTTCACTAATAGTCATTAATTACATGTCCGACTCATGCTACATAGTAAATATTTGACAAAATTTAAAGCTAAATTCATCTGTTACCTTCCAGCTCTGTAGTTATGATACAATTTATTTTATATCTTCACTTTCCAAACATGTTGAATTTAATCCTATATGATAACACAAACGCCATGTACGGGTCAAGTTTCGGTTCTCATATCCCTTTAATAATGGTTTTACACGAATTACGTTCCACATGTTGGCCGATCGATGTGGGCTCCAAGCGAGTGGGTTCTGATATCCTTTAATAATGACTTATGTGATTTACTTACATTTTGGGTTGTTTTCTACAAGTTTTGGGTTCACAAACATTGACTTAACATCCTTCTATGACCCATAGGCAACCATGACTTAGCATTGACTTACTATTGTTGTTTGATCCGTAACTCAAATGTCATGAACAGGTTCAAATCCCCGCTCTCATGTCCTTTATATACACGATTTACACTCCACATGTTAGCCGTTTAGACCGATTGACGTGGCACTAGTGAGTGGGATATAATAATATGAAGTTATGAACCACTAAGGGATCTTACATAACCATGAGCATCTAACTTAGTCTTTAGTTATACATGTTTGTATACGCCGTTAGACATATGTATCCTACTCTATACCATAAAATACCATTTTGTATTTTTTATGGATAGAATTTGTAGTTATCAATTTAATATCATTAAACTTCAATACAAGCTACAAGTCACTTGATATTTATCATACTTTTCAGGGTAGAAAGACCCATCATAGCTGGTAGCTTTGTGTTCTTCACGACCACGTGTTGCCCGAGTTGCTAATGCTCATGTGGTCTTGCACTACTGCTGGTGCACCTCCCATTCTTGGTTTAAACTTTCTGCATTGCAATACTAAGTTTCTGATGCTCATGAACCAATACGACCTATTGAGTTGTGGATGATGTATTATTAGCTCATTAACTTCCTTGATTGGCACCGCTTAGCGTGAACTCCTTTGTTGAGTACTATCGTGTCCCCTCTTGTTAATATGTGATTCTTCTACCATGCCTACCTCCCACGTGTAAATAAGGACCCAGTGTTTATCAATCCTACTTGAGTTTTTTGGATCACTTGTGACTTTCCCCAAGGTCACAAGAATTCAGGGATTTGTTTGATCTATAGTCAATCCTACTTGATTTACCTCCTCAGTACCTTGGTGAATCTGTCATAGTTTGTTGGTAACTTGCTATGTGGTCCTCTTCTGACTTTGACACTTTATCGTAGAGCCTGTTGAATGTATTCGACCAAACCAATCCGGCTCCTCTTTTCTTTTTTTCTTTTTTTTTTTTTGTGTGTGTGTGTGTGTGTGTGTGTGTGTGTCATTTCACATCACAATTTCAGCAGCATTTGTAACTTCTATCATCCTTTAAATTTCATATTATCATCGATTTTTGTTTCAAAAATACATGTGGTCATTTTTCTAAACGTGTAAACCAATATAATTCTAATCACATTTGCCTTTTAACAAAAAAAAGTTTAACATAATCAGTTTGATAACATAATATTGTTGAAAATCCCATATCCAAAGAATAAAGAAAATTCAAGCAGATAAGCTTTTGAAAAGTCATTCTGTATCCCACATCGGCTGGGTGAAGTAAACAGACAAGTGGGAGTTGAGTATAAATAGAAGGGCCTGTGAAAGGAAAAAGCATACCTTCTCGGTCTTTTGGCTAAGATCAAGTGTAGTATCTGTTCTTATCAGTTTAATATCTAATCTTATTTTTATGGGCGAAGAATTCACCCACGTGTCGCTACCTTGGCTTGGTGCACCCCTCCAACTTTTGTATTTGACAGCATTTTTGAGCCATTAATGTGTATTATTTTGTTCGTGTGCTCTAAATCATTAAAAAGCTTTGACTTTATAGGATACGTTGTATAGCCAGTAATGATCTTCGGTCTTCACTACTCCCAAGTTTACCCTTTTAAACCAAGTTTTGATTAAAGCGCAATCCACAGTTGAGAAAATTATTTATCCAACTTACTCCCTCAGTTTAAAAATGTCGCAGATATTATGAAGGGAAGTAGTTTCTACTGGTACCCTTCATAATGAGCTATAAAGAAGCTTGGCTATGCATATCACATATAGTACTCACTAAAATAACCTCCATGATGTTCATGTACAGTAGTGGCAAACGTGGTGGTTTGGGTATGGGTCAATACGAGTTTGGATCAAAACTTTAAGCCTTTGGGACGAATAAAACGAGCTTGGTTGGCCTGCCAGCACTTGTTTAGACCTATGATAGCAAAGATATTAGTGATACAATGAACCTCTCATTATAACTACTCAAATGTTGTAAATATCTGACTATTTGAGTATGTCAGCAACACCAAAATTCCATACCCACTTTTTCAACTGCATTTTAGCTAAAAGTTAGCCTGTTCGGCCGGACTTCAACAATATATAGTCTGAATTCCTCCACTTTCGCATAAATGTCTTGATTGTGCCATCTACTAATGTGGAATACATCAAAAACCAAGTCTCCACTGTATTCCATAATCGACATTTTGGAGAAAGTAGTTAAAGTTAGTTTGTATGTCATCTTTTGTCATTGAAAATTTTCGCTTTGTATTTGTATATTCTAAAGGAGTCAAAATCGTTACTTCAAGTTTCTATATTTTTCTACATGCGAATACAATGCGATCAAGACGGGCGAATGGAGGAACCTCCTTTCGTAAGTTCGCCCCTGTTGAACTAAAGGATGAAATACTATGTCTATGCAGCCAAAGAAAATAAACCCCCCCAGAGTCATTCGAAAGTATCAACGAGAATTGGTTCAAGTAACTTTTTCCCTTAATTAAAACTTATTTTGTTAACATGAAGCGTAGTAGTTACTAGTTATGGTAATTTGAATGTCAAAAGGAAAAGGCGAAAACTAATGAAAATGAGAAGGCGCGGAGTAATATATATGGTTATTAACCAACACTGAACCGTACGAATGGGATATTGTTTGTCAAATAAGTAGACGCATTGTTAACTCAAATAAGGTCGCGTAACATGTTATAGCGTACGAAGATTAGAGAGTATGTACGTAAGTGGTTCGTTCAATCGGGGTGTATACTCCGTAAGAGTACGTACAATTGCAAACCGGGGATTGTCAATCTCGAATGCTCTAAGGTAATCGGGGTATTCAGTGTTATTGAGATAGTTGAGCCTTGATGGTTAAGATTTGTTTTTTTTAAAGGTAAGAGTGGATAAGCGACCCGCAGAACAAAAAGGAGCATATTAAGAGTAAAATAAAAAAATTGGAACGGTAAAAATCCTCTCAAAGAATAATTTATAATTTTATTTTATAAAATCGATCTGCTAGCTAATATATGATTGATTGATTGATTTATATTTGATATCCGAATATCCTTGAGTTAATTAGGGTTTGGGAAAATTATGAAGGAAATTGATGCATACATGGTTGAGGATGAAAACAAGAGGAAATATGATGTAAGTCACTCTTTCTTCATTGTTTACTTGTTTATTGTTTTATGCTGATTGTCCCGGCCATGAATTCCCGGTAAAGCAATCAGAATTTATAAACTATCTTTCCATGTTTTTCTCACTTGAGACAAACTGATTTTAGTTAAAGCTGCACCTAGAAGAATAGGGGCGCCATGATCATGTTAGTCACGCCATAGTTTACACAAACGAGCAGTCTTTCCATGCTCATATCAAAAGATAAAAACTTTCTGTTTTTATCTTGGCTGATAGGGTCTAGTTATGGTGTGGTGTGGCGTGGCTTGGCTTGGCTTGGGGAGTGTTTTGGAATTAATATAGGATAACCATACTCACTACTCCAAATCTCACGCCACTCCCATTCACCATGCTCAAGCATATCAGCTACTACTTTACCATCACTCGATACATTAGACTGACTCACAGCATGCATGTTTACTCAATGAACCCTGAATTAACGCTTTTGTTAGTTTCTCCTCCCACTTTGAGTTGCAACTGATTTAATAAAGATTGATATTTTAAAGCTAATCTTTGACCCGTATGTCTTCACCGGAATAGGTGCTCTTATCCTTTTGCGTACTATGATTAAAATCTTTTATGTATATGCTGAATAAAAAATTATCCCTGTTAACCTTTACTATATATTATTATTACTGTATTATTATATTGATCCGGTTGGTGCACTTTGCACCACTTGAAAGAGTTTTCTTTAGTACCAAGACAACCTATGTTTCTTAGAATTATTATGTTATAATTCGGTTGATAGAATTTGTTCCTGTCATGCCTTAATCCCTTGGTTTCATCAGGATTATGCGCCTGGCAGTTCTGCTAGTGACGATATTGATGCGAGTGGCGATATCCTTGATATGGATTTGGGATTCCTAACTATCAGGAATGCACTAGCTAGTACTCCGTATATGTCATGCGCCGAAAAAGCTCAAGGTACCAGTTGCTTTATCTCTTTCCCTATAAAACTGTCATTCTAGTAAGACTGTATGTCTCATCTTTCGCTCCTTGGCCTTTCGAAATGTGGTGCTTGATTGACTAGTTATCCGTATATATGTACATTCCCCTCTTAAAAATAAAAAGCAGGCTCTTTACAAGCATCTTTTCTTGTTTAAAACTTTGCAGCGCACCCCTCACTCGGGTCCAGTGCCTGTCATCGCCCCTGTGAGTGGCCGGGTTATTGATGTCTCTTTTAGTAAAGGAATGAAAGTTTGGAAAGGGCTGATTATGTTTCTCTTGGAAGCAACGGAACAGGAGGTTACCAACCAATCTCTAGTATTAAACTCTTATACGCAAGTTCCTCTTTTTATTCAGTTTGTGCATTATGCTGTGTTCATTTAGGAGGGGGATGCATCGAGTAGTGAACCACCAAATGAATCATCTTTTTCGAGTGAGAAGAGCCATGCCCTAGCTGTGGAGATGACTAGGGAGACTCTTGTGCGGTTCAGGAATTCTCGTACAGGTGTTTTTAGTATGGAAGACGTGCTAGTGGATCATCAGGAAGATACCAGCTGTCCGTTGGCAGGGCTCGATAATGAAGAGGTTCTGAAAAGTTTCAAAAGCTTCAAGAAGTTTGATATTCTTTCAGACCATACAGGTCATCGTTTTTCAACGTTCAACCCATTAATGAATCAGGCAAGCGTGTGTCTGTGTGTTTATTGTAATTATTAAATAGTAATAATGGTTGATAATAATAAAGTAATTTATCTGGTATGTCTTAACAGCCAGAAGGTTGGGCTGACAGGATCGAGGAAGAGTGGACAATCCTTGAGAAAGACTTGCCTGGTATGTATGTTTAACTTACGAATGGTAATCTGAATGTTGTTTTGCTTATCGGTTGGAGTACTAAGTATCTAAAGCATTTAATTCAAACTTAATACCATACAACAGATACTATATTCGTGAGGGTTTTCAAACCAAAGATGGATCTCTTGAGTGCTGTGGTTGTCGGACCTAAAGGAACCCCATATCATGATGGCCTTTACTTCTTTGACATGTTTATCCCAAGATCGTATCCTGAAAGCCCACCTGTATGTCATCTTTATTTACTTTTTCTCTACTTAGCCGCGTGTATGGATGTCCGTTAGGTGTTTTAACCTCCTTAATGTATGGTATGTTTTAATTGGTTCTAGGTTTTGTGGTATAACTCTGGTGGTCTTGGTATAAATCCGAATCTGTTA
This sequence comes from Artemisia argyi, assembly GCA_030686995.1. NCBI lineage: Eukaryota > Viridiplantae > Streptophyta > Magnoliopsida > Asterales > Asteraceae > Artemisia > Artemisia argyi. The sequence goes on from CM060704.1 coordinate 141,018,898, forward strand.
ACTAATGGTAGAGTTGAGCTGACCATGCCAAAAGTAAATGGCCAGGGCATTGAGATGGATAAGATGTGGGTCCCTGGAACTTCCAATCTGCTCAAACTCCTGGTTTCCATACAAGATGAGTTTTTTCACTCAAATCCTTTGCGCAATGACGTTGCACATGCAAGAGGCGACTCTGTGTATACACAACAATCTTGTTTATTGTACAACGAGAATATCCTTCTAAAGTCACTCAAAACAATGGTGTATATTATGAATAAACAATCCAAGGTAAATAAAATAAAAAATATTTGGAGTTTGTTTATAGTTTTAACTGTTTAAATGTGTATGGTTAAGTATTAGCTAATTCAATGAGATAATGTTGCTCGCTGCAGAACTTTGAGGATTTTGTAGTTGGCCATTTTCGCAATCGTGTTCGTGATATCCTTATGGCATGTGAAGCTTATATGGAAGGTATGCAAGTTGGGTGTTTTGGAGTTCAGTTGGATGAGGAAGAGGGTAAGAACAAGGTGCCATGCACAATCGAGTTTAGGAAAGATGTGGCAACATATATCAAGCAACTTGTTGCTGCTTTTGAAAAGATTGGAGCTAGTGAAGCTAAGCAGTTTCTATATCTAAGTGATAAGGTAACTCCCTTGCCTTGATCGATCAATGCACCAACCGCTTCATGTCAATGAACTTGCTGTGCCTTGTTAGTCATTCTTTACTTCCTGTCAGTGTACTTGGTATGCTTTGTTAGTCTTTATATAGAGTACTTCATCTTTGATGTTTATGGATGAATTGATCAGGATATATTACTTTTCAGTTGTTTGATAATGGCTTTTGTTAATCTTCAAGCCATCCGTGGTTTAGAAAACCAAACAAACCCCTGCATAGTTTGGCTTATTGTGACATGTCTACTTTATACAGTGTATAAAATAGGGGTTATATTGAAATCTTCATTAGCAGTCATATATATTGACTGTCATATCAATTGACTGTCATGTAGAAGTCTTTATTTGGAATGGTTAAGTATTATATAGTGTATAACCTATGTTCTTAGAATTATTATGTTATAATTCGTTTGATAGAATTTGTTCCTGTCGTTCCTTAATCCCTTGGTTTGATCAGGATTACGCGCCTGGCAGTTCTAGTGCATATCATGTGCCGAAAAAACTCAAGGTATCAGTTGCTTTCTTTCCTTCCCTATAAAACTGTCATTCTAGTAAGACCATATGTATCATCTTTCGCTCCTTGGCCTTGCGAAATGTGGTGCTTGAATGACTAGTTATCCGTATATATGTACATTCCCCTCTTAAAAATGAAAAGCAGGCTCTTTACAAGCATCTTTTCTTGTTAAAACTTTGCAGCGCACCCCTCACTCTGGTCCAGTGCCTGTCATCGCCCCTGTGAGTGGCCAGGTTGTTAATGTCTTAATTCATGAAGGGATGCAAGTCAAGAAAGGACAAACTGTGTTTCTCTTGGAACCAGGAAAATTCAAGGTTACCAGTCAATCTCTTGCATTAAACTCTTATACGTGAATCGCTCTTAATATTCAGTTTGTTTGCATTATGCTGTGTTCATCTAGGAGGAGGGTGCCTCTAGTAGTAAACAGCCAAAAGAATCATATTTTTCAAGAGAAAAGATCCGTGCCCGAGCTGCAGAAAAAAATTGGAAGATTCTCGTGCGGCTCAGGAATTCTCGTAGAGGTGTTTTTTCAACGGAAGATGTGTCGGTGGACCATCAGGTAGATACCAGCTGTTCGTTGGCAGGGCTCGACAATCAAGAGGTTCTGAAAAGTTTCAAAAGCTTCAAGAAGTTCGATATTCTTTCCGACCATACTGGTCATCGTTTTTCAACGTTCAACCCGTCTATGAATCATCAGGCAAGTGTATCTGTGTGTTTACTGTAATTATTAAATAGTAATAATAGTTGATAACAATAAAGTAATCCATCTGGTATTTCTTAACAGCCAGAAGGTTGGGCTGACAGGATCGAGGAAGAGTGGAGAATCCTTGAGAAAGACTTGCCTGGTATGTATGTTTAACTTACGAATGGTAATGTGAATGCTGTTTTGCTTATGAGTAGGAGTACTAAGTATGTAAAACATTTAATTCAAACTTAATACCATCCAACATTGAGCACAAATTTATATCTTTTTTTTACATTTGGTGTTACAACAGATACCATATTCGTGAGGGTTTTTAAACCAAAGATGGATCTTTTGAGTGCTGTGATTGTTGGACCAAAAGGGACCCCATATCATGATGGCCTTTACTTCTTTGACGTGTTTATCCCAAGATCTTATCCTGAATGCCCACCTGTATGTCATATTTAATTACTTTTTCTCTACTTAATCTCGTGTACGGGTTCGCTAGGTGTTTTAAACTTCTTTAATATATGGTACGATTTTGTTGGTTTCAGCTTCTATGGTATCACTCTGGTGGTCTTGATATTAATCCGAATTTGTTACCTGGTGGTGGAGTTAAGCTGAGCCTGCCAAAAATAAACGGCCAGGGCATTGAGGTGGATAAGATGTGGGTTCCTGGAAGTTCCAATCTGCTCAAACTCCTGGTTTCCGTAAAAGATCAGTTTTTTATCCCAAATCCTTTGCGCAATAATGTTGCATATGCGAAAGGCGACTCTGTGCATACAAAACAATCTTGTTTATTGTACAACGAGAATACCCTTCTAAAGTCACTAAAAACAATGGTGTATATTATGAATAAACAACCCAAGGTAAATAAAGTAAAAAAACTATTCTGAGTTATAGCATTAACTGTTTAAATGTGTATGGTTAAGTATTTGCTAATTCAATGAGATAATGTTGCTCGCTGCAGAACTTTGAGGATTTTGTAGTTGGCCATTTTCGCAGTCAGGTTCTTGATATCCTTATGGCATGTCAAGCTTATATGGATGGTTTTGGAGTTCAAATGGATAAGGAAGACGGTAGCAACAAGGTGCCATGCACAATCGAGTTTAAGAAAGATGTGGCGACATATATCAAGCAACTTGTTGCTGCTTTTGAAAGGATTGGAGCTAGTGAAGCTAAGCAGTTTTTATATCTAAGTGATAAGGTAACTCCCTTGCCTTGATCGATCAATGCACCAACCGCTTCATGTCAGTGAACTTGGTGTGCTTTGTTAGTCATTCTTTACTTCCTGTCAGTGTACTTGGTATGCTTTGTTAGTCTTTCTGTAGTGTACTTCATCTTTTGATGTTTATGGACGAATTGAACGGGATGTATTACTTTTCAGTTGTTTGATAATGCTATTAGATATCTTTTGATGCTTTGTTGACCAAATCTTGGTTAATGGTTTTTGTTTAATCTTCAAGCCATCAATGGTTTAAAAAGCCAAACAAACCCCTGCATAAACCTCTTGCTATCAAATGTATATTTTTTGCAACCAAAATGATAATGAGTTGTATGTGTTTTTCAAACACAACCCCTGTTTCGGCCTTTCGGGTATCACTTTTTTTTTCTTCATTAAATTATTTATATTCTTCCTCTTTTTTTATAGAAAAATTTCTTAAGCTAGTTAATTGTTATTGTTAGCACCCACATTATTTATTTATTTATTGAATTTTATGAAAACACTACAAAAATACATAATCAATATTGGCCCAAATCACAGACAATCTTACATAAAAGTATATTATAGTTGCAAGCCTTGTGGCACATCAAACTCGAAATCAGGCATCATAGATAAACTCATCTATTAGCCCACATGGAATTGGATTCGAGGATGGAAGGTCCTTGAAGGGTAAGGTTTGGTCGCTTGACTAGTCACCATGGCATCTCATAGCTGGACCGAGGCGATGATTCATGAGTGAGGTCTTAGTTTTAAACATGGGCATCATCTTCGTTGCTTGTGGGACACTGTACGTGATCAACTTGCTATTAGTATTGGACACAATTGAGTTTTCAATAAAGATTTGACTTACAAAACTGATATTAATAACAATTTTTCTGCAATTACAGCTTCTTAACAATATGTATGTGTCTTTTATTATCAACCATTAAAGGTGTATGTTGCAAATTATAATTTTAAGTTGGAAAAAATGTCTTTCATTACTGCCTCTCTCTCTCTCTTTTTTTTTTTTTTTTTTTTTTTTTTTTTTTTTTTTTAAATTTCTGATTATGAGAAGTACATAAGTATTCAACTAGGCTGAAGAATTTTACAACCATGTACAAGCATTGTTTGACCTACATCGCACCTGATCGCGGATCTAAAACTATGGAAGACAAAAGCATCAATTTCACTAGGCATCTTGCTACACTTACATACATAAACAAATATAATCTTGAATAACTCCCCAAAAAGCCTTCATATGAATGATTTTTTTATCTTGTTTTGGTTACCAAAAACGATACCGATTTATTTAACCATTAATAAGTACATGATTTAAGAATATTAAATTTGTTTCTTTCAATTCATAAACAAAAAGTATATCTGAAAGACCCTTTGTATCCCACATCGGCTGGGTGAAGCAAACAGACAAGTCGGAGTTGAGTATAAAAACAAAGGCCTGTGAACAGTAGCTTGCTGCTGGGGTTCTTCACTTGTCGCTTTGGCGTTGCACTGTTGCCTTGGCCTGGCTCACCCCTCTAATGACAAGTTCAAAGTTTATACTAGCCGGTCTTTAGATCATTGGTCAACTATTGTTTTGCCTAATTATTCAGAAAACAGCTGTGTGATATTCTGTACTTTGTTCTCTAAAATAATAAAAATCTTTTAAGTGATAGGGTATCTCAGTCACAAGTTTAAACCACATAAATGGAGGTGGTACCCTAGTTATTAAGCATAAGAGCTTTTTTATACACAAATGGTGTAAGCCTTCTTTCCCCTTTTATTTCCGGTTTCTGTGATGATAAAATAATGTTTGTCTCCTTGGTATACTACTCCTACTCCCTCAGTTTGAGAATCGCAATGTTTGATAATCTCTTAGCCTAAAGTGACATGTCCAAATGGCCTTGAATAATGATTAAGTAAACTGGTATGTATCAGTTACAGTATTTGTTATGATTACAATTTAAAAGGATAACTTAAAAAAATGGGAAAATTGTCTAAAAATACTAATTACGGTGTAATTAATAGAATAAAACCCGTAATATTGTTACAATAGGATGATTAAGAAAGTTTGTGCATACAATAGGAAAAAAAAAGTTCAATGCATACAATAGTAAAAAGTGGCAAGTTCAACGTATTTTTAGACAATTTTCCCTAAAAAAATCTAACGCTATAACTTGCCTAAGGATGACATGTTGTAATTTTCATGGGATTTCAAAATTTATTACTGTATTAATAATTCGGTACATCTGGAGTGTACCATGGATGAAGTATGGGCTATGTTTACGTCACAAACATGATACATATGGGACTGCTGGATTACAAGAAACACGGTATGACTATGAAATCTGTACATAGATTCGTAAAGGTGACGCAAAACTACGGTTCATATACCAGATTTTTTATCAGTCGATACAGATTTTATGACGTTTATTCAAGCATTTATTGTTTTACACTTATTCAAACCAGTAAGGCCCTTAGGAGAGGTTGGCGTAACCACTTTAGGATCGAACTTGAGACCATTCACATTTTAGTTAGTCACAAGCTTTTTCCATCTCGGCCATCATGGGATAAGAATTATGGAAATGAATATGTTAGATAAGAAGATGTTAGAATCTTGACTGTATTCCCTTTTTTCAGGTTTATTAAATATTGATATTCTTAACTTTTTGATGCCATTTTTGATAAATAAATGATTAAAAGCCTTGATGATTCCGTAGATTGCAAGAAAATACAGGTGACGGGATAGGGGTGAGCACGGTACCGGTCCCGTACCGAATTAGTGGTATCGATTTTTTCCGAGCATATATAAATTAGTGGTACCGGGAACGGGGTTCGGATACCGGTACCGGTACCGGAAAATCGGGTTTTTCCCTTTTTTTTCAGGAATTTCCCGATTTGGTACCGGTCCCGTACCGAATTAGTGGTCCGATTTTTTTTCACCTTATTTCGTAGTCCTGGTACCGTACCGTATATCAGAATCAGTACCGTTTCAGTACGGTTCCGGGGTTCGGGTCGAAATGCTCATCCCTATGACGGGTTGATGAATGATTGCAGAATCTGTATTTTAAAACAACTTGGATGAAGTGATTAATTATAAATGTTTCTTAAAAGTTGCCTTTTCATTCATATCATTTATTATTATGGTACTTATTGCTTATATGATACACTTCTTTCTGTCTCACTTGCACATGCGCCTTTTCTATAGTTGCTTGTGGTCTTGAATTTTTATATACTGAATGCTATAATAGAAACTTGTATTGATTTTTGATCTTCTTAGTTTAAAACTTATTTCCAGAGAAATCAGATTTATTTTTTAACTGTGAGTAGTATTATTTCCATTTTCAAGAATTTTGCTGCATTTCGCTCTTTAATTAACTTCTTGTCTGCAGATTATGGATCTGGTGGTTCAACCACGAAATGTGTTTCTCAATATCTCAAAGGTATTAATCTTTTGTTTTCCTTGGAATGGAAATAGCCATGTAACTATGCGCTTTTATGATGGATGCTGATTTGAATTTCATTTTTAATGCAGAGTGGCAACATTATCCTTCTATTGCTTTGGCATATTACTCCATTTAGTTCTGAGCATTTTATACTTTTTGCGAGAGATTTTTCGTGCATTTGAAAGCTACCTTATTACAAATGGATATGTGAAAGCGTACGATGATCTAACTTAGATCGAGTCAAGTATCTTGGAATTGTTGTGGACAGTGATGAAGCCCGCGAGACGTCAAACGTTATTGAACTTTTGGACTGGCTTTCAGCTATTGGTGTAAAAATCTCTCAAACGATACCGATTTATGCAAGTGTTAACAAGCATCGTGTCCTAAGAATACTGGATTGGTTTCTCTCAATCCATAAACAAAGTAAAAAAAGAATGCAAACTGTGCAGCAAACTTTAATTATCTGAAAAACCCTTGGTATCCATGCAATAAGAAAGTTTTAGAGCAAGAATTTATATTGATGATTTTGGTGCATTGCATACCATCAATTCCATCAGCCATAAATGATGAGGACATGATTAACGAGCTAGCAGAAGTATATTTGGAGCACCTAGAGCGTGGCAAGAGGAGAACAAATAATAACCTTTACTTAATTGTAGTAGGAGTAAGGGCACTCCTAAACTAAAGTAAAGTAACTGCAGATGTCGTGACTTAACAAGTAAACATAAGTATCCTTACTTCTCAAACTAAGCAAACCAAACTGAGATTACTGGTGTTCTTTTTTATTTGGGTCGTGACTTTTATAGTTTCAAGTTTAGTTTTCCTATAAATATAGGGCTTGGGTTTATTGTGTTGGTATTCAATTCTATTATTCAATAAAATTCAAGACTTTAGTCTTTAAATCCTTGTGATTTGTTTAAACCCTTGTGATTTGTTTAAACCCTTGTTCGGGTTTGTATTCACACTTCCGTTCTACATCATAAAATCAGAAAAGGCACCAAGAATATATCTTGCAGAATAAGATAATAAAGGAAATCCATTGCAATTAAGTTTTATGGAACAAGATAATATGCTATACTCCCACTTTATAACGTAGTTAACTAGTAGAAAAATGGATAAGTTTCTGTAACCTTACAAATCGTATGCACTTATTGGGCTAAATTATACATCTTTATCTTAACGATATGGAGGTGATAATGCACAGGTGACTAGTGAGGTCTCATGTTTATACATGGGCGTCACCTTTGTTGCTTTTGTAAATGCTTATTTGCAGCAATCAAAAAATATTAACAAGGTTCTTATAAAATTTAGTGTGTTTTGTATAATCGACTTAAAGTTGAAAATCATTTCAAATGTATGTAAATTATAGTTATTAGTTGGAATATTTATGTTAGATAAGCAATGAAAAGAACCTGTTTCACTAAAGTCAGTTTTTTATTGCGAATATTCAAATAGGTTGAAAACTGTTCAACCACATGGTCCACATTGACACATTGTACAAGGTTGAAGAGAAAAGCACCGGTCTAACGGTTGGTTTTATAGACAAAATAATAATAGTCGTGTGTTAGGATCGAACTTGAGATCACGGGATTGCACACAATACGTATGAAGAGGAAATGTAATAATTATTTATAATATGTTATAATTAATTATTAAATACAAAACAATTAAATAATAATTAGTATTATTGATTAATGACTAATTAATTATTAAATGAAGATTAGGAAACTAATTACTAGACATTACATGGAAACAAAAGAAGGTTCCGGAACACCCTTTGTGGGCTTCCAACCGATCGGCCAAAGGGAGGATCCACCTCCTTTGTGCCTTGAGCTCCAAGTAATCTCTAGTATATAAGCAAACCCAAGGTTAAGAGTTTTCTCATAACTTGTACACACACAAATTGGGTTTTCTCTCCTTCTCTCTTTCTTTGGTCGAACCAAATCCGAACACCCCTAAGGGTTTCGAATTTCTTGCATCAAAAATTGTTTTGTGGAATTTACTTGCATAATCTTTTCCTTGAATTAGTACGTGTGTACAAGAACGTGAATCAAACACACTATTGTTTGATTCTTGGATTGAATTACAAAAAGGTAAGGGGTAATTCATATAATCCTTATAAACCCTAATTAGGGTTCATTGGTTCCGGAAGATTGCATTGATTCTTGTTCGGGCTAGAATCACTACGGTATGTTTGCTATTTAAATTAATGATTAATTAATTACATGTTATTCGATCTATTATAATTGCTTCCGCTCATGCTCACTTTGATGTACTTGGTTTATTAATATGATTGTCATGATATAATAATTCCAACAGTGGCATCTAGAGCCGTTATAATGTGTAATTAATTATCGCAACGCATAAAAATTGGATTTTGATTCGTATAGTTACATGTTTTTTTTAGGGTTTATGTGTTTTAACCCTAACCCTAATTTTTGGGTCGATTAGACCTAAGGGGTTTTTAGGGTTTGTTTTTTATTTTTTTTAAAATTGACTAGAAACCCTAAGATGTCATGTAATTGTTTATGCGTTTTAGTAAACGATCTTGGTGCAATGTGTTAATTGTTAAGCTAAATCCATGAAAAGTGCATGTTTGCATGGATTTTTATTGTGTTAATTTAAATGGTTTAAATTGCTTATATATATTAATGGTTAAGTTATATTAAAACATGTAAATTTTAATAGATGTCGAATTGGGGAAGACTCCAATATTAAGTAATCAATTATGTGCTATGTGGTATTTATTTAATTTTGGCTTACGCAATCGATTTATCGATGTATGTGGCTCTTTTTCCAAGAAAAAGAAAGCCCTAATTGAACTAATACGTTATACACCTAGATTTGATTGTTAATAGGACCTTTTAATAAGATTTGCATGTGGCTACATGTTTTATACATATTTAATTGTTATGATTATGTATATGTGTTTATTTAGTTGTTTTTATTTTTTTATTGTCTATTACTTGTTTTGTTTATTTATTGTGTTAGACATGTTTATTTAAACGAAAGGGTAATTTTGAATAAAAAAAATAATACGGACTAAATAATGGCGAAATTGTTTTGGTTTTTAAGAGTTAAAATTTCAAAGAATTGGTTGATTGATGTTTTTGTACGTAATGGTTAAATAGGCTCGACCGAAGTTTACACACTATAAGATGGGTATAAGGATGGCATCGCATTAAATTGTGGCCTTAGATAGACAACATTCATGTCTTAACGCTCGTTTGTGTGTAAATTAGACTTACCGAACAACCATTACATGTACATTGTCATCTTAAGGGTGAATAATCCACAATTCCACAATGATTATCCGAAACACTAAGCCTTCGGGCTTATGCAAAAGTACGATATAGTGGACGATAATTGATGGTTATTCTTTAATTGGTGAACCCGATACCTCAATCAAAACTTTACTATTTTACTCTTAGTAAATTGGTAATAAAAATGTTTTGTAAAACCAATGTTATGAAGTTGTATGCATGCTTCTTCATACATTATTTTGATCACATCAAAATAGTTATACCCTTATAAATTAAGTTGAATGCCATCTAATTAAGAACACTTGAAGTTGTAATTTACGTCATAGTGAGACTTGGCGAGATTGCAATGGAGAGGTAAATTTCATAAATTCATTGCTAGCAGATCAACTGATGTGATGGATTTGTGAGTTTACGGTTTTTAAGTTAGACGACTTAAATTGAGTAGGAAGTGAGACTTGACTCAAGGCATTAAGATGGGGACTAAACATGCTTACAATACAAATGTTTTGTGATTGTAAATCCCATAGATCTAGGAATTGGACAAATGTTATGCCAATTACTTGTACGACAAGTTACCTCATATTATACTTTCATTACTAGCAGATCAACTGAATGTGATGAAACTATGTTTATGGAGGATCCTAGTTTTCAAGATTATTCTATGGATTTATTTTCCTTGGGTATTTTAATTTTCTTGAAAAATTGTATTATCGAAAATACTAATGTTTTGAACTTTCTTTATCTGTAGAAATGGCTCAAACTGATAACACCAACTTACGTTCTGTGTTCAAAACTTATTTTGAACGAGAAAAATTGACTGGCTCGGAAAATTTCAATGATTGGTACCGTTCACTAAGGATTGTCCTGCGAGTGACTGGTCAACTCGAAATCTTGAAAACGCCTTGTCCTGCTGAACCAGAAGGCGCAGCAGCAACTGAAGCTGCTAAGGCCAAATGGAATCTTGATACCAAGGAACATATTGATGTGGCCGCAATGATGTTAGGGGGAATGTCCACAGCTCTTCAAAGACAGTTTGAGGAGTATTTTCCCAAGGACATGATTGATGAACTCAAGAAACTCTATGAGAAACCAACAAATGTAGAGATTTACGATTTGATGGAAGCTCTCCATGGTTGTAAGCAAGGTCCTGGTGAACCTGTGAGTGCTCATGTGTTGAAAATGAAAAGTTACATGGATCAACTACAAACACTTGGGAAACCCTATGACAATGATATGGCTGTGCACTTAATCAATAGATCCCTTGATAAGGAATTTAGTGGTTTTGTGAGGAACTTCAATATGCATTGCGTGGGGAAGACTGTAAGTGAATTGCACGCACTGCTCATTGATTATGAGAAAGGTACACCACAAAAGGCTCCTACGCCCCAAGTACTAGCAATACAAGGGGGTAGAATTAACAAGCCAAATGCGAACAAGAAGAAGGGTAAAGGAAAGAAGAAGGATGATAAGAATAAGCAGGTTATGGCTTATCAACCACCTCCACCAAAGAAGAACCCTTCGATCAAGAATAATCCAAAGAAGGATCAAGGATGCCATTACTGCAAGGTGATGGGCCATTGGAAGAGGAATTGTCCTCTTTATCTCGATGACTTGCGAAACAATAAGGTTAAGAAGACTGGGCACATGGGCGCCAGCACTTCAGGTAACTTATTTGTCATTGAATTATTTACTTTATCTCGTATGATAAATTCCTGGGTATATGATACTGGATGTGGTATTAATATTTGTAATACACTGCAGGGGTTTAGAGAGGAAAGGAGACTAGCTTATGGGGAGCAATTTCTGCATGTGGGTAATGGAGCACAAGCAGCAGTTGAAGCCATAGGAATGTTTAATTTAGTTTTACCTTCGGGTTTAGTACTTTGTTTAAACAATTGTCATTATGCACCTTCTATAATTAGAGGTGTTGTTTCCTTTTCATGTTTGTTGGATCTTGGTTTTTCTCATACTATTGATGGCAATAAAATTTCTGTTTCTTTGAATGGTGTATTTTATTTTAATGCTGTTGCTGTGAATGGTGTGTTTGAAATTGATATGAATAATTGTGTGACTTCCAACAATAATAATAATTCGATGTACAGCATAAGTAAGAGAATAAAGTATGACTTGAATTCGTCTTACCTTTGGCACTGTAGACTTGCCCATATAGGCAAGACTCGCATGCAAAAGCTGCAACGTGAAGGGCTTTTGAATAATATCAATGATGAGTCATTTGATAAATGCGAATCTTGTATTTCTGGGAAGATGACGAAGAAACCTTTTCATAGTAATATGGAAAGAGCTTCAGATCTACTTGGTTTAATACACACGGATGTGTGTGGACCACTTAGACATGTGTCAAGGAGAGGTGCTGTCTACTTCTTAACTTTTACGGATGATTTCAGCCGTTATGGTTATGTTTATTTACTTAAGCATAAACATGAGGTGTTTGAAACATTTAAAGTTTTCAAGGAAGAAGTAGAATTGCAATTGGGAAAGAAGATTAAAGCTCTTCGTTCTGATCGAGGTGGTGAATACCTTAGTCAAGATTTTAAAGATTTCTTAACTGAGAATGGAATTGTCCAGAATCTCACATCTCCATATACTCCACAACAAAATGGTGTATCTGAGAGAAGGAATCGTACATTGTTGGACATGGTTCGATCAATGTATAATCTTACTAATCTTCCTTTGTCTTTTTGGGATTATGCTCTTGAATCAGCTGTTCGTATTTTGAATATGGTTCCCACCAAGAAGGTTGATAAGACACCATATGAGATATGGACTGGAAAAGCTCCGAACTTGTCTTATTTAAAGGTCTGGGGTTGTGAGGCATATGTTAAACGTGACTCACAAGATAAACTCCAACAAAGATCTGTAAAATGCATTTTTATAGGATACCCTAAGGAAACTATGGGTTACTATTTTTACTACCCACCTGAGAACAAAGTGTTTGTTGCGAGATATGGTGATTTTCTTGAAAGTGAATTTGTCATTCAAGAAATCAGTGGGAGAGTATATGATTTAGAAGATGATCTAAATAATGCATTGCCTTCAGAAAACACTAGCACACTTCCTATAGAACCGGAAAGTCTGGGTCCTCCACCGGAAGTTGAAGTAATTCCCATTCGCAGATCTGCGAGATCTGTGAAAGCTCCTGACCGTCTATGTCTTAATGTAGAGGTCGATCAGCATACACTAGGGGATCTTGATGAACCTACTAGTTATAGAGCTGCCATTAAAAGCCCTCAAAAAGCTAAATGGAAAGCTGCTATGGATGGGGAAATACAATCCATGCATGACAATGAAGTCTGGGAAGAAGTTGACTTACCTCCTGGTGCCAAGGTAGTTGGGAGTAAGTGGCTTTACAAAATCAAGACTGACATGAATGGATATGCACACATTTATAAGGCTCGTCTGGTTGCTAAAGGTTTTACTCAAACTTTTGGAATAGATTACGAGGAGACGTTTTCTCCTGTAGCAGACATAAGAGCTATAAGAATTCTCATAGCTATAGCAGCGTACTATGATTATGAGATTTGGCAAATGGATGTGAAAACCGCTTTCTTAAATGGTTATCTAGATGAAGACATCTATATGGAACAACCAGAAGGGTTTGAAAATCCAAAATTTCCAAAGCGTGTTTGCAAGCTTAAGAGATCCATTTATGGATTAAAGCAAGCATCACGACAATGGAACAAGAGGTTTGATGCTGAAATTAAAAAGTTTGGATTCACTCAAAATCTTGATGAGCCATGTGTGTATCACAAAGCTAGTGGGAGTGATAATGTAACTTTCCTAATTCTATATGTTGATGACATATTGATCATGGGAAAAGACATTCCAAGTTTACAAGCTGTTAAGGCATATCTTGGAAAGTGCTTTTCTATGAAAGATTTAGGAGAAGCTGCATACATTCTGGGAATCAAAATCTATAGAGATAGATCAAGGCGGTTAATTGGATTAAGTCAAAGTGCTTACATTGACAAAATATTGAAGAGATTCAATATGCAAAATTCCAAGAAAGGATATTTGCCGATGGAAGTAAAACATGGCTTATGTAATGAGTATTGTGCTTCAACACCTGAAGAGGTGGATCGCATGAGTAATGTTCCTTATGCTTCGGCTGTAGGATCTATTATGTATGCGGTTAAGTGCACAAGGCCAGATGTGGCGTTTGCTCAAAATATTACCAGTCAATTTCAACATAATCCAGGTGAAAAACATTGGATTGCTGTTAAACATATTCTTAAGTATTTGAGGAATACAAAAGATATGTTTTTGGTATATGGTGGAAATCCATCTACAGAACTTTGTGTTACAGGTTTCTGTGATGCATCCTTTCAAAGTAATAAAGATGATTCGAAGTCTCAGACGGGTTATGTCTTTGTTATCAATGGAGGAGCTGTAGATTGGAGGAGCAAGAAGCAGAGTACAATTGCGATGTCTGCAACAGAAGCTGAATACATTGCTGCTTCGGAAGCTGCTATGGAGGCTGTTTGGATTAGGAAATTCGTTTCTGGGCTTGGTGTTATGCCTTCAATTGAATTACCTATTGATATGTATTGTGACAATTCTGCTGCAATCATATTTGCCAATGAACCTGGAGTCATGAGAGGCACCAGACATTTTCTACGGAAGTATCACTTTGTTCGTGAAAAGGTTGACGAAGGTGAAATAAATCTGTTGAAAGTTCACACAGATGATAACTTAGCTGATCCGTTCACTAAGGCTTTGGCGAAAGAAAAGCTTAATGAATTAGCCAATGGAATTGGACTTAAATTAGCTAGTAGTTTCATGCATAACTGTGATTAGTATTTGGATAAAGGATATTGTAAACAATTATTATTTTAATGAAATAAAATATGTTGGTATGTTTATTTCCATTTGTTAATTATTGTTGTCCTATTTTTGCATGTTTAAATCCATGAATAAGAGTTATTCTAAATTGTCCGTTGTCAGTTAATAATATGGGAATATTATTAAATTAAGACAAGTATGAAGTTGGTATAATATACTTAATGTATATTGATGCGTAGTCATGCCATTTCAGATGATATTCGATGATACTGAATATAGGACTTATCCCAACTATATGATGTTACTTTATGGATCTTGTCATTAAGTAAATCATAAGAAGTTATCCTCAGACTTGAGATACAAGATAACGGTCATGAATGTAGTACATTTTTGTGAAACAACTTAACGCTATACGTAAATGTTAGTAATAAGGGTTGTTTTCGGAAGTGTTACAAAGTTTGTGTGTTTTGCTTGTAGTCAATAAAGAATTTGTTCCTTCAAATTAATTTTTGGAGTTTAATACTGCTGGGCCCCTCGTAGGGTTGTCAAGGTGTTTGCATGGCCATGCCCAAGGTCTTTGATGAAAGGTTCAAAAGATTTGGTAATCTTGTCAATCACTAAGAACGAGAAACAGAATGGTTAATTAAGGAATGACCTAGATCCATATCCTTATTAACGTAGTATTAGAAACAAAGGGATAATAATAAATGAGAAATCATTAAAAGGTTTTCCAGGAGCCTTACTCAAGTTGTACTAGAGGCATCGACGTGTTGCAAGACGCTAATCGATGTGATCACACTATTATGATATGTCTAAGTGGGAGCTGTTGGTTTTATAGACAAAATAATAATAGTCGTGTGTTAGGATCGAACTTGAGATCACGGGATTGCACACAATACGTATGAAGAGGAAATGTAATAATTATTTATAATATGTTATAATTAATTATTAAATACAAAACAATTAAATAATAATTAGTATTATTGATTAATGACTAATTAATTATTAAACGAAGATTAGGAAACTAATTACTAGACATTACATGGAAACAAAAGAAGGTTCCGGAACACCCTTTGTGGGCTTCCAACCGATCGGCCAAAGGGAGGATCCACCTCCTTTGTGCCTTGAGCTCCAAGTAATCTCTAGTATATAAGCAAACCCAAGGTTAAGAGTTTTCTCATAACTTGTACACACACAAATTGGGTTTTCTCTCCTTCTCTCTTTCTTTGGTCGAACCAAATCCGAACACCCCTAAGGGTTTCGAATTTCTTGCATCAAAAATTGTTTTGTGGAATTTACTTGCATAATCTTTTCCTTGAATTAGTACGTGTGTACAAGAACGTGAATCAAACACACTATTGTTTGATTCTTGGATTGAATTACAAAAAGGTAAGGGGTAATTCATATAATCCTTATAAACCCTAATTAGGGTTCATTGGTTCCGGAAGATTGCATTGATTCTTGTTCGGGCTAGAATCACTACGGTATGTTTGCTATTTAAATTAATGATTAATTAATTACATGTTATTCGATCTATTATAATTGCTTCCGCTCATGCTCACTTTGATGTACTTGGTTTATTAATATGATTGTCATGATATAATAATTCCAACAGTGGCATCTAGAGCCGTTATAATGTGTAATTAATTATCGCAACGCATAAAAATTGGATTTTGATTCGTATAGTTACATGTTTTTTTTAGGGTTTATGTGTTTTAACCCTAACCCTAATTTTTGGGTCGATTAGACCTAAGGGGTTTTTAGGGTTTGTTTTTTATTTTTTTTAAAATTGACTAGAAACCCTAAGATGTCATGTAATTGTTTATGCGTTTTAGTAAACGATCTTGGTGCAATGTGTTAATTGTTAAGCTAAATCCATGAAAAGTGCATGTTTGCATGGATTTTTATTGTGTTAATTTAAATGGTTTAAATTGCTTATATATATTAATGGTTAAGTTATATTAAAACATGTAAATTTTAATAGATGTCGAATTGGGGAAGACTCCAATATTAAGTAATCAATTATGTGCTATGTGGTATTTATTTAATTTTGGCTTACGCAATCGATTTATCGATGTATGTGGCTCTTTTTCCAAGAAAAAGAAAGCCCTAATTGAACTAATACGTTATACACCTAGATTTGATTGTTAATAGGACCTTTTAATAAGATTTGCATGTGGCTACATGTTTTATACATATTTAATTGTTATGATTATGTATATGTGTTTATTTAGTTGTTTTTATTTTTTTATTGTCTATTACTTGTTTTGTTTATTTATTGTGTTAGACATGTTTATTTAAACGAAAGGGTAATTTTGAATAAAAAAAATAATACGGACTAAATAATGGCGAAATTGTTTTGGTTTTTAAGAGTTAAAATTTCAAAGAATTGGTTGATTGATGTTTTTGTACGTAATGGTTAAATAGGCTCGACCGAAGTTTACACACTATAAGATGGGTATAAGGATGGCATCGCATTAAATTGTGGCCTTAGATAGACAACATTCATGTCTTAACGCTCGTTTGTGTGTAAATTAGACTTACCGAACAACCATTACATGTACATTGTCATCTTAAGGGTGAATAATCCACAATTCCACAATGATTATCCGAAACACTAAGCCTTCGGGCTTATGCAAAAGTACGATATAGTGGACGATAATTGATGGTTATTCTTTAATTGGTGAACCCGATACCTCAATCAAAACTTTACTATTTTACTCTTAGTAAATTGGTAATAAAAATGTTTTGTAAAACCAATGTTATGAAGTTGTATGCATGCTTCTTCATACATTATTTTGATCACATCAAAATAGTTATACCCTTATAAATTAAGTTGAATGCCATCTAATTAAGAACACTTGAAGTTGTAATTTACGTCATAGTGAGACTTGGCGAGATTGCAATGGAGAGGTAAATTTCATAAATTCATTGCTAGCAGATCAACTGATGTGATGGATTTGTGAGTTTACGGTTTTTAAGTTAGACGACTTAAATTGAGTAGGAAGTGAGACTTGACTCAAGGCATTAAGATGGGGACTAAACATGCTTACAATACAAATGTTTTGTGATTGTAAATCCCATAGATCTAGGAATTGGACAAATGTTATGCCAATTACTTGTACGACAAGTTACCTCATATTATACTTTCATTACTAGCAGATCAACTGAATGTGATGAAACTATGTTTATGGAGGATCCTAGTTTTCAAGATTATTCTATGGATTTATTTTCCTTGGGTATTTTAATTTTCTTGAAAAATTGTATTATCGAAAATACTAATGTTTTGAACTTTCTTTATCTGTAGAAATGGCTCAAACTGATAACACCAACTTACGTTCTGTGTTCAAAACTTATTTTGAACGAGAAAAATTGACTGGCTCGGAAAATTTCAATGATTGGTACCGTTCACTAAGGATTGTCCTGCGAGTGACTGGTCAACTCGAAATCTTGAAAACGCCTTGTCCTGCTGAACCAGAAGGCGCAGCAGCAACTGAAGCTGCTAAGGCCAAATGGAATCTTGATACCAAGGAACATATTGATGTGGCCGCAATGATGTTAGGGGGAATGTCCACAGCTCTTCAAAGACAGTTTGAGGAGTATTTTCCCAAGGACATGATTGATGAACTCAAGAAACTCTATGAGAAACCAACAAATGTAGAGATTTACGATTTGATGGAAGCTCTCCATGGTTGTAAGCAAGGTCCTGGTGAACCTGTGAGTGCTCATGTGTTGAAAATGAAAAGTTACATGGATCAACTACAAACACTTGGGAAACCCTATGACAATGATATGGCTGTGCACTTAATCAATAGATCCCTTGATAAGGAATTTAGTGGTTTTGTGAGGAACTTCAATATGCATTGCGTGGGGAAGACTGTAAGTGAATTGCACGCACTGCTCATTGATTATGAGAAAGGTACACCACAAAAGGCTCCTACGCCCCAAGTACTAGCAATACAAGGGGGTAGAATTAACAAGCCAAATGCGAACAAGAAGAAGGGTAAAGGAAAGAAGAAGGATGATAAGAATAAGCAGGTTATGGCTTATCAACCACCTCCACCAAAGAAGAACCCTTCGATCAAGAATAATCCAAAGAAGGATCAAGGATGCCATTACTGCAAGGTGATGGGCCATTGGAAGAGGAATTGTCCTCTTTATCTCGATGACTTGCGAAACAATAAGGTTAAGAAGACTGGGCACATGGGCGCCAGCACTTCAGGTAACTTATTTGTCATTGAATTATTTACTTTATCTCGTATGATAAATTCCTGGGTATATGATACTGGATGTGGTATTAATATTTGTAATACACTGCAGGGGTTTAGAGAGGAAAGGAGACTAGCTTATGGGGAGCAATTTCTGCATGTGGGTAATGGAGCACAAGCAGCAGTTGAAGCCATAGGAATGTTTAATTTAGTTTTACCTTCGGGTTTAGTACTTTGTTTAAACAATTGTCATTATGCACCTTCTATAATTAGAGGTGTTGTTTCCTTTTCATGTTTGTTGGATCTTGGTTTTTCTCATACTATTGATGGCAATAAAATTTCTGTTTCTTTGAATGGTGTATTTTATTTTAATGCTGTTGCTGTGAATGGTGTGTTTGAAATTGATATGAATAATTGTGTGACTTCCAACAATAATAATAATTCGATGTACAGCATAAGTAAGAGAATAAAGTATGACTTGAATTCGTCTTACCTTTGGCACTGTAGACTTGCCCATATAGGCAAGACTCGCATGCAAAAGCTGCAACGTGAAGGGCTTTTGAATAATATCAATGATGAGTCATTTGATAAATGCGAATCTTGTATTTCTGGGAAGATGACGAAGAAACCTTTTCATAGTAATATGGAAAGAGCTTCAGATCTACTTGGTTTAATACACACGGATGTGTGTGGACCACTTAGACATGTGTCAAGGAGAGGTGCTGTCTACTTCTTAACTTTTACGGATGATTTCAGCCGTTATGGTTATGTTTATTTACTTAAGCATAAACATGAGGTGTTTGAAACATTTAAAGTTTTCAAGGAAGAAGTAGAATTGCAATTGGGAAAGAAGATTAAAGCTCTTCGTTCTGATCGAGGTGGTGAATACCTTAGTCAAGATTTTAAAGATTTCTTAACTGAGAATGGAATTGTCCAGAATCTCACATCTCCATATACTCCACAACAAAATGGTGTATCTGAGAGAAGGAATCGTACATTGTTGGACATGGTTCGATCAATGTATAATCTTACTAATCTTCCTTTGTCTTTTTGGGATTATGCTCTTGAATCAGCTGTTCGTATTTTGAATATGGTTCCCACCAAGAAGGTTGATAAGACACCATATGAGATATGGACTGGAAAAGCTCCGAACTTGTCTTATTTAAAGGTCTGGGGTTGTGAGGCATATGTTAAACGTGACTCACAAGATAAACTCCAACAAAGATCTGTAAAATGCATTTTTATAGGATACCCTAAGGAAACTATGGGTTACTATTTTTACTACCCACCTGAGAACAAAGTGTTTGTTGCGAGATATGGTGATTTTCTTGAAAGTGAATTTGTCATTCAAGAAATCAGTGGGAGAGTATATGATTTAGAAGATGATCTAAATAATGCATTGCCTTCAGAAAACACTAGCACACTTCCTATAGAACCGGAAAGTCTGGGTCCTCCACCGGAAGTTGAAGTAATTCCCATTCGCAGATCTGCGAGATCTGTGAAAGCTCCTGACCGTCTATGTCTTAATGTAGAGGTCGATCAGCATACACTAGGGGATCTTGATGAACCTACTAGTTATAGAGCTGCCATTAAAAGCCCTCAAAAAGCTAAATGGAAAGCTGCTATGGATGGGGAAATACAATCCATGCATGACAATGAAGTCTGGGAAGAAGTTGACTTACCTCCTGGTGCCAAGGTAGTTGGGAGTAAGTGGCTTTACAAAATCAAGACTGACATGAATGGATATGCACACATTTATAAGGCTCGTCTGGTTGCTAAAGGTTTTACTCAAACTTTTGGAATAGATTACGAGGAGACGTTTTCTCCTGTAGCAGACATAAGAGCTATAAGAATTCTCATAGCTATAGCAGCGTACTATGATTATGAGATTTGGCAAATGGATGTGAAAACCGCTTTCTTAAATGGTTATCTAGATGAAGACATCTATATGGAACAACCAGAAGGGTTTGAAAATCCAAAATTTCCAAAGCGTGTTTGCAAGCTTAAGAGATCCATTTATGGATTAAAGCAAGCATCACGACAATGGAACAAGAGGTTTGATGCTGAAATTAAAAAGTTTGGATTCACTCAAAATCTTGATGAGCCATGTGTGTATCACAAAGCTAGTGGGAGTGATAATGTAACTTTCCTAATTCTATATGTTGATGACATATTGATCATGGGAAAAGACATTCCAAGTTTACAAGCTGTTAAGGCATATCTTGGAAAGTGCTTTTCTATGAAAGATTTAGGAGAAGCTGCATACATTCTGGGAATCAAAATCTATAGAGATAGATCAAGGCGGTTAATTGGATTAAGTCAAAGTGCTTACATTGACAAAATATTGAAGAGATTCAATATGCAAAATTCCAAGAAAGGATATTTGCCGATGGAAGTAAAACATGGCTTATGTAATGAGTATTGTGCTTCAACACCTGAAGAGGTGGATCGCATGAGTAATGTTCCTTATGCTTCGGCTGTAGGATCTATTATGTATGCGGTTAAGTGCACAAGGCCAGATGTGGCGTTTGCTCAAAATATTACCAGTCAATTTCAACATAATCCAGGTGAAAAACATTGGATTGCTGTTAAACATATTCTTAAGTATTTGAGGAATACAAAAGATATGTTTTTGGTATATGGTGGAAATCCATCTACAGAACTTTGTGTTACAGGTTTCTGTGATGCATCCTTTCAAAGTAATAAAGATGATTCGAAGTCTCAGACGGGTTATGTCTTTGTTATCAATGGAGGAGCTGTAGATTGGAGGAGCAAGAAGCAGAGTACAATTGCGATGTCTGCAACAGAAGCTGAATACATTGCTGCTTCGGAAGCTGCTATGGAGGCTGTTTGGATTAGGAAATTCGTTTCTGGGCTTGGTGTTATGCCTTCAATTGAATTACCTATTGATATGTATTGTGACAATTCTGCTGCAATCATATTTGCCAATGAACCTGGAGTCATGAGAGGCACCAGACATTTTCTACGGAAGTATCACTTTGTTCGTGAAAAGGTTGACGAAGGTGAAATAAATCTGTTGAAAGTTCACACAGATGATAACTTAGCTGATCCGTTCACTAAGGCTTTGGCGAAAGAAAAGCTTAATGAATTAGCCAATGGAATTGGACTTAAATTAGCTAGTAGTTTCATGCATAACTGTGATTAGTATTTGGATAAAGGATATTGTAAACAATTATTATTTTAATGAAATAAAATATGTTGGTATGTTTATTTCCATTTGTTAATTATTGTTGTCCTATTTTTGCATGTTTAAATCCATGAATAAGAGTTATTCTAAATTGTCCGTTGTCAGTTAATAATATGGGAATATTATTAAATTAAGACAAGTATGAAGTTGGTATAATATACTTAATGTATATTGATGCGTAGTCATGCCATTTCAGATGATATTCGATGATACTGAATATAGGACTTATCCCAACTATATGATGTTACTTTATGGATCTTGTCATTAAGTAAATCATAAGAAGTTATCCTCAGACTTGAGATACAAGATAACGGTCATGAATGTAGTACATTTTTGTGAAACAACTTAACGCTATACGTAAATGTTAGTAATAAGGGTTGTTTTCGGAAGTGTTACAAAGTTTGTGTGTTTTGCTTGTAGTCAATAAAGAATTTGTTCCTTCAAATTAATTTTTGGAGTTTAATACTGCTGGGCCCCTCGTAGGGTTGTCAAGGTGTTTGCATGGCCATGCCCAAGGTCTTTGATGAAAGGTTCAAAAGATTTGGTAATCTTGTCAATCACTAAGAACGAGAAACAGAATGGTTAATTAAGGAATGACCTAGATCCATATCCTTATTAACGTAGTATTAGAAACAAAGGGATAATAATAAATGAGAAATCATTAAAAGGTTTTCCAGGAGCCTTACTCAAGTTGTACTAGAGGCATCGACGTGTTGCAAGACGCTAATCGATGTGATCACACTATTATGATATGTCTAAGTGGGAGCTGTTGGTTTTATAGACAAAATAATAATAGTCGTGTGTTAGGATCGAACTTGAGATCACGGGATTGCACACAATACGTATGAAGAGGAAATGTAATAATTATTTATAATATGTTATAATTAATTATTAAATACAAAACAATTAAATAATAATTAGTATTATTGATTAATGACTAATTAATTATTAAACGAAGATTAGGAAACTAATTACTAGACATTACATGGAAACAAAAGAAGGTTCCGGAACACCCTTTGTGGGCTTCCAACCGATCGGCCAAAGGGAGGATCCACCTCCTTTGTGCCTTGAGCTCCAAGTAATCTCTAGTATATAAGCAAACCCAAGGTTAAGAGTTTTCTCATAACTTGTACACACACAAATTGGGTTTTCTCTCCTTCTCTCTTTCTTTGGTCGAACCAAATCCGAACACCCCTAAGGGTTTCGAATTTCTTGCATCAAAAATTGTTTTGTGGAATTTACTTGCATAATCTTTTCCTTGAATTAGTACGTGTGTACAAGAACGTGAATCAAACACACTATTGTTTGATTCTTGGATTGAATTACAAAAAGGTAAGGGGTAATTCATATAATCCTTATAAACCCTAATTAGGGTTCATTGGTTCCGGAAGATTGCATTGATTCTTGTTCGGGCTAGAATCACTACGGTATGTTTGCTATTTAAATTAATGATTAATTAATTACATGTTATTCGATCTATTATAATTGCTTCCGCTCATGCTCACTTTGATGTACTTGGTTTATTAATATGATTGTCATGATATAATAATTCCAACACTAACATGAACTTTAAACGACCCTTTTTGAGTATACGGAGTACTAGACATGTGGTCGTCATCTCATATATAGCAGATGCTGTGAACATGATCATTTAGACTATAACAAATTCTGTTTATATATTTTATTCTGTTTTAGTTGGTTATTTAGATATGTTTAGTTTGTGAGGCTTTGGTCTTTGATGATGAAATGATATCTTTTACACCATTATCTTATTCTTATCTTTCCTCATTCCAATCATTAAATCATAATAGACCCCAACTTGAATACCTATGGAACTAATTTGAGCTTAATGAAAGGGTCTATATTTAAACCTGTTAATAAATGATTTGCTTACGTTGTTTTTAAACCTCTGTGTCCTAATAATATTTAGTTGGTTTGTTTCAATCCAGAAATAAAAGTCTTTGTGATAAAAGACAGCAAAAAATGTGCAGCAAATAAAATTTTCTGAAAAACACTTTGTTGTCCCACATCGCCTACGTAAACCAAGTAGACAAGTGGGAGTTGAGTATAAAAACAAAGGCATGTGAATGGCCTAAGCATACCTTTCTCGGCCTTTCTGCTCACTCAATATTAATCTTATTTTCTATGGGGAATAACCCAACACAGTAGCTTGCTGTTGGGGGTTCTTCACGTGTCGCCTTGGCGTTGCACTATTGCTTGGGCTTGGCGTACCCCTCCAATTACTAGTTCAAAATTTATATTCCTTTTTGTGTTGGCACTAGTGACAAAAACATTACTGGTGGATCAATGACAAAAGGTGTGTTATTTTGTACTTTGTTATCAAAATTAACAGAAAAAATTATTTTATGGATTGCTTTACGGGGCGACCTAATTTCTCAATTTTTTGTCAGTCAGTTTTCTCGTGATATGTAGACGATTGGGTGCCTTTGATGATCAAGTTCAATTTTTTTTACTACAAACTTAATAAAACATTAATTTCATTAATAATTAAAATAATTAATTTCATTAATAATTAAAATAGTACGTCGATTGAAAACATTACATAATAATTAAAACTTAATAATTAAACTACAAACTTAATAATTAAAACTTCAGTTGTACTCCGGGTGATCCCAGGTTTGAGAGTTGTCGGAGTCGAAACCGTCCTCATATGCAGAGAACCTCGCAAATTTCTCTGTATCTAACTAAGCTTCCAACCTGCTCAGCTCCCGCTCCTTCTCAGAGTTCCAGCCATCATCATCAGCCTGCACATTTTCCTCAAAACTTACCTGAAAGTGATCTAGATAAGATTGCTGTTGTTGTTGCTCAACAACAGCAGCTTCCTCAAAATTTAAATGAAAGTGATTCAGATGAGGTTGCGGTTGTTGCTCAACAACTCTTGGTGCAGATGAACTTGATGCACCTTGCACAAATTGTTGTTGTGGTGCATCAGCAGCTGTCACATTTTCCTCAAAACTCCAACGGATCTTGTTGGATTTTTCGTTCTCTATCTTCTGCACACAACCCCACAATGTATCAACAACATCAGCGTCTTTGCGAAATTCATCGTACAAAAACTGGTCGATCAGAAATTTTCTGTCGTCAGAGATGTCTTTGCACTCTGTGTATCGTGTTCTCAGGCGTTGTTTGCGTGCCTTTGCGAGCTCAAACTTCTTAATAACTTCGACAATTGCATCTTGTCGTTCCTAGTCGTCTATGTCGACTTGTTTTTTGACATAGTTTTGAACTTGTTTGACAGTGTGGGGAAGATTACAAGCCATTTTTTTTGTGTTTGATTTGTTGTTTGAATTGTGTTTAAAAGTGTGTGTTTGAAAGTGGGTTTGATGTGGGTAAAGAAATTCCAAGGACGAACGGTAATATGGATCAAAAAAATTTGTACCTCAATCGGCTATAAACACAAGGACGAACGGTAATATGGATCAAAAAGTAAAAGTGAATGGGTAATGGACTCGGTCGCAGGCTCGACCCTTTTGTGATTTTTTTCGTCCCTCGACCCCTAGCGACCCAATCCCCACAGAAAGGAGACCGAGTAGGACTCGGTCGAGTATATCGGTCGACTACTACTTCTGTGGCCAGCCTTAGGCACCTTTGTTTTCCAGCGTATGGAATTTGTTAAAATTATGTTTTCATTGGTGGTAGACAACTTACTCCTACAGTTTGAAAATTGCAATGTTTGATGTCTTTGCCTAATGTGAAATGTCAAAGTACCCTTGAATAATGATTAAGTAAACTGGTATGTATCAGTTATTTGTTATGATTACAATTTACAAAGGATAACTTGAAAGACTATACTTTCCCTAAGGATGACATGTAAGTTTCATGGGATTTCAAAAATTAATATTAATAATTTGCCAATTTGGTACATTTTGACTTGTGTACCATGGATGAATTATGGCCTATGTTTACGTTGAATACATGACACATGGGACTGCTGGATTACAAGAAACATCAAACATGGTATGACTATGAAATCTGTACATAGATCGGTAAAGGTGATGCAAAACTACGGTTCATTGACAAGATTTGTTATCAGTCGATACAGATTTTATTAAGCGCATTCAAGCATCTATTGTGTTACAAGCTCAATCCCAAAGACACCCACATTAAACTCAATACGTTCTTTTTTCTGGTTTTAGTGGCAGAGATTGAAAACTTGTAGCGAGATACCAAATAGATTCTATAAAGGAAAGTAGTTTTAATTGTAACCTTAACAATGAACTGTTTAGAAGAAGCCTGGCAACTGCACGCTGAAATAACCTTCATGAGGCTTGCGTATATAAGTGGCAAATTGGGTGGTTTGGGTAATGGATCAAAACGAAATAATGAAAGTAATTTAAGTTCGTCTGTGGGTTGAATGTCCCATCTACTAATGTAGTATACCTCAAATACCATGTCTCCTTTGTATTGCATTCTCAACATTTTTATAAAAGTAATTTAAGTTCGTCTGTGGGTCATCATTTGGCATTGAAATTTTTCTTTTCAAATTTATATGTTTCAAAGAATTAAGATCCTGATTGCTTAGTGGTGAAACAAATAAGCTGCTAGCAAAGTTTCGTTTTTACTTTTTACTTTAATAATGATTGAGGCTGTTACAAGACTCATTTTTCTTTTCTTATTAAAAATAGTTATGCTTTATCTTCCCACACATGCTTGTCTTGGCTGTACAGAGGTGATAATTCACAGGTGAGGTCTAAATTTTAAACACAATTATTTGATATAAAAATAACATCGTTCGCTATTCCCGCATCCATAGGGGAGTACGTTCGGAGCAATTCCATTCCAGTCGTAGTCTCAATCCCATATTCAATGAAACTCTCCGCCGTGTCCGGGGATCACCTTCGTTGATTATGGGACATCTTGATCCACCTCTTGATCTCCGTGGACTGACTGGTGGCAGCACCTGTGGTGACGTTTATCTTTTCTTTATGTTTCAGGAAGATAATGGGACTTTGTTAGTTTTGAATAATAAGAAACATTACTTTCAATACCGGACATAATTCAAATTGTTCTTTTGTTAATAAATTAAAGTTGATCTAATAGCTATAATGATCAACTTGTTATTGATATTGGACATAATTCATTTTTCCATGGAGATTTGACTTATAAAACTGAGAAACAAATTCATCCTGCATCTAAGTGCCTTAACAATGTTTATGTGTGTCTTTTTTCTATCAACCACTAAATGTATGTTGCAAATTACAGTTTTAAGAACAAAAAAATGTCAGGTAATCTAGGATAAAAAAGTCTTTCATTATTGTCAATTTTTAGTTCTTTCTGATAAATGGTATATAAAATGTATTCAACAATGCTGAAGACTGTTACAACCACATCCGAGCATTGAACGACCTACAGGCTACATCGCACTAGATTACGGATTTAACACCATGGAAGACAAAAGCATCAATACTCACTATACATCTTACTAAATTTACATAAAAGAACATATAAAAACTTGAAGTAAAAATTTAAGAACCAATTTATGCAAGTGTTAACAAGTATCGTGTCCTAAGAATACTGGATTGGTTTCTCTCAATCCAGAAACAAAGTAAAAAAAAAAAAAAAGTGCAAAAAGTGCAGCAAACTTTAATTATCTGAAAAAACCCTTGGTATCCATGCAATAAGAAAGTTTTAGAGCAAGAATTGATATTGATGATTTTGGTGCATTCCATACCATCAATTCCATCAGCCATAAAATCAGAAAAGGCACCAAGAATATCTTGCAGAATAAGATAATAAAGGAAATACATTGCGATCAAGTTTTATCGAACAAGATGATATGTTATACTCCCACTTTATAACATAATTAACTTGTAGAAAGGGTCAATACTTAAACCTGTTAATAAATGATGAGTTGCTTACATTGTTTTAAAACCTCTGTGTCTTAATAATATTGAGTTGGTTTGTTTAAATCCAGAAATAAAAATTTTCTGAAAAACACTTTGTTGTCCCACATCGCCTAGGTGAACCAAGTAGACAAGTGGGAGTTGAGTATAAAAACAAAGGCATGTGAATTGAATAAGCATACCTTTCTCGGCCTTTTTGCTAAGATCAAGTGTAGTATCTGTTCTTATCAGTTTAATATCTGATATGTGAGCCATCGGCTCACTCGATATTAATCTTATTTTTTATGGGGAAGAATCCACCACAGTAGCTTGCTCACTACTGCCTAGGCTTGGCGCACCCCTCCAATTGCTAATTCAAAGTTAATTAGCTGCATTAGTGAGCCTGTTTACTACTGTGTATATGACTTTTATTGACTCAATTAATGACAACTTGTTGAATTCTGAGTTATTAACTATGGATTCTGTAGTTTCTGATGAGTGGTTCTTAAACTAAAATTTTGTTTTGTGTCTTAACTAGTTGGGGCCTTTTTATTCACTTGCATAATATCAGTATACCACGGATTGAGGTGGGTTTTATCTGTTATCGGATGACACTTATAAGCCACCCTTTCGTAACTAGAAAACGTGTCAACTTCTTTTTCTTACGTACCATACCAACATGCCAGCACTTTTGTGTCTAAAGAGTTCTCACCCATTGTCCTCCCTTGGCCATATAAACATTTTTATGCACAAATTTACCGTATGTTTACATGAAATGGTAAAAGATTGTCAGCTTTCAGTTTCACATTTCACATGGCGATTGCAAAGGAAAGCATATTATGGCTTGATATGTCAACCTTAACGTGACATAACTGACATGTTGGGAGTTGTTTATTATACCAAGTATCAGACCTTTACATCTACATGAACCACTAATGCATTTTCAATTTGGAAATTTAACAGGCTTCAAAGTTCAAACACATTGCTGCTTTGATTATTGGATCAATTAATTGAAAGGCTTCTTAGAATATGAAATCAAGTTTATGTATAAACTAATGGCAATCATTGTTATAGAATACTAATTAGCAATCAAATCGTGAGCGATCTCATTTTTCTCGTTTGACCTGCAGAAGTATGGAACGCGCTGCTATACGTGAATTGGCACTGCGCGATTTGCTCAATCACTATCGCCTTCACATCTCTCAGCTGCACTGTATAGGTGCGGCGAAGGTGTCGAATTTTGAAGTAAACTGTCGTTTACTTGCGATAGAACCAACTGTAGATTTGTTCCGCTCCTTTTACCACACGACATGGTCAAATGGGTGGGTTTCCTTTGCGAAGCGCCAGGGGGCGCTTCAGTGTTATACGGAAAAGGTTGACGCCCTCAAAAATTGGAGGGAGTACTTCTTTTGGGTGGATGACGTAGTCTTTCCCTCTCCCTTTGAGTTTTATACTCAGGAATCCTTACCAAGGGATGGGCGCCCCGCACCCGGTTCATATAGTCGTGCTGACGCGCAAACTTTAGATGCCAATCGACTGGCCATAAACCCCTACCCGGAGGAGTTTTTGGTACATGTGGGGTTGAGCCGCGCTTATTTTGGCGCTGCAGATGAGGTTCCCACTTTCTTGAGTGAGGATGGCCGGGGTGGGTGTTCATTCCTTATACTTCCTTCTTTGTAAGTCCTTTTATCTGTGCGCCTTTAATAACTAATCCCTTTTGTTTTTTCTTGCTTCCTTTGATGTGCGCAGAGATGGATTTGTTCGCGGTGGTCAAGCTGGACAGGCCAAAGCAGGTGACCATAGGGGTGCGTCCTCTGAAGGAAGGAGAGCAGCCCTTGCTCGATGCGACCGCGGGGCATTTGACTGTTTTTCCTGCGACGGTCCCCGAGGACACGCCACCACTTGTGGTGACGCCCGTCCAGAGTGTAGCGCCTGAGGTAGTGGTGGCGCCTACTTTGGAGGCGGTGCCTGATGTGGAGGTGGCGCGCGAAGAGGCGCAATCAGGATCATCTGACAGCATCCGGATCCTGAAACCTGAGGAGGTGCTGAGGGAGGAGGTTGCGCAGAGTTCTAAGCGCAAGGCCGAGGCTGGGGGAAGTGGTACTAAGAAGAGGCGTCGACACGTCATCAGAGACGCTGAGTCGAACGCGGAAGAGACTTCTACCTCTGGCGTTCGGTTGAAGGTGGATGATGCTTCTCCGTTTCTGTAAGTGTGCACTTTTTTTTTTTTTTTTTTTTTTTTGTCAATTACTTGTTGTAATTTTTGTTTACTGCCTTTGTCGCGTAGGGATGACGGCGCGAAGGATGATGAGGTTTCCTCTCCGCAGAATGAAAACAAGGAGGGGAATACCAAGGCTGCTGATGGTGGTGGGGCGCAGCAACTAATGGAAGAGTTGGCTGCGACCACTGCACGCCAAGCTGAGCTGGTGGCTCAGCTGAAAGGGAAGTATGCTGGGGAGAGTCGTGCTCTTGCCCAAAAGGAGGAGGAGTTGGCGACCCTCCGTGCGCAGTTGGCTGATGCGCAAGTGGAGCTGGGGGCCTCAAAGGCGTATGCTGAAAAGATAGCTCAAGATAAGGTGAGCATGTTAGCTGACCTTAAGTACGCGAGGTCCAAGCTTGAGCAGATAAAGGCGAGGACTTCCTGGTCGGTGTCCTATCTTGAAGAGAAAAGGGCGGAGCATCATGCTAGCGTCCAGGAATTTCAGGGGCGCATGGAGAAGGCAGTTGCGATGCAAGAGGAAAAACTGCGCGCCCTCAGCATAGAGTATGACGAGGAGTTGTACCCCCATCTGATGTCCACTATAGCTGAGCGCAGGTATCTTCGTTTACTTTGTTGTTATAATTACTTTACCATCATGTTGTTTACTTACACAAATTTGCGCTTGTGAATGCAGATGGTTGATTAGCCATGGGCTGCGCCTGGCAGCCCTGAGCACACTAGAGTCCGCTGAGGTAGTGGAAGCTTTTGGGAAGGTTGTGCACTGCGCGATTGCGCGTGGTCGGTCGCAGGCTATGGAGGACCTTCGTGAGGCCAAGCTGTTGGAGAAGGACTTGGCGGAAGTTCCTGGTTATAGCCCTACAGCTTATGATGAGCTGCTGCAGGCAATGGCGGGGCTGAAGGTTCTGGAGTTGCCGCACATAGGGAAGTTGGAGCGCGATCAAGATGATCTCATAGCTGTGCTGATGGCGGGTCTAACTTTGCAGCGCCATCTTGTGGAGAACGCGGAAGAGGAATTAGATTATTATCTAAAACCTGATGTATCGCAGCTTCAAGTCCCTGTGTTCGCACGGCCTCGCGATATC
Organism: Artemisia argyi; assembly: GCA_030686995.1. Classification (NCBI taxonomy): domain Eukaryota; kingdom Viridiplantae; phylum Streptophyta; class Magnoliopsida; order Asterales; family Asteraceae; genus Artemisia; species Artemisia argyi. The sequence continues at coordinate 141,050,016 of CM060704.1, forward strand.
CTGAAGCCTTTTGCTCTTGAAAAGGAAATTCCTTTGAAAGAGGTACTGGAACGACATGCGTAGAGGGTTGCTGTGAAGAAGGGTATCAAGGGCAAGGCCGTGATGTGTGGCATTGGCGCTGCACACCTTCCTAGATCAGATGGCGTGGCCGTGAGCGTTCCGACCGTATCTATGCAGGATGCCATAACCTTGAGTAAGCTTAAGGAAGCGGGGAGTTCCGCCGCTCCAGAGGAGAATCCTGAGCATCGCCATAGTATATAGGCTTTTTGTATATTTATGTATCTTTCCTTGTAATTTATGTGGAATAAGATACGTTTTTGTTTTAAGTTCGTGACTTAAAGATACTTGCATTGTTTGCTAAGTTTGCTTCTTTTTTTTTTAACTAAGTCTTTTAAGTGCGTGACTTTGAAGAATTATACTTGCATTGTTTGCGAAGTTTTATTATTTGACCAAGTGTCTTGGCTCGTTATATTGCTAAGCTCGTACGGTGTACTTGGTATATGCGCATCCGTCGTGGGGTGCGCATGTGAAACTTACTTTGACGTCTCAAGAGTAAGGCGCTTAGCAAGGATACATGATCCAATGTTGATGGGTTTGCAACCCTCTTATTCAACGAGTAAATTAGTAGGTTAACTCATCCTTTATGCCTTCGTGGGTCTTTAAGTGGTGCATGCACGCCATGTAGGCAGAAATATAAAATAAACAATATTGACATATATGCAATAAAGTAAAATGCGCTATGGAGTTAACTAGAAACCATAACATTTTATTAATACTTGCAAGTAATTAGAAGAAATAGAAAATACAATTCCTAAAAAGAAAAAGAAAGACAAACACTTATTGGGCACCTCGTAGGATGCAAGTGTGTTTGTGAAAGGGCCATAGCCTAAAAGTAACATTTTTTAAGATTGCAAATGTTCCAAGTGCGCGCCAGGTCGTGACCTTCCATATCGCGCAGTCTGTATGCGCCGTTGCCGAGCGCATCTGTGACCTCGTAAGGTCCTTCCCATTTGGGTCCGAGTTTGCCCGTGTCTTCTGCGTGGCTCGCATCGTTGGCGCGGTAAACAAAGTCTCCTGGTCTGAATGAAGTGTGTTTGACTTTTACATCATAATACTTCTTCATTTTTGCCTTAGCCTTTGCTTCGCGTATAGCAGCGCGTTCGCGTCTTTCTTCCAGTATGTCTAAGTCTATGCGCCGTTCCTCGTCATTTGTCATGACGTTGACCTCTGCTGTGCGTATAGTTGGCATTCCTATCTCGGCTGGTATGACGGCTTCTGTCCCATAGACTAGGGAAAATGGCGTGTCGCCAGTACTGGTTTTAATTGTCGTGCGATGCGCCCACAAGACGTGCGAGAGCTCATCTACCCACTTTCCTTTGTGTCTGTCTAGGCGCGCTTTTATTCCTTCGCCTAGACTGCGATTCGTGCGCTCAACTAGGCCATTGGTTTGTGGGTGTTTGACTGAAGCAAAGTGTTGTGTGATGTTCAATTGTGCGCACCAATCTTTGAATGGGTTATCACATAATTGTTTTCCGTTGTCTGATATGATCTCGCCCGGTAGGCCGAAGCGACAGACAATGTTGTCCCAAACAAAGCGCTTGACTTGGTTTCCCGTGATGTTCACCACCGCCTTTGCTTCGATCCACTTTGTGAAGTAGTCTATGGCTACGATGAGGAATTTTACTCCTCCAGCTGCGACAGGGAAGGGTCCTGCGATGTCAATACCCCATTTATAGAATGGCCATGGTGAGGTAATTGGTGTTAGCTCTTGTTGTGGTCGGCGCGGAATTGGTCTATGTACTTGGCAGTTGCTGCATTTTCTTATCAGATCGCGTGCATCACGATGCATTATTGGCCAATAATATCCTGACCTTAGAGTGCTTGCCACCACGGATCGTGGTCCTGAGTGCATACTACATGATCCAGCATGAATTTCGCGGAGTACGTAGTCTGCTTGAAGTGGTCCGACACATCTGAGCCATGGCTGTAAAAAAGACCGTCGATAGAGTACGTTGTCGCGTAATTCAAATCGTTGCGCTGTGCGCCGTGTTCTGCGAGCGTCTTTTTGATTTTGGGGTAGGATTCCTTTGCTAATAAATTCGATGATAGGTGTCATCCATATAGGGTCTTGTTCCTCTATCACCGTCGTTATTTCCCTATCCAAGATTGACTTGTTTTTTAGGGTTTCCACCAATACCTGTTTTGAGAGGTGTGCGAAGCTTGTGGATGCGATCTTGCTGAGTGCGTCCGCCTTCTTGTTATCTCCTCTAGGCACCTGTTTTATTGTGAACATATCAAAGTTGTTGATCAAAGACTTTGTCTTTTCCAGGTATTGGGTCATGTGTTCATCCTTGGCCTCATATTCACCTAGCACGTGGTTTGCGACCAGTCGCGAATCTACGTTTGCTTCTAGGTTGCGAACACCCATTTGGATTGCAATACGTAATCCGGCTAGTAGGGCTTCGTATTCTGCCTCATTGTTTGTGGCCGTGAATTCGAAGCGTAGCGCATAGGTGAATTCCATACCTTCTGGATTTGTAAGAATAAGACCTGCGCCCGATCCTTCTACACATGAAGATCCATCTGTGAACAGAATCCAGGGTTGCTGTAAATCTGTTTTAGCTACAGATGTTGGGCTGTCGCTGTCTGGCTTTTCCACGATAAAATCGGCTAGGACTTGTCCTTTGATTGCAGTGCGCGGTCTGTATGAGATGTTGTACTCACTTAACAGTACACTCCATTTTTGTAAGCGTCCTGATGCGTCAGGCTTAGAGATAACTTGTTTGATTGGCTGATCAGTGATTACAACTATCGGATGCGCCTGAAAGTATCTGCGCAACCTTTTGGCTGCGAACACTAGAGCCAAGACCAGCTTTTCCATAGCGTTGTAGTTAGTCTCTGTTTTCTTAAGGGCTTTGCTTACGAAATATATGGGTGTCTGAACGGAGTTTCTGTCTGTCAATAATACGGCGCTGACTGCTCCATGGGTTGCCGATAAGTACATGATTAGTTCTTCCCCTGGTCGCGGTGCGACGAGTTTGGGAAGAGATGCCAGATGGTTTTTAAGTTGTTGGAAAGCTTCTTCCGCTTCGATTGTCCATCGAAAGTCTCCCTTTTTTGTACACTTCGTGAGTGTTTTAAAGAGGGGAAGAGATTTGTCCGCTGACTTAGATAAGAAACGGTTTAGTCCTGCTAACTTTCCATTCAATGATTGGACTTCTTTGAGTGTGCGCGGTGAGGGGAGATCAATAATAGCCTTTGTTTTTTCTAGGCAAGGCTTGATTCCATCTGGTTCTATCAAGTATCCAAGGAACATCCCTTCGGTCGCGCCGAAGGTACACTTTTTTGGATTTAACTTCATGTTGATCCGCCCCAACGTCCGGAATGTTTCCTCGATGTCGCGCACCAACTCGTCCTCTGTATGGCTTTTGATCACAAGGTCATCAACATAGACTTCCAAGTTGCGGCCTACTTGTTTTTCGAAAGCTGTGTCCACCAGTCGTTGGTATGTCGCGCCTGCATTCTTCAGGCCAAAAGGCATTTTTGTGTAGCAGTATACTCCCTGACTGGTGTGGAAAGTTATTTTTTCTTCATCTTCCACTGCCATCTGGATCTGATGATACCCTTTATATGCATCTAGGAAGCATTTGAAAGGGTATCCGCACAAGGATTCGACCTTCCAGTCTATCTCTGGCAGTGGATAGCAGTCCTGCGGACATGCTTTGTTGAGGTCCGTGAAGTCCACGCACATCCTCCAACTCCCATCGCTCTTCTTTACCATAACTGGGTTAGAAAGCCAGTCGTGATAGTATACTTCGCGCATGATGCCTGCGTCTACGAGCTTATGTACTTCTTCCAGAATAGCTTTTGCACGATCTGGGGCCTGGCCGCGTTTCTTTTGCCGTATTGGAGGGTATCCTTGTCGGATTTGTAGCTTATGCTCTGTAATAGAGCGCGGCACTCCCGTCATATGCTTGGGCTCCCATGCAAAGATGTCTAGGTTCTTTTGCAAGAGTGCGCATACAGCTGCTTTACCCTTGTCAGATAAAGATCCTCCAATCGAAATTTGTTGCTCTGGATAATCTGGGTGAATAGCGACTTTTAAATTTGGCGTTTTTGCCGTGCGCTGTTCTGGAATAGTCTCTGCTTCAGTTGTTACCGCGATGCATTCTCTTGGTGGTATTGTTGTGTTATAGAGAGTGACAACTCCTCCTTCCACTGGAAATTTAAGCATTCCGTGCGCTGTGGATGGTACTGCGCGCATAGATGATATTCCCGGTCTTCCAATGATACCATTGTATGGTGAAGGAGACTTTATTACCATGAAGTTTATCCATGTTGCGGTTGAGTGTTGTTCATCTCCTACGACCACTAACAAGCGTAACTGCCCCATAGGCCAAATCTTTTCTCCTGTAAATCCTGTTAATGACGTTGTAGCTGGTATCAACTGACTTTGGATTTCTGGTCGCAGTCTTTTGAAACAGTGATCGTACAGGATGTCTGCGGATGCTCCTCCATCAATGTACATGCGGTGGATGTCATGTCCCTCTGTATGTATTTCAATGGTTAAGGGCTCCACGACTGCGTTGTCCGCAGCTATAGTAGGGAAGGATATTTCTTTTTCTTGAAAGAATTTTTGGCTGACTTTTTGCTTTATCCTGCGTTGCCATGATTGTATCATGTATATAGTATCAGCTTTTTCCTTTGGGGGTTCTTTCTTACTCCCGTTTCTCTGTTTATCTTTTCCCTCCTTGATGTTTTTTACGAGGTGGTCCATCCTCCCTTCTCTAACTAGCTTTTCAATTAGCTGTTTTAGTTGGACGCACTCGTTAGTTGTATGGCCCTTTTGACCGTGGTACTCGCAGTATCCACTACCTAGGCGCTTTTCTTCTGAAGTACGCATTGGTGGTAGTTTTGGGAAGTTCGCACCTTCTGTTACAAATATTTCTCTCGGAGTCTTAGTGAGAGGAGTATATTTGTCGTTGTCTCTTCCACTGCGATAATTCCTGCTGCGGTTGTTATTCTGATCGTTGGATTGTCTCCGCGGCTGTTCTTGTTGCCTATAGTTTGAATAACCTTTTTTGCTATCCGCAGCAGCTGCTTCTCCTTGTATAAAGGATCTAGTGCGCTTCGTTAAATCGTCAAAGGTTTGTGGAACTTTGTCGTTCAGTTTGCGGATGAGTTCTGGGTTATTGATCCCATTCATGAACCCTGAAATTTTTAGGATTTCAGGACATGCTTTAACTTGTATACACTCATCTTTAAAGCGCTCCATAAAAGCGCTGGTTGACTCCCCTTGACGCTGTTTCACTCTTGCTAGCTCCACAGGGTTTTTAGCGCACTTCTTTCGCTGGGTGAAGTTGTGACGGAATGCTTTCCGCAGTTCCTCGAATCCACCTATGCTCCTGCGTGGGAGTTTGCTAAACCATGTGCGCGCGTTTCCCACTAACGTGGAATTAAACATGTGGCACTAGACAGGCTGTGGCCAATTTTCGATGCTGATTCGAAAATTTTTAGGTGATCATCCGGATCACCTGTTCCATCGTATGTTTTCACATTAGCGGGCATGCGCCTGCGTTTGCGATCTGAGTAATCGCTGATGCGCCGTGTAAACGCATCAATTTTCTGGCGTCGCCATGGGAGGGACATATCTTCATTCTCCTCCTCGCGACGTCTTCCTCTTGACTTCCAGTGTCCTGTTTCTTTGTCCTCGTTGTCCGAGGAATCGCTGGAAGAAGAGTAGTCTCGTTTTCGGCGCTTGCGCCGGCTTCTTTCGGAAGAAGAGTTTGAGGGATCTCTGCTTGGGGATCTTCTTCCCAATCTGTCTTGAACCCTCCTACTCCCCGGTTTGGAAGATCCTTGGCTTGGCGAATGTTGAGGCCCTAGTCGATCTTGTATTCCCCGACTGCCAAGTCTGGAGTAGACATTGGTGCGCCTCTCGCTGTCTCCTGAGTATTGTGAATCTGATATCGTACCCAACCTATCATGGATAGTGGTACGTTCCGCGCGTCTTCCTCGTGGGTGGCGCGGTGGTGATGGTTCACGTTCAGGACCAAAATTGAGTCGGGCTTGTATACCCGCGATTGCTCTTCTTGTTGCTTCTTCTTGCATGAGGGCAGTTAGTGTTTCATAATTTTGGGATACAAAATTTCCCAAAGTTAAATCTGGTACATCCTCAGTTGTTGCAAGAATTTCTGCCTCAGCGTTAGGCGCCCTGTTCCGTTCAGGTGCGGCTGGCGGCGCAGTGTTGTTCACTGCGGGTGTAGCCTGATGAGGAGTGGTGAAGAGAGTGTGTTGGAGTTCCTCAACGCTTGGGACCACTGGTGTGACTAGAGTAGTTCTTGTAAGTGGTTCTACTGCTAGACGAGGTGGGGTTGTTCCTGCAGGCGCGCTGGTTGTCCCAGCGGCTTGTCTGGAGGTCGGATCTTGTTGATTCTTCCTCTGATGGTCATGTTTTTCTGACTGCGGAGTCCGCTGGCTGGAATTCTTATGCATCGTCATTCTAGTTCGTAGTAGGGTCCCACGGATGGCGCCACTTGTTGATACAAAAGTTGGGCGTACCTGGTTATGGGCTTATACTCTCGTACCAATTCACTCCTTAGCACTTGTTACCTGCGTACTAAGAAAATAAGACAACACCGTTAGGCTTATCGAGGGATTGTCTCCCCCGATTAGACTCCGGCGTGAGAGTAAGTAATCGTTTTAGGTTCTCGTAAAGAGTTAGGGTTGTATATCGTACCTTGAATGAGAATCGTATGATTCTATATATAGGGGCTAAGAAACCGTGTTTCTTGCTCCTTACTCTTCGCACGCGTGATGCTTATCCGAGGTAAGGATATCTATTCCTTGAATAGATAATCCTTATCGTGTACCCGGTGGGTTAGATTGGGCCTTTGGGCTTCATGAGCCCAAAGCGTTAACACTGCGGCCCATAACATTGTTATGGTAGCCCTTTCGTGGTGGGCTTAGGTATAAGTAATGTCTATCATTTGGGCTTGTGGCCCAAATATAGGCTATACGTCATCAGAGTGGATGTCCAACTCATGTGTAAGTGGATTTTCTTCCATTTTTCTAATGAACGAGTCACTGTCGATTTTCATTTCCTTTAGTCGATATTTTGTCTCGTTTCACTTACCACTTGGCGAACACTCAAAAAACAATCAAAAATCTGAAAATGAAACACATCTCAATCCAAATCCTAATGTTCATTACCAACCATTAAATAAACCAAACTTTAGTCATGGGAGAAATTGATCCAACTTTTATCCAGGAACTTGAACACAGACCAAAACTAGCTATAATCGAAGCCCAAGGCATTCCACAAATCGATCTCTCTCCTTTGGTCAACTTGTCTCCAGCTGACTACAATGCTACAGCAATACAAGTACTCGTGGATGAGGTTCATGATGCTTGCGAAAACTGGGGATTTTTCCAAGTGATCAATCACGGAGTTCCTATAGAGATATGTGAACAGCTAATGTCTGTGGCTAAGAAGTTTTTTGATCAGCCGGTTGAGGAGAAGAGGAAGGTGATGAGAAATGAAGCGAATCCTTTAGGCTACTGTGATACCGAGGTTACAAAAACTGTGAGGGAATGGAAAGAAGTTTTTGATTTTACGGCAGGTGTTCCGATGGTGATGCCAACTGAGGGAGATCAGATCTTTGAGTACGCTAATGTGACATGTCCCAACATGGCCTTGAATTATGATTAAGTAAACTAGTATATGTATCAGTTATTTGTTTTGATTACAAAGAGTAAATTGGAAATTTAACACTAAAACTTGCCTAAAGATGAAATTTTCAATTTTCATGGGACATCACAAATTGGAATCAATAATTTTGTACATTTGGACTTTTATATCCTTTAATAATGGTTTTACACGAATTACATTCCACATGTTGGCCGATCGATGTGAGAGCTCCAAGCGAGTAGGTTCTGATACCCTTTAATAATGCATTTTGTGTTGTTTTCTACAAGTTTTGGATTCACAAACATTGATTTACATCCTGTAACTCACAAGGGATGTACAGGTTCAAATCCCTGCTCTCATGTCTTTTAAATACACGATTTACACCCCACATGTTAGCGGTTTAGACCGACTGACGTGGCACTAGTGAGTGGGATATCCTAATAATATGAACCACTAAGAGATCTTACATAAACATGAGCATCTAACTTAGTCTTTAGAAAAACATGTTTGTAAGCCATTAGACATATGTATCCTACCTTATACCATAGAATACCATTTTGCATTCTTTATGGATAGAATTATATTTATCAATTTAATATCATTAAACTTTAATACAAGCTATCCGGTCCCTCAATATTTATCATATTTTTCTAAGTGGAAAGACCCATCATAGTAGCTTTGTGTTCTTCACGTGTTGCCCGGGTTGCTAATGCTCATGTGGTCTTGCACTACTGCTGGTGCACCTCCTGTCCTTGGTTCAAACTTTCTGCATTGCAATACTAAGTGTCTGATGCTCATGGATCAATACGACCTATTGAGTTGTGGTAGATGTATTATTAGCTCATTAACTTCCTTGATTGAAACCGCTTAGCATGAACTCCTTTGTTGAGTACTATCTTGCCCCCTCTTGTTTATATGTGATTCTACTACCATGCCTACCTCCCGCGTGTAAATAAAGGACCCACTGTTTATCGATCCTACTTGAGTTTTTTGGATCACTTGTAACTTTCCCCAACGTCACAGCGATTTGTTTGATTACGGTCGAGGAGTCTTTTCTTTGTAACTCACCATCTTCTTTATAAGGTCTTCAAATGAATGATTGTTTTGGTTACCAAAAACAACATCAGTTGATTTACCACCTTAGTACCTTGGTGAGTCTGATAGTTTGTATGCAGTCCTCTTAACTTTGACACTTAATCGTAGAGCCTGCCGAACGTTCTCGACCAACCCAATCCCATTCATCTTTTCTTTTTTTCTCATTTGACATCACAATTTTAGCAGCAATTATAACTTCTATCGTCCTTTAAATTTCATTTTATCATCAATTATCTTTTTAAAAATACATGTGGTCGTTTTTCTAATAAGTTTGAGGTGGGTAAAGGGAAGAAGCATGTATAAAAGAAGTTTAACATAATCAGTTTGAAAATCCCATGTCCAAAGAATGAAGAAAGTTCAAGCAGATAAGCTTTTGAAAAGTCATTCTGTATCCCACATCGACTGGATGAAGTAAACACACATGTGTGAGTTGAGTATAAAAACAAAGGCCTGTGAATGGAATAAGCATACCTTTCTCGGCCTTTTGGCTAAGATCAAGTGTAGTATCTGTTCTTATCAGTTTAATATCTGATATGTGAGCCATCGGCTCACTCGATATTAATCTTATTTTTTATGGGGGAAGAACCCACCACAGTAGCTTGCTGCTGGGGTTCTTCACGTGTCGCCTTGGCGTTGCACTACTGCCTAGGCTTGGCGCACCCCTCCAATTACTAGTTCAAATTTTATTTTCAGTTGTGCTGACTGGTTCTATATGCAACTGAAAGCGAAAATTGTTTATTTTTGGGTTTGTATTTTCCCATCCTCTTCTTTTTTTACTCGAAAGGGGCTGGGTGGTCTTGTATATTCCAACCCTCTTTCTCTGACTAATGTTGGTCTCGACTGTAACCTGTGTACAATCAGTATCAATAGAGACCAGGCTTAACCTGTGTACAATCAGTATCAATGGCACCAACAGATCTTGGCCTCAACAGATCTTGACCACAGGCTGGTTATGAAACAACATTATTTCATAAATGCCCTAAGTTTAACAATACATTTCAGTAAATATCAATGAATTATGTCCAAGTACTTATACATGAAGATCTAGAATAAAAAAGATCCCACTAGATAAATTCATAAGACTGTTCGACTGGATATATATTTGACTATATCAATGCTAACATTGACATTAAATATTTAGAACTTCCAAGTCGCAGGCACATCCAATGCCATGTCATCTGTGATGATTGCTATATCATCCACCACCGTTGCATGCATAGTGGTTGGTTTCCAGTCATTCTTAATATTCGGTTTCGAGTATCCCATCAATGAGACCAAATTCCAATGCCTGCAGAAATACGCCAAAATGAAATTTGTTAGTTGTTAAGTGACTTAAACATTTTCATGCAGAACTTCAAAGTTAACGGTATCAACTTGAGCGACAAATCTGAAATCATTCCATACAATCGTCGGAATAGAAGTGACATGAAAGTTGCTCACAAAATTCCTAATTATTATATTCGCAAAAAGAAATTGTATTATAATTGCAACAACATAGTTCCGTAAACAAAAATAAAATATCATTCATTCATAAAGTTCAAAAAGACATGGACGAAACAAGTACTTGTGGTCAACCTGGCCCAACCCATTTTGACATGTTGCCAAACTCATTTGGTAGCTCATTATCCCACAACTACTTCCGAAGGAAACATTTTACCAGATGTTAAGTTCAAACCCATAAAAGAAGGCACTTCAAGTTCACGGCTTAAAGAAATTCCACACTCGAGTCACTTACTACATACAAGTCACTACTCAATCTTTAAAAGGGTGACAGGTAACAAAGGTAGGTTATTTTTTGCTTGAAAACTCAAAAACGAAATTCCACACTTGAGTCACTTATTACATACAAACCACTACTCAATCTTTAAAAGGATGACAGGTAAAAAAGGTAGGTTGTTTTTTTGCTTGAAAACTCAAAAATGAAATTCCACACTCAAGTCACTTACTACTACATACAAATCACTACTCTATCTTTAAAAGGATGATGGGTAACGTAGGTAGGTTGTTTTTGCTTGAAAATTCAAAATTGTTATATTAACTTCTAGAACCAAAAAAAATTAAAGTTGAATCCTTTTTTAGAATTAAGAAATGAGAATGGCAAAGCTCTACGAATATGGCTAACAAAAAGCTAGATATGATAACTTGAATGGTACCTCAGAAACAGATAAGAAACGATCCCTCTCAGTGTATTGTTGCACTTTCTCCAGCGGTTGACCAGTAAATGCGGCATACATCATGTCGATTTTCTGCATAAATAATAGATAGGGAGAGGACCCCACCAACCACGTGTTAGGAAATTACTGCATAATCCATGTTAATAAAAAAGAGTTTTAGAACAAAATTGTTTCTTGATGATTATATCTATCCATATATAATTCATCCATGTTACGTATTATGAAAACTATATAAAGCTATAACCCCTGTTAAAAAATTGACATTTAAGTAGGATCTCATGATCCCTATCTTGATAACCTTGATATAAAGTTCTCCCACTTTATAGCATAATCAAGATGCAGAAAATAAACAAGTTTTGGCAACCCTACAACTCTTATGTACTTATTGGGCTACACTTCCATATATATTTGATTAAATAATGTCATTAGAATTATTAGACAAGCAGAGAATGAAAATTAAGATGGAATGAGATATACTGACATGGCGATTTTGAACGGCTTCGTTGACTTGGCGCCTCACATCCTCCACATGGCCCTACAAAAAGCAAGGCAACTTAAAAAACTTATTCTAGCAACAAAACCATCCACTTTGTTATTGTCAAATACTCACTTCTTTATCTCTCATCTGATTTTGACTTTAAATTTCTAATAAACTACTTCAAACTTTAGAGTTGAATAGAATATATTTAAATTCTGTTAAAATAAAATGAATTCCTAGATCAATAGGTGGATTACATACAAAAATATATCAATACTGAAACTTTAGAATAAAAAAGAGTAATGGAAGTTTTGTTTGTTAAGATTCACTACAAAAAATTGGACACTAGTCATCCAAATGGTGTTGCCGTCATGCACTTTGGGTGGTAAAGTGTCCAAAGTGCATGCCATACAACACGATATGAAGTGCTTCTAAAAATTCGTGTGAGACTTCTGATAGCTGCGTGTCACTTATGCTGTATATGACTATATAAGCACGCTTCCAAATTCAGATGGACAACCAATACCAGCTGTAGGTGGTAGTAATTATTTGTCAAGAGTTATTATATCTAAACAAATACGTACACATTTACTCTGGACTCACGTGTTGGTTCACTTGTTCTACTCCTCACTGTGATATCACTTGTTCTAACCCTCATTGTGTTGGTTCCACCCCTCTTATTTCAATATAGTCACTGTGTTGGTTGATTGGTTCTACCCCACTTATTTCAAGATATGTTCATATTTGATATCTGAAAGTTCTGTCAACACATATTATGCATAAAAAAGAAGCAATTGAGCCATACCCCACATCCACTTTGTGGTTGATGTATCATAATACGTGCATTTGGCATTGCATATCGCATACCCTTCTCTCCGCCAGCGAGAAGAAGTGCTCCTTCACTTGCAGCAACTCCAAAACACACTGTACCAACTTTAGGTTTAATCTGAGAATAGGTTTAACATCAAGAGTTAGAAAGAAATGGATAAAGAAATATATGGCGTAAAAGTAGACAACTTTAAATATGATTTATATGGTCACATTTAAACTTAATGCAAGAAAATTTATGATGGTTCAAAACAGATAATGCATACACACTATTGAATCTTACCCAAGACATACAATCATAGATCGCCAACACAGAGTAGGTGCTGCCACCAGGGCAGTTCACATATATCTAGTTAAAAAAACAGCAAAAAGAGGGATCGTTAGCCTTGACTCTGTACAGAATAGATGCAGCAGTTCAAAAAGAACTTAATAGCTTAAAAGGAACCAGAAATAAGTATATAACTAACAAGAAAAGAAAACACACCAGGATATCTGCGTTCTCGTCTATTGTGGCCAACGTAACCAGCTGCGATATAACCCGCTGAGCTACCTGTGAGTTGATCGGCTGGCCAACAAATATGATACGATTTCTAAATAATACCGTTGAAAGATCCAAAGGTCCACCTGGAGTCATGACAGCCGGCATTATAGGTGGAGGAGCCCCTCTTCTTGCTACAATTGGACTGATACTGCTCAATTCAAAGAAATATATGTTAGGAATCAAGTAATCTCTTGGTAATGGTATTCAAAGTATAACAGGATAAATGCATCTAGTTGATCTATTTAGAACTAAAGCTATTATGCTTGTGATTTCTCCACAAAACCAACACCCACGGAACAAATCAGAATGTATAGAGAAATGTTCCCGGGGAGGTGATTATTCCCATCCTACGGTTCAGTTGGTCGACTTTTTTTGCACTTCAATGGTCATTTGGTGGAATATCTTCTACCTCTTTACTTCCCTATATTTTAAGTAGAGGCCAACTCCATTAAAAATAAAATGTAAACCAAAGAACGCTTAATAGTTAATTGGGAAACCTTTCCTTTCTCTCTTTTTTAGTTTCACTTCCCACTCCGGCTTCCTACCACTACCCTAAACCTCCTCCTCTAGTCCTCTTCCGTAAAGTCTCCCTGTTTCATCCCCAAACAGCTAAGTGCAACAACTGACAATGGTCATGGGGTCAATGATTTGAACCGGATTGTTTTAGAAAAGGGCATATAGTCTATGGTTTTGTTGCTATCTAGAGAGATAAAATAAAAGGTCCAAGCAGCAGAGAAACACTGTACTACTGAAGCCTGCATGAGGCACGACTTGCTCCAAAAAAGTCATTGGCTCCTCTAGATTGCTTCTATCAATCACTCCCAGATCAACAAAAAAGCATTAAAATTCAAATTTCATCTTGCATTATTGTATAGGTACACTTTATTATACGCACTATTCTATGACCTAATGAAAACTACATGTCAGTTACTGTTAACCATCTAGTGTTTTCTAGGAGGACAAATCGTACTTCGAGTAGTGAGGAGTGTAACGTAAGGGGCTACTCTGATTGTGCTAGAGTGGGTCGGGTATCTGTGTAGGAGATTGGTCATAAGATGATATCCTTAATCTGAGACATTAAAAAGCAACATTCAAGACTACGTTTGGACTAATTGCAGCAAGCTAAATTCTTGGATAGAACGTGTTCATTAATTTTAAACTAGCGTCCCTTAATCTCCACCAATATCTATATAGATTTTGCCCATAAGGCCATAACTAGTAAACTAAAAGGATTTATCCTACTCCTTGTTTCAGGGATTTCCGTGCTTAGAAAGACATAACAGCAATGAATTAATTCGAGTAATAGTATTATTATATCTCTCGTGATGATGAAAGAACTGAAAACAACATGCTCTAGTAAGTTAAGTTACGTATCAAACTTGTATTTATAGTCAACATCTCTGTAACCCAGTAGTTCGTTAATATAAAGCTTCACTAGCTAACGACAAAAGTTATCATAAACTAAAGATAAGCAATAACCAAATAACAAGTCGAAAATCTACCAATTCCGTTTCTAGCAAATAAACTTATTTCGTCTTTCACAATCACTGTTTTTAACTTTTAAAATGTTCATCGACAATAACACGTACAAAAGCTACACGTCAATGAAGTAAAAAGAGTATATAATATTTTACCAGGGTGGAAGCTCCCTTTTACCCAAAAAAAAGAGAGTATATAAAACCAAACCTGGAAATAATAGGAGAGTATAAGTTCATTTCCTCAGGCGTAATCTCCAACTTTTGTGCGTTACTCGATAAACCTGTTCACAAACAAAACATATACTCAAAAACAGAAATAAACTTGGCTTAATAACACTATATATTAGAGTAATTTAGTTTTAAAATAAGTATTGACCTAATTAGTGCAAAATTTGAGTAGAAATAAAATAATAAGAATATGCAGTAGTATTAAATATGGAAATAATATACCGGTTTTAGATGCATGACTGTATGGAGTTGGTAAGGCAGCACAAAGTATGGGTTTTAATTTGGAGCTTCTGTTGAAAAGAAAAGAAAAACAAATTAATATTGAAATTGGTTAGATAGAATTACTGTTAGAAATAAAAAGAGTAAGATACCGTTGGGATTGTTTGTGGTTGGTGAAATTAAAAGAGGAGGTTGATAAAGTGGAAGCTGCCATTCTTTCTTTGTTGTTGGTGGTGGTGGTTTCAGACAGATGATTATTTCAGAGAGGGGATAATAGGAGAACCCGGATTCAAAATAAATCAACCAAATTGTTGACAATATCCGACCCGACCCGACCCAAAGGATATGTAACTAACCAAATTACACACTCTGTTTTTCAAAAAATAAATAAATACACTCTCTCATGACTAGTGCAGTTTTTAGTTTTATATCTTTTTATACGTATATCAAACCTATATTATATAGTTTTTTAATATCTTTTTATGTACTCCATATTAAATACAATTTGGCTCTAAAATATACAAGTAACAATTGAACGATAACGATCTATCTTCAGATTACTCAAACAAGGTAGTTCTTTTTGTTATTTGAACTTATCTAACACTTTTACAACACCTTACAACTATCGGCAGTCTTGCAAATGCTGCCAGACTAATCTTTCGGTTGGTGGATTACGTTTTCAAGATTTTGAAAGTGATCGTATACGGCATCAAAGAAATTTTTATGGACATCAGTACGTGACAATTGTAAATTGTTGATACACAAAGATAAACGTTAAAACTGCAAACACGGATCTAACTAATTCTCAGCTTTCATATGGCCGAAACGTTTAGATAAATCACCAATGGACAAGTGAATAGAACGGGTCTATCACAGTATGCAGAAAACCATAAACATCATTGTTGCCAGCCCTAATCATGTCTATAATATAGGCTTAATCATACATGAGAAATGTAACTACCATAAGATCACGAGGCTTAACCACCGAAATGGTTATGGGTTCAAGTCTATAAGATGATGGCTTATGGAGTTGCTTAAAAAGCAACTTAGTCAAAGCTTTGGCCAAATACACAAATACAATGCATCAATATAATTATGATCTTTACAGTATAACATTAACGAATAGATTGCAATATTATCAAAGGTTAAACACACAAGCTCCACAGAATAACTTCAAAACCAAATTTACAGTCGACCATCCAGGCAAACAAAGTGACCAAGTTGCAGTAAAGGATGTTTGATACAAAGTTTGTAAAGAATAGAAACAGGATCTAGCAGTCGCATCCGGAGGCCCTTTGCTGACTGGTGCTTCCTACATCAATGGTGTCCGGCAAGTATCTTCAAGTGCCACAAAAACAAAGAACCCCATAATGTTAGTATTGTATATTCCAATTATAATGCACAAATTCAAGTCAAAATCATATATGATCCTCTTTTTATTCCACAAGAAGAGTCTCATCTGTCAAATGTGTACTAACATAGAGGGAGTATTAATTTGCTGAAGGGATGAGCATATTGAACCGAATCCTGGAACCGAACCGGAACCATACCGGAACCATACCGGTACCATACCAAAACGGTACCGAGTCCCAATATACGGTACGGTACCGGGACTACTAAATAAGGCCCAAAAAAAATCAGTGCCTTTCGGGTTCGGGACGGGACTTATTTGGGAAATCCCGATTTGGTACCGAATTTGAATAGTCCATGTTTTTAATGAATTGTCTTATCCAAACGGGACTTATTCGGGAAATCCCGATTTCGGGTTCAGGACGGGACTGTTCTGATGGTTCTTCACTAGTATTAAGTTCTCCTTTTGTTACGTAATCATATACCAGATATTAACTTACCTATGCATTTATTGAATGCAGATGGCCTATTAGGGGTATGTGATACATTATATATGTCTAAACTTCTGATGCATAAGGTTTCGTGATCAAAAAATGAACATGAGGTAACCAGATTTAAAGAAAAATTCAAAAATGAGCTGCACTTTGGCAGAAATAATCATCCTTGACTCCTTGGTATTATTATTAAAGGGCATGGAACATTTTCATAGCGTGTTGTAGCTAGGTTCAGCTGCTCATTGAGAAACACTTCTGTTCAACAATCAACGAAACTAGAATAAAATCATATAGTGCGTCCAGACGCAAGACGCTCAAATCCGTAATCTGCTAACACTGTGGCTCAATTAGAGCCCATCACATATCACTTTTTTTTTTTTTTTTTCTTCCGAAAATAGTCACCTAAGGGCAGACAATAATGCTAAATACTTAAGTGTCAACATGGTTTAAAAAAAAACGGGAATAACCCGATACGTACCGATTTCCCGGTCGGTACCGGAATCCTGTTCGCTACGGTACCGGTACACACCTTTCATGTCTGGGAAAAAAAAGGGACCATCAATTCGGTACGGATACAGGACGGGATTGGTACCGAGCTCATCCCTAATTTGATGTATATCGTAACTGTGCGCTTTTGTAACTAGAAGGTTACAAACTCAAGCAACAGAAGATGACTGTGATATACAAAAAGAAGACTATAGAAAGCCTTCTCCTAAAAATAGTGGGCAACCGTAGCTTACTAAGATTACCAATTGCGTGTGTGTGTGTGTGTGATTTAAAACTACGAATATCCATGGTCCAAAAATGGGTCAAAAGTCACACTCATGATACTTGAAAACATGCATTGTTGGTGGTCTTTTCGTGCCACCCAAAATGCATGTCTTAAGCTTCAACACACCATTTTGACTTGTTGCGAAAACTTTTTGCATGCTACCAATACTCAATTTACTATTAAACCTTAACAATACACAACAGTGAGAAAGACAGAATGGAGTCGATGTGGAACTTACATTTCTTCCTCTTCACCACTCTTCAAGGCATTCTTAGCAATGACTTGAAAAGCTTCTTCAACGTTGATTCCCTCCTTGGCGGATGTCTCAAAATAGGGAATGTTCCCCTTTGAGGCACACCAAGCCCTAGCCTTTTTCTCAGAAACCTGCATTAGATTACAACCAAGCCGACATATAAATAAAAATGCAAATATACTGTTGAAAGTCTTTTTGGCTTCAAATTCTCAATGAAACGTACCACTCTACTGTTGCCACCATCTACATCAACTTTGTTACCAAGAACTACAAATGGGAAATTTTCTGGGTCAGAAGGACTCGCCTGCAACAATATTAGGCCGTCAGTTCATAGAACAAATTCCCAACTTCATATCAAGCCTTATATTAAAGGGTGAGTTCAAGATTTTCTGCAAATTCTTATGATAACAATACCTGAATAAGAAATTCTTCCCTCCAGTTGTTGAGATCATCAAATGATTTCTGCACATTCACATCATACACAAGGACACAGCAATCTGCACCACGGTAAAAAGCAACTCCAAGGCTCTGAAACCTTTCCTGTCCAGCAGTATCCCAGATCTGCAAGAACAGAAGTTCACCTACATATTTAGACCACAACTAACTTCGAATAATATACGCAGCTTATGCAAGGAAACAGTATCTGTTTACAAAACGCCAACTGCACATTCACGTCATACATTATAACATCAAAAGGTAAAATGAGAATAAGAAATGCTATTGGTAATAAAATGAGAGAAAGAATACATATTGATATAAGCAATTTTAAGTACGAGTTTGCCAGTGTAACTCAAAGTTGAGCTGTCAGTCTCTTAAGAGAAGCCTCACTATGGTAATCTAGATTGTCAAACTATTCAGTGGTAGATGTCATATGTGTTTTTATGCTTTAACGATTACACACATACAATCAACAAAAGTAGATTGTTGGAAACCCAATATATTTCGGTAGTGACCTAGCAACGACAATTGAGAAAGGTTGGCTCCTATTTTAGAAAAAATCAACCTAAAGCAATTATAGCAGTGAAAAGTGTACCTAAGTTATTTGTTGGTTCTTATCCCTACAAAAGTTGAACATATAACGTCTAGTCCGATATGCATTTCATATCACCCTGTTTCAAAGGGTAAATTTATCTTTTTAACTGCAAATTGCACATGACTGGTCCAATGCCAATGTTACCAAAGAAAGTCAACCAACGGACTAATTAGGAAACAAAGGGTGTCTTTTTTGTACTTGAGAGCCCATTAATAATTTAAATATTTATTATTTATCTGTATTCCTTTTAAGGATCGGAAACTGTTTGTTTGCTAGTATTTTAAAGGACCATAGTTTTAGGTCACTGAAATAATCTCACATTCACTATAGATGCCAAACACACCTTTTTACTGCAATAACCCTTATATTGAAATCATTATACTCCCTCCATGCTAATTGACTGCGTAAAGGTAACTTAAATGCAGCTCAACTTAACTAAGCATCTATCTCAGTGAAGTGTGAAAAGATAAAATACAAAAGAATGTTGCAAAATAAGCAAATTTCCTAAAGCACAAGCCCTTGTTCTATGAAATGGATGATATATGTAATACAGACGATATCTACAGTAACCAAATGTAAAAGGATGAGAAAATATTCCTATGCGGAAAATTCCAATTTAAAAGTAATAAGTGATTACCTTAAGAAATATCTAATCTTGAAACAAACAAGGCCAAAAAAGCATGTTGACTGGAAGGTCCTCATAAGATAAGCACTAAGATCACGTTCGTGAAACTAAAAGCATATTATAACATTTACTCACTACGAAATTTTCATTACTAAGGTCCTTCACGAGATATTCACATCCCATATTTGTACTTTCTAATTTCTAAAATGTAACTACTTGTTACAGACTACAGCTTTGCAATTATTACTTTTAAATAAATATTAATTATTGCTAATCAAATCAGTGTTGTTCATAACTCTGCCACAAAGATGTTCACGAGAAAAACACGTTTTGTCTCGTGCAGGCATACAGACAGAATAGAAGTGACAAATAATCATTTACACCTCGAACTAATAACGATATCATAAATACATACATTTCAGAAAGAACTTTACTATCACGCAATAAATCATCGCAACCCTTTGTCTTATTCTACCATTAATTACCATTTTAAATACAAACCAAAACTGGTAGTTGCTAAAATATATAAGAATATACTAGGCATATGGAAGCACGTTCTACAGTCATGTGAATAGCAAAACCAGTCGTAAAGTTGCACATGATAAATAATACGCTATACCAAAACAGCACAAGTTCACAGCATGCACACATAAAAAAATGAGCAAAAAAAGGCATGAGGGTGCAAAGTGTTTCATCATAAAAGTATCCAAATATAATATTTAACAACCCATGAGACTAATGTAATGAAACATAATTAGAACAATTTCAGAGTGACATGAATAACAATCAAAAAATTATTACTAATGACTAACCTGTAGAGTGAAGAGCCTGTCCTCGAACTCAACCTCCTTAGTCAAGAAGTCGGCACCAATTGTTGCCTTGTATTGATTGCTAAACTTCTTGTTCACATATCTAAAATCGAACATCAAGGCCAAACAAGAACCGTCCAAAACAACTTTACTTGCCACTTATCATGAATCATTTTATCACGTGTGGGCTTATCTATTTTAACAGTTTCACTTTAAGGGTGTTTGACGTGCATTTTCAAAGTGATTATCGCAACTCAAAGAATCAAACGCAGACAAAAAAAAATGGCTGCTTAAAGCTCATAAGGACTTGAGTATTCCGAAAATCAGTTTCCATACCACAATTTTCTAAATCTGATTACTTGGATTCAAAACATACATAAATCAATGATAATAACATTAACAAAACATACTAAACCATAATAATATTGAGTACTAAAGGATACTGATTCATCAACGATGTTTTCCCCACCCTGCATCGCACAAAAACAATCGCGTTAGTAAGTGAATCACCGCGTAAAATTTAAGAAGATAAATCTATATATTCACATCAAAATGTTTCAAATGAATTAAATAAACCTTAAACCTAGATCAAATAAAATCAAATCTACCAACTTGAAATACAACCTTATGAATTGGTGAATAATGAATCAAACTGATCAAGATCAAGTTCCAGTAAGAGTAATTAATAAAGTAAAAAATTAAAACCCTAAGAAAAAGGAACTGACCCGCTGTCACCAAGGATGATGACTTTAAGAAGCGTTCTTCTTCGTGAAGGCATCGTTATTCGAATTGAAGTGATACGATGACGGATAAAACTCACAAAGAATAATTTCTTGTCGTCTGAGATCGATCAATCAACAACCCAGCTTTTATTTATTTTTATTTTTAATAATTGTGTTTTCTTTTATTTTATACGGAGTAGTATTTATTTATTTTATTTTAAATTCATTTGGTAGTGGACGGACCTTTCTAGTGTTGGGCTCAGATCTATCTATCTGTCAAATTATGGTTTGGTTTGTGAAAAGTTGCCCTTTTTTTTTTCGTGTGTAATTTTTTCCCTCACGTTTGTTAGGATGAAATTCAATAAATGAAATAAAATGCAGAAATTAAATTACAGAAATGAATTCTCAAAGAAATTCAATATAAATTCTAGGGCACGTTTGGTAAAGTGAAATTCAGAGAAATGAAATGAAGTGCAGAAATCAAATCACAAAAATGAATTCTCACAGAAATTCAGTATAAATTCCAGTGTTTGGTAACACCAGAGAATTGACTCAAGAAATCAGTATTATTATTATTATTATTATTATTATTATTATTATTATTATTATATTAAAATATTATTATTATATTAAATTATTATTATTATTATTATTATTATTATTTATTTTATTATTTCATTATTATTATTATTATTATTATTATTATTATTATTATTATTATTATTATTATTATTATTATTTAGTTGTGCAAAGAATTCATTTTCTTACCAAATAGATGGAAAACCAACTCTCCACAAAATACAAAGAAACCAAATCTTAGGAGTTACAATTCTCCTTCTTTTTATTTCTTTAAGGTATCAAATATAAGAAATGAATTGATTTTCATTTCCTCATCCTCAATTCTTTGTACCAAACATGCCCACTTTTTGAGTCCATGGACGGATGTTTCGACATATATTTATTTTTTATTACTTTATTACCTTTTATTTAAATTTTTTAACAAACGAGGTGCAGTAGCCCGCTGCGTTGCAGCGGGAGCATTTGCTATAAATTTTTTGTACTTATAATGCAGCTGTTGTGAAATACAAAAAAGTGCAGATTTTCACAGCAGTTTCTGGGAGGAAAGCAACTCAAGGGTAGCCTCCAGGTGCTGCAGCAGCCGTGCATACTAAATACCGGCCTCCTCTAAAAAAAAAAAATTACCACATGATCAAAAATCAATTAATTATAGAATCATTCAGTAATTCATACAACTATCATTCACTTTCATAAATCTTTTAATCTAAATAGTGTTTCGTGCAGAAAGAGTATGGTCACATGAGTATGGTCACATGAGTATGGTCACATATTAGCAGCTTGACATTTATCCTACAAAAGAATAAAAACACCACAAACATTAGTCCAATCAATAATCCCAATTAAATAAAAAGTAAACCTAATTAAGAGTACCTCACCTGCATATACAACGGTTCTTGCAAGAAGTCGAGATGTCCCGATCGTCGTCAGAGTTAACAGGCGTCCGCATACGTTTGGTGTGTAGGTGTTTTCATCGAGGGCGTGTGTGTTTTGAGCGTAGACAGGTATATTTTATTTTGTGTTTTGGGTTTTTCTGATTTAGGAAAAATTGTATTGTGATAAGTGCTGGAATAATGGTGAAGTTTTGTATGTGTATATGGTGAAGTTTTGCTGGCTAAACAAATGAAAGAACACGTGCCCCTTACAATTATTATAATCACTTTACTGTACATAGCAATATTTTTGTATTAATCGAAATCTGAACCGGATCAGTATACCCTAAACATGGGCTGAAAGTGGACCTCAAAGGGCCACCGATAGGAAAAAAATGGCTACGTAGTGGGCTCAGTTTTTATTATTATTTTAATCGCTTTGGAAATTGATCCTTTGAGAAATGTATAATATATATAATAATTTTTTTTAATAATACATTTTGTGACAATACTTTTATAGAAAACGAAAATTTTAGGTTCTTTTCAAATAATGACCGACTATATTATATTAAAAGTAGATAGTAAAAAGTATAGATATGTTATTTATTTATTTTTACCTAAAGATTGTATTAATTTTTTATTTTAGGAATGTTTTAGTGTGTTTGAGAAGAGTGTTTAAAATTTTATTCTAAGGGCCCGTTTGGTTTAAACTTGGGGTTCACTTTGGGTGTGGGGCTTATAGATGGGTGGTTTAGGATTTGGTTTAAGGAATTAATAAATGTTGTTTGGTTACACAAAGGTTTAAAAGTCATTTCAATAAATGATGTTTGTTTATCATATTTTGATACGGGAATGCTACGAGGAAAAAGTCAAATCAAATAAAATATACAATACTAGCATCTTATAACTGATACAAATATAAACACCAAGAGCCCATTTCATCATTGAACACAAAACATACAAAAACAAAAAAAGACCCTTGCCAGATTCGAACTACCAAATACAAATCTAAAAAAATATTTACAATAACCTGGGAACAAACTTAGCATAAGAGAAAAGACATAGGCTTTTAAACCTCAAAACCACCACATGATTTGGCGCTCAAAAGTCAGCATAAACCTCCAAAAGGTAACAAGAATGGCTTAGAACCCACGCTATTAATAAATTGCAGCAAAACATACATATTCGAACACTGATGGTCATTTTACTTGCTTTACGCCTCAAGTTGTCATGAAATCAAATAAGCATCATGGAGTTGATGTTTCTCTCCATGTATTAAACATTTGATGTGCTAAACCATCTCTAAAGTTATACCATTCATCAGTCGGACTGATATGTGATAAACAAGTTTCTTCTACTAATTGTTCTTCATGCTCGATCTCGTCTTCTTCATCTTGTTCCAAATCTTGTGGATCAACCCTCATGTATTTCCTTATTAGATTGTGTAGAAGACAACATGCTAGAATAATGCGAACTTGAGTAGTGATCGGGAAAAAGGAAGGGGAAGCTAATATCTTCCAACGCCCTTTTAGTAATCCAAAACATCTTTCAATAACATTTCTAGCTTTTGAATGTTTCATGTTAAAATATTCTGCAGCGCTCTGTGGTCGATGACCATGAAACTCGTTGAGATGATATCGTTGACCTCGAAAGGGGGCTAGAAAGCCGGGAGCATTGCAATATCCAACATCCACTAAATAATAACAACCTTCAAAATTCAAAAAGTAAAAAATTATCTGAGTTTAAATACACATTAAGATATAAAGAAAAAGAAATATCTTCCGCTTATACCTTGAGGAATTTTAAGACCATCGGGCCTACTTATGGCATCCCTTAGCACTCGACCATCATGTGCGGAACCTTCCCAACCGGGCAAAACATATATAAATTGCATGTTTGGACAACAAACACCCAATACATTTGTTGCTATGTCTGCTTTTCTAGTGCGATACCTTGGTTTTTGATCGGATGGAGGTGTGACTCTAATGGAAGTCCCGTCTAAAGCACCTAAGCAACCCTTTAATTTTTATAATCATCAAGAAATAGTAAACAAGTAACTGATATTTTTCATAAAGCGATAACACACTTTTGGAAAATTAATTAGAAGCTACCTTGAAAGACTTCCAACGATTGTCTTCACAATCATCAGTAATAGGTTGTGGCTTTTGAAGCAACACGTCATGCAATTTCAAGATGGCTAGAAGGCAACGATTAAATTGTCGACTAATAGTTTCCCCACTTCGTAAGAAAAGTAAGCTAATAGTTCTATTCTTTTTGTGATGAGCCAATACATATAAAAAAAGAGCAACTATTTCTTCTAATGTCATGTTCGTTGTGCCTTTTAAACCGGCAATATCTCTTACCATCTCACACAATCTAACAAAGGTACTTCTATCCATTCGGAGTTAGCTAACACAAACGATGTCTGATTCTCTTGTTAGCCTATTTAGCCAAATCATTCTCTCAAGCCTTTTTTGCTCTTTACTTTTCGATAGAGGCCTAGTGATTTGTATACGTAGAAGTGATAGACGAATCCAAGTCATAAATACTACATTAAAAACACTAACAAGTGAATTCATAATCTCGACAATACGAAGTACTTTGCGTCGTCTGTTAGTGATTGGAGTACGGGCCATTTTCTCATACACTAAATTCACAGAAAAATAACAGTTAGTTTCATGTAAACATACTCTATTAGGTTCTTTTCAAGCTTTTCTTACACATGTATCAAATTGTGAAAACATGGCAATGTTAGTAAAATAACAACAGAATGCTTTAAAATCATTTTCTATCAAAAGGGTTATCAATATCCATCAATTTTTAATCATTTGCAATTTTCCAAATTGATATAGCAATATAGCAGAAGGTACTGTGTTTTGTGAAGTATACTAAAAAAGAACCCACAAAAATGAAACATGTCTACTTTCAAAGCCGCAATCAGTTATAACCTATGATGAAATAATGAGATGTAACAATATCATGCTAACAAGACAAAACCATGACCTTCAAGTAAGAATACATGGTACAGGTCATGGCAAATACAAAATAGACCAACAAAAAGTTAATTACTCCTTAATCTATTACCAACACTTTTCTTCTTATTCATTATATTCAAGCATATACCATAATACCAAGTTAAGTCACTTGGAGCCTCAATGCCTTATGGCAACTAATTTAGCATAAATAAGGCTTCTAATTTGTTAACAATATATATATCAAATGTCCTTTAGTTGTTAGAATTTTATATAAAACAAATATGTTGCTAAGACTTAATAGAGCAAAAGAAATCTATCTGACCCATCTTTCATTGAATTTACAAAAAAGAAGTTAAGTGGTGCAAGAAGTTTCAAGGCCGCACCAAAAGATAGAAAGTGGAAAAGGGGAAAAAGGCATTCGACATTGAATCTACTGCAAATGAAACCCAATCCACAAAGTATACTACATTAAAAACACTAACAAGTGAATTCATAAAAAACACCCACAAAGATGAAACATGACTATTTTCAAATATAACCTATCATGAAATAATGAGATACAACAATCTAAATCATACCCTCCAACAATTAACAATAATAGATAGTCATTCGAAATTAAAAAGGGCTGTACAAAAACAATTGATAAAAATTAAAAATCAAACACTAGTTTTCATTATTTTATTGATTATGATGATTTATCTAATCTAAACCAAGAGATCGACTACACGAAAATAGAGTTTTAATTGATTACCTGTTTGAGAGAGTTACAATTGTGAATTCCTGATCATGAAAGTTTATGTGGGAAGAAGAAGAAAAAAAAATATTTATGGATCTTTGTATGAGAGAGAGGAAAGTAGTGGGGACATAACAGAGGGATTGAGATGAAATCCTACCCCTCTTGGCGGGGTTTGTAAATTACCAATAACAAGGATGTGATTCCTAAATTTTAAGCCCAACCCCCTCAACCAAATGACATATATCAAGCCCAATCCCACACTTTAGAGCCTACACCCGGGAACCAAACGGGCCCTAATAGTTTGTTTGATTTGTGTCATGTGGTTTATTGATTGTGTTTTTGCATTGAATGTGTTTTAATGATTACATTTATTTATTTATTTATTTTTTATTTAGAAAAGTCCAAAATACATTCATGTAGTTTGCCCTAATCCCGCTTTACATCCCTGTGCTTTTTTTTGTACAAAAACATCCACCCATTAGTAAAGATGGCACAAAAACATCCCTTCGTTAGTAATATCAGTTAATGAGGACTAACGATGCAAATGATTTTCCGTTATCTTCTAACAAGAGTTAAAATATTTGTATCATTAGTCCTCATTGAGTTAAAATATTTGCATCGCTAGTCCTCATTGACTATTCTTACGTTTTTATCCTTTTTTGTCCGTTTTTATTCGTTTCCGTCCGTTTTTCTCGTGTTTTCATACGTTTTTATCAGTTTTCTTACGTTTTCGTCTATTTTTATATGTTTTCATCCATTTTTCTCATGTTTTCATACATTTTTATCAGTTTTCGGGCGTTTTAATACATTTTCATCCATTTTTCTATGTTTTTATCCGTTTTTTTCCGTTTTTCTCACGTTTTCATAGGTTTTTATCCGTGTTCATACACTTTTATTCATTTTCGTCTATTATTCTACGTTTTCGTCTATTTTTCTGATATTTTATCCATTTTCATCCATTTTTATACATACAGTATGCATGAAAATGGATAAAAATATGTAAAATAGATAAAAACGTATGAAAACTGGACATTTGATAAAAATGTTTCTATATCGATTTTAAATCACGATTTTTACCCCTTTCAGATCCGAATCATTAAAAGTGTAAAACCCAAAAGTTGTCCGAAATGATGTTTTACATCGAAACTCGTGATATTTTAACCTGAAATTACAAAACAATGACTGTTTACTACAAAAAATTAAGCGGTTTTCGACCAAAATCATAACTTATAAACTTATAAACTTTTGTAAATCTTATAAATTATAAATTGTGTAAATCATCAAACTTATAAGATTTACAAGAGTTTATAAGTGTATAAGTTATGAATTTGGTCAAAAACTGCTTAAGTTTTGGTAGTAAATAACCATTGTTTTGAAATTTCAAGTTAAAATCTCGCGATTCTTGATGTAAAACATTATTCCGGACAACTTTCGTGTTTTACACTTTTAATGATTCGGACCAGAAAGAAGTCAAAATCGTGATTTAAAATCAATACAGAAACATTTTTATCAAATGTAAAGTTTTTATACGTTTTTATCCATTTTCATATATTTTTATCCGTTTTCATACATATTATATGTATAAAAATGGATAAAAACATGAGAAAAACGGGCGAAAACGAATAAAAGTGTATGAACACGGATAAAAACGTATGAAAACGTGAGAAAAACCTAAGAAACGGATAAAAACACGAGAAAAATGGATGCAAACGTATAAAAACAGACAAAAAAAATGATAAAACCCATGAAAACGTGAGAAAAATGGACGAAAACGGATAAAAACAGACGAAAACGTAAGAAAAACGGATGAAAAATAATAAAAATGTAAAAATAGTCAATGAGGATTAATGCAAATATTTTAACTCAATGAGGAATAACGATGCAAATAATTTAACACTATAGTGAATGAGGACTAATGATGCAAATATTTTAACTTAATAAGGACTAACGAAGCAAATATTTTAACTCTTGTTAGGAGATAACAGAAAATCATTTGCATCGTTAGTCCTCATTAACTGATATTACTAACGGAGAGATGTTTTTGTGCCAACTTTACTAACCAATTGATGGTTTTGTACCAAAAAAAAAGCACATGGATGTAAAGCAGGATTAGGGCAAACCACATGAATATATTTTGGACTTTTCTCTTATTTATTTTTTGAACGAAAGATTACATTAATTGAATGTGTTTTATATATATATATATATATATATATATATATATATATATATATATATATATATATATATATATATATATATATATATATTGATGTATAAGTTAATTGTACAACATGCATGTATAGCTGTATTGCTTAGATGTTATAAATTCATTGATATTTTAACAATATCATAATCTTTTATAAGTGTGTAAGCTTAGTTTTTTAAGACTTTCATCATTAGAAAGTCCTAAATACTTTATGAGAAACTAGAAGGATACCTGCGCAATGAGGCGGTGGGGACCCTGTAACTATTTTGTGGCGAGCAAATGATTTTCATTTTAAACCTTCCTTATTTAGCATGTCTCAAATACTTTTTAATATGTTTTTCAAAAGTAGAACGGCTAAATTATTAATAGTGTTTTCAAATTTTACCATTAAATTGGTGGTTATAAGTTTAGTGGGATTTTCTTATAAACAATTCTATTAAAATGTATTATTATTTGAGGGGTTACTATATGGTTTAAAATTTTAAATTACATTAATTTTCTAATTTTCCTTTTATAGTAATGTTTTTTGTCTTAAAATTTTAAAACTTCCTTTTACAGTAAGACCCAAATGTTTTATAATGCAGTATAGATATAGATTAGCATGTTGTTACAATATGGATGGCCATCCCTTTTACAAACCGATTGAATGTCATGATTTCAGTTGTTAGCGTTAAGATAATTGTTAGAAGTTTAGAGATGTTATAAGCTGAAAATAAAAATAATAAAAACCAAGTGAATTTTGCCAAATGTCCTTTAAACATTAACTTAATCTAAAAATAATAAAAACATCAAATGGGTATCAAAAAAGTATTTGAGATACTTTACCTATATGCTACAAAACTTAATCCCTCTTTTTTCTCCCACTGTAATAAAATCTAGTAAAAAAAAAACAATAATAATAATAAAAAAAAAAAAAAAAAAAAAAAAAAAAAAAAAAAACCTTCTTATAATCTCATCTTTTCTTAAAGATCTGACACACATCTAACCTATCTTCATCTCTTTAACCGCCGCCGCCTTCACCCTTCTCTTCCACATCCACCGTCCTCCTTCAGCAAGGTATGATCTATAAAGTTGAACATCTTTTTGTTTTAAGCACCATTATCATAGAATATTGCAAAATTAATTGGAGGGAGACGATGTGCTAAACTGCTAGTTGTGCCATAGTGGTTGTGTCTATAATTTTCTATTTGAAAATAAACCATCGCTCAGTTGTAAAGGGAAAATGCAGATGTATTCACCCTGCTAAATATACAACTGCCCTACTCTAGTTTTTTTAAGGAATATGCATGCTCTAAGAATTTCATTAGTTTGATTAGAACACACACCGTGGGATAATATTTGTCAAATGTCAATTATTTGTGTGGAAAAACCATTGATTTAGATTCTGTTGTGTTGTAGATTGTAAGATGTCTCATGGTTCAGAAGACAGTCCCACTTCTTATGAATTATGTTTAGGTGAGTAAATTTTATTCTATACGTGACCTATCTCTTGGTTTATGATTCGGGTTTTTATGGTCGTTGTATCAGTCAGATTTTGGAGGGTGTTGTATGCAGCTTGTGGTATACAACAACACAAGTGTTGTTAAATTTTGTGTGAATCAGCCGCTCCGTGTGACATTTTAGTGAAGTTCAAGGGCCAGGAGAACCTTGGATGGCTGAATCTATAGTGTGTGAAGTATGATTAGTTTGTGTTATAGCTTTTTTTATTCTTTCATAAACCATGAGTTTTTTTTCCTAGTAAGATTTCCTAACTGACATTTTAATGTACATTATTAACGTTTTTTTTTTCGTGTTTTATATGTTACAAGTGTATGGTGGTTACACATTTATTTTCCATTGGATCACTCATTTGATCATTAATACGACAGTTACAACTTTTGAGGTTACAAGTATTTGTCAAGTTTTGAAATCCTTCCATAACAAGTAATGTTTTTGGTCTTGAATATTTTAAGACTTCTATAATTAGAATATTCTAAATACATTATATATAGTAGTATAGTATAGATAAAAATAAAGATTATGAGTTTATGGTACTATGATTTAGTTAAAAATAACATTGAGCATAACACCAAGCTATGGTTTAACTGTACTTATAATATAACACATTGAAAACACACACATACGTTTTTAATCGTTGTATCGATGCCAAGCCCATGACGTTGAGAATGACGTCGATACCTCAGTGGTATAACATTAGCGTCAACAATGACACCAAAAATGACTTTGTGATAACCTTTGTTCTAATACTATTTTGTCTATTAAAAATCATATTAAGATAAAGTAACAAATTGTATCAAGAAAAATATAATTATTATTGACTATTTCGGTTAAATATACAGTTTTGCTTTTAACTAACTAGCAATTGATTTTTTTAATACCTGCAATAATGATTTTAAATAGATGAAATATATTAAAACATTAACAATTTCATAAATAAGCGATTGATAAACAAGTTAAAACAATTGATAATTAATTTAAAGGCAAAGCGAGTTTATATGGTCAGCGTCAATAATCTCAATACAATTCTTTGATATTTTTTAGGTTTAGTGTTTATATTTTTGTGTTGTTATTGTCAAGTGTTAGGATTGAGTATAAGAGTTTAGGATACTCATTAACAACATGTTCCTAGGAGATAAAGATTGACATGGATAAGATTGTGTTATGTGGTTATTGTGTCAAACTATGGCACACTCGCGTACGAATACTTCATTTCTATCAATTCTTTGATCATTTTTGGTTATTTACATACAAAGAGCAATGCCAAAAAGAATATTTAGGAGGGGCAAACTAGTGATGTTTATCGGATCGGGTTTTTGGGTTGGACTCATTGGTTTAATTTTGTCAAAGATATTCTTAGGTTGAACTAAAAACTTTGACCAAACATATTGAAAAAACCTAGTGATCATCAGATCAAATACAGCCAATGGAGGAAAAGTAAGAGAAAAAAGAACAATAGTAATTTGGGAAAAGTTAATGAAAATAAAGCCAATAACCTTATTTTCCTATGTATGTAAAATATGTTTATCATCAAACCACAAGACATGATGTCATAGTTCTTAACCTTACATCTTTATACTTGCTTGTACGAAAGTCTTTGTGTAGATAGCTTTCCACAAGCTATATCTCTACATGTGACTTTCGCAATTCGTGTGTTGTATCTAGGTCGGCATTCTAGACAAGAGTCTAGTCATGACTTCCGTGATAAGACCTTCACTGAACTATTACTAGATGAACCAAACTTTGATATTTGAGAGAAATACTAGCTTATAGGAGATAGACGGGAGGTTTATATAAATACACGAGCGTATTTTGTGAAGCCAAATCCATAATTCAGTAATATACTTGAAAACATCTATCAAGAGGAAGTGTACTACGAGTATATATTGTAAGTTTGTAAAAATTATAGAGTGTATACTAAAATTGGTTCGACCTCTAAGTGTCGTCCCATCCAAGTAAGTGTGTAAAATTTACACGTTGAACTCTTTTGACAATGTTGGATGTTTCGACTGTTGTACCTTGCTTTTAAAATGTATTGCAATATTGTACCACTGATTGTAGCAACAAATACTAAACCAACGTTTACCTTTTGATCAATATTTTACATATCTAAAAGCTTTGGTCAATCGCATATTAACTACTGTAACAAATTAAACAGGGTAAAGAACTAAAGTCCAAAATCTATTTGTTGAGGTATGAGTGTTATACTTTTTTGAGTACTTTGATGTTTTCATGATTTTTTTTGATCATTTTTAGCTATTTTTTTCACATTCAGTTCGTCTATCTTGCATCGTTGGATCATATGCTAACTCATAACACTAGAGGTTTCTTATTTGATTTCAGATTATCCCAATTTGTTTTACAAGTCATGTCATTTTTATAAGAAACATAATTAACCCGTTTATATATAAGTAACAATGAGCATATCAGAAAAGTTTTCATAAATCAAGTTCTAATCACTGTTGAACAGAGAGTAAAGCCATTCTGACTCGTTTGCTGCCTAATCTCATTTTCAGAATTAAGTGTGAAAATGAGTTTTCCTTTTGAAGTAAATCACTTGATCTCCTAACTATTTCTACTTGGATAATGATGGGTCATTGCAAGTCGTCAAAAAACGAACACCATTGACAAAATGAACAATAATAGTAACCTTCATGCCTAAATATAGAACAGATGCTACAAACATACTTTTTAGGTTCCTAAAAATCAGGAAGTGTATGAAATTACACGATGACCGTTTCTTTCTTTTGTTTAACCAACGTATCTTTTCTCTCTTTTCTTTCAAACTTAACCCTGCCCTTCTCCTACAGGTACCTTTCATCGCTTAATATAACATCATACTTTTTCATGTCATTTTTGTTTCATTCCTAATTGTGATCATAAAGTTTGGTTTATGATTTGTAGATTTAATTTCTGGAGGAGCGGCGGGGGTTACCCTGCCGTTCTGAGCAAAATCGTGAAATGTCATCACCAACATCCAAGAATAATTCGAGTTCTTCTGGAAACAACAACAACGATGACGACAAGAAATCTCCATCTTCCAGCAATAATAACAAAAACCACAAGAAAAAACCTCATGATTCAGATAATGGATCGAAAATACCACCATTGCATAGATTGTTACCCTTTCTAGATGACAAATCGCTAGGGGGTGGTAACTCAAGCGATAAAGCTATCATAATAGGAGCAATAGCGGGAGCAACGTTGTTATTATTTCTAATCTTAATATGCATGTGTTGTTGTTGCTGTTGTAGACGAAGGAAGCATAAACACAAAATTAAAAGTACTAAACTTGTCCCAATTTTATTTGTGACAAATGCTTTCATATCATAGATTCAAGGCAAAACCATCAAACTAATGGTTTTAAGAAGATACCTACACCATTTTGACAAGTTTTTAAACTTCTTGAAACTGGCCCTTTACTTCTTGACGTCACGAAAGACTTTGTTTTGTGGCAAAATCACTTTTTCTTGATTTCTTAATTATCGACATTAAATATTGACTTACATCACAAATTAAATTTCACGACAATATAGCAAACGAAAGGGTCATTTCAATATAAATATGAAAATGGGTCTTTAGATTTCATCTCAAAACGGTTAGCTTGGTAATTTTCCATTCATTATTGTGTACTTAGATATTGATTTCAATTATTTTGTTTGTAACGTAGGTACTCAACAACAAGTGTCGAACCAACAACTACAACCAAGTGACATACATCTAAAGATGCCACCACCCATAAGTAGTTCAGCGAGTTACGAACCACACAAGAGTGGAACGTTTTCTGGACCCTACCAATCCCCATTGCCACCTCCACACCCCGGGTTCGCAATGGGGTTCAGTCACAACACTTTTACGTATGATGAGTTAGCCACAGCCACACGTGCGTTCGATAGATCTTTGCTTTTAGGACAAGGTGGATTTGGGTATGTATATAAAGGCGTGTTACCTAATGGAAAAGAGGTAGCTGTCAAAAGTCTCAAACCTGGTAGTGGCCAAGGTGAACGTGAATTTCAAGCGGAAGTTGAAATAATTAGTCGTGTGCATCATCGTCACCTTGTATCTCTTGTTGGATATTGTATCGCTGGAGAAAAAAGAATGTTGGTTTATGAATTTATCCCCAACCGTACTCTTGAATACCATCTTCAACGTATGCACTAAACCAAATTTGTTACGTTATTATCGACTTATCGTTTATATTCCTTCAAGATTGTGGTTAACCTTTATCTTGCATGGTTTAAATTTCAGGCAAGGGTCGTGTCTTCCTTGATTGCTCAACAAGATTAAAAATTGCCTTAGGATCAGCCAAAGGTTTCGCTTACCTTCATGAAGATTGTAAGAACTATTTCTTTTTGTCATATGGGATATTGTAAAAGCATGTTGAAGGACTTTTAACACAATCATTTTGACTTGTTTTCTTTTACGCTAATTTTTTTACTTTCTTTACAAGTTCATGGTTAAGACTGCCATCTCTAAGGAAGCCATTTATTGATCGTCTAACTTCATGTTATGCAGGTAACCCTCGAATTATTCATAGAGACATTAAGGCCGCAAATATACT
Source organism: Artemisia argyi (assembly GCA_030686995.1). Taxonomy (NCBI): domain Eukaryota; kingdom Viridiplantae; phylum Streptophyta; class Magnoliopsida; order Asterales; family Asteraceae; genus Artemisia; species Artemisia argyi. Next base: position 141,084,231 of record CM060704.1, read on the forward strand.
GATCGATAACCAATTTGAGGCTAAGGTACTAAAAGATCCACTTAACCTAGCTAACACCAGTACCATAGATTAAACATAGTGCTAATGTTGCAAAGCTATTAAATTGATCAAAGCTGGTATTAAATTGATCAGGTCGCGGATTTTGGCTTGGCAAAACTTTCTGCGGATGAAAACACTCATGTCTCAACACGAATCATGGGAACTTTTGGGTACATAACATTTATTAGTACTGGAAAAGTCGCATTTTATTTTGTCAAAAGATGATATATCTTGATTATTAACAGTGGATATATAAATGTATAGGTACTTGGCACCTGAATATGCGTCCACTGGTAAGCTAACCGAGAAATCTGATGTTTTTTCGTATGGAGTCGTGCTCTTGGAACTAATCACTGGAAGAAGAGCTGTTGAAATAGACTACGATGAAGATGATAGTTTAATCGATTGGGTAATCTTTAATCTTTACAGGCCATTTAGCTTCTCTAATAGAGGTGACAAGATAGATGGGTCGGGTAAAAATAATAAAATGTTAATGTTAAAATGCATCGTTTTTTTTTGTTTTTTCCCATATATATATATATATATATATATATATATATATATATATATATATATATATATATATATATATATATATATATATATATATATAAATCATTAACTTCTAAACATCATATTCACATTACTAGCGACTTTTGGGGCATTATGCAATAGTGGCTTAACTAAATTTCTCAATCTAAGAATCCATCAAAGGCACATTCTAGGCGTATCAGTTTTAGAGTTCTTTTCTTTCCTAGTTCTCTTTGATGATTTCGAATATATTTTTGAATAAAACAATTCATGATGTCATATGCAATTAAAACTAGACCATAGCGATTTTCAACCCATTTGACACATTTTTTTACTCATTTGATATATATATATAAACCCAAATTGACCCATTCTTGACAAATGAGTCGATCTTGTATCTTATCTGACTGTAAATGTTACTTACTTTGTGGATGCAGGCTACGCCTGTATTAATACAAGCATCAGAAGGGGGAAGTTTTGATGAGATGGTCGATCCACGTTTGGAGGGTAACTATAATAGAGATGAGATGCATCGCATGGTAGCATGTGCAACTATATGTCTTCGTCATGCTGCCAAGAGACGGCCTAAAATGAGCCAGGTGTGTACTATGGGTGTGCTGAATTTGCATTATAGTTACTCATCAACTGAATATTGAGACTAGATCCCCTTTTCACTTCAAACTACGCACATGCAATTCTAACCATTTGGTATACGTAAACATAATAGGTTGTGCGTATACTAGAAGGTGATGTGTCATTGGAAGACTTAACCAGAGCAAATAGGAAATCAACTGCCACATTGGGGTCTAACGAGGCAAGTCCTGACTATGCTATGCATTCAAACAATGGTAATAACAGAAGAAACAAGCCAGGAAGTATGTCGAGCCAAGAATTCTCTAGTGGTGAGTATGGATTGTAGTCTAGCAATATCCACACATGTGCACAAAGAACCAAAACTCTTGAATGTTGATCAAAGTGTGAGGAATGCAGAAAGAAATTAAAGAAAGAATCGAAAAAGACTAAATGGCTATATGCAAAAGTGATAGGCAACATCCAACTGCTCGTCTTAACGTGATCATTAGTATGATGCTTGTTGTGGTAAATAGCATAACTTTTCTTTTAGGCGTTATACAAATAGGTTAGAGGTGAAATAAATTTCGTTTTGCCCAAATGGATCTTGATGTTGCTATGTTTATAACTTCATGTTTTAGCCATATATTATGGTTTATAGTAGTCTTTTTTGCTTTCTTGAACTTTGTTGTGCATATGATATTAGAATTGGTAAAACCCCTATATGCCTAATTCTCATTAATCCAAAAGTATAAATACAATATAATAGCTAGAAAAGTAAGCAAGCATAATGGGCCAAAGCCTAAAGTAAACTAATAACAAATATGTGCTTAATCCATAATACATGGATCAATTAATACACCCACGCATTTTGAGCGGGAGGCCTTCAAATTTCAAACTGGAGCCAAAATAAAGAAATAGCGTAGTAGGCAACCCTTTAGTAAAAACATCCGCATAAACCGTGAGGCAACATGGAGAACACGAACATAACCCGAAGCAACATAGTCACGAACAAAGTGAATATCAATCTCAATATGCTTGGTACGCTAGTGTTGCACACGATTAATAGACAAATATACTCCACTAACATTACCACAATAAACCAATGTGGTGGTAAACCAATACTCCGTAATAAACAACAAAAAGGCAAATCAACATCAAAAGAGACTAAATGGGTATCTAGTTTTGGCTAAATGGGTATGTCCATTTGAGTCTGCTGATTGTAGCCACACTTCCAAATAACCCATAAATGCAGTCTACAAATAATAAACTAAGCTAAAATGCAATCATTAAGGCAACAACAAAAGGGCAATCAACATCAAAAGAGACTAAATGGGTATCTGTTTTGGCTCAAACTGAATTAAGATGGACTCTAATGGGCATGTCCATTTGAGTCTACTGAATGTAGTCTACGTTATATGCTTAATCCATAAATGCAGTATGCAAATAATAAACTAACCTAAAATGTAGTCATTAAGGCAAAAACAAAAGGGCAAATCAACAACAAAAGGGAATAAACACATCTTCAAGGTTAGTCATTTAAAAAGATAAAATAAAAAAATAAAATAATAATAATAATAATAATAATAATAATAATAAAAGAATGCATACCTTTATTCATAGTCAATTTCTGCTCTGCCTGGTTTCCCTCCTTGGTCTTTTTCTCCTGACCAAACACATCTTCAAGGTATTGAAACGAGTCATTGGGGCCATTTGAGATTATTGTGGAATGATAGGGGCAAATGAACAAAAAACGTCAAATAAAGTCATTAGGGCAAATTTTACTTCTAAACAAGAACAATGCAACAATGTGCTAACATTTCACCATAACATAATTCCATCAGTCGTCTAACATCTCATCTGACACTCGATCGCCTACCTTCCAGGTATTCCCATATTTATTACAAAGATAATATGCCATGTATTTAGTTAATTCCACTTTGCTCCAATCTTTATTTGCCGTTGGCTGTGATTTGTGATGGGTTGTGGTTACTATGGAATGAATGATTGGGTGGAAATGAGTGTGGAATGATCGGGTGGAAAAAATTTGGGTTATTTTGAAATGATAGAAGGAGGAAAAAATGGGGTAATTGATCAGGTGTGTGTGTGTGTTTTGGGTTTGTGTGGGTGTTTTTGTTTAAGTGACTAACGGCGCAATTGATTGGACCTGAAAAGACGGGAATACCCTTGTTGAAAAGTCAACTAACAAGAAAAGATAACGAGGGTTAGCTATAACAGGGCTTGAGGGACCAAACAGGTAACCGTTTGGCAAAATGGGGACAACGTTCGCAACAAAGTCAAAACGGGGGACGAAATGTGAAAACGAGGTATAGATCAGGGACGATCGGTGTAATTTACCCAAATATTTTCTTATAAAAAAACTGAATACATAAAGTGACATCATCACAAATAGTTTCATCCACTGATAACATGACACTTAAGCAAAGTTACATATTTATAAAATGAAAATGACGACTAGTGAGTAATTTTTTTGTTACTAGACAGAGTAATAAATAAGCAGATCTCGAAATCAAAGAGTATTTAAAGACCATATTTCCAAATCCCAACCCCAAACACCTCTCTCTCACAATTAACAGATCTGATCTACCAAATGGCGCAATACGTTAAGAAAGACGATGATCGCGACGAAGAAGGTAATACAAATTACTTATTGCTTCATTTTACTCGATTTCTTACATTATAGATCTACATTGTCATTATCATGATGATTATTGTGTTAGTTGTATATGATAACCGTCTTTCGCGCTATGTGGATTAGTTTGTGATAGGTTGATCTGATTGTTGTGATGATAATGGTTAGGTTAGATTGATTGCGTGTTTACGGATTAGGACTATCGGCTTTGTTATAGATCTACGTTGCGGTTAATGTAACTGTTCGATATTAGTATTGTCGATAATAAGAGCATCCACAATTGTCACTAATGACCTAACGTCTTTCTCCACTAAAATATATCCCTCCCATACGTATACTAATTAAAGAAAATGGAGAAAGAGGGAAGAAACGCGGCTTCCACACTATGACTACTATCTGAAGCCCGATCACACGAGCAACTTTGGCGGATGCTCTATAGGACTAATGGCTTTGGATTATTGTGTTTGATCTGGATGATTACGTTTTTCGTTATAGATGTTGATAGGTTGTGAGCTAGTTTAGTAAACGGATTTGTTGTATTCACAAGTGCAATGTTGGTTGATCTGATTGTTTTGTGATATTAGAAGATGCAGGCTATTGTGATTTTTAGTAGTTTATGAAATATTGTTAAGGAATGATAAAACTTAAATTCGTAAGTTCTATTCTGTTCTTTTGGCGTACGGAATCGCTTTCGATTAAGTGGAGAAGTTTTTCTAACTAAATAATGTTTTTAGAAGTCCATATCGAAGATAATATATCAATGTGTCAGATCTGGTTTGGTATTTGAGAAAATAGAATAAGAATTCTTGTGTTCGTATTTTGTAGAAGCCATCGTATCTTTGTAATGTTGTAAATAGCAATAACCTCTACAAATTCTATCATAGTGTCATGAGTTTTTTATACTGACAACTGAACCTAAAAAAGTACTGTTCAACTGTTCTTATCGAGACAGTTGTCTTTATTAACTGTGCTACCAGATATATATATATATATATATATATTCAGAACTATACCGAGCCTAAGCGTCTTTAGGTATCATCTCTGGTTTTATCATGTTTTCATTGTTTCATCTAGTTTATGTCTAAATAGGCCCAGAAAGTAATTTTGGTTAATCTGATCAGTGAGCTCGTAAAAACTATTACATACAGAGAGTTGATGACATAATAGTATAATCTATATGTGATATTGGTTACTATAATCTTTTAAAATAATCTAGAAAAATTTTCAGTTTCTAAAACTAGCCAACTAAAAATTTTCGACGGAGGTGCAAATCTAACTGATAACATTTCAGTTTCGGAGAATAAACATTTGGTTGTCAATGTAGAAACAGCTCTTTTGTCTTTTTGGCGTTGCAATTTTATTTGCTTTAGGTTGGTTGAAAATCATGGTATTTTTGTAAATTTATGGCTGCCAGACTTTAGTGTATGTTTGATTAAGGTCTACTTTTTCATATGCAGCCGAGTACTCCCCCTTTGCTGGAATCGAGAAAGGAGCGGTTCTTCAGGAAGCTAGGGTCTTTAATGATCCTCAGTTAGATCCGAGGAGGTGTTCTCAGGTGCTTATATAATTTTGACATCTGATTTTTATGTTTTTGCTGTTCCTTACATGAACATGATCCAACATATTCTATTCCTTTTTCCTATTGCCAGGTTATCACAAAGTTGCTCTATCTTCTAAATCAAGGTGACACCTTCACAAAGGTTAGATCCTGTTCATTTTTCAGAACGACAAAATTTAACTTTCATATAGATATATAGATGTTTTATCTTTTGTATGAAGTGTTTAAACTCTGCGATGAGTCATTTTATCTGGTCATGTATCTAATTTTCATTGCCACTAAGACAACAAGATACAGCACCGTATCCATTACTATATCTACCTGATTTGAACTAATTTTTAATTATTGCAACCCGGAACCATGGTTCATGACTACATATTTATATATAGCATTGTACTATGTTGTAATAGGAATGTCTTTGTACCAAACATTTTGGCAAGGTAGAATTTTCTTTTTGGTAAGGGACCAGATACATGTGGCTATTTGAAACTCGTTCCTCCGTTTTTTGTTTATAAGGTCAATCCTTCAGCAATATATCTATTAGTTGATTCATCTGCTGCTAGTCCTACAATGTATATGACCCTACTTATTGTGTCATCAAGTAGTTGCCAAATAAATTTCCATGGCTTTACTCTTGTCTGTAAATATACGCTATAAATGTGTCATAACATGTGTTTGTTGTTGACATGCATGGCATTTCGTTATCGTTGTGCACATAGAGGGAACTTGAACATTTTTTTTGGAGGGGCCGAACTTATTTTGGGGGGGCCGAATCGGAGATTTGTTTGTAACCTCAACTAAATTACCCCTAAAATCTATAATATTTACACTAGGTGCCGCAAATTTTGGGGGGGGGGGGGGGGACCCTCCCCTTCCCCTACATAGTTCCGTCCATGGTTGTGCATGCATTAGTTTTCAAATTAGCATAAAAATAATTTAATCCGTTATGTTGCTGTTTATTTGCAGAATGAAGCCACAGAAGTTTTCTTTGCAGTAACAAAGCTTTTCCAGTCTAGAGATTTTGGATTAAGAAGAATGGTTTATTTGATCATAAAGGAGCTATCTCCCTCTTCAGATGAGGTCTCAAAGAATGATCTTATATATTTATTAGTTTATGTGTTTCGTATGCTGTTCTGTTTGAATGACATGCTGTATTTTCTTGTGCATGAAAGGTTATTATTGTCACAAGTTCCCTTATGAAAGACATGAACAGCAAGACTGACGTGTACCGAGCAAATGCTATTCGTGTTCTTTGTCGCATTACTGATGGAACACTTCTTACTCAAATTGAGAGATACTTGAAACAAGCGATTGTTGACAAAAACCCTGTGGTAGCCAGTGCAGCCCTAGTCAGTGGTATCCATTGGCTCAAGGTACAACTTAGCATTTGAAAAGTTGCTGTAGCTTGTCACAATGCTGTTTTAAATATCTCTACTTATCTTATATCTTTCTATATTAGTCAAACCCGGAGATTGTGAAAAGATGGAGCAATGAGGTACAAGAAGCTGTTCAATCAAGAGCTGCACTTGTACAATTCCATGCACTTGGTCTGCTCCACCAGGTATGACAGTTTTTCCTCGATGCTCATTTGACAATGAATAACATCATTATTTCTCCTCAGCCAACTATAACAGAAACATACGATCAACTTTGAACATTGTTTACTACCGTTTTCAGAAACTCATCCTAGTATCTAAAAAGCTTTCTGCTGCACACTGTTGATTAAAAATGTTAATCATTAAGAGTTTGCAGCCTCCTGTTTTTATAATTTGTTGTTGGTCATGGGATCTTGATAAAACTAGAACTGGTGCTGGCTACACAAATGAGGAAATATTATAGTTTAGCTGTCATAGGCTGTTTAGGACTCACCAAGTTTAATAACAATTTGTATAGGATATTTGGGCCTAACACTGTCATGTGTGTATGGTAAGAAACAATCATGTTAGCTAGTTGAATGTCGCAGACTGTAATATTTACGTCACAAAGCTTTTAAATGTATTGAGTTGTTTATTAACCACCTGATTTGGAAGTTCATATGAGATGAGTCTAATGCAGTCTATTAGAAATGGGATCTCACTTAAGTATCTGTTTAATTTCTGCATGGAATATTCTTATTTTCCTTGGTTATCATTTGGATTTGTCTGAGTTTAATGTAGACATGAGAAATGTTGGTACTCACAAATACAAAATTTATCTATCTGCAGATAAGACAAAACGACCGGTTAGCTGTGAGCAAGTTAGTCTCCAGCTTGACAAAGGGCACCGTTCGTTCACCTTTGGCCCAATGCCTGCTGATCCGTTACACCAGCCAGGTACTTTTATTATTGCGAATTGCTTTTTCTTATAATCGGGTACTTCTTTTATTTGTTAAAGTAGCTTTGCTGGGCAAGGTCTGAACTACCAACTAATTTATTAAATAAACTTGTATTCAGGTTATTAGGGAGTCAAGCATGAGTCAAACGGGGGACCGTCCATTTTATGACTATTTGGAAGGTTGTCTCCGCCACAAAGCAGAGATGGTCATTTTTGAAGCCGCCAGGGCAATAACAGAGTTGAGTGGTGTTACTAGCCGAGAATTGACCCCTGCAATCACTGTCCTTCAGCTCTTCCTAAGTTCTTCTAAACCAGTACTTCGGTTTGCTGCTGTCCGAACTTTAAACAAGGTTACTATTCTTAACCTTTCACAGAGAATTTAGTTACGTGTTTTCACATAGTATTTATAGTGGTCCATTTTGTTGTTCAGGTGGCAATGACTCATCCAATGGCTGTAACCAGCTGCAATATAGATATGGAGAGCTTGATTTCTGACCAAAATCGAAGTATTGCAACCCTTGCTATTACCACACTGCTGAAAACAGGCAATGAAACTGGTGTTGATCGTTTGATGAAACAAATAACCAACTTCATGTCTGACATTGCGGACGAGTTCAAAATTGTTGTGGTTGATGCCATTAGAACATTGTGTCTGAAGTTCCCCCTAAAGTTCAGAACATTGTGAGTTTATTCAACTTTATTTCTTAAATTTATGGTTGAAAGTTACTTGTGACTGACATTAATTACTATAATTGTCTCTTTTTATTTAGGATGAACTTCTTAAGCAATATCCTGAGGGAGGAAGGTGGATTTGAGTACAAGAAAGCAATTGTTGATTCAATTGTAACTATCATAAGAGACATCCCAGATGCAAAAGAGAGTGGGCTCCTTCATCTCTGTGAATTTATTGAGGACTGTGAATTTACATATCTTTCAACACAGGTTAGCATGTTCGTTACTCTTTTCTTCTTCTAATTTATTTCCAGCTTTTAGTGCTCCTGTAGCTCTATCATTTAACTAAACCTTTTACTTTGAATACATGGCTAGATTCTCCATTTTCTTGGTATTGAGGGACCAAAGACATCAGATCCCAGCAAATTTATTCGGTATATATATAACCGCGTCATTCTTGAGAATGCAACTGTTCGAGCCAGTGCAGTGAGCACTTTGGCTAAGTTTGGTGCTATGGTTGACTCGTTGAAGGTATCTTGATTTTCATTGTTTTTACTCATATACAGTTGTGTTAAACTTCTCTAAGCTAATGGATAATTTCATTCTGTGTTGCAGCCCCGCATATTTATTTTGTTAAGGCGATGTCTATATGATAACGATGATGAGGTTAGTTGTCCGCATAAGCAGGGTTTTTTTTTTTTTTTTTTTTTTTTTTTTTTTTTTTTTCTTTATTTATTTTATATACGCATGTCTGTTATTCCCTTTGCCTCAAAGAGAGTGCAGTGTTTGACTTGGTTCATTCTTAAAAACTGTTTGAATTTTGTTGAAATGAATGTGTGGTGGGTTCAACTCAGAAAGGAATTTTTGCATATACTTTGGTGAGACACGCAAAGCGAGTAGCATGTTTTTAGGAGTATCAAACTGTTGCAATTATTAGTCTGGTTGCGGATACATCTGACAAGCTATTTTCTAACATTATGTGCAGGTTCGTGACAGGGCTACACTATATTTGAACACTATTGGGGGTGATGGTTCAGTTGTTGAAACTGATAACGATGTAAAGGAATTCCTTTTTGGGTCATTGGATCTTCCACTGGCCAACCTGGAGACTAGTTTGAAGAACTATGTGAGTCTCCAAATAAAATTTTGGTCTCTCTCATACTCTGCTACAATGATCATTGTGTAAATTTGTTTGTTGTCAATGCAGGAACCATCAGAAGAACCCTTCAGTGTCACATCTGTATCAAGGGAAGTCAAGTCTCAACCATTTTCTGAGAAAAAGGCTGCGGCTAAAAAGCCTACTGGCCTAGGTGCTCCTCCAGCTGGCCCCACTTCAACTGTCGATACTTATGAGAAGTTATTATCAGCAATTCCAGAGTTCTCAACTTTCGGACAGCTTTTCAAGGTGCGACAATGGCATAATTTTGTATATATAAACTTACTGGTGTCATTAGAGTTGGCAATTCTGACCCGTTACTGATTAATGGGTCAAAACGGTTATGTTTTACACATAACGGGTAAAATAAGAAGTAGCTTAAAAGGAAACGGGGTCAACTGGGCTGATTGTGTTAAACAGTTTGAAATCTGCTGAGTCTTTTTTTAAGCATAAAACCTTCTAAATCAATTAATTGAGAGAATTCATTATTATGTGAATTGTAGAGCTTTTGTAATTTTGAAGATGTATGAGTTTTGGACACAAAGTATGTTGGGTCAACTGAACCCGACAAGACCCGTTTCAACATGCACATGAAGTCACTGTTTTGGCCCGAACCTGTTAACCTGACCTCCCATTTTACAACCTTTAGGTTCCATGCTTTTTCTTGTACTTATCCTGATTACTGTGTTCTTGTATGTGATTCATTTCTGTAATCAGTCCTCTGCACCAGTGGAGCTCACCGAAGCTGAAACAGAGTATGCAGTTAATGTTGTTAAACACATATTTGATGAGCATGTCGTGTTCCAGTACAACTGTACCAATACAATTCCTGAGCAGTTACTGGAAGATGTAAGCTCAGAGCTAGATTACTTTTTTTTTGAGCAAATATAAATACAGTCAAACCTCTATAAATTAATAGAGTTGGGACCGAGATATTTTATTAATTTAGCGAGATATTATTATATCGATAAATTAATAATTTATTAATTTAAAGAGGTTTTACATACGGCCTTTAGATTTTCAAGTGTAATATAATAGTTACAATGTATATACTCATTAGAGATGAAAAATAAATTTGAAAAACCAGTTCCAATAAAAATTTAATGAATTCATATTCACTTTTTGAAAATAAAATTAACATTTGTTGCAATACGAGAAGACAACACACTAACACTTTAGTGCAATAAGAAGATTTTGAGATAAACAGATTTGAAGTTCAACAAAAAATAACAAGTGACAATAAACTCATTTTTACTAAACAATCTTAGGATTTTGAAGTATATCTCACACACACACACACATACATATATATGGAATTTTTAGTAATTATTAATTTATAGTTTCATTGGGACTAATATATATACACTGGGGTTTTAAAAAAATTATTATCTTATTATTTTATCGATTGGGGTCCAAATTTTTACTGGTCCCAAGTTGGGACCGGACAAATTATTAATTTTATCGAGGTTATTAATTTATCGAGTATTAATTTATAGAGGTTTTACTGTAAATAGAAAAGTTCTTTACTTATTGTGATGGTTTGGTTTTAGGTCACCATTGTTGTGGATGCTTCAGAAGCAGAAGAATTTGAAGAGTTAGCAACCAAACCATTAAAATCCCTACCGTATGATACACCAGGACAAACATTTGTTGCATTTGAAAAACCAGCAGGGGTTCCTGCTGTTGGCAAATTTGCCAACGTGTTGAGGTTCAATGTTAAAGAGGTAATAATTTCCACTCTGGACTATTTAAATTAATATGTTATTCATGTTGATTATAACTAAATATTCTCCCTGTTGGATTATTAATTGACATAAATGTCTTACATTTAAAATTTCAGGTCGATCCATCCACTGGTGAGGCTGAGGACGATGGTGTGGAAGATGAATACCAGCTCGAGGAATTTGAGGTGGTTCCAGCAGACTACATGCTTAAAGTGGGGGTTTCCAATTTTAGGAATGCTTGGGAAAGCTTAGGCCCAGATTTTGAGCGTGTCGATGAGTATGGCCTTGGCCCAAGGGAAAGTTTGAAAGAAGCTGTTAGTGCCGTTATTGGTCTTCTGGGCATGCAACCTTGTGAAGTAAGTGAATTTTTTCTAATACATTTTGATTAAGTGACAGTTCTCATTTCCTATTATTCCGGCTTGAAAGTTCTAAATAACTGTAACTATGTCATATTTCAGGGCACAGAAGTGGTTGCAGCCAACTCAAGATCACACACATGCTTGTTATCTGGGGTATACATTGGTAACGTAAAGGTACTTGTTCGGTTATCCTTTGGAGTCGAAAGTTCCAAAGAGGTGGCAATGAAACTTTCTGTTAGATCCGAGGATGAAGCTGTAAGTGATGCAATTCATGAACTAGTAGCCAACTAGTCTATTTTTTTTTATCTCAAGTTTTCCATTTATACGCCATCAACATGAAACGAACAAAAATACAAGACTGTTGCTTGCTGAGAGGACATAAAGTTTGTTATTTTTTGTACCTTAGTCAATAAGACATTTTTTCTAGACCTTGAGACATACATGTGTTATAAGAAACTGAGTATATGTGTATTTGCAACAACATCACTGTGTTATTATTGGTGTTATTATAGGTATGTTTCGATTTGATAATGTTTACATAGACATTATTTTGCTTTTACGTGTAAACCCTTAAGGAGTTGGTGTTCTAATGTACAATTCTTTCTTGGAAATAAGCATGTTATTTTTGCTTGTATGTGAATACCGTTTAGGCGAATTGTGGTGTAGGGGAATGTGAGATCGAGTTGGTTTGTGCAGCTATAACACATCGCCTCATCCCTCATCCTACTAATTTTATTGTAGAGTTGTTAATGAATAGTCTTTAATATTATTAACTGTAGAAATATATAACTTTTGCCAAGTAAATATGCAAATGTGACTTATACATGATAAACCACAATTTAGAACCGGGACTAACAAGTTGCTTGTATATAGGTATCACTGTATATATTTGTACAAGACACTTCTTATTATTAACAACCATATAATGATAATGGATTACAAGTCTAAAATCGTAACCATAACACATTTAACGTGTTCATAGTTCGGTGAACAATAATATCAAATATGGGTAACTTTTAACTCAAGTTTTTCTGATAGAAAAATCTCATATTTTCCACATGTTGACGAGTGACGACACACTCTTTTCTTGTAGTTAAAAAAAAAAAAATAATAAAAAAAAAAAATTGGTAGATGGTACTATGGCTCGAACTTGTGACTTATTGAATCATATCTGCATTCTTTGCCATTATACCAGCTCCCAACCTATTTTGATTTTTTATTATGTATGTCAATTTACTAAAAGATAGCACGGCAATAAGGATAAGAGTGACAAAATGCTAGATATAGAACTAAGAATTTTGTATCTGAATTGCTCTATTGCATACCATTTTGTATCCCATAGTCGTTCAAACATCCTGTTTAAGTGTTTAACTATGATCTTGGATGATTGACTGAAGGACTATCATACATTGATATATGTTCTCACAAACTACTCATTTCTCAATAAAAGAGAGTTAGAACATTCGTTGGACATTGTTCTCACAAACTACTCAGTTCTCACAATATTGTGTACATTCACGATGTTTTACGTTTGGGTAATTTGCACTCCATTAGTCTGAATAGTAATTTAGTAGGATAACCACATATTGATCATCATGTGGTTTAAAACACAAACATTTCAAGTCTTCTTTTGATACACATTCAAGTCTTTTTAAAGTTAAGAGAAAACGAATCTCAGGAACACATCTCAAAAAAGTTGAGCGAGAAATCAAAATTGGTGTTGTAAGGTGGATTTTCTACTCTCATGCCAATTTTTTCCCACATAAGACTTAAGTTGGATCACACACTCTTGTCCTTGTACTAAAAAAAAGATAAGAAATCTGTGTGATGACTTGAACTCGACCTTATTTCTAATGTGTCATTCTTTTTCATTTATTTTAATTCCTTCCCATAGTCAAATACTAGGGTCCGCTTGGTTCAAAGTGGGGAAAGGGAAAAGGAAAAGGAAAGGGAAAGGAATGCAAAGGAATGAGTGAGGTGGGTAATCAATACCTTACCCCCCAATTTACTCTATAATGGTTGATTACCCACTACAGGGTAATCAATACCTTTCCCCTTATTAACCAAGCACAAACATTGTTTGATGTGGGCCCATCATTATTCCTTTACCCATTCCCCACCCCCACTTAACCCCTCACCAAGCACTCCCTCAATTGTCTATTTTATATTTCAATTTCAGTTAGTTATAAACAAGTGTAAACTTTTTAACTTTTACGAATCATTGTTAGTTATAAAAATGCTAGATATAGGATTATACATTTTGTATGTTGATCGTTGTATTGCATCAAATACGAAAGTAACAAGAAGTTTTTTTGCCCATGCGTTGCGTCGGGAGTATATTAGTATATGTGCAAAATTTTATTTATGTAAGTTGAAGTATAAAGTAAAAGTTAGATAGAACTGAAGTTAATTAGTAAAAATATGATGTAAATATAGTTTGTATGTAAATGTAGACATGTTAGTAAAGGTAAGAAAAGTTAAAGAGGTACAAATAAAAATATGAAATGAATAATAGTACAATCTTGAAAGTTGACATCTCGACTCCGTCTAGATGGATGAACATAGCAAACTACGTCTATAGCTCTCCACATTTGTTCCAACTCCCTTTAAGTGAATATGCAACTACAGTGAAAAAATTCCTTTTCATTGAATGAATAATCATGTGTAAGACAATCTTCAAGGCACACATCAAAATACCAAATGGGTGATAGGAAAAAAAAACCGGAAACCATTAGACCGGAATAACTGATCAAGAAACTAAACATCAAATTTCTGGTTTTTACTTTATCAAAAAAGTAAACGTTTCGATATTGAGCGAAACACTGAACCACCAAATATAACGTTGTCCGTGTCCTTGATCTTATGAACGAAGGACGTAGCGGTTTGGATCGGTTACAAAAGTCTTGTTTGAGGCTCGTAATTGTATTCTCAACGGTGTCACAATCTCTTCAATCGTTTGTTTGTCTGTTTTTCTAAAAAGGAAAAAAAGTTGGCGTTCATATTAGATGACGGGAAGTCTCGAACACGTGTCTTATAGTTTCATAAAGACATTCATTACCATCCCACTCAACACCAACTTAGTGTTAATATGATAATTTATATCTTATGTATAGATTCAAATATTATAAATTCCGTGTCTTAATTTAGTTGTTTTGCATCCAAATTTCATAGTCGTATATACTCGTATCACTCGCTTGAGAAAGATCCAAATTTCATAGTCGTATACTCGTATCACTCGCTTAAGAAAGTACGTTTTGAATGATGTGTTGAGATCTAATGAAGAAATGTACATCAATGTTTTCAAACCCGGTTTGACCTGAGCAGTTCAACCGGTTAAACTGTTTTTGAGAGAAAAGAGTAGTGATATATAGGCCTAAGAATGAGACCTAACAATAGACCTACTCTATTCATCTTTTAACAAGTGTTATACATTTTTTTCTCTTTCATCATTTCCCACCAATCAATTTTTGAAATGCACCAATCACATCTTTAGGTCTAATTTTAGGTGTAGGTTTTAGGTTACCAAATCATTTTTCTAAAACTTATATTCTC
Organism: Artemisia argyi; assembly: GCA_030686995.1. Lineage (NCBI taxonomy): Eukaryota > Viridiplantae > Streptophyta > Magnoliopsida > Asterales > Asteraceae > Artemisia > Artemisia argyi. The sequence goes on from CM060704.1 coordinate 141,099,358, forward strand.
TTTGAATTGTATTTATGTTGTATTGTAATATATGTTTTATAAACTTATTGTGTGATTGATATTGAACTTTTCATATATTTTATGTATGTTTGGCATTGAGTATTACATATTTTATAGGTATTTGGTAAATTGAACTATTGTTTTGCTTAACAGAAATTGTGTGACCCGGTGACTCGACCAGATTAATTAGTGACCTCGAATTTCTCCACCTTTTTATTTCCATAGCTTATCAAAAAAGTAAACGTTTTGATATTGAGCGAAACACTGAACCACCAAATATAACGTTGTCGTCTATTTTTGAAAAATAAGTTTGTAACAGTTAATGTTAATCTCCAACTACGAAACCCTGATGAGCGATGGACCACGTGATCACAAGACACCGTAAACTACTCAAGTAACCCCCAACCCACACTCCATACTTTCCCTCACCATCTCCTCAAGCATACCCTTCATTAACTACTTCAAAACTATCATCACATTAACTTGTTTATGAACAGTGTCACAATCTCTTCAATCATTTAAGGACTAACGGTGTATTTTTGTCTAATAAGTACTTATTTTCTAACTTTACTCCAAAATATATTTTAAAATGAACATCATTGGATTAACTATCCATTTTAGTTAATACAATCACCGATAACGCATCTAAAAAATCAAAGACACACCTAAGAAAACCAAACCGGTACACTAAAAATGATTTCTTTTGCTTAATGAAAAAAAAAAGTTGAATAACTCAAATTAGAATTCGCCAAAAGTATAGTGATTTTTTGTGCCATTTGCTACACTCATTTGAAATATAATTTTGATGTGATGCCATTCACGTCACTATTTTTATTACATTTTTAGGTGTGTGAATGAAAATCATCTCCTATATGCGTCAGGTATCACAAGATCCACACAAATAATTAAAAAAATCACTTTGGTTCTTAGACATGACAAACCAATGCAAATACACATAATTTGTTGTTGTTAGTTGATGAAGAGATCAAATATGCCATATTAACCCAACCGAAAGTAGGTTACATTCGATTATTGGTGGTGTTGAGATGAACAAACACAATTATTAGAAACAGTTGTGCTTGTGGGTTATTTGGCAGGAAAATCAGGTTGACCTCAACTGTTGGCGCTATCATTTGGACCTTAAAAGGGGCGATACCCTTTCCCCTCCTCCCTTTGTCGTGGCGGCGTCAAGTTATGAAAACGAGTATGCATTCTGTATCCAACGTACTTCTGAGCTAAACTCAAATTAACCATTTATACTCTCAAGTAAATCAGAATATTACATTTATTTATAAAATAATTGATGTCACTAAATATCACCATCATTTTATATCAAACGTAACTTGCAGTGGTAATCACCGCTCCATATAAATGAGGGTCACTAACTCTCCCAAAAATCACACCACCGTCCGATCATTGTTTATCCCGCCCAAATACTTCACCCTGGTATTTTAGGCAAAACCCCCAAATCCGCATCTTCATAATTAATTCAATCCCCAATTTTACTCCCCAATTCAATCCCGAATTCAGACCCAATTTTAAATCGCTAAAATCATTCAATTGTTCTCCCCAAATTTTCATCCTAAAAACATTCAATTGTTCTCCCTAATTAATAATCTTCCCTTAACCCTAAATTGAAATCAATAAAATCAATCAATCATCATAGCAGACTAATCTATTAAAAACAAAAAAAAATCCGTAATCCTAAAATAAAACACTTATTATTCATGGAAAAAAAGCTTTGGTAGTTGGATTATCGATTATGTATTTTATCATTGGAAAAGATCTGTTCTTTATCATTTATCCAGGTTAGTTTTGTCATTTAATTGTATATTAATATTGTTATTGTTATGTTATAGTGTTTATGTTTTAGGCATGTTTTAGGTATTTTTCATTTGTTTGCATTCATAATATTTTTACAGCATTTATATGTAGTGTAAAGTATAAGTAGGAGATTTGTGAGATGGAAATATTCTTAGAAAGTTTGATTTAAAAAAAAAAAAAAAATCATATCCCCCAGTTATTATGCTTTTTTGACTATTGATATGTTCCTGATGTTTGATCTAGGGTTTTAATTGTGTTTAATATTACTGTCGCCATTTATGCAAGTAGATTAAGGTTTTCAATTTTTAGGGTTGCGCCTTTTGAAGATTTAGCATTTCTATGTAGTATGTTAACATAAAAATATTCTTGGTAGCCATTATATTAAATACTTTTAACTGGTCAGTTTTCTAAAGTTGATTACTTTTTGTTAACTAGATGGGAATGGGAGGTGCTTTATGTGGGTAAGCTTATGGTGCGTTCACAGAGCCAGGTCCTGAACACAAACAAGTCTCACAGGTACGCATCGCAGATCGTGTGAAATACATAACGACTACAGTCATGGTAGAAATTTGTGTTATATAGTGTGTTTGGATAATGCTTATGCGGAAATAGTGTGCATTTGGATCAGGCAACTTCAGAAACAATGAGTGTTTTCGACAAACGAGGTCAGAAGCCATCCCAAAGAGTTGCTGAAACTGACATAAATGCAATGTATCAAGTTTATTTTGATTTGAACATGTATGATATCTTGGCATGAAACTTGCAGAGATTGTGGTATGATATCCTGGCATGATACTTGGGTTGGTCGGGACTTTTTTTTTTTTTTTTTTTTAATTTTTATAATAGCTTATTGCATATTTAAATAACATATTATTATCCATGGGATTTTGTTTACTATGAAAACTTTGAATTGTACAAAATAACATATTATTGCCCCTGTAAGCAATTAAAGGTGTTGGGCAAACCATTAGAATAACGTTGAGTATATGTGTTTTTCTCTTAGGAGGTTGAGACTTGGTATTAAATTGGCTTTGTACGATGGAGGAGGAGCTGTCAGTTTTTTAGGTACTCAAAATATACAAAAGCAATTAACCAATTAACCTATAAAGGTATATGATTGCGGCTCAGGTCATCATCACTTATCCTCTCTAAACTTTACCTACCTACCTAACTAACTAATTTTGTGAAGTAGTGGTCGAGGCAAAAAAAGCAGCTTACACTGAACCACACCCAGGGATGATCTTGATGAACACATGTAGTCAGAAAGGTATTCTGTTTTTCATTTTATTTCCATGGCATGTTCCAGATATTTTTTGAAGACCCATAAATTTATAATATTTATCCAGTGCTTCTTATATGGTTATTGCCCCATTTACGGTTGTTGTTCTCAGCTGCTGCCATTTTTGGGCAACATAATAAATTGTTTGAAAATCCCAGCTACATATGTAAAATATTCACATCCCCATATTGTTTGAAATATAAGCCCAAAACAAATAAGATCACCCCCTAAAACCTTTTATAAACTGAAGCTTTTTTTTTTTTTTTTTTTTTTTTTTTTTTTTTTTTTTTTTTACATTTTCTCTGAGTAATTGTAACAAATTAAGAAAATCCGAATACAATTTTCATAAGTACTTATTTTTAAGCCGCTTATATATATTGTGTGTTTTGTGTACTGATGAATGTGATGTGATTTGTGATGTTAGTGGAAAACCAACTGTTCGAAGCTGCAACAGAAGAATAAGAGGGCGAACTATGTATTTACCATTTCGGTATGCTAATGGTTAAAGCTTAAAGATGGTCTTAGCAAACAGATTTCATTTGCGTGTTTCTTTAATCCAGGTTTGAATTCATGTCGGAATGGTTTGGAATTGCTTTAATGCTGTCAAGTCTGTTTTAAATGGTTTTTTAGTTTATTTTATTGCGTATTATACGGAATAATAGAGCATTCACTTGAAACTGCTTAATAGCTTTTTGAATAACAAAAAAGGTGTTTGTGCTAAAGTTATCAAATTTCTTATAAGGTTAGCCAAACAGCCCCTTATGGCACTTCCTAATCAAAATAGTTTTTATTTCAGCGAACAGTAAGTTTATAAACCCAACAGACATAATTACAGTTTGCTGATGCAAGTAAGTGATGCCATAGAAATTGGGTTAAAAATTGTGTGTGTGAGGTTGTCCGTTGTCATGCGCCTACGTGGACTCGATAAAGGTGTAACCACCTGTGTCTTGGCAAGGCAACTAATTGCAGTTGCAGCCATGGTGTATGTATCCTCTTTTGTCAATTGCCTACTTGGCTGAGCCTCATGCACCACGGTATTCAATTTTGAGAATATGTTCTGAAGCTAAATGACCAAACCAAATGAAGCCTAGCGGCACCAACCCATACACAATAAATAGAATTTAAATAACTCACTTTGTGTACCTACTTGGTCAAGTTGTTTAATAAGAAAAAGCTTTAGGTGTCGAAATGGACACCACTTAAGTTAAGCAATGCCCTAAACTAAATAGGTCCAATTGGGTAAACTACGAGTCAATTGAAAATAAAGTGACTATGTATGTATATTAGACTTAAAAGATTAAGATGAAATATCTATTAACATCTTACTTAGAATGGCTTAAAATGTAAAAGATTATGTGACGATATTTATAAGCATCTTTAGGTAATAAAGAAAATATACAAAGTCACGAGTTAATAAGTTCATAAACCCAACAAGTAAGCAAAACTTACAACACCAATAGATTTTGCTGTAAGTCCGTGTAACTTTTTTAGAGTGGTGAAAGGGACAAATTGCTTAAGATTATATGCCATCTGTGTTAGTCTTGACCAACACTTTTAGCTTTTTAACACCATCATATTGAGCCTTCCTTTATGCTAATGGTGTAAGGACAGTCATAGTTTTGGAGATTTAGAATTTCTGACCTAATAGTTGGTATTACCACAAACGTAGGATCTATTCATCTCATGACTTTGTTTGGTGTTATTTCTGAGTACTATCCGTTGGACTGTCACATTTGCGATAATTAGGTGTTGATTGTTGCTTTACATATGATCGTTTGTAAAGTGTCATCTGGTATGTAGTTAGTTTGACAGTTAGACCTCATTGTAAGCTGCAAAAATGATGACATTAGATTTTTTTTGAGTGCTGATAGATTTTAGGATATGACATGGTTTTTGAAATAAAAACAGCTCACTTTCATCTGTTTAATAAAAGGTGTGGTTTTATTCTCCGGGTGTCTTCAGAAGCCTCGGGTGATGAGGAAATTGACGACGATCAAGATTGTTATCGTGGTAGTTTCATACATAACAGGATAAATCCAACAATAGCAACTACACAGGCAATCAATCGAGGCTAAATTATTCATGTTCCTGAACTGATTAGTGATTAGTCACACTTAAGCTATTTGGATAGAAGTTCTTGAACCGAGGCTAAATGGCAAACTTGATAGAAGTTTCCTCTACACCAGCCGTGCCATCACTATTCATGTTCCAGAACTGATTAGTCACGCTTAAGCTATCTAACGTCAACTTCTTCCAAGTTTTAGTTCGAACTACTCTTTTGCTTATTTGGCGGTGAATTAGTGTATGAAGTTTATCAGTTGTATGAAATATTTACCAGTTGTATGAAATATTACATGATTGGTAGTTAAAATAAAGATAAAGGATATTATGTTCATGTATTATTGTTTGAAGTAACTTTTTGGCCACATCATGATATATATGGCTTAGGTGACTCTCATTATGAAGATGATGTTATTACTGAATGGTGGTTATAGTGTAAGTAATGGAAGTGTTTCAATTTTTATGTATTGTTTCAATGTCCAATAATATTTTTATTGCGAGACATGATGTTACAATTATTATTTATAACAGTTTTGTATTATGTTTTTTGTACCGATATCTTAAAAACTCTACTACTACTCCGTAATTTTTATCTTGAAGATATATCTAAAAGGTAGCCGCCCAACGGGCGGGCCTGGAGCTAGTCATTCTTATATGAGAGTTGCTAATGCCTACCTTATTTATCCTAATAACCATGATAAATCATATATTTGTGCTAACCTTATTGTAATTTTGGACTAGTAAACTAGTGATTTGATATGTCTCGTTTCTATCATCTCTACACCATTTGCATACTAAATTGACTCAAAACCACAATTCCATTAATCGATTGCTATGTAAGTAATGCACAAATTTGACCAACTCCAAACAAAAATTCGCCCAAGTAATCAACTGCATCCATAAACTAATCAAATACACACCCAACATAGCAACACTAAAGTGTTATTTCTAATTAATCAATTTCTTCAAAATGCACAAATTAGAGGCGAATTGTAACATCTTAAACACCAAGCAATCAACTAGCCCAATAACATTTAGATCAACTTAAATCGAAGCCATGTCACATGTGTGTAACCTACCGCTTTAAACTCATCCTCTTTTCAAAATGTAGTCCGATGCAGTTAGTTACACAAAGCACAACCAAAATGTAAGGCTGAGCACAATGGGCCTGATTTAATCGGTCGAGGGAAGAGGGCGACTGATATTGAAATCGGTCGAGCCCTTTGTAGTGATTTGGTCTAATATCGGTTGAGGCCAAGGAAAAACAACAATCGGTCGTTTTTTTTTACCGATTTTAATGCACAAAACATTTCAAAAACTTTTAAAATTCTTACTGTTTGTAATTAAAAAAAAAATCAAAAAACTTTACTACTTTACATCCTATAAATACTAACTTCAAACACACTTCTAAACACACAATTTCAAACACAATTCAACCAACAATTCAAACACAAAATTATTGCTTGTCGTCTCCCTCATACCGTCGAACAAACGCAAAAGTATATTAAAAAAACAATGTGACAAAGACGACATGACTCGACAACAGGCTCTTGTCGAAGTTATCAATAAGTTTGAGCTCGCGAAGGTACTGAAACAACGATTGAGACAATGATACGCGGAGTGCAAAGACATCTCTGCATAAACGAAAGCTGTGATCGACCAATTTTTGAACGATGAAGACCGCAAAGACGGCGCCATTAGTGAGTCGTTGTGAGATTATGTTTCACAGATTCAGGCCCAAATCACCAACAAGATCTATTGGAGTTTTGAGAAAAACAAAATTGCTGGTTCAGTATCACAATAGAATCAACAATTTGGGCAAGGTGCATCAACTTCATCTGATGCACCAAGATTTGTTGAGCAACAAGAATATCAACCTCAACTAACTCAATTTGGGCCAGGTTATGAAGAAGATGCGGGTTGGAACGAGAGTAAGGAGCAGGAGCTTAGCAGATTGGAAGCAGAGTATGGAGAGAGCAGGTTCGCGAACTACTCTGCGTATGACGATGGTTACCGCTCAGACAACTCTCAAACTTGGGATCGCTTGGATTAAGTTTATGTATCGTAGTTTTTAAATTTGAACGTTTTTATTTTATGTTTATGTAATGTTTAAATCTATGTACCATTGTGTTGTTTAAATATATGTAATGTGTTTTTAAATTTGAACGTTTACGTTTTTATATTTTTAAATTTTCTGTTTAAAATGTTTGAATTAAAAAAAAAAAAAAAAAAAAAAAATACTGATGTTGCACATGGGTCATATCTGGTCACCGGAGAGAAAAAACTGATGTGGCAGCTGGTGACCTAGGTCACCATTGTGGTTAGCCTAACACCCCAATGCTAAGCAACAAACTAGTCCAATAACTTTCACCACATCTTAAAACACAAGTTATTAGCATCCCCCACCTTAACACTTTTGATCCATTTGAAATAAGTTGTCATACTACTAAACACGAAATTTAATCTTTAATTTATAAATTTCTACAAAATGCACAAATTAATAGCCAAATGTAGCAACTCAATACCAATCAACAAACCAAAACCAAAACCAAAACCAAAAACTAAAGCGAAAGAACTTTACACGTATACTCTTCTAACCATTTGAAACAAGTAAAAACTCGAAAATTAACCTCCAATTAATCAATTTCTATGCACAACGCACAACTTAAAAGGCAAAACGTAACACCCCAATACCAACCAACAAATGTTATTACGAGGCTGCAACTTTATACAATTTCACAGTAACAACATTAACAATACACAATCCCATCACAAATGCGTAAACTTTTCTATCAATGTAAAAGGAGGAATCACACTAACTTATTAACCTTTTTTTAGAACGGCAACTATCTCACAATATACACATCACATAATATCTCACATGTCAATTTAACACGCGAATACCAATCATGAAACTAGTCCAACAAATTGGAATCCAAATCTAATCTTTACGCGATCGCCCACGCGATGACGGGCAACCGCAAACTCCTCAAATACAAAACCGAGCCACACTCCAAGTCTTCACCCATCTCAAAAACCACACCCCTCATCAACCACTTGAACAGTAACAAAACCATCATGACATAAACTTCTTTCTCAACACAAGTATCTCCAACTCTAACAGAAACCCTCATTTGTCTTGTCGTTCCATTGTTATGGGATAAAAAAGTGTCTGCTTGGATTAAGAGGATGATGCGACGGCTGCGGTTGAGTCTGAAGGAGATGTCTAAGCGGCGGATGGTGGTTGTCGTGGTGGGTGTGAGGTGGCGGTAGAGGAAGTAGAGTGAGGTTATGGCGATGGTTGAAGTTGTGATTATTAGTAATGACGATGATTGTATAAGAGGCATTATCTGGACATTATTGTTTGTTTTTTTTTTTTTTTTAATAAAATGCGTACGGTCGATTTTTGTGTTTTTATAGGGACGACTCACGCTCCACTTGAAGCTGCCAAGCTGTCAGATGGAAAAGTGTGAGCTTTTTATTTGCATTTTTTTTTTTTTTTTATTCCTGTTTAAGTGATTGATTGCATCAACTTCTCTCACTCCTTAATAAAACTTACCACCAAGATAGTCTAATACGTGGTAACACTTTTATATATGTATACCCCACAAAACATTCACACATATTAGAGCGGAGCTAGTATGGTGACTAGTGGGTTCAAGCCTCGCTACATGCATTTATGAGATAGGTGGTATTTTAAAAAATAAAAACAACACTATAGATTAATTTTTAAAGCGATATTTATCAATGTGATTTTTTGCATTAAGCAGGGCCGACCCTCCTTAACTAAAATTTATTGCTCCGCCCCTGCACACGCACAAAAAATAAAAGAAAAAGAAATCGGTCATCCCAAGTTATTTTCAGGTAGACGCGTTGTGGAAGATGTGTGTAATAAGATAGACGCGTTTGATGGGGTTATTATTACCTCCGGTCTTAGAGCATAACATATAACGAATGTATAATTACTTACAGCATAACATTGCAAATTGAAAAGGCACGACTCTAGTTTAAGTCGCTAAGTCGTGTGTTCAATCACATATATGTTTGTCGATATTTCTCCTCAGCCAACTATAACAAAATAATCAGATCAACTTTGAACATTGTTTACTGCCGTTTTCATATACTCATCCTTGCATCAAAAAAGCTTTCTGTTTCTATAGTTTATTGATGGTCATGGGATCTTGATAAAACTAGAACTAGTGCTGGCTACACAAATGAGGAAATATTTATAGTTTAGCTGTCATAGGCTGTTTAGGACTCACCAAGTTTAATAACAATTTGTATAGGATATTTGGGCCTAACATTGTCATGTGTGCAGAGGCGCAGCTATGTAGGGGCGCCCGACCCCCCGAAATTTTTTTTGCGATGTAGGGGTATATAGTTTTCGTGTAGAAAAATTTCGGTATATTCGGTTTCGACCATCCATTTTAATTGTGAAAATTTTTGTATACATTAAGGCATTAAGCAATAAAATTTTGATCTATTACATTTTACATAAGCCCATCTACCCAAACTAAAATCTATTAATAAACCAAATCCCAAACTAAAATCCATTACTTATTTATTTTGCCCATTAAAAAAAAAAAAAAAAAAAAAAAAAAACAGAACAAACTTACAAACCCTCTCCCAATCGACCCACAGTCCCTCCTTCCTGCCTCCTGGCTCCTCCCTCCTGCAGTCTCGCCGGCCACCACTGACCACCGCCGACGGCCGACCACCACCTCAGCGGCCCTTCTGGCCAGGTTTGTTGTCTTTAAATCTATTATCTACTTCTCTTTTATTTAGGGATTTAATAGAAATTAGGGATTTAGTAGAATTGTAGAAATTAGGAGTGTATCAACCTAAGCTTGAAGAGTATAAGCCTAGAGGTCCAAAGAATAATCTTCGTTGATTTAAATTTGCTTGGTTTGGTATGTTCCTTAATTGGTTAGAGTATTCTCCAACAATACACAAGGCTTATTGTTTTCTATGTTAAAGGTCGAAAGGCTGAACTCTAATTTCTTCAATGAATCGAACCAGGTACCAACCGTTTGTCTCCTTTTTAATGTTTAGTTGTCTTGGACAAATGTTTAGTTTTTTAGTGATTGAAACATTTTTTTTTATAATAATAGTATTTAATTTTTGACCCGACCCGAATTGAATCACCAACCCGAACATATTACCCGAAAAATAGCGTTAGGAAAAAAAAAATTTAGATCCCGACCCCCCACTCAAAATTTTCTAGCTTCGCCACTGCATGTGTGTATGGTAAGAAACAATCATGTTAGCTAGCTGAATGACGGATGCTGTAATATTTAAGTCACAAAGCTTTTAAATGTATTGAGTAGTTTATTAACCACCTGATTTGGAAGTTCATATGAGATGAGTCTAAAGCAGTCTATTAGAAATTGGATCTCACTTAAGTATATGTTTAATTTCTGCATGGAATATTCTTATATTCCTTGGTTATCATTTGGATTCGTGTGAGTTTAATGTGGATGTGAGAAATGTTGGTACTCACAAATACAAAATTCATCAATCTGCAGATAAGACAAAACGACCGGTTAGCTGTGAGCAAGTTAGTCTCCAGCTTGACAAAGGGCACCGTTCGTTCACCTTTGGCCCAATGCTTGCTGATCCGTTACACCAGACAGGTACTTTTATTATTTCGAATTGCTTTTCCTTAGAACCGGGTACTTCTATTGTTTGTTAAAGTAGCTTTGTTGGGCAAGATCTGAAATACCAACTAAATTTATTTTCAGGTTACTAGGGAGTCAAGCATAAACAGTAAAACAGGGGATCGTCCATTTTATGACTATTTGGAAGTTTGTCTCCAACTCTTCGCCACAAAGAAAAGATGGTCATTTTTGAAGCTGCCAGGGCAATAACAGAGTTGAGTGGTGTTACTAGCTGAGAATTGACCCAATCACTGTCCTTCGGCTCTTCTTAAGTTCTTCTAAGCCAGTACTTCGTTTTGCTGCTGCCCGAACATTAACCATGGTTACTGTTCCTAACCTTTCACGGATAATTTAGTTAGAAGTTTTCACATAGTATTTATAGTGGTTCATTTTGTTGTTCACGTGGCAATGACTCATATACGAACCGACTCAATAATGAGAAGAAAAAAAAAACATTAAAGATAGAGTAATCGACGTTCGAGAGGTCGAATAAGCTCTCCCAATTGACCGGAAATCAATAAACCATAATATTATTTAGCATAATCCGGTTAAAACCATAATGACCACTAAAATACTAGATTATTTCTTTTACTTACCATAATACTTTAACTTGTTCAATAAGAAAATATAATAAAGGCAACTAAATAAACTAATTAATTAATTAATCGTATCAATACTCCCGCCCCTAAAAACACCTTGTCCTCAAGGTGTTGCAAAGTGGCCTCGAATGATTCCTGATTTCCAGGATACCATTTTTTTTATAGCTATACTCTTCTGATGTTGCTCAATGGTAAGCCCAAAGTCTAGTCCATGATTGTTGAGCCTGCCCAGTTTAGAGTGGTAAAACTCTCCCAATTCAGCTGATCCATCTTTTTTCCTTACGCCCGGTAAATCATCAAAACTTACCCAATACGATGATGAAGGGCTTCATGTATCATTCCACCACCATGTTTATGTTTTACCCCAACAAGCACAAAAGAAGTTTTATTCGGTCGCTATACCCCACGGCCCACGCTACTTTCACTGCTAAGCTTTTGCTTTCGGTTCAGCCCTTGGTTTTCATCATAGGCTGTAATCACCTTATCCCTCTTGTTTCTGATTTCTTTTATGCTTGAGTTTGTGCTTTTGTCCTCGTCTCTTTTCACATCAGAACATGCAACCACCAAGTTTTCTTCTAGTGCTGATCCATCATCACAATCTTCAGTGACAATGATTGGTAATTCAGGATTTGATATTACATTTTTGAATGCTTCCTAAGCTCTATTAAGATCATGCCACCTCTCCCATTCTTCAACCTCCTTAGCGCAGCCCATTGAAATTGCCAACTTCTTCAACAAATCTATAATCTCTTCATGTTTACGGGCCGATTCGGCTCTGATAGCCTCAAATTTGTTCTTGATACTATAAATTCGATCTCTGTTTGTGTATGATATTCCTTGTTACTCATGACTAATCTGATTTCAATAACACTAATAAGTTCTCGGGCAAATCATCGCTGCTGTTGCAGCAGCCAACTTATCTACTGCCACATGAAAATTAATTTTACAATTTATATTTTTTACCCTTCAACATTTTCAACTTTACACAATTGGTCCTTTCCTTTATACCTTTACAGCAAGTAAGATCCCTGCAGTCAACAGCAGGGATCTCATGAATAGAATTGTGATTGAACAGTCATCTGATGATGAACAACAACTCCGGGATGAACAGTAATTTCGGTGAACAGTACCGACGAACAATAACTTAAATTTTTTTAAACTCTAGAATCGAACAGCTCTCTGATACCATAGGGTCGATTTCTGCACTTTCGTAATGGTTGGGACGAAACATGCTAATTGTCCAAAGTTCAAGGACGATTTATGCAATTTACTCTATAATAAAAGGAAACTAAATAAACTATTTAATTAATCTTTTATATAATAAAACAAAACCCCTATTTGGAATTTTCCATTTAAAAAAAATGCATTCATACCTTATTTAGTAATAATTGTATTTAAAAAAAAGATTATTTTTTTATTAGACAACATTTTATATTTATCCATAACGCAAGTAGAAGATAAATACAAAAATATAGATAAGATGCAATTAAAACAAGTAGAAGATAAATACAAAAAATATAAATAAGATCCAATTAATAATAGGATTAAAATTTTTAAATAATTATCTTTAATAATAAAAACTATAATTAAACATTATAAATCAAACAAAACAAAGATTAAATTATTTGTTTTTTAATAAATATAAATATATGATTTAAAAAATTTTCTGACCAAAATCGAAGTATTGCAACGCTTGCTATTACCACACTGCTGAAAACAGGCAATGAAGCTGATGTTGATCGTTTGATGAAACAAATAACCAACTTCATGTCTGACATTGCGGACGAGTTCAAAATTGTTGTCGTTGATGCCATTAGATCATTGTGTCTGAAGTTCCCCCTAAAGTTCAGAACATTGTGAGTTTATTCAACTTTATTTCTTAAATTTATGGTTGAAAGTTACATGTGACTGACATTAATTACTATAATTGTCTCTTTTTATTTAGGATGAACTTCTTAAGCAATATCCTGAGGGAGGAAGGTGGATTTGAGTACAAGAAAGCAATTGTTGATTCAATTGTAACTATCATAAGAGACATCCCAGATGCAAAAGAGAGTGGGCTCCTTCATCTCTGTGAATTTATTGAGGACTGTGAATTTACATATCTTTCAACACAGGTTAGCATGTTCGTTACTCTTTTCTTCTTCTAATTTATTTCCAGCTTTTAGTGCTCCTGTAGCTCTATCATTTAACTAAACCTTTTACTTTGAATACATGGCTAGATTCTCCATTTTCTTGGTATTGAGGGTCCAAAGACATCAGATCCCAGCAAATTCATTCGGTATATATATAACCGCGTCATTCTTGAGAATGCAACTGTTCGAGCCAGTGCAGTGAGCACTTTGGCTAAGTTTGGTGCTATGGTCGACTCGTTGAAGGTATCTTGATTTTCATTGTTTTTACTCATATACAGTTGTGTTAAACTTCTCTAAAGCTAATGGATAATTTCATACTGTGTTGCAGCCCCGCATATTTGTTTTGTTGAGGCTATGTCTATATGATAACGATGATGAGGTTAGTTGTCTGCATAAGCACTATGTTTTTTTTTTTTTTTTTTTTTTTTACTTATGTCTGTTATTCCCTCTGGCCCAAAGAGAGTATTGTTGAAATGAAAGAAAGGAATTTTTGCATATACTTTGGTGAGACACGCAAAGCGAGTAGCATGTTTTTAGGAGTATCAAACTGTTGCAATCATTAGCCTGGTTTTAAGATAATTTAATTTGCGGATACATCTGACAAGCTATTTTCATACATTATGTGCAGGTTCGTGACAGGGCTACACTATATTTGAACACTATTGGAGGTGATGGTTCAGTTGTTGAAACTGATAAAGGTGTTAAGGAATTCCTTTTTGGGTCATTGGATCTTCCACTGGCCAACCTGGAGACTAGTTTGAAGAACTATGTGAGTCTCTAAATAAAATTTTGGACTCTCTCATACTCTACTACAATGATCATTGTATAATTTGTTTGCTGTCAATGCAGGAACCATCAGAAGAACCCTTCAGTTTCACATCTTTATCAAGGGAAGTGATCAAGTCTCAACCATTTTCCGAGAAAAAGGCTGCGGCTAAAAAGCTTACTGGCCTATGTGCTCCTCCAGCTGGCCCCACTTCAACTGTCGATACTTATGAGAAGCTATTATCAGCAATTCCAGAGTTCTCAACTTTCGGACAGCTTTTCAAGGTTCGACAATGGCAGAACTTTGTATATATAAACTTACTGGTAGAGTTGGCAATTCTGACCCGTTACTGATTAGTGGGTCAAAACTGTTATGTTTTACGCATAGCGGGTAAAATAGAAAGTAGCTTAAAAGGGAACGGGGTAAGCTGGGCTGATTGTGTTAAACAGTTTGAAATCTGCTCAGTGTCTTTTATAAAGCATAAAACCTTCTAAATCAATTAATTGAGAGAATTTGATAATTGTAGAGCTTTTGTAATCATACTTGACACCTATATTTTGAAGATGCATGAGTTTTGGACACAAAGTATGTTGGGTCAACCCAACACGACAAGACCCGTTTCAACATGCACATAAAGTCACTGTTCTGGCCCGAACCTGTTAGCCTGACCCCCAATTTTGCAACCTTTAGGATCCATGCTTTTTCTTGTACTTATCCTGATTACGGTGTTTTTGTATGTGATTCATTTCTGTAATCAGTCCTCTGCACCAGTGGAGCTCACCGAAGCTGCAACAGAGTATGCAGTTAATGTTGTTAAACACATATTTGATGAGCATGTTGTGTTCCAGTACAACTGTACCAATACAATTCCTGAGCAGTTACTGGAAGATGTAAGCTCTGATCTAGATACTTTTTTTTTGAGCAAATATAAATAAATAGAAAAAGTTCTTTACTTATTGTAATGGTTTGGTTTTAGGTCACCATTGTTGTGGATGCTTCAGAAGCAGAAGAATTTGAAGAGTTAGCAACCAAACCATTAAAATCCCTGCCGTATGATACACCAGGACAAACATTTGTTGCATTTGAAAAACCAGCAGGGGTTCCTGCTGTTGGCAAATTTGCCAACGTGTTGAGGTTCAACGTTAAAGAGGTAATAATTTCCACTCTGGACTATTTTTAAATTAATATTTTAATCATGTTGCCTATAAAGATATTCTCCCTGCTGGGATATGGATTATTAATTGACATAAATGTCTTGCATTTAAAATTTCAGGTCGATCCATACACTGGTGAGGCTGAGGACTATGGTGTGGAAGATGAATACCAGCTCGAGGAATTTGAGGTGGTTCCAGCAGACTACATGCTTAAAGTGGGGGTTTCCAATTTTAGGAATGCTTGGGAAAGCTTAGGCCCAGATTTTGAGCGTGTCGATGAGTATGGCCTTGGCCCAAGGGAAAGTTTGAAAGAAGCTGTTAGTGCCGTTATTGGTTTTCTGGGCATGCAACCTTGTGAAGTAAGTGAATTTTTTCTAATACATTTTGATTACGAGACAGTTCTCATTTCCTATTATTCCGGCTTGAAAGTTCTAAAAAACTTTAACTATGTCATATTTCAGGGCACAGAAGTGGTTGCAGCCAACTCAAGATCACACACATGCTTGTTATCTGGGGTATACATTGGTAACGTAAAGGTACTTGTTCGCTTATCCTTTGGAGTCGACATTTCCAAAGAGGTGGCAATGAAACTTTCTGTTAGATCCGAGGATGAAGCTGTAAGGGATGCAATTCATGAACTAGTAGCCAACTAGTCTATTTTTTTTTATCTCAAGTTTTCCATTTATATGCTATCAACATGAAACGAACAAAATTACAAGACTGTTGCTTGCTGAGCCTGAGGGGATATAAAGTCAATAAGACATTTTTTCTAGACCTTGAGACATACATGTGTTATAAGAAACTGAGTATATGTGAGATCACTGTGTTATTATTGGTGTTATTGTAGGTATGTTTCGATTTGATAATGTTTACATAGACATTATTTTGCTTTTACGTGTAAACCCTTAAGGAGATGGTGTTCTAATGTACAATTCTTTCTTGGAAATAAGCATGTTATTTTTGCTTGTATGTGAAAATACCGTTTAGGCGAATTGTGGTGTAGGGGAATGTGAGATCGAGTTGGTTTGTGCAGCTATAACACATCGCCTCATCCCTCATCCCTCATCCTACTAATTTAATTGTAGAGTTGTTAATGAATAGTCTTTCATATTATTAACTCATAAATCACAATTTAGAACCGGGATTAACAAGTTGCTTGTATATAGGTATCACTGTATCTATTTGTACAGGACACTTCTTATTATTAACAACCATATAATGATAATGGATTACAAGTCTAGAATCGTAACCTTGACACATTTAACGTTTTAATAGTTCAGTGAACAAAATATCAAATATGGACTTTTAATTCAGGTTTTACCGATAGAAAAATCTGATATTTTCCACATGTTGACGAGTGACGACACACTCTTGTAAAAGATAGCACGAGAATCACGATAAGAGTGCCAAAATGCTAGAGATAGAACTAAGAATTTTGTATTTGAATTGCTCTATTGTATCCCGAGTTCAAACATCCTGTTTAAGTGTTTAACTATGATCTTGGATGATTGAGTGAAGGACTATCATACATTAATATATGTTCTCACAATTACTCATTTCTCAGTAAAAGAGAGTTAGAACATTCGTTAGACATTGTTCTCACAAACTACTCAGTTCTCACAATATTGTGTACATTCACGATGTTTTACGTTTGGGTAATTTGCACTCCATTATTCTGAACACTAATTTAGTAGGGTAACCACATATTGATGATCATCGTATGGTTTAAAACGCAAACATTTCAAGTCTTCTTTTGATGCGCATTCAAGTCTTTTTATTCAAGTCTTTTTAAAATTGGTGTTGTTAGGTGGATTTTCTACTCCCATGTACTCACTTGTTTTTGTACTAAAAAAAAGATTGGAAAGATTGTGGGATGACTTGAACTTGTGACTAATAGGTTTACACATGTATTCTTTGCCATCGCACTAACCTCCCCATCTATTTTTATTGTGTCATTCTTTTTCTCTTATGTACTTCCTTCCCCATAATCAAATGTCTATTTTTCTATTTCGATTTCAGTTGGTTATAAGCAAGTGTAAACTCTTATACTTTTACGAATCACTGTTTGTTATAAAAATGTTAGATATAGAACGAGCGGGGTACCCGCGCGTTGCTGCGGAAATGTTGTGGTTAATATAAACTTAAAATAAAACGTATGAAAAAAATTATTGCTGAAATTTTGTGGTTAATCTAAACTTGAAATAAAACGATTGAAAAAAATTATTTTTGTTATTAACAACTAAATTTGCAAAAGGTAGTTCCTGCCAACCTCAAATAATAATCAGTAATTCGATTTCATAGTACATACCCAGAAGGAACTTTATCCTTTGATAGAACCGGCACAACCTAAAAACTCGAAACGAATCGTATTAGCCAAATAAATTGACTTCGAGAAAATTTTGCAAGTTTATACTTGATTTTATTGGAAAAATTATTTCGTGAACAATAGCGCAAGTTTCGTAATTTTTCGAGACCATTTGGTATGTCGAATAAGCCCCGAACCGTTTTTACAGAAGAATAGCTAGTAAACCCGTTTAGTCCCTCTCTTATACTTTTATTTTTAACCCTACACTTTCTTTTGTCCAACTTTAGTACCCCTAAAAATATAAAAGATCCAAAATTCATTTTTATTCATTTTACACACACACCCATTAATAATTCTCTCCCCTCTCCCTCTCTTCACCCTTGTCGGCGACACCCCATCTCCGGCCAACTTCCGGTCACCGGAAAATTTTCTGGCCACTTTTACTTTTTTACACTAAAAGATAGAACGGGACGTGCTCGTTCCGGAAGTACGTGGCAATCGTTTCAAACCCGCCCGGAGACCACCACCACGCCATCACCGCCGCTGCCACGCCATGCCGCCACCACCTCCCGTTCGTTTTCTTGGTAACCGAGTACACCACCACTATTTTTCTCATCTTTTCTTTAATAAAAATCTTTTTTAACAAAACCCTAATTATTATTTTTGTTAGATCCGAATATATAAATGTTTTGTTGATGAAAATGGTTTTAAAACTTGTGCTAAAATCTCGTGTGGACCCCTTTTTCCCCTCTTCTCGTTACGGCAGCCGAGCCGCCACCACCACGAAGTCGACTCGGTGTTTGAATTGGTTTTAAAATTAAAGCCATGGTTAAAAAAAAAAAAAAAAAAAAAACCGGATGAACAGTGTCGCTACAGTGCCATTGCTACAGTAACGCACCTCACAAAAATACTGCTACAGTACCATTCACTGCCTTTTAGTATATATATATAATTATACATTTTGTATGTTGATCGTCGTATTGCATCTCGATAGTAACAAGAAGTTTTTTGCCCACGCTTTATATTAGTATATGATGACGTATAGTCTTTATTCGGGCCACAAACCAAAAATAATAAACATTGCTAACGCCCAAACCCATCACGAGTGGGCTATCATAACAATGATTAGGGCCAGTAGGTTAACGGTTTGGGCTCACGAAAGCCCAAACCAAAGTTATTTATGGTTTGGATATAGATATCTCCTATTTAAGGGATATATATCAAACCGGATATATATCGAAGAGTAAGGAGCACGTATCCAATAAGGATTACGTCTCTATATAAACAAAACCATAACTCTCGTTAAAGGTACGACTTCACAACCCTAACTCTTCTACATACCCTAAAACCGGTTACTTACTCTCACACCGGAGGATAATCGTGGGAGACAATCCCACGATAAGCCTGACGGTGTTTGTTTGCTTTCTTAGTGTGCAGGTCTCAAGCATTAAGGTCTAATTGGTACGAGGACACGGATCTAAACAAGGAACGCTCAACTTTTGTATCAACAAGTGGCGCCATCCGTGGGACCCTACACTAAGAACTAGAATGACGAAGCACAAAAACTCAAACCAGTGGACTCCGCAGTTGGAAAAAACACGTGGTGACCCCCAGAGGTGGAACCATCAAGATCCGACCTCTAGGCAGGCCTCTGGAACAACCAGTGCGCCTGGTCACCAAGAATCGGGCCCAACCCTAATTCTCCCAACGGTAGAACTGCCCACAGGGACTACTCAAACCACCACGGTGGTTCCAAGCGCTGAAGAACTTCAGCGCACTCTCTTCAACACTCCTCATCAAACGGCACCCATTGTGGATAACACTGTGCCACCAAGCGCGCCTAATTGAGATAGGGGACCTAACCCAGAAGCAGATATTGTTGCGCTGGAAGAGGACGCGCCTGAATTAACGCTAAGTAAACAGAATTACGAAGCTTTAACTAGCCTTATGCAAGAGGAGGCAAGGAGAAGGTCAAGCCAGAGCCTGCAAGCCCGACTTAACTTTAACCCAGAAACATCCCCACCGCGCTACCAGAGGGGGGGGGGGGGCGAAAATAATGAGAGACGTACGAATGTCCATGATAGACTTGGTACATCATCTGATTCACAATACTCGGAGGAATACGAAGACGGTGAGAGGCGTACCAACGTTCACTCCAGACTAGGTAGTCGCAGGATGCAAGATAGACTTGGACGACAACACTCACCAAGCGAGAGCTCTTCAAGGTCTGGAAGCAGAAGAATTCATGACAGATTGGGAAGACGAACTTCCCCAAGTGAAAGCCCCTCAAGCTCTTCCTCTGAAGAAAAACGGCGCAAGCACCGCAAAAGGGATGACTTTTCCTCGAGGGACTCCTCGGACAACGAGGACAAAGAGGCAGGACACTGGAAGTCCAAAGGAAGACGTCGCGAGGAAGAAGACGAAGACATATCTCTTCCTTGGCGTCGCCAAAAAGTTGATGCATTCACACGACGCATCAGCGATTACTCTGATCACAAGAAAAGGCGCATGCCCACCAATATAAAAACATATGATGGAACGGGTGAACCTGATGACCACCTAAAAATTTTCGAATCCGCTGCTACTATAAAAAATTGGCCACAACCTGTGTGGTGTCATATGTTTAACTCCACATTAGTAGAGAATGCGCGAACTTGGTTTAGCAAGCTTCCACGAAGGAGCATAGACGGGTTTGAAGAGTTGCGGAAAGCATTCCGCTTGAACTTCACTCAGAGAAGGAAGTGCGCTAAGAACCCTGTTGAACTGGCCAGAGTGAAACAACGCCAAGGGGAATCAACCAGTGCTTACGTGGAGCGCTTTAAGGATGAAGACACGTTAAGGCGTGTCCTGAAGTGCTAAAAATTTCAGGATTCATGAATGTGATTAATAACCCAGAACTCATTAGGAAATTAAATGATAAGGTTCCCCAAACCTTCGATGAACGAATGAAGTGCACAAGGTCATTTATCCAAGGAGAAGCAGCTGCTGCGAATAGTAAAAAAGGCTATCCAAATTATAGGCAGCAAGAACAGCCTAGGAGACAATCCAATGATCAGAGTAGTAATCGCAACAAGAATTATCGCAGTCAGGGAAGCGGACGAGATAATGACAAATATACCCCCTCACGAAGACTCCGAGGGAGATATTTGTAACAGAAGGCGCAAACTTCCCAAAACCCCCACCAATGCACACTCCAGAGGATCGGCGTGTTGGGAATGGATACTGCGAATACCATGGACAAAAGGGCCATACCACTAACGAGTGTGTCCAACTACGATAACTAATTGATAAATTAGTAAAGGAGGGTAGAATGTATCATCTCGTTAAAAATATTAAAGAAGGAAAGGATAAACAAAAGAATGGAGGTAAGAAAGAGCCATCCAAAGATAAGGCTGACAATATTTACATGATACAGTCATGGCAGTGCAAGATGAAGCAAAAGGTCAGTCAAAAATTCTCTTTTGGGAATGAAATATCCTTCCCCACTCTAGCTGCGAACAACGCAGTAGTAGAGCCGCTAACCATTGAGATACATACTAGGGGACACGATATCCGTCGCATGTATATTGATGGAGGAGAATCCGCAGACATTCTGTATGAACACTGTTTCAAGAGGCTGCTGATGAGGCGAAAAATGATCCATTTTTTGGGGATCATTTAAGCCCGGAATTGAATTTATTTGATCAAATATTGCCCTAAATCGTTCCTTTTGTGATTTTAGGAACTTTTGTAGTGAATTCTGGAAAAGGAAGCATTTTGGACGTTTTTGGAGCATAAAAGTGAAGAAAACGGCAAAGTCTTAATTTTCCTTGCTAGGAACAGTACCTGACGGTGTCACCAAATTCTACATGACGGCGTCAAGAGTAAAACAAGTGGTGAAGTGGATAGAGTCCAGGACGATCCAGAGAGTTTTTACACTATGGGCATGACGGCGTCACCATAGGCCGTCATGGTCCCATTACACGTGACGACCAGAGAAAATTTGCTCTTGACGGCGTCAGATCTGGATCTAGGCAATCTGATATTATTATGGGCGGCGAGTTGACTGCGTCAGATTTCTCTTCTTGACGCCGTCACGTTGGAAAATCTATGTATAGTTTTGTAATTTTCATTCATTAAAAGAGGACAATTAGAGGGATAACTTAGAGAAACCCTAGCACGATTTATCAGTATTTTCAAGGGTTTTTACCCTTTGAAACCTTTCATGTTCAATTAAGATAAGTATCCTTTCAATTCATTCAATATGTCTATGTGTTGTTTGAATATATCTTACGTTTGTCTTGATTTTAACATGCTAGGCTAGATCTCTTGTGTGTTTGCTTAGATGTAGTGAAACCTAGATGTTGATTATGGGTTGATTGCTTGTTTATAGTTGTTACGGATGAATGATTTCGATGTTAGGCTTAAGAAAACTGGCAGACTTCCATAGGGTAACTTGCTTGAACGTCTTAAGAAACATGAACCAATGCGTACTAGGTTTTTATGGTTTTATTTAATGCATGAGCAAATTCTAATGATCCCATGTTAGGAGCTTCTTGCAGGCTCGACATAGGAGTGAAGTAGGAGCTTATAGAGTTGGGGAAGTACGTACGCCACCCCACGAATGGTATTAAGGAATATAACCCGTCATCCATGCAACTATAACAAACTATCAACCTGTAAAAGATATCTAGGGAATAATGAAACCTAAGTAAACACAATTTCCCCATTTATTGTTCACACCACTAGTTTAATTAGCTTTATTTACATTTTTTTTATTTTATTTTAATTGCATCTTTAGTTATTGGGTTAGTTGATTAGCAACTAATTCCGCCCACTCTTTCAAAACCCGAGATTTTAATTGCTTTTATAAAAATATAAAAAGAATCACCCCTCACCTCTAGACTTAACTTTTAGGCTTTCTAATCCTAGCGACACTATTCCTGAGTTGAACGATCAATCCCCCGGTACTTGTCACTATACTATGCTACAACGATCAGGTACACTGCCTGGTGGGGGTTGTAAGCTTCTCGAGATCCCTTGAGAGGTAAAGCCTGGTGCGATTCCCACGTATCAAGTTTTTGGCGTCGCAGCCCAGGGAATAGTTATTGTCTAGGTTAGGATTTCTTTTTATTAGGTCTACTTGCTAGATTCCTTTCTAGTAAGATTTTATTTTTATTTTTAGGTTCTCTTTAGTCTATCTTATTTCTTTGTTTCCTTTGTTCGTAAACTATCTCAATGGATAACAATAGCATTGATCGGTTGATTCCTGTTAATCGTGTTTTTCGTCGTAGGATCTTCCAATTGCCCGCCCCAATCCCTTTAATGGAAAATGAGAACCCACCTAACTTCTCACCTAACCATCACTTTCACAATAATTCTGAAATGGAGGAGTCTGACCATGATGATGACCATAGGGCTAGTCCTTTTTACTATTAAGACTCCAATGAGGATCTAGATGATGGTGATGTGATTAATGAGGATAGGATGGAAGATGAAGTGGAGCCTATTAGGTATGTCGACCCTAGAACAAGGATTGAGAGTGATAGCTCATTCAACATGCAATTTCCTTGTAAGATTGTATTTAGGAGCTTTGATGCCTACCTTAACTCATCTCTCCCAATGAACATAATCTCGCGTAGTGAATATAATAGAATCATGGTAGATGAGCTAGAATACAAAGGAGATAATATTATTGCTAGGGCAATGTCATTGCATGTGTTTTTAGGAAATTTTGTTTATCTTGTTGAGTTCATGCTTATGGAGAATCTAGGAGAATTTATCGATAGTAAGTTAACCCAAGTTGTGTTTGGGAAACCCTTCAAAAGGTTGACCAACCTTGATGAAAAACTTATAGAAGGGTTAACTACCTTCTCGGATCGGGATGAAGATTTTGTTTACCAAATGCCCCGTGCACACCCTAGGTTCAAGGATTTTTCCATGGAGAAGTGTAGTAGGTATCCGCCCCTAGAAATGCTAAGTGAGAATGATAAAAGAAAAGGGCTTAAATATACTCATGAAAAGAATAAAAGGTATTATCGTGGATGTTTAGAGTTAAGTGATGATTATAGGAAAGATGAGGCGACTATTAGATGGCTCACCCTTGGTTATGTGAGCATAAGTGACACACGATAGCCCATGACCTTGAGTCTAGCTACAAGACTCGTAAATAAAGAAAAGCGCTTCTTGGGAGGCAACCCATGTTTTGTGTGATTTTTATTTGTTTGATTGTTATTTGTTTCCGTATGCATGCTTTATTTTTATTGTTGGTAGATCATGTTTCAAAAATAAAATGGTGAAAATACTTTATTTTGTCATTTGACTTAGTCTTAACTTCATCCAAAGGTATTTCACAAAAGATAAGTGTAAGGGGAAACCCCAAATATGTTTTTAAGAAACAAAATCGATCATGATTCTCCACAATATTAAATGAACATGTGTATTAGTATTTGTTAGAGTCAAATGCTTGTATCGAGTCATAATGATGTTTTGTAGGATTTTCCAGGAAGTAGGACAGATGTTTTCCAGAAATTTTCCGGAAACTTAACATAAAGATTTCTGCAGGTCACTTCTGACGGCGTCAGGAATTAATTCCTGACGGCGTCATGTGTAAAATTCTGGAAATTTTGCTAGTTTTCTTTTTCTAATGGAGTCTAAAAGTTTTTGTTAAATCTTTAGTTTTATAAACTCTAGGAAATCTGCAAACATTCATTCCACAAGCATTATATCTTATATTGCTTTCCAGGATTTGTTAGTATTTATATATATATTGCCGCCGATTTTACGAGAGGTTGCTGTGGAAAACTAGAAGGGGGGGGGGGGTTGAATAGTTTACCGCTTTTTCGATTCTTATTTAGCTTAAATATCCTTTTAAAAAACTTTACGTTTGCTTAAAGATATAAACACAACTTTATATGTTTGATTCTTTGAAAAGCTTTTTATGTGAATAACAATTCTAACTTTACTTGTTTCATACATTGAAAAGCTTTACTTGTGATGATCCTAACTTTGCTTGTTTTAGTTCTTTGAAAAGCTTTACATTTGTTTCAAGATATAAACACAACTTTACTTGTTTTAATTCTTTTGGAAAGCTTTTATATGTGATTAGCAATTCTAACTAAAAGACAACATGTAATATGCAAAGATAAAGAAAGAAACGATCAAACCACAACACGATTATTTATCGTGGTTCGGCTACAAGGACTCTTTTTCCTTGCCCTACATCCACGCCCCGAGTTTCCAACTCGAGAGTTATAAGCACTAATCAACAAGCTCCTTTCACCGGCGGAGAAAACCTTTACAACGTCGCTTACACTTTTACCGACACTAAGCTAAATGTCGAGTTCTTTTACAAGGGTACAACCACTCCCAATCGTCGCTTACACTTTTACCGACACTAAGCTAGATGTCAAGTTCTTTTACATGGGTTCAACCACTCCCGTTCGTCGCTTACACTTTTACCGACACAAAGCTAGATGTCGAGTTCTTTTCCAAGGGTACAACCACTCCCGTTAGTTCTTTTACAAGGGTACAACAACTCCCGACACACTATGTATTTTGAGGCCTAAAATACTAACCGATCACTTCTACATACATGATACAAATGAAGTATAAACTACCAAAGCTTATACATGACAAAGCTAACAAGTCTTGCAATTGCTACATAAGAGAATCACACAAGTTAGTAGCTACTGAGTATAATGAGAGAATATGTGTAAAATATGACTCTAAGTGATGAGGGATTTCTTGCAAGTCCTTTGGTATTTATATCAAAGAAAGTCAGTAGTCTGGCGGACACGGCGGTACCCTCAGAAGGGGTCCGCCCGTGTTCCTCCAGGGGTCCGCCAGAACTGTTCAACCAAACTTACAATAAATCACTCCAAAACAAACAATGTCACATCTACTAAATATTAGTCAACATGCATTGCACTAAACATGGAATACTTCAAAAGTGTCTAAGAACTTCATGGATAGTCAAACACATAAACAAGCAATGTCACATCTACTAATTACTAGTCAACATGCATTGTACCAAACATGGAATACTTCCAAAGTGTGTAAGAACTTCATGGATAGTCAAACACATAAACAAGCAATGTCACATCTACTAAATACTAGTCAACATGCATTGTATCAAACATGGAATACTTCCAAAGTGTGTAAGAACTTCATGGATAGTCAAACACATAAACTTACCATACATGCACATTGATGAGATGTGACACTTTCTTATTAAAGAAATACTTTCTTATTAAGGAAATAAAAACCATGTTAAGTTTAAAAAGAAATGTAAAGACTAGTTATACAAGACTTAAATTAAAATGATGTTTTACTACAATCTAAAGTTTGTATTTTGTCATTAACAAAACTTAGCAAAGATCGTTAAAATATAAATAACGTTTTTAGGCGATATTTGTATTAACAATCTCCCCCTTTTTGTTGATGACAAAACATAAACTTTATTTATAAGAAAAACACTAGTTTTAGTGTTAAGTCTTATAAAGTTAGTATAAAAACTTGTTTTTGCTAAAAAGATGTGATATGCAAAAAAATTTTTTTGAAACAAGTTTATATATAAATTCTCCCCCTTTTTGTCGAAACAAAAAGAAGACTAGCGAGGCGGAAGTATGCACTTGCTCCCCCTTGGACGATACTCCCCCTATATGGAGTGCCAAGAGAGGAGACATGGATTTTGAACCTACAAGAAAAAAGTTAATTGTCGCACAAGACAAGTCATGAAAGCATTTCATGTCTAGAACACAACTAAGAGTTGTGAAGTGGAATAATGCAACACTCATGCTCCCCCTTGAATATTACTCCCCTAAATGGAGTATCAAGGAAGGAAAACATGGATAATGATCCTACAAAAAGAAATGTTAGTTCCTAAAACACAAGATATATGTATGCTACCATAGCAAGGTATAGTTCACTTATTATACCTAAATGGTCAACAAACAATGCAAACCTTGTAGTAGAATGAAATTTATTTCATGTAAAATTTTGACTCTTAAAAAGTCAAAGACAATAGATTTGGATGACAACATTCTACTTTTAAAAATAAAGAAAAACTAAAAATAAACTAAGAGCATAAAAAGCTACAAGGAAATCATCATTTCCTTAATGAGAAACATTTTCCAAAAACAAGGCTAAGGTTTAAGGATGAAAATGTGTGTTGAGGGTTGTAGCGGGCTTTATTTTGAAGGTTGAGAGTGTGACACGGGATTTGGTTTGTTGGTCAAAATGGGAAACATTTTCCAAAAGAAACGGTTTTGTTTCATTTTGGAGACTCTAAACTTGAGACGTTCCAGAATGTGGTTTAGGATAAACCTCATTGCATTGTTTAGGGGATTATGGATCTCTTTGTAGATAAGGTGAGACAACAATGGTTTTGGATGGTGATATTCTTGTTGTGGTGTTTGGTTGTGGTTAAAAGACTCATTTTGGTCAAGCAATGACCTTGGTTTTTCATTTGGTGATTTTTTTGGTCTTGATGGAAGATCGTTGAGATGCTTCTATTTTCTTATACGAAGAAAATAGAGATTCAAAATGTTGGGAAGGTTCATGTGGTGGTGGTAGTTGAACAAAGTGACAAAGGCTTGGTTTTCCGGATGGATTACCATGAAGGTTTTTGTAAATGGGGTGAAACACAAATGATTGTAGGTGTGTATGACCTTGATCATTTGGAAAATTTTAGGGTCTAGCATAACGGTAAGCTAAACTCTCAAGCAATGACGGTGGATGAGGTGCATCATCCAATGACTCATTTGGTTGAAATATTGGTTGTTGTTGGGTTTTCGTTTCGGCATAGGTGTCAAAGAGTGACAATGATGGAGGGCTTGATGGTTTAGGTGATAGGTTTTCAAAAGTTTCCAATAGTGGATGTGGTGATGTTGGTGGTGTATGGAAAAGTTCCATTGGTGTAAGTGTTGAAGCAGCAAGATTAAGCAAATCTTGAATAGTGATCACATTGGTATTGAAATGTGTTGAGGATGGTGTTAAGGTAGTGAGGTTAAGGAAATCTTGGATAGGTGAAGAAATGTTAAGCGAAGCATCACTTGAAGATAATGAGCTTGACTTGACGGTTTTGTTGAAGCAACAAGGTTTGACACTAATTCTAGTGGTTTTTTAGAAGGATTTTGATGGTTATGGTGTGATTTGAATTGTTGCAAAACTTTCAAATTTATAAGGTTGAAAAGGTGTTTGAAATGGGTGTTTAGATTTGATGTTCTACTATTCAAAGAATGAGATTTCAAATGATTTTCATGACCATGTCATATCATTTGATGTTAATTCAATGGAATAGGGTGGAGTGAAAGATCAACATATGCACTCAATGCTTTGTGATCATGGGATGTGATTTGGTTGAAAATGTTTCAATGGTTTGAAGGATCCTTTAAAAGGGTTCCTTGGGTTAGTTATGTTTGAATTTGAATTTTTGGAGGGAAGTGGCTTCCTAATTATTTTAGTGAGTGAGAGTTGTTCTAATATGGTTATTGGAGTTGATGGAAGATGTTTCTCACTTAGGATAATTGTTTGACACTTTACAAGTTTTGGACTTAAGAAAAATGACAAAAATTTTCTGCAGGTGACTGGTGGAACCCTCACAATACACAGGCGGAACCCTGTTTTGGGTTCCGTCTGGTCTGTTGGGCCATTTCTGGGTTTCCCAGAAAATACACTGGCGGAACCCAATTTTGGGTACCGTCAGATCCGCCAGGCCTGAAAAATTAGGCAGTCCGCGATTTTGACCCGCGAGACGATTTTCAAAATTTTCGAAAATTCCTAAAATCAAAAAGATAATGCATTTCTGGTTAAGCAATGCAGAAATTAGACACGTAAACATACATATCATAGGCCTTTGACCTTGAGGTCGAGGATTTCACTATACTTAGTTAGAATTGCCATAAACATGAAAATTTGACAACTAGCCAAATGTTGTCTTCCTACAACATTGTTAGTTCCTACAAGTTCCAAATAGTACCAAATAACTTACCAACACGCAAATACATAACACGTAATGTTTAAATGACCAAATCGTTCAAATAGCACCTAGTGCCAAACACTCCTACACACCCGCTCTCATAGACGGTCAATCTTCTTCTTGAGCATTTCAAGAAATCTCTCGATGTTTTTGAACATCCCCTTTGTTTGCTTGAACTCCGCCGACTCATTTGGAATATCCAAAAGTTGGAAAATGTATTCTAGATGTGGGAGCCTAGAGTTGGGCAAAGCCTAGAATTGGAAAATGTTTACCTTGGGCTTTGTAGATTCTCCTATCACTTAGTGGGACAAAAGCGTGTGGAATAAGAGAGCAGTCTAGGTGAAGACTTCTAGGAGTTGATGGAATGGGAGAGATGAACCTAAAGAGACAGGTCAAGAGCATTCCATATGGCATAGACGTTGTGCCTTGCACGGGAATGTTGGTCATTTTCTTGATCATGAGTAGGCAAGGTTGAAGGGTTGTCTAACGGACAAGGAGTAGAACATGTAGCGAAGGCAAACATTGATGTGATCCTGGTTTCCTATGGTGCTAATTATATTGACTCTAAGGAGTTCTTCCCATTCCTTGAATTGGGGCTTGAGTTCATTGAATTCCATTCCATATGGGTCCTTGATGACCTCATTTCTGGTTCTAGTTCTTCTAGTGTTGGTGGTCCTAATGAAGAGGTGGTCACGAAGTTCATCTTTGGACACAAGAGGGGTATCATAGGGATAGATGCGGTCAAAGAGTGTGTCAAGAGTTGAGAGGAAGTGCAAGTTGGAGTAGATGCACGTACCATGGTTTGGGACACCTAGGATTTGAGCAAACTCCTCGAGGGTGAAGGAGTATTGATGACTACTAGCCCTAAAGTCAAGCGACCATACTCATCCTTGGAGAGGGTGATGGATTCATAGAATTCTAAAGTAAACCTAGAACAAATAGACTCGTCGATTTCTAAGAGACACTCAAAGTTGATTGTGGCAAATTTCGTGCAAAGGTTTGTACCTTCTAAGAAGGATGGATCAATGGTTCTACCCTTATGGACATATTGTTTTTCTAAGGCTTTGAAGACACCGATTTGAGCTTGAGTAAGACCTTTGGTTTTGTGGTGTTTGGGTAGGTACTTGATGGTGTCCTTGTGGTCGTAGTGAGTTGGATGAGGCATGATGATTCCTAGAAAATCAAAATTTCTCATTTTAGTCTAAGTGAACGACAATTGTAATGTGTATGTTCTAGTGTGTGCCTATATGAAAACAATGTGGAGGTGCGGTTAACTTGACTCATTTTGATGGTTAAAAATGTTTTATAATGCAAGTGATGTTTTAATGACGTTTTTCATTTGTTTTAACAATGTCGTGAACGGTGGTAAAGTATGGTTGACGACCGAGAGTGGATATGTGAAATGAGGTGGTGATTGCTTGACAACACTTAAAGCTTGGATATCTTCTTTGTGTTCTTCACTTGCTAGAAAGTGGAAGAGACGCATTTCATAATGAAATTCACTTGACTTTTGACGACATAGACAAATATGTTAATGAGAGTATGGATATGACAATTGCCTTTTGTTTCAAAGAGCGACACAAAGGTGAACATAGGTTTATGTATCATGAAAGGTGTTTTAATCTTAATAGGTTAGGTTATAGTGGGGATGACACACTTGTTTGGTTACATTGTGGAATCTTCTTGTGAAGATGACTAGGTGGAGTTATTTGTGAAGATGATAATAAATCTTGGTTTCTTTGAGGGCATGGAAATGGTGGATGACTCGATATTGATAGGACAAAGGATAACTCGGTTTCTCATTTCACATTGGTTGTTTAAGGTTTGAGTGAGGAACGGTTATGAGGAAGATGCTTGAGGTTTTGCTCATTTAGTGAATCTCATGGGCTGAGATATATCACAAGGTGAATGTGATGAGATGATGGTGAAAGAACAAGTGAATGATTAAGTTAAGAGGGTGTTTGGTTTTGAAGTAAAAATAAAACAATCTGTATCTTTGGCGGACCAAGCGGAACCAAAAAGTGGGTTCCGCCCGTATAGTTTGAGGGTACCGTGGGAGCTGCAGGGAAAAATTCAAAAGGGATTGTCTTGATTTTTGTGGTTTTATCCTAATGTTCAAAACTAAGGTTTTAGGTCTTATGAGTCTTTGACTAAGCCTAGGAATTATGAATGCTTCACATTCAAGAGATTTTGTGAACGCGTTGATGGAATAGTTGACGTAGAAGACTTTCTTAGTTAAGACGTTCCTCAATGAACAATCTTACCAAGGCGATGATGAGGGATCACAATATGTCTACTAAGAACATAATGGATTGAATTTTTGCCGAAGTCGATGCTTCCTTTGTTGAAGGGATAACAATGTTGATGAGATAAATTCCGTTGTTGACACGAATTTGCTTGTTCAAGCGGAGCTTGTTGATGTGCTTCTCCATCAAAACTAATTTGAGAACCTTACGTGTTTTGGGGAATCATTGGGTAAGTAAGTATAAAAGTGCAAGTACCACTTGTGCTTTTCTTATCAACTTATTACCGACATAATTCCTTTTTGCATACACTATGGTTTCTATTCCCGTTCTTTTGGGATACCATCATCCTAGTTGTGTAGTACCTTATGATGTATTCAAACAAGCTCAACTAAAGAGTTGTTATAGGATCTTCTTTAACACGAGCACATAGACAAAAGCTAAACATAATGTTGAATCTAAATGTTATGAGAACAAGTAGTCTTCCAAACATTTCTCTACGTGTAGTTTTACCTACGGATTTTCTAATCTCATTCTTGATAAGTCATCAATAACTTAAGTATTGAGAACAAGAGAGAAACTAGGAATGTCTTTAAGTTAAAATCTCTTGCTTTTGTGGCTTGCTTTTATTGTCAAAAAGTCTTTCAAATATTGACACTATACTCACTTGATTACTTTGAAATATCAATTTTGTTTCACTAGTTGTTTTATTATAAATTCCAAAAATTGTTTTTGTTGAATTTGTTTAGACACAACTATGACCTATAAATCAAGTTTTATAACTTAAGTCAATTTTACTTGATTCAATGTTTGACTCTTGGTGAGAAGATGTTATTTTGTACTTTTACTCTATGCTTGTCTTGCCATCATTGGACTTTCGACTAAGTTATCATCTACCAAAGATGATATCTTAGAAGGAGGAGATTACTCGTTAAATGTTATATTCAACGACTCCTCGACTCTTTGGGTTTTCTTACTTAAGAAACTATGAACTCTATTTGTTTTGAAAAAGTCCAAGAGGTACAACATCATGAGACTATGTGTCACATTTGATGTGTAAATTCTAGATGTTGAAAACTCATTTTATTTCACACATCCAAATGTATGCATGTGTGATTATCACAAAAGAGTGATTGAAGAAAAACGCAATTAAAGACTCAAAGTATGGTGTTTGAGAAAATTGTTTAACAAAGGTTTGTTTTGCAAGCTTCACAAAAGTGTTAGACATTTTAACACTAAGGAAATTCTTAGTTAGCTTACTTGTAAGCAAGAGTTGAGTGAGACTCACTCAAGAGTTTCTCGTGTTTATCTCTTGATGGTTAAAGAACCAAAGCACCTTATATCTCCTACTAGTACTAATGACGAAATTCCTTGTTGCATAGAATCTAATCTTAGTTACTACTAATAGCAAGTAAACACTTTTAGAGTATTACTAATAACACATATTACAACACATAATGCTAGAAACAAGAGACAATCAAAGTCAAGTTGAAGTAATGCGTACCTTTTAAATTGCATACAGATGCTATCAAGAGGATAAACATTACGCGTAAAATCTTGGTTTGATGACACGCTTTGAAACTCAATAACTCATGTATCCAAGAAGGTTAGATAATCATATAAAAGCATAGAGCATAATAATCTTAATCCTTTTATCATGAGTTTCCATTAGAGATTGAATTATCTCTAAATCTCTCTTCTAGGTTTGACAAATTTTACTTGTGTTAC
Organism: Artemisia argyi; assembly: GCA_030686995.1. Lineage (NCBI taxonomy): Eukaryota > Viridiplantae > Streptophyta > Magnoliopsida > Asterales > Asteraceae > Artemisia > Artemisia argyi. Next base: position 141,132,069 of record CM060704.1, read on the forward strand.
TTTACTAGTTGATGGTGCTTTTGAGTTAAATCCTAAATTGGTTTTATCTTTAAACAACCTTTGACTCCTCAACAATCTTTCAAGAGATTTTGAGCTTTCATCAAATTTAACTAATATTTTTCCTTTCTCATTTTGCATTTTAATCTTATGTTTGTAATCTAGACACTATTTACATTCTAGATCAATTTCAACATTACTCTCAATTCTAGACATTTTATCTTCTAACAAGATTTCCTTTTCAAAGATATTCTTAAAAGATTTTGAAGACTCGTTCTTGAAGATAATTTTTAGGTCCATGTTGCATAAACGTTTAGACTCATTTTCTAGTTTAGAAAACTCTAGGATAAATTTGTCAAAGCAAAAGCGTTTGGTTTCAAAGTGTACCTTGCTTGATGTTTTATCTAGTTTAGAATCACAAACCGGATGGTTGGCTTCATCTTTGGTGAGTGCTTATTCACTCACTATTATTTGACCAAATACCAACCCAAAACGACTATTTGAGCTAACAAATGCAAAGAAAACGTGTGTTTTTGTGTTTGTGATATGCAGGTACGGATAAATCACAAAAAGCTGAAAAATCACAAGAAAACCGGAAAAACGAGCACGGGAGTTGAAGTTGGTCAAAGAGTCAATGCCGGTGATCCAAAAGTCAGTTTCATCCTTTATCTACTAAGACTTGGCAAGAATAGTCCCTGAGACATATTTTGAGAAGATTGACAAAATCAGCCCTTGCACTTTCATATTCTACATTTTTGGTCCTTGCAATATTTATAACCCTTAACCTCAATTACTTAAACCTGGTCCAAAAATAAGTCTTGGTCCAATCCATTCCCAATAATCAACTCCAGCCCAACTTTTTAATCTCAAAGCCCATTCACAAAAGAAATAAACCTGAGCCCAGTTATCATTTCGGTCAACAAAGTCAAACACAAACAAAAATAATAAAGTTTACCCGTACCTCATTTCCCTCCACCCTTTTCCCCCAATTAACCCAGAAATACTATTTACCAAGAACCCTAGAAAATTACCCCATCAATTAACCACAATTAAGGGTACAAAGGTCTAATCACTTGTTTCTAGAAGCTGTCAGAGTGTGTCAGATCACGTCAGAGCCAAAAGAAACACACAAGGGACTACGTGGCAGCTTCTTAGTGGACGAAACACCTCATTTAGCTTGATCATACGGCTGAGATCATTTGCAATGATTGGGAAAGGATTGTACGGTGTGGATTAGCTCAAAAGAAGCACAATCCCTCGGACTGCCAGCATGGATTGAAGACCCTCACCTCCTCACTCCTCATCTATAAATAGTGGTAGTTTTTAGCTTATTTGGTGTGTAGGATTAGAGTAGCGAAGCTATGCAAAAATTTCATTGGATTGTACTTAGTTTAGTATTTGTAATTTCCACTTTATTGTATTAATGAAATTTCTATTTTTCGTTTAAATCTCAATTAGCTTATTTCTGAATTTCTTACTGCTTATTTTATCTTATATCTTTCTCAATTTTGTTTAAATCTCAGTTGTTATTAGTCTAATTAGTATTACTCTTTTCTCAACTTAAGTCATTTTCAGAAAGAAAAAAATAAAAATAAATAGATAAATATAAAAAAAAATATTAAAAATATTATTTCAATTTGTTAAATAAGCTTTCAAATAAGCTTAATTAGCCTCTATATAATCAGTTTAAGCTCTGTAAACTCTTAGTGTAGCTGTTTTCATTCAAAATTCTTCAGTGTTCAAATTTAGTCAATCAATGTCAAAGAGCTTATTTCCATAAGCTGAGCTTATTTGGAATTAAAGGGCAGCCAATTGGAGCTTTTGGCCTGTCTAAGAGACAGGCTGTGTGGGATTCACCTCTCTGTTTGGCTGAGAGGTGATTGGTGAGATTTCGTTTTAAATTTCATAGTTTAATTTTGCTTATAGATTAGTAGTTTAGCTGTTTCATTGTTGCTTATTTTTGTTTTGTTTAGTATTTTCAAATATAGTCTCAGTCCATTTCTAGTTTAGGATTTTATTTGTAGTTGATGTGCTTTTGTTCCTTTTAATGTTTCATTATCTGTTCTAGTCTTGGATCTGTGCATCTGTGTATTGTTTCATTATCGGTTAAGACACACACTTCCTCTGCACCACATGTGTGCACCTCTTTTCAAGGTATAATTCAGTTATGATAAAAAGTTATGAGTTCCAAGTTCTTGGTTCTTTTGTGATCTCTGATTAGTAGGGAAGCAGTAGATACAATTAGTTTATCATTTGCTTATAATTTCATAAGCTGAATTGGTCCTTGTAGTTGATAGTTAATAACTGATTCTGCTTGAGATTTGTGGCCTTCTAGTTTGCATTTGAGCTTCTAATTGTGAGTAGTGTAGTCATTTGTGCTTATTCTGAGTAGTTTTAGCTTTGTGATTGGTCTGATAGCCTCTGTGTTGGCTTGTGCTTATTCTGCATAGCTTATAGTACTTATATCATAGCTTATTGCATTGTACATTGAGTATTTGTGGAAATCTGAGTTTGAACTGATCATATCTTGCATTCTTTGTGTTCATTGCATCATTGTCATCTTTAGTTTCAATTTTCAGATTAATTGGATCTCAAGTGCTTAATAATAAGCACTTGAGAAAAGCAGATTTCTTTAAATAAGCAGTTCCATAGCTGATTTTAATCTTAAAATTTTATTCTTTGTTTCTTTTATTATTTTTGATTTTCTGGAATTTTTCCAGATTTTTCCAAGGCTTTTTACTATTTTTCTTATTTTATTTTGATTTTTATTCAATTTTTAAATAGTTATTAATTACCAAAAATCAATAAAAAAATTAAAAAAGGTTTTGAAAAATACAAAAATATTTTTATAATTTCTTTAACAATATTTTAGAATTTTTAGAATTTAATTTTCATTTTCCCAAGTTAATTTTCTATTTTTCTTTATTTTTAATTATTGTTAATTCCAAAAATAGGAAATTAGTTTTAAATAAAAATTCAAAATTTTTTTTTCTTTTTTCTTAAAATTCTTTTTATTAGTTTTAAATTTTTAGAAAATATTTTCAAGTTCGTAGGATAATTTTTCGATATACGTTACGTTTTAAATTTTACGGTTGCGTTTCCGTTTTTACGTTTTTCATTTCGGTGCATAATTAGCTTGTAATCTTTGCATATTTCATACTTGTTTGTAATTACGTGAACTATTTGATTGCTATTTTTCACTTTCTCACTTTTCAAATCACGATTTCACGAATCGATATTTTCGATTCCATTCGCCTTCGTTGGAAAACGACTCGGGTGATCCGTATTTTACGCGGATCACTTCGATACTATACTATAATTATTATAATTGGTTTTCAGACGAATCAATTTTTGGCGCCGTTGCCGGGGAAGGCCGAAGTGAATTTTTGAATATCATTTTTGAAAATCGTGTTTTGTTAAGCCTTCCTCTACTTTGTATATATATTTCTATAAAAATTGAAAAATCAAAAACACTTTTCCTAAAGTGTTTACAAAATACCAAAAATAAAATAAAAGTTACAGCCTCGACCCGATCAAAAGAAAGGGCGTTGTAAACCAAATAAGTCTCGCAATATAACGAAAACGTGAAATTCATTAATTATCGGATTACTTCATTTACTACAACCGATTAAGCGGGAAATACGGAAGCTAAGACATTAAATTGCTAGCTGAAGAGAGAAACACTCTTCTTTCTCGTCCCGTCGCGCGTGGTTTTGAAAGAAACGGTTTTTGATTAACGTAACGTTTCAATAAAAAGAAAAACAAAAGAAATAAAAAGTTTTTTGTGAAAAATATAAAAAAACAAAAAGATTTTCTTTTCTCTTTTCTTTTTCATTTTCTTTTTAATTTTGCTCGTGGTGTATGCACACCCGATCTTCGTTTGAGAGTCTTACATCTCCGTTCTCTAACCCCGAGCGGGTTTTACGACATACGAGTCGGGTTCATTTCCTTGACGACGAGGAGATGAACCAAAACGAACACAACGGACCCCCGCCGATGGGTGGTCCGCAGCACAATGTGATTCCTCCGGTGGGACCACAACCGGCATTTGATCCACGTCCGATGGAAGAACAACTCCAATCACCATTCAATGGTGTGAGGAGAGCTATTGTGATTCCGGACATTAATGCCAATTTTGAGATTAATCACGGATTACTCAATTTGATCACGGGTATATCCTTTCACGGGTTCGATAACGAAGACCCTTATGCTCACATCCGAAATTTCACCGACATCGCTGAGATGATTAGAATGAACCAAGTGCCTCACGATGTGGTGAAATTGAAGTTGTTTCCTTTCTCCTTAAAAGGAGCAGCCCGGACTTGGCTGGAAAAGGAACCGCCTAACTCAATTCACACTTGGAATGACCTTGCTTCCAAGTTTGTGAATCATTTCTATCCTCCCTCTAAAACTTCTAATCTCTGTTCCCAAATCTTTCGATTCCAACAAGCTTTTGATGAATCGTTTAGTGAAGCTTGGGATCGTTTCAAAGATTTGTTGGAAAAATGTCCTAACCATGGGTTTACCGACCTTCAGCAGATTGATACTTTTTATAATGGGTTGTTTTATATTGATCAAGATTCACTCAATTCTGCTGCGGGTGGTAACTTGTTGGCTAGGAATACAAATGATGCCTTCACGATAATTGAAAATAAGGCTCGTGTTAGAATGTCAAGAAATAAGCTTCAAATGCCCAATAATGAGAAAAATAATGATGAAGTGAAAAGTATGATATTGGCCTTAACAAGGAAAGTCGATGCAATGTCTATGGAAAAATCAAGTCATCAACTAAAAACCAATCAATTAATATATCTAAGATTTCTAATACATTTGTGAGATCAACTTTATCATCTTTGGCTTGACATATTTCTTGATGAAAATTTAACATACTTTTCCAAATATCATTCTTTCATATTTGGTACTAAAGCTTTATAAATCATTGTTTTAGCTTTAGTATTTTTACAAAGTTTAAGTTAGTTATCTTGGTTTTCAAAAACTTTTTTCATTGATTTGAAATTACCAAAAGAATTAATATACCAAAGATCTTGATCAATTGATTTCACATAGTTTTCAAAATTACTTTTCCATTCAAATAAGTTTTCTTTTTCAAATAGCGGTGGGTTTTGAATAGGTTGCCTTTCTTTGAGATTTTCAAAATCCATGGATCGATCCAAGTTTTAAAATACATTCTATTTTAAAGAACTTGAGTAACGTAGCTCCTGATGCCAATTGTGGAAAACTAAAAGGGGTGTTGAATAGTTTACCGCTTTTTTGATTCTTATTTAGCTTAAATATCCTTTTAAAAAATTTTACGTTTGCTTAAAGATATAAACACAACTTTATATGTTTGATTCTTTGAAAAGGTTTTTATGTGAATAACAATTCTAACTTTACTTGTTTCATACATTGAAAAGCTTTACTTGTGATGATCCTAACTTTGCTTGTTTTAGTTCTTTGAAAAGCTTTACATTTGTTTCAAGATATAAACACAACTTTACTTGTTTTAATTCTTTTGGAAAGCTTTTATATGTGATTAGCAATTCTAACTAAAAGACAACATGTAATAAGCAAAGATAAAGAAAGAAACGATCAAACCACAACACGATTATTTATCGTGGTTCGGCTACAAGGACTCTTTTTCCTTGCCCTACATCCACGCCCCGAGTTTCCAACTCAAGAGTTATAAGCACTAATCAACAAGCTCCTTTCACCGGCGGAGAAAACCTTTACAACGTCGCTTACACTTTTACCGACACTAAGCTAATGTCGAGTTCTTTTACAAGGGTACAACCACTCACATTCGTCGCTTACACTTTAACCGACACTAAGCTAGATGTCGAGTTCTTTTACATGGGTTCAACCACTCCCGTTCGTCGCTTACACTTATACCGACACAAAGCTAGATGTCGAGTTCTTTTCCAAGGGTACAACCACTCCCGTTAGTTCTTTTACAAGGGTACAACAACTCCCGACACACTATGTATTTTGAGGCCTAAAAGACTAACCGGTCACTTCTACATACATGATACAAATGAAGTATAAAACTACCAAAGCTTATACATGACAAAGCTAACAAGTCTTGCAACTTAGAGTTGAAACTTGTAACTTCTTAGATGAACATGTGAACTCCTTTGCTACATAAGAGAATCACACAAGTTAGTAGCTACTGAGTATAATGAGAGAATATGTGTAAAATATGACTCTAAGTGATGAGGGATTTCTTGCAAGTCCTTTGGTATTTATACCAAAGAAAGTCAGTAGTCTGGCAGACACGGCGGTACTCTCAGAAGGGGTCCGCCCGTGTTCCTCCAGGGGTCTGCCAGAACTGTTCAACCAAACTTACAATAAATCACTCCAAAACAAACAATGTCACATCTACTAAATATTAGTCAACATGCATTGCACCAAACATGGAATACTTCCAAAGTGTGTAAGAACTTCATGGATAGTCAAACACATAAACAAGCAATGTCACATCTACTAATTACTAGTCAACATGCATTGTACCAAACATGGAATACTTCCAAAGTGTGTAAGAACTTCATGGATAGTCAAACACATAAACAAGAAATGTCACATCTACTAAATACTAGTCAACATGCATTGTATCAAACATGGAATACTTCCAAAGTGTGTAAGAACTTCATGGATAGTCAAACACATAAACTTACCATACATGCACATTGATGAGATGTGACACTTTCTTATTAAGGAAATAAAAACCATGTTAAGTTTAAAAAGAAATGTAAAGACTAGTTATACAAGACTTAAACTAAAATGATGTTTTACTACAATCTAAAGTTTGTATTTTGTCATTAACAAAACTTAGCAAAGATCGTTAAAATATAAATAACGTTTTTAGGCGATATTTGTATTAATAGTTGCCTTGTTTGTTTTCTCAGGTTTAACAGGTTATGTATGACAAGAAGATGATTTATATTTCTGGAAGGGAAGCTTTGATTGTTCATTTTCTTGGAGGAAGATCTAACCTTGTTACCACACTATCCACACCGAACGAATCAGGGGAGTATTTGATTTCATTCTTTTACCTATTTCACTTTTACATTCTTTAATTGAACATTGGGGACAATGTTCATCCTAAGTGTAAGGGGAGGGTAAATGATGATATCTAATAGGATACACTGTCACTTGAGTTTGTTTGTTTGATAGTAGGTGTGTAATAAAACTATGAGAAATACTTGTTAGTGTAATTTTAGCGCTAAATTTAAATTTTTTTACAACATTTAGGAGTGAAACTTTAGCCTTAGCAAGCGTCTCATGGATAGGAGTTGTATGACTAGCACAAAACCGTACTATTCAGAAAAATTTTCCACCCAAATATGTGAGGTTCGCCTTTAGATTTGATAGGAAAAGCACTTACTTTTAGTGCTTATGAGTGTACCGGTAGCATTTAGATTCTAGAACTTGCGTTAGTGATGCATCCCGAGACCGCTAGTGAGACTACATTCGTGTGGTAGGATTTGCTACATGATAAGAAGCATTAGGATCACCCTTGTGTTAAACCCGTATTATAATTACTTTACCATTTAAGTCATATTACTTGGCTAGTTAAGTCAATTAATTTTTCCCACATCTTAGCGGTGTACTCATTTTTAGTACACGAAACCCCTAGTACACCCCTCCGAGCCTATCTTTTCGTTTCTAACTTTAAGCATCTTACTCAAAGGAAGAATTTGTTACAACCCACTTAAATGTACACCTAAATCGCCTTAGCCTTCCGTGTATGTGCTCATCTTTAGTGCATTATTGTTATTTGTTTAAACCCTTAGTTAATTATCTAATTGATTACATGGTTGCTAAGTTGAGTCATATCCATGTACATATTGTTTTGGGACGATTGGGACTTATGGGTAAAGTACTAGTGTTATGGACTAATGGGGAAGAACATCTATTATTACCCCCATATGTGCGTTAATCTTAAAAGTACTCCAAGTTTTTTGATTATATTAATTCGAGTCATTAGATTAGTTTATTGTAAAGTATGTAAAATTCAAGTGTAAGGGGAATGTTCATTCCCTATGATGTATTATTTTGGACGGTAGGGTAAGAGTGTATGCAAAAAAAAAAAAAAAAAAAAAAAAAAAAAAAAAAAAAAAAAAACTTATGGACTACCATCCCGTTTCATTCTATATTTGATTTATGTTTTTGTTATTTTTGATTTATTAGCTTAAGTCGATTCTAGTATTGGCTTAGCAACGCCATATTGTACATGTAATTAACCAAGATGATTGACTCGCCACCAGTAAAGATTGCCTATATCCAACAAAGCCGTGTATTCCATATCCCTACACCTAACGTTATAACCTTTTAAAAGACCTCTTTGATAGTTTATCCTAGGTGCTTACGCCAGGTGGTGGAGGTTTGATCCTTTCCCAAGCCCATGGTAATCTATTTTGCTATGACAGGTAGTGAGAGATGTTTTCCATTTCCGTATTGTGATATTTACTTTATTACACCCGAGAGATGTGAGTATCTAAACACTATTTGTGATATGCTAGTGTATGACCTCCGTGCTTGTCTTTGGTCTTTAGTGGAACGATTATTTGTTGTAATTACTTTTATATTAGTGTTAAATGACCCCTAACTTGTATTTTGATTAGAATAAAAGCGCATTTGCTTGAGGACAAACAAATCTCAAGTGTAAGGGTATACGATGAGGCGAAAAATGATCCGTTTTTAGGGGGTCATTTAAGCCCGGAATTGAATTTATTTGATCAAATATTGCCCTAAATCGTTCCTTTTGTGATTTTAGGTACTTTTGGAGTGAATTCTAGAAAAGGAAGCATTTTGGACGTTTTTGGAGCATAAAGGTGAAGAAAATGGCAAAGTCTTAATTCTCCTTGCTGGGAACAGTACCTGACGGCGTCACCAAATTCTACATGACGGAGTCAAGAGTAAAACAAGAGGTGAAGTGGATAGAGTCCATGATGATCCAGAGAGTTTTTACACTAGGGGCATGACGGCGTCACCATAGGCCGTTATGGTCCCATTACACATGACGGCCAGAGAAAATTTGCTCTTGACGGCGTCAGATCTGGATCTAGGCAATCCGATATTATTATGGGCGGCGAGTTGACGACGTCAGATTTCTCTTCTTGACGCCGTCACGTTGGAAAATCTATGTATAGTTTTGTAATTTTCATTCATTAAAAGAGGACAATTAGAGGGATAACTTGGAGAAACCCTAGCACGATTTTATCAGTATTTTCAAGGGTTTTTACCCTTTGAAACCTTTCATGTTCAATTAAGATAAGTATCCTTTCAATTCATTCAATATGTCTTTGTGTTGTTTGAATATATCTTACGCTTGTCTTGATTTTAACATGCTAGGCTAGATCTCTTGTGTGTTTGCTTAGATGTAGTGAAACCTAGATGTTGATTATGGGTTGATTGCTTGTTTATAGTTGTTACGGATGAATGATTTCGATGTTAGGCTTAAGAAAACTGGCAGACTTCCATAGGGTAACTTGCTTGAATGTCTTAAGAAACATGAACCAATGCGTACTAGGTTTTTATGGTTTTATTTAATGCATGAGCGAATTCTAATGGTCCCATGTTAGGAGCTTCTTGCAGGCTCGACATAGGAGTGAAGTAGGAACTTATAGAGTTGGGGAAGTACATACGCCACCCCACGAATGATATTAAGGAATATAACTCGTCATCCATGCAACTATAACAAACTATCAACCTGTAAAAGATATCTAGGGAGTAATGAAACCTAAGTAAACACAATTTTCCCATTTATTGTTCACACCACTAGTTTAATTAGCTTTATTTACATTTTTGTTATTATATTTTGATTGCATCTTTAGTTATTGGGTTAGTTGATTAGCAACTAATTCCGCCCACTCTTCCAAAACCCGAGATTTTAATTGCTTTTATAAAAATATAAAAATACAAAAAGAATCATCCCTCACCTCTAGACTTAATTTTCAGGCTTTCTAATCCTAGCGACACTATTTCTGAGTTGAACGATCAATCCCCCTGTACTTGTCACTATACTATACTACAACGATCAGGTACACTGCCTGGTGGGGGTTGTAAGCTTCTCGAGATCCCTTGAGAGGTAAAGCCTGGTGCAATTCCCATGCATCAGCTGCGACCTGAGATACAAAGTCAGTTAATTCCAGCTACGACGTCGCTGACTGGCTTCACAGGAGAAAAGATATGGCCTATGGGGCAATTACGCTTACTTGTAGTCGTTGGTGATGAACAACACTCTACAACAACCTGGATAAATTTCATGATAATCAAGTCTCCTTCACCATACAACGGCATCATTGGGAGACCTGGAATATCGTCCATGCGCGCTGTACCATCCACAGCACATGGGATGCTCAAATTCCTAGTAGAAGGGGGCATTGTGACCCTCTACAATACTATTGTGCCGCCTAAAGAATGCAACACAGTAACCAGTGAAGTGGAGAGTGTTCCAGAACAGCGCGCATCTAAAATACCAAACCTAAAGGTTGCCATTCACCCTAATTACCCAGATCAACAAATATCAATTGGAGGGTCTCTATCTGACGAAGGCAAAGCAGCTGTGTGCGCACTCTTGCAAAATAACCTAGATATCTTTGCATGGGAACCAAAGCACATGACTGGAGTACCACGATCTGTCACGGAGCACAAGCTACGAATCCGACAAGGATTTCCTCCAATACGACAAAAAAAGCGCGGCCAAGCCCCAGATCGCGCAAAAGCCATCTTGGAAGAAGTACACAAACTGGTAGACGCAGGCATCATGCAGGAAGTCTATTACCATGACTGGCTTTCCAATCCAGTAATGGTAAAAAAAAGTGATGGAAGTTGGAAATTGTGCGTAGACTTACTGATCTTAATAAAGCATGTCCACAGGACTGTTACCAGCTACCAGAAATAGACTAGAAGATATAATCTCTATGTGGATATCCCTTTAAATGTTTCCTGGACGCATACAAGGGTACCATCAAATTCAGATGGCTGAGGAAGATGAAGAAAAATTAGCTTTCCACACAAGTCAAGGGGTCTATTGCTACACAAAAATGCCCTTTGGTCTAAAGAACGCGGGAGCAACATACCAGAGATTGGTGGACATGGCCTTTGAAAAGCAAGTAGGTCGCAACCTGGAAGTTTATGTCGATGACCTTGTTATAAAGAGTCATACTGAGGAGGAATTGGTGCGCGACATCGAGGAGACATTCAAAACACTGGGAAAGATAAATATGAAGTTGAATCCCAAAAAGTGCATTTTTGGCGCGACAAAAGGTATGTTCCTTGGATATCTAATAGAACCTGATGACATCAAGCCTTGTCTAGAAAAGACAAAAGCTGTCATAGATCTCCCTTCACCGCGCACATTGAAAGAAGTCTAGTCATTAAACGGAAAGCTAGCCGGGCTAAACCGTTTTTTGTCCAAATCAGCAGACAAGTCACTCCCTCTCTTTAAGACACTCACAAAGTGCACAAAAAAGGGAGACTTTCGTTGGACTAAGGAGGCGGAGGAAGCCTTCCAACAACTTAAGCAACATCTTGCAACGCTTCCCAAACTTGTCGCACCCCGACCAGGGGAAGAATTGATCATGTACTTATCTACAACTCATGGAGCAGTCAGCGCGGTATTATTGACAGATAGGAATTCCGTTCAAACACCCATATACTTTATGAGCAAAGCACTCAAGAAGACAGAGACTAACTATAATGCTATGGAAAAGCTGGTCCTAGCTTTAGTATTTGCAGCTAAAAGACTGTGCAGATACTTTCAGGCGCACCCAATAGCTGTCATAACGGACCAGCCTATCAAACAAGTTATCTCTAAACCTGACGCATCAGGACGGCTACAAAAATGGAGCGTGTTGTTGAACGAGTATAACATCTCGTATAGACCACGCACTGCAATTAAGGGGCAGATATTAGTCGACTTTATTGTTGAGAAGCCAGATACCGATACTCCACCTTCAATAAGCAAGGTAGAATTACAAGAACCATGGGTTCTATTCACAGACAGATCCTCGTGCGTGGATGGATCAGGCGCAGGCCTTATCCTCACTAATCCAGATGGAGTGGAATTCACTTACGCACTGCGCTTCGAATTCACAGCCACAAATAATGAGGCAGAATATGAAGCCCTACTTGCTGGACTACGCATTGCAACTCAAATGGGTGTACGTAACCTAGAGGCAAATGTAGATTCCAAGCTGGTAGCCAATCACATGCTAGGGGAATATGAAGCCAAGGATGAACACATGGTCCAATACCTTGAAAAAAACCAAGTCTCTAATTCAGAATTTTGATAGGTTTACCATCAAACAAGTCCCTAGAGGAGAAAACAGGAAAGATGACGCGCTTAGCAAGATCGCATCTACAAGCTTTGCGCACCTATCGAAACAGGTATTGGTGGAAACTCTGAAAGACAAATCAATCTCGGAGATGGAAGTATCCACGGTGATAGAAGAACAGGATCCTACGTGGATGACACCTATCATTGAATTTATAAGCAAATGAATCTTACCACAAGATCAAAAGCACGCTCGTAGGATACGGCGCACAGCGTAGAGATTTAAACTCCGAGATGGGGTCGTCCTATATCGACGTTCATTCCTACAACCATGGCTCTAGTGCGTTGGACCTCTCCAGGCAGATTACGTACTCCGAGAGATTCACGCTGGCTCATGCAGCATGCACTCAGGACCACGGTCTATAGTGGCGCGCGCCCTGCGGTTAGGATACTAACGGCCTACTGTGCACCGCGACGCGTGAGACATGATAAAGAAATGCAGCGATTGCCAAGTCCACAGAACAATTCCGCGCCGACCACAACAAGAGCTAACCCCCATTACGTCACCATGGCCATTCTATAAATGGGGCATTGATATTGCAGGCCCTTTTCCGGTTGCAGCGGGAGGGCTAAAATTCCTCATTATAGCTATAGATTATTTTACTAAGTGGATTGAGGCAAAAGCAGTGGCAAGCATCACCGGCAACCAAGTCAAATGCTTCGTGTGGGACAACATTGTGTGTCGCTTTGGATTACCTGGAGAGATTATTTCGGACAATGGAAAAAAATTATGTGACAACCCGTTCAAAGACTGGTGCGCACAATTAAACATTACATAACACTTTGCTTCAGTTAAGCACCCACAAACCAATGGCTTGGTTGAACGCGCGAATCGCAGTCTGGGCGAAGGAATAAAAGCACGCCTTGACAAACATAAAGGAAGATGGGTAGATGAATTGTCACATGTTCTATGGGCGCATCACACGACAATAAAAACCAGTACTGGAGACACACCATTCTCTCTTGTCTATGGGACAGAAGCTGTCATACCAGCCGAGATTGGAATGCCAACTATCCGCATAGCAGAAATAAATGTCACAACGAATGACGATGAGCGGCGCATAGACTTGGATCTGTTGGAAGAAATGAGCGAAAGCGCAGCTATATGTGAAGCAAAGGCTAAGTCAAAAATGAAGAAATATTATGACGCAAAAGTCAAACACACTTCTTTCAGGCCAGGAGATTTCATATACCGCGCCAATGATGCAAGCCACGCAGAAGACGCAGGCAAACTTGGACCTAAATAGGAAGGACCCTATGAGGTCACAGACGCACTAGGCAATGGTGCATACAAGTTGCGCGATATGGAAGGCCATGAGCTAGCACGCACTTGGAACATTTGCAACCTCAAGAGATGTTATCTTTAGGAAAGGCTACGGCCCACGCACAGACAACTCTGCACTTTAGTACGCGCTCAATAAATGCCTGTGTATTTGAATTTTCTTTTTTAGGAATTGTCTTTTATTTTCAAAAACTTGCAAGTATTAATAAAACGTTGTGGTTTCTAGCTAATTCCATAACACATTTAACTTTATTGCTTACATTCTTACTTATGTCTCAATATTGTTATTCTATATTTTGCCCACATGGCGTGCATGCACTTACTAAGACCTACGACGGCAGAAAGGATGAGTAAACATACTAACTAACTCGTTGAGTAAGAGGGTTGCAAATCCATCAACATTGGATCACGTATCCTTGCTAAGCACCTTACTTTCAAGACGTTGAAGTAAGTTTAAAGTGCGCATCCCACGATGGGTACGCAACATAACGTACACTGTACATGTTTAGCAATCGACGAGCCAAGACTCTTGGTCATTTAATATAGTCTTTGCAAAACAACGCAAGTCTATCTTCACACTTATGATTTTTTAAGTTATGCACTTAATATAAGTCATTTTAAGTATGTCACAGTTTCAATTTGACTCTTGGATGATCTTTTACACAAAAGAAAACAATCTAAGTACAAATAATAAGGCGTACGAAAAAAGATAAAAATTATTATTCATAAGAACCATGAGCTTATACATGTTATAACTACAAAAATCCATAAGACATCTAGATGCTATGTGCACGCCTATGGCTTGAGCTACTAGCTGTAGACGCCAACTCCCCAGCCTCACTCAGCCTTCTTAAAAGGCTACTATCCTCCTGAGACACCGTTGGTACGCTAACGGGAATCCCATCAGACCTGGGGAGATGGGCTGCGCCAACACCGCAAAAAATGGCCTTCCCCTTCACGCCCTTCTTATGTGCAGCCCTTGTCTCATGCGCCTCTAAGCAGTTCGTCAAGGAAATCTCCTTCTCAAGAGCGAAGGGATTGATCATATGACGGGGACGGGCAAAGACAGGCACCTTCAACTGCGACTCATCTGGCTTCAAGAAGAAGTCAGGGTGCGCCTCCACATCTTCAGCTATGTGTTTGGCCAAAGTCAATCCCAACATGATCACACTTATAGGATAATCCTGATCACGCTCTAAGCGGGCGATATGAGGAAAGTCGAAGACCTTCATCTTTTCCATGGCCTCCACCAGCTCATCAAAAGCATCCGCCCTATACCCAGGAACTTCTGCAAGCGGCACAGTCAACATTTTGCTCTCATGAAGCTCCTCCGCAGCCTGGGCCTTGCCACGTGCTATGGCGCACTCCACGACCTTCCCAAAGGCCTCTACAACCTCCTAGGACTCCAGCGTGCCCATGGCAGCCAAGCGCAGACCATGGCTGATCAACCACCTGCACATGCAACAACGCACGCGTTAGAAGATAAAGAGCATTAAGGAACATAGCGATAAACAAAGAATTAAAAAAAAGACACATACCTGCGCTCAGAAATCGTAGACATAAGATGAGGATATAACTCCTCATCGTACTCTATACTCAGCTTACGCAGCTTACTCTCCTGCACCTTCAGAGCACCCTCCACACGCTCGCGAAGTTCATCAAGGTGAGCGAAGTGCTCGGTTTTCTTTTCTTGAAGGTACTTTAAACCCCAACAGAAGTTAGCCCTGTACTGATGAATCTCACCGCGCTCTCGCTTTACCTCAGCCATCAAAGACAGCTTCTTATCTGCGAGCCTCCTAGCATATGCAGATGTAGACTCTACATCTGCTCGCGCATCAGCCAACTACTCCCTAAGCAGAGCAATCTCCTCATCCTTCTGAGCGAGACTGCTACCTTCACCAACATACCGCGCCTTCAGCTGAGTAACCAACTCAGCCTGACGCTCAGCAGTAGCGCACAACTCTTCCATCAGCTGTTGCGCAGACATCTCTTCACTTGCTCTCACCGGCTCCTCCACATAAGCATGAGCAGCCTGGGGTGGCACTGACCCCTCAGCAAACGCTGCATCACCCCCTGCAGCACTGTCACTATACGCAAACATAAAGAAGTCAAGGAATGGCACTGCGTAAAACACGTATAAATATAAATACTCAAATGAAGGTTACTTACGTAGGAGGAAAAGTCTCAGCATTCTCCTGCGCAGCAACAGACGATGGCATCTCCTCCTCTGTGGACTCATCCACAATGATGGTATGACGTCTGCGCTTGGAGGTACCCTCACCACCATCATCAGTGGCTTTACACTTCGCACCTTGGCGCTCCTCTTCAGAGTCAGTATCCACTTGAGGATCCCAGCACTAGTGGACAACTCAGCGCGCACAAGCTCAGGCGCCACCACTCCCTGCGCAGGCACAGTCTGCACTGGTGTAGCATTCACAATAGGTTATGATGCATCAGAAGACTCTTCTCGTGCAAGCTCCAGCAGGTGCCCAACAGTAGCCTCCAAAATGGGCACTTCACCTTCCCTCAGAGAGCGCACGCCCACAGTCACCTGCGCAGGCTTTGCTAACTTCACCACGGCAAATAGATCCATCTCTGCGCAACACATGAACGAACAAGAAAAGAGCAAGTTAGTGGATAAAATCAATATATAAAAGGAAGCTTACATTGTAAACGCGGGGATAAGAAAGGACAAGCACCCACCCCGGCCGTTTCCATACAAAAACGTTGGCACTTCATCACTTCCCCCGAAGTAGTTGCGGCTCATCCCCATGTGCACCAAGAACTCCTCGGGATAGGAGTTGATTGGGTTGCGGTTCTCATTAATGATCTCCGCATCCTCCACGCTGTACGTACCGGGATCTGGGCGCTCATCCTTTAGAAGCCCTCCTTGAGTGTAAAATCCAGAGAGCGTGGTGAATACCTTATCATCTATAAAAAAAAACCTTTCCCTCCAACCCCTCAGGGCGTCTATTTTATCAGTATAACACTGATAGCGCCCTGGGCGCTTGGAAAATGTCACCCACCCGTTCGACCACGACGTGTGGTAGAACGCGCGGAAAAGGTTGATAGTAGGCCTCACTACGAGTAAATGACAGTTTACCTCGAAATTCGTTATTTTCGCCGCACCTATACAGTGCAGCTGCGAAATATGCAAGCGGTAAAAGTTGAGCACGTCGCTCAAAATTAAGGATATAGGCACGCGCTGGTTTGCGAACTCAAAAAAGCGCGTGTATACCCCTATTTTCCCCTCAGGGAAATCCGCGATGCATGCATCGGCATCCGGTAATTCCGGATGCACATCGAGAGGGATGTAATAGTCGGAGGTGAACTGACGAAGTTCATCCTCGTCCATCTCAGAACGGAACTCTTCTAACTGACGGACCATTTTTTAGTGCGCACGTGTAATTACCTCTCGAAGATATTAGTTTTTTTTAAGAAGGATTTAAAGGGAAATGGCGTTTTTTCACTGTGGTTATAACAGTGAAATGGGAGCCCTTTATATAGGGTTTTCCCCTTGCCTCGGATGAGTGACACGTGGATCCCACTATCTCTATCGTATGGCTAGAATACCATGAGGTACAAGCACTTTTTCACGTTTTCTGAAGGACACGTGGATGACCTCCCCATTTACCGAGGTATTTTTGAGATGTTTTGGGACTAGATACATAGTTCTAACTTTTGGCGGTGAATATATTGAACTTTCCCGCCACGCTTCCCGCTGATATTATTAGTCTAGTATACGCGGCTACAACCCGCGCACACTAGACTGGGGGGACATGATGACGTATAGTCTATATTCGGGTCACAAACCCAAAATAATAAACATTACTAACGCCCAAGCCCACCACGAGTGGGCTATCATAACAATGACTAGGGCCAGTAGGTTAACGGTTTGGGCTCACGAAAGCCCAAACCAAAGTTATTTAAGGTTTGGATATAGATATCTCCTATTTAAGAGATATATATCAAACCGGATATATATCGAAGAGTAAGGAGCACGTATCCAATAAGGATTACGTGCCTATATAAACAAAACCATAACTCTCGTTAAAGGTACGACTTCACAACCCTAACTCTTCTACATACCCTAAAACCGGTTACTTACTCTCACGCCGGAGGATAATCATGGGAGACAATCCCACAATAAGCCTAACAGTGTTTGTTTGCTTTCTTAGTGCGCAGGTCTCAAGCATTAAGGTCTAATTGGTACGAGGACAGGGATCTAAACAAGGAACGCCCAACTTTTGTATCAACAATATATGAGCAAAAATTTATTTATGTAAGTTGAAGTATTAAAGTAAAAGTTAGATAAAACTGAAGTTAATTAATTAATAAAAATATGATGTAAGACCGAAATATTGCAATCTATATAAATGGAAAACCTGGTGATCCGACAGTCAACGGGTTAAACCAATGACCTGACCGGATCGATTCAAGACTCTGTTTTTAAAATATCGTTGTTTCTCAGCAGAACTCCCGTCAACTCTAACTGAAACCACACCCGTGTCCTTAATATAGGTAATTGCCTACATTCTCTTTGAAAAAAGTTTACAAAATGTACAGTTCAGTCCCTGCAGCAAGCCCCTAATACAGTTCAGTCCCTGTCTTTACCCTTTTTTACAAAGGAAAGTATGTAACTTGGCTACTTTATAAAGTAGGCATCATATCACCTAGATAATATGGAGTATAGAGTAGTTTGGGAAAAAAAATTGAATTTTTTTTAATAAAGTAAAGCAACCAAGTAGCCAACACCCAACACCCAATAGTTTATATTCTTCTAAAAATAAATCTATCTTAACCGGTCAACTATCACACACCCACGTGGTGTGATGTGACACAACCAAACAACAAATATATAAAATTATTTTTTTCACTTAATTCTCTTCACTCTTTAGTGTGTCTTCTACCTCCCACCATTGTTAAAAAAAAAAGCTTCAATATTCCAAACATGGCGTTTTTGTGCTCATTTTCTTCAATATTTCAAAAAATAAAACCTGCACTTCAAAAAATTCTCTAAAACTTAATTTTGACTTTCAAATTAGAAGAGGGCAGACAATTTCTAAGGGGGAAATTCAACATTAATATATCAAAAAATTTACAATATATTTTTTTGGGTTAGGGGGCATGATACGACCCGTTAAGGTTGTATCGGGATAGGGCACCACTTCAAACGGGCGCGAGCTCCTTATGAAGAGAAGAAGAGAAAACTAGACATATTTTTATTTGACAAAAGCTTAAATGATTTCATTGATTACAATTGCTTAAATAGACACGATGGGATAATCCTAGATAGACTCAAACACTTACCTAAAATGACTCAAACATATCCTAATAAAACATAAAACATATGATAGTTATCCTAACATGATATTCTTGTACCAACAGTAGGCGTATCATTCCCCACTCCTTCGAAAATCACCTTGTCCTCAAGGTGTTGCTTTAAACGATCATGATTCCCGGATCCCATGTTCTTCTTTGAATCCCTTTTGATGACACGAAGTACATGTAGTAGTCATGAAATTGTTTTTCAAGTTCTTCCCGAAGATATGCAGTATTATACGACCCAATGAAAGCACCAGTTGATACGACCCGTTAAGGTTGTATCGGGATAGGGCACCACTTCAAGCGGGCGCGAGCTCCTTATGAAGAGAAGAAGAGAAAACCAGACATATTTTTATTTGACAAAAGCTTAAATGATTTTATTGATTACAATTGCTTAAATAGACATGATGAGATAATCCTAGATAGACTCAAACACTTATCCTAAAACGACTCAAACATATCCTAATAAAACATAAAACATATGATAGTTATCCTAACACGATATTCTTGTACCAACAGTAGGCGTATCAGGGCACTTGCCCACCCACCCCCTGGCTCCGCCTATTGATGGGTATAGCACCTATAAATCACACCCACAACCTCAACACTTTTAAGGTGATACGTTCTCATGAACAAAAATCACACCGGGTCACCAACCAATTGAATGTTCTTCCAACCTAAAATCATACATACAATTACTTCACATAAATTGAATAAATTATCCCCTTTTTAGAGCGACATGGCTGAATCATAATTCAACATCCCTCTATCCTATCCCTTTACAGAAATGAATGTTAAATGTTTCACTCACGAGCCAAAAAATTGTCTTAGATTATATATACAGGTTGTAAGACTGTCAAAATCATTACAGTGGTAATCAGAAACATGATTTGTAATGTACACGATATTTCAAAATTACTGCCTCTAGTAAACTAGTGATTTGATTTTTCTCGTTTCTATTATCTCTACATCGATTGCAAACTAAATTGATTCAAAACCACATGTCCAAATTTATACTTTATGCAGAATTTGGAGGCGCTTCCTAATAACAACTTCAAACAGAAATGATCAACAATCTTTAACTTGCAGCATGGGAATTAATCTCCAAGCAATAAACATATTTGATGAAACAAAACTTAGGAGTAGTAGCCTACAACTTTACACTTATACTCATCTATTTTTGTCTGAGACGAGTTGTTACCCAAAAATACGAAAATTAGTTACAAACTTAGGAGCCATGTCACCTCAACACCAACCAACAAACATGTCTAATATTTCCGGGTCAAACTAAAACAAAAGTTATTAGCAATCGAAATTTTAAAAGATTAAATCTAAACTCGTTTATCCAATGACCCGGATTTAATCCTCAATTCGGCAATTCCAAAACCCAAACAATCAACTAACCTACTAACTTTTGGATCAGTATAAACTGAAAGTCATGGATACGCTGCAAAAACTTATCGTCTTTTATGAATGTAGTATGAGTGGAACATGAAGCATAACCCAAATGTAACACCCCAATGCCAAATAGAAAACTAGTCTAATAACCTCGAAATCAACTTAAAACAATTAAAAGTTATTAGCAGCCTACAACTTGTTTTTATTAAGAGGTTTGAGTCTGAATCTCACTATCACATGTGTCTTTTAAAAGGTGACTGAATCCGAATCATATAATGTTGTTTGCTTTTTGTTTTTGTATAACATTTAGATGGTGTAAATTGCTGGTTCTTACGAAATAAGTTGTAACATTTAATATAATCTCCAACTATGAAACCCCAACCATAAACCAGCCAAATAACCCCCAACATACATTTCACATCCTCCCTCACCATCTCCACAACCACAGCCTCAGCAGAACTTCCACCAACTCTAAATAAAACCCATACATGCGTACTTGATCCATCTTTATGAACAAAGGAGGTAGTGGCTTGGATCAGTTACACAAGGCTTGTTTCGGGCTCATCATTGTATTCTCAGTTGTGCCACTTATTTTCTAACTTTACTCTTAAATTTAGTCTATTGTCAACATGATCACTACTTTATACTATCACATTAACTAATCATTTTAGCTAAGACAATCACCGATAACACATCTCAAAAAATCATAAAAAAAAACCTATGAAAATTAAGCTATCACACAAAAAAATACTTCGATAACTTAAGGAAAAAAAATGTTTAATAACTCAAATTAAAATTCATCTAAAGTATAATGAATTTTTGTGCGATTTGCCACTCATTTGAAATATAATTTTGATGTGATGCCATTCACCTCACTATTTATGTTGCATTTTTAGGTGTGTGAATAAAAATTATTTGCTATATGCATCGGGTATCACGAGATTCGCACAAAAGATTTAGAGAATCACTTTGGTTCTTAGACACAACATACCAAAGCAAATACACATATTTGTTGTGGTTAGTTTCTTCAAGAGATCAAATATGCCATATTAACCCAACCGAAAGTTTAGTTACTTTCGATTAATGGTGGTGTTGAGATGAGCAAACACAATGATTAGAAAACACTTGTGTCTACGGGTTATTTAGCAAGGAAACAGGTTGATGGTTGAGGTGAACGGACCTATGCGCTATCAATGGGACCCTCGTCGTGGCGGTGTCAAGTTAGGAGAACTAGTGTGCACTCCGTACCTAATGTAGTTCTGAGCTAAAACGTAAATTAACCATTTACACTCAAGTAAATCATAACTACATAAAATAAATGATGACAATAAAAATCACTACATTTTACATCAAACGTAACTTGGTAATCATTCTTATAAGAGAGTTTTTAATGCCTACGTATTTATCCTAATAACCATGATAAATCATATATTTTTTGCTAACCCGTAGAGCATCCAATCTGACCATGCCAAAAAAGATATATGATGATGATGTACATCTTTAACAAACAAGTGATAACGTAAGAGGTTCCAAGGTGTTCCAAGGACCCACATCCGAACGACATAAATGCGGACGAAGATCAAAGTTGACTTATAGTAAGTGACAAGAACTACATGGCAAAAGTATATACTCTTTTACCCAGCAGTCACTAACGAGAACCGAGCATGCGCCACCTACCCGCTATCACGGGATATGGTCTCCCACATGACCATGGCTTACGTGGCACCTTGGTCTGGCATAACTCGGGTGCCTCATCTTTCCATGACGACATCAAGACAGTAATTAGGGTAATATAAATACAACTAACTTTGGTTGATTCATTTAACACATAGCATTTACTACACTTCACTTGCTATATATATTCCTTGTCCTTTGTCGGTTACCCAATCTTAGGGTATGTTTGTTGAAACATAGCCGTAGCAGTAAGCAATTAGTAGTGGTAGTTGGCAAATGCTGTTTGTTTAATTAAAAATGTGTGGTAACTTAGTTGTAGCTCTATTTATAACGTGTAAAATGACGTAAAAAGACGTATACATATTAAAATAAATTCTACTTAAAAATTTTGAGGGTATATATGTAACTTAATAAGCGTTATTCTACTTAAAAAATTTGAGGGTATATATGTAACTTAATAAGCATAACGCTGGCAACATGATTCTAATGCTTTCTCATGAAGCGTTTTGAAAAGAAGCAATTACAAAAAATGCGAAAGCTAGTTGCTTGTTGCAAAACAAGCTTTGCGTTTAAAACATTAGTTGCTAGTCGCTCCAAAATACTCTAAAATACTTGTTGCCAAGCATGACCTTACTCTTACTTCGAAGCTTGGTCTCAGGACAAAACTCAAAACGAGGCTAACAACAAGGCAATTGAAGGACCAAGTAGTCCCAATACCGAAGAGCATATTATTACTTCTACACAAAGTATGTGGTGTAACTAAATATTCTTTTGAGCTAGGAAAACTCTTGTGAATCGATGTATCATACAATAATGATGGTCATGGGCTCATGGTACATAGAAATCAAACCCACAACCTTGACACTTTTTAAGGTGTTAGATTCCTATGGACGAAAATCACTCCAGCTGATTGAAGGTTCCCTCAACCTAAAACATGCAAACGATTTCCCACATAAACTGAACAAATTTCTCCCTTTTTGGATAAAAAAAGTGTAGATTGGCAGGGACACCTCAACCCTGTGTACCATAATGGTACTCATCAACCCTACCCAGGAAAGGTTTGATGCCTGTGAAATACCTTCACCCAATACCCAACCATGCTTGCGGAACGAAATCGAACTCGCGTCCTTTAGTTGGATCAAGACATCACATGGTTGGGCCTAGGCTTCTAACATAGATGGTTGATATCATTAGAGCTTGTGGTCCCCATGTGAGGACTTCCCGGTTGGTCACCCAACCCGGTACTACTCTCACCTAAGCTCGCTTAACTTAATAAGCTTCACCCAGTGGACCACAAAGCCCCATGATAAATTTCTCCCTAAGCTCGCTTAACTTAATAAGCTTCACCCAGTGGACCACAAAGCCCCATGATAAATTTCTCCTTTTTTGGAGTAACTGACATTGCTTATTAATAATTCTTCATCCCACGATTTATGATTCGATCTTCTTTTTCGTGAAGATAAATGAATGTTAACTCGCATGCCATAAATCTTGTGTCTTATACAAGTTTCGAAACTACAAGTCATTGAAGTAGTAATCTAAAGGGAAAATACCATCAAAATGTATTAAACTTGTCACAATTTTCAATTCTATCTACTAATCTTTTTTTTTCTAAACAATTACTAAACTCTTTAAAACTGTCTATTTTGTGTACCCGATGGCTGCCCCTATTGCCCTTGTCACATAGATAATACACGATGGAAATTTTTTTTTACAACCGTCTATTGTGGTCCAAGTGGACATTCCACTAATATATTTCTTACAAAAATCCCCGATTTGGACCACACTCTCCCCAATTTCCGACACAAACCCTAATCCCCAAGTTGGACCACTTGCTCGATTGAGTTTCGTTTTCAGTGTTTGAGTTATAATATTCCATGCAACAGGTACAATATATGATATACTATTAGTTACCCACCTTGAATTGTGCAAATTTCTTGTTTTTTATGTAATTTTTTTAGGGTTATGTTCAAACAATACTATTCATATAAAAAAATAGTTTAATTTAGGGTTTTGTGTTATGTTATGCAGGATGTCATCTTCGTTGTCATCCTATTTGGTGTTTGATGTACATTTTGGTGGTACATTTGAGTTCACTCCACTCAGGTATGTAAATGGGGTTGTTGGTGGATGGACTGTTAAAAAGGACAACAAACTCGACTTTAAAGCTGTTTGTAATCATTTAAGAAAACGGACAGATGACCCCCTTTATCAGTTGTTCTTTAGGCTGCCAGAATGTGAACTTGACAAGGGTTTGAAAATAATAGAGAATGACAAAGATTTGTCTTCTATGTATGCATTTGCTGAATCTTATGGGCTTATACATGTGTACATAGCACATGGGCCTCAGGAGTTAGAGCCATTTTACACTGAGAACATGACTGTGTATGTTTCTGATGATGAGGTTGAGTCTAGGAAAAAACCAGTAAAAGATGTTGGTAATATGAGTGTAGATGAGTTAATTGCTTGGGCTGAGGAGGAAGCAACTAGGACTAAGCAACTTGATAATAGTTTAAGAAATGGTCATAGTGGCAGTGTCAGTCCTTATCAGGGTAGTGGGACTCTAGATAAGGGTAGTGGTACTCAAAATAAGGGTCATGGGTCTGTTGGTCAGTGTAAAGTGACTGTGGACAAAGGAAAAGCCATCATGGTACATGAAGCTAAGAAAGGTCAAATTAGAAAGGATCCTAGGAAGAGGAATGTTGGAATCGTAATAAATGAAAATGTGAACCTTTCATTATATGATTATAGTGATTCTGATAGTGACATAGATTTGCAACAAAAGTTTGAGGTACCTCAAGACTATGATTCTAATAGTGAGTACTCTGACAAGTCTGTAGACTATCTATCAGAGGGTGAGGATGAGCTCATTTCACTTAGGAAAAGAAAGACTGAGGCAAAACTTAACCCTACACCAACTAAGCCATACACTAACACAGAGGAGCATCCTTGTCCTAGACCAACCAGGGTGTATGATGTAGCTGAGACTGACATTGTTAGAGATCATCAAGAGTATATGGATAACTTGATGTATCAGTTGAGATAAGGTGATGATGGGTTGACAGATCCTTTTACTATCTTGGAGGCCAATGATGACAAGTATCCATTTCATGATAACCAGACCCATTGGAAGTTGAGAAAACCTCAGGTACACTTTATGCCTTGTGAACATTATACTAATATTACTTACAACCAAATTGTGTACTAAATATCTTGTTATCATTTGACAGGTTGGTGAAAAGTACATTAATGCAGAACAGTTCAAGGAATGCTTAACTTTTTATGGTCTGGCAAATGGATACTCATTGTGGTTCTATAGAAGCTCAACTGAACAGGTAATTGCCAAGTGTGGTCAAAGACCTAAAACTCTAAAGGATGCAGAGAAAGGTAAGCAAAGGAAGTGGATTAAATATCCAAGTGTTGGTAGGAATGAACATGGTGAATGCCCATTCAGATGCTATGCTAAAAAGATGGTTACAGAAAACTCATTCCAGGTAATCTCTATGACAGACAAGCATACATGTGTTAGGAGTTTTAAGTATGGAAGTTTAGTTAACTACAAGTGGTTAGGCAAACATTTGGGGAACAAGATTAGGCAGAATCCAGATATCAAACTACATGAGATTGCAGACCTTGTGTTGAAAAAGTATAAATGCACTATTAGTCCTGGTCAATGTAGAAATGCCAAACAATATGCTTTGCATGAAGGCCAGGCAACAACTGAGGAACACTATGCTATGATTAGGTCTTATGGTAAGGCAATATTAGATTCAAATGTGGGTTCCACAGTTAAGCTAGGTGTGACTGTTAATCCAGATGAGAAGACATACTTTGATAGGTTCTATTGTCGCTTTAGTGCATTGAAAAATGAATTTATGTTGGATTGTAGGCCTATAATTGCATTAGATGGTTGCTTTTTAAAGAAACCAAATGTAGGTGAAATATTAACTGCAATTGGAAGGGATGGAAACAATCACATATTTCCTATTGCATGGGAAATAGTCAATGTTGAGAATAAGGATAATTGGACATGGTTTTTAGAGTTGCTTGGGGAAGATATTGGCATGCCCAATGGGAATGGACTAACACTTATGTCAGATCAACACAAGGTACATTCACATGTTCATTATCATACTTGTTTTTATTTGATATTTCACTTTCATTGACTATTTGTATGTGCATGGTTTGATTGAGCCTGTGAAAGATGTGATGCCATTGGCTGAGCACAGACAACGTGCTAGGCACATTTATGAGGGTTTCAAAAACAATACAGTGGTGAAGAATTCAGACTATTGTTTTGGGCTGCATCTAAGGCAAGTTATCCTTAGCTTTTCAATAAGATAATGCTAAAAATTAAGAAAGCAAACCCTGGTACACATGAGTATTTACTAAAAAAGATCCTAAAACATGGTCAAGGGCATTCTTTAGGCTAGGTACCAATTGTGAGGCTGTTGAGAATGGTTTTAGTGAGTGTTTCAATTCAGTATTGTTAACTGTGAGAAACAAGCCTTTGATAACCATGTTGGAGTCCATGAGGGTTATTGTAATGGAAAGGTTAAGTACTATGAGGAACATTATGGAAAAATGGGATGGTGGCATTTGCCCAAACATTCAGAAAAGGCTTGAGTACAACAAAGATAATCACAGGTATGTAAATTTTACTTTTGTTTACTCATTTTACTTTTAGAGATACATGTATTTTATAATAACTTATATAATTAATATTAAAATGTAGGTTTTGGCATGTCATTGCTGCTGGGAGGGGGACACATATGAGGTTAGAAATGGTTGTGATGCATTTAGGGTTGATGAGAATGTGGGTACATGCTCATGCAGAATGTGGCAACTGTCAGGTGTCCCATGCTGTCATGCTATAGTTGTTATGTTTAGAATAAACAAGAGACCAGAGGATTATCTCCCAGCTTGTTTTAAGGTAAAAACCAATCATGAAATATACCACCAATACATGAATCCTGTTGGTGGTATGACTTTTTGGCCAGACTCTAGCTAATATTCTAAAGTGTTACCACCAAAACCCAAAAAAATGCCTGTGAGGCCTAGGAAACAAAGAATAAGGGCAGCACATGAAAGGAAAACCCCTAGTAAAGTTTCAAGGTCTGGTGTGGTGATGACATGTAGTAACTGCCAACAAAAAGGTCATAATAGACTATCATGATCTAATGACACTGTTTTGATCCCCCAAAACCACCTGCTAGAAGAGGGAGACCAAGGAAAAACAACAATGTTGAAGCTGCAACAGGTGGTGTTGGAACTAGTAGAACCAACTTAAACCAACATGTAGTACCACCTAGAGCAGCAACTCAAGATACTAGAATTGAGGTTCCATTGGGTAATCCTACTAGTGCAGGTACATCAACTGTGGGTATCAAGAGGTCTTTGTTTCAAATAGGTTCAAGTGCAGGTTTAGTAGGTAAAAGAAGCAGAAAGGTTACTGGTGCTAGCATGGGAGTAAAAGCTACAAAAACAATTGCTTCTACTTCAGGAGCAGTTGGTCAAAGCCAACAACATGCTACACAAGAATTGCAGATAGTCAACATGGGAGAATTTCAGCCATCTACTCAACAATCTCAAGTTAACCAACAAGCTAACAACCAATTCAGAGAAGCACAAGCTGGGAATGTGAGAGCAAGAGGAAACTTTGTTAGACCAAGACAACCTAGTCAAAGGATTTTACAAAAGAAGTTTGCCAAAAGTGTTCAAGGGGCTGGTTCTTCACATGCCAATTCACTACATGTGGATTAACTTTCAATAACATTTTATTAGATTATGTACCAACTTTGAAACTTTGTTAGACCAACTAGCTGTCTTTTGTGTATATGTATGGTGTAAAATGCATCTATGCTACTGTTATTTACAATGGTGTGCACAAATTTGGTCTAGCTTTTTGTGAATCTGTATGTGGTGCACACCATTTATTTGTAGTATGTAATGGACTTATCATTCTCAAATGCTATTAATCTAAGTAGTTCCTGTGTAATCAATGTCAATAGAAGATAGCATATTCATTTTATACAGTGAAAAGGTTCATTACATATGGTTTCAAGATAAGACCAACAACATGATTATTGAAATGGTTCATTACACATTACATATTTTTGCCCTTCTCCTTTCATCACTCTTTGGTCTTTTTTGGTTGCCAAGTTTTGATGCCATTGTCTTGAGCAAATTGTTTGTTAGGCAGCCCTAAAACCTGGACCCTCTTATCACCTTGCATAGTTTTGGATGATTCAGGTTTGATGATAGATTTAGGAGCTTTTTTCTTCCTAGTTTCTTCTTTTGTTCTCACTGACCCAGTATAGGAACTTGGAAAGTAGCCATCCCATCCACTTGATTCACTAGATTCACTACTGCTAATGTTAATGATTTATGGCAAAGAAACAACAAAGAAAGTAAATAAGCTTGTATTAGCATTATAAAACATAAAGGTTAAGAGAAAGAAAATAAAATGTGGAAATGATCAGAACCTTTGCACTTGGAAGTCATTGTGATACTAGCTAAACACAGTTTGTGGGAGGTTCCTGTGTTTTGTTGGTTTATATACACAATGAGAGAAATACTTTACTCTTTAATAAATGGGAAAACCTATTGAAATGTGGCAGTGTAGAAAAAACAGTGCCCAAAAGTGCTTTTGTTGCAGGCATGCAATGTTGCAGTCAATGCCAATACTTTTATGAATTATGCAGCCATGAGAAGAAAGTCATGGTTGCAAATACCAAGGCCTAAACATCCTAGTGATGTTGACAAATGCATTACAGTGGTCTATGAACCAATGTACAACATGGTAACCAACACAATATCAATGGCTATTATGCAATGAATGACTGTTATGCAATATCAATGACAAATGCATTGTGGTCAACCAATATCAATGACTGCTATGCAATGAATCAAAACAACATAGTAACCAACACAAAGAAACAACAAAGAATGTACAACCATAAACATAAATTTCATTAACTTATATTGTTGGTTTCCAAAATACAAGCAAACACCAAATATTACATACCAATAAAACCTACATTTTCCTTAAGCCACAACTAGGTAACCTATTACAAGACAAAGAAACAGCAAACACATACAAACCACACCCATTACCCTGTCATTTGAGTTAATTTTTGCCTTAATACAACCCAAATCATCCTTGACATCATAAAGCAATAACATTTGCTTGTTTGACTGATTTACCATAACCATCTCATTGTTTGAATCAATTGGAATACCTCTTGTTCTGTTGAGGTTCTTCGTGAGTTCCTTGTTCTCCTCATGTAGATCAAAAACCAATTTTTTATAGTAATCACTTGGAAGTTCGTCATCAAGGAATCCATACACATTACACTTCCTCCTTTTATCTCAAATTGGACAACCCTTGAATCGTCTTCCAGGATTTTCAGGAGTCCAAGACACTTGAACAGGAATGGGGTATGGACATTCGCAATGAGTCAAATTGGAGACATCTTGGTGATATCCATGGCGAGAAGTAGCAGAAGATGAAGAAGGCATTTTTTTACAATTAGGGTTAGGGTTTGGTGGCGTTTTTTTTTTTTTAATATGTGAGTGGGGAAGAAGTGGATTTGGGGGAAATGATATATTTGCCCGTTTTTATTAAAAATTTAAATAATAAAAAGTTTCCATGTGATACGGGCAGGCTTATGTGGCAAGGGCATCCATCGGGTACACAAAATAGACCGTTTTAAAGAGTTTAGTAATTGTTTAGAAGAAAAAAAAAAGATTAGTACATAGAATTGAAAATTGTAACAAGTTTAATACATTTTGATGGTATTTTCCCTAATCTGAAACATGATTTGTATTGTACACTAAAATATTGTAATTCTGGACTCTAGTAAACTAGTGATTTGACCTGTCTCGTTTCTATCATCTCTACACCATTTGAATACTAAATTTACTCAGAACCACAATTCATTAATAGATAGGATAGCTATGTAAAAGTAATGCACAAATTGGACCAACTCCAAACAAAAATGATCGGGAATCTGTAACTTAAAACTTGAAAACTAATCTCCAATTACAAACTTTTAACATAAGGCTGTCGCCCAATTAATCAACTGCATCCATAGACTAATAAAATACACACCCAACATAGCAACACGAAAGTTCTATTTCTAAACACCAAGGAATCAACTAGCCCAATAACATTCAGATACTTAAATCAAAGTCATGTCACATGTGTGTAATTGTGTATAACCTAACACTTTAAACTTATCCTCCTTTTAAAATGTAGTAGGATGCAGTTAGTTACACAAAGCACAACCAAAATGTAACACCCAAATGCTAAGCAACAAACTAGTCCAATAACTTTCGCCTCATCTTATAACAAACTAGAAATGCACCTACTTATGCCATGCACTTCACACAATTCAGCAACCTTTTATCTACCATCTTAATTCCTCATATATATATTACCCCTCCCCATCTACGATCTACCTACTTCAACCCCATTTACCTTTTTCAGATCTTACCTTCTTCAACCACATTTGTTTTAAAATTTCCTAACACAAGTATAAAAAACTTCTGCTATATATGGTGGTAATGGTGGTGATGATAATCGCTGGCACCGGCAAGTGGTGGTCCAAAGTTTCTTCAGTTTTAAGACTTAATGAAGATCATATCACACATGCTCAAAACCATCTTTCATTACGGCTTTTACTTTTCGACACAAGTAAACAAGTCTTTCTCTCATTTGTTGAAATAGACGTTCTCGGAATCAAGGTAAGGTCTTAATCTTTTTTATTATAGTTTCAAGTTGCATGTTTTTCTTTATCCTATTTATAATCAGTTTTTTTTACTAGGTTTGGACTTATTTGATTCGTTTAAAGCTTGGTTATGACTTATGGGCCTTTGTAGCTTGCAGCATGTAGAATTTATATCGAATTTAGAAAAAAAAAATATAGAATTTATATCGACTTTTGTAAATATATGGTATACTAATAACCAAATATACAGCAGGCTGAGTATAAGATGGTGAAAAAAACATGTGATGGTTTTTTTCTTCTCGATCACAACTCCATTCTGGATTGCTCTCGGGATCGCGTTGTCAAAGACATACACAGAAAATAGCCCGAGTGCATTGATCATAGTCGGATTACTCAGCGCTTCATCAGCTGGACTACTAATATACATGGCATTAGTCGATCTTGCGGCTGATTTCATGGGTCCGAAGCTTCAAAGGAAGCATTAAACTTCAAATTAAAGCCTACGCCGCTGTCTTGCTTGGTGCTAATGGCATGTCTATAATGGCGAAATGGGCTTAATTTCACTTGTGGTTGGACCTGATTAAAGATACATGAATTTGTGTTTGTTTTAACAAATTGCAAAAGAGGAATAAGTTTAATTACTTTGTAAACGTAATCAAAGTCTCTTTAGAAGCTAAATAAGGAAAATAAAAAAACCAGATTACCAAAACTGGTTTTCTACCTTAGGTAGAACCGGCTCTCTACCTTAGGTAGGGGTATGGTTGTCTACATCTCAACCTCCCCCATACACCGTGGAAGACGGTATTGGAACCCATAACGCGTGGAAGACGGTATTGGGAGTTACTTTTAGTTTACCAAAACTATTAAGAACTGTATTACCACTTGTTAAGTTGAATCTTTTGAGTAGTATAAGTTGAATACACATATCTTCACCATTTTCAATAATAATTGTAAATTTAGAGCTCATCAATATGGTTGTACTAGGCATGCTGACTTGTGCGTTGCACTTTATTGTAATAAGTTGTTGTTAATAGATTTGGTTGCTTAATTTGTTACCGAGAATGTCGATTGACACATATCCTGAATGTTCTTTTATTGAAATTCTAAAACATTTGAAATCTTTTAGATTTCACGTTTGTTACAAGAAAACGTTTTCACTTTGCTCGACTAAAGCCGGCATAAAAGAGGCCTATAACCGTCGGTCTAGAAAGTTAGTAAAATAGATTATTAAATAAAAGTTTATAACAAAATTTTAAAATTAAAAAATGATTGACATGCCTAAAATATGAACCTAAAAATGAGCCTAATCAATTAAATGAGTGACACATGGTTTGCACTACCTCTCTCTCCCATTACATACCATTAATCTTGACATGTATTTCAAGATCGCATAAAATTAGGCACGCCTATCACTCCTCTTTAAAATTTTATCACGTGGAACTCAATTTTTGAATAGAAGATTTTTAATATTTTTATAACTTACTTTTGTGTTTACTCAACTCTCACATTGAATAAAAGATTTTCAATATTTTTATAATACTTTTTTAAGAAAGGTATGCTTATTTCATTCACATGCCTTTGTTTTTAATACTCAACTCTCACATTTGTGTTTACTTCACCCAGTCGATGTGGGATACAGGACTTTTCTGAAGCTTATCTGCTTGAACTTTTTGCCATCTTTGGACATGAGATTTTCAAAACTATTATGATATCAAACTGATTATGTTAAACTCATGCTTTTTATAGAAAAATGTGATTATATTAAACGGGTTTACATTTTGAACCAACCGTGACCAGAATGTATGCACACTGCTTTATGCCCACCTTAAACATATAAGAAAAACTAGCAGACGTGTTGTGGGATCGGGTTAGTCAAGGACATTCAGGAGGCACTACGACAAAGTGTCAAAAGTTAGAAGAGGACTGCATAGCAAGTTAGCAACAATTAATTTATCACAGAAACTCACCAAGGTACTAAGGAGGTAAATCAACTGATGTTGTTTTTCATAGCCAAAACAATCGTTCATGAAGACACTGTGGGATCCAAAAGAATCCCCTCACGTCTTGTCATGTTCGAAAGGATATTAGCTCAACCTAGTTTGCATTAGTATCTACTATATATAACTCATGTCTCACAAACAAATAGGTAAGAATACCCTAATTCATGTCCCACAAAGGTAAAAGAAAGACAATTGTATCTCACAAAAGGAAAACGTAAAAATCTCCTAGTCAACACTCTTATCCTTCTTCAAGTGTTTATTACTACCATACATGCACATCTCCACTCTCACACCCTCACCTATACACACAGAAATACCTCATTTCACCCACAAGGCCATAGTGTCGTTGTTCGATTTCACCCTCCTCATCATCAACCAACGACTCAACCCAAACACCCATTCCTCACATTCATCTCATCCCTTTCACACTCTCCACGACATACACTATCATTATGCTCACTCCGCTTTAGGTACTCTCGTTATATACCAATAAACTAACCGGTCACATTTCTTGAAAAAAAGTAACAAAAGCAACCATGAATTGTGACATATATACTGGGTCATATGAAGTACAAGCCAAAGATTCGAATAAGGTGACGAAAACAACATAAATGATTAGTGGTACTTCAGTATGATCAGAGTAGCAAGATCGACTTTAGCTTCATTAGAGTTATGGTGCAACAGATTCTGAGTCAACGGTTAAGCAACTGTATGTTTGGTGAAGACTGAGGATATTTAACGCATGGTTAACGTCGATAACAACAAAATCAGGTTCACGTTTAAACTTTTTGATCATTGTTTTGGTGGTCTGATGATTAGCTAGTTATACAATAGTAACAGGCTGACTAATGTTACAAACATGTGATAAATAGTTATCGTTGTGGAACTCGATAGTCAGCAAGATGGATCACCATTATATGCTCATCAAACTCATACTAATTCTCGTTATCATTTTCAAAATATCCTTGACTTAGTTTAACTACTCGTACTAAATTAAAACATCACATATAAATTAGAGGTGTTTAAAATAAATTTATCAACTAGGAGGTGTTTCAATAAACTTATCAATAAAGCTTATGGTTTGAGCTTAAATCAAGAAATCTTTTAATAGAACAAAAAAGCAAAGACTTGCGTAGAATTACAATTAATTTGGAAAAAAGGATAAATTTAAAATTGCTATGTGCCTATGTCTTTTGTACGAAAATGTATGTAATTAAACGAAAGGAAACGGTTGTTCAAATCTCTCCAAATTAAGTCAACACGTAAGAAAACAATACGTTTTTATTCAATAAGCTAGATTAGAGTCACATGACCATAATAATAAGATTGATTAAAATGTCATAACTGTAAAAATAGTGAGGTTTGCACATACCAGATTTAAAGTTAAGACAATATTTCAAACATGTGATAATCAAAACAATACGTTTTCATTCAAAGAATCATCTCTCCAAATAAGTCGCAAGTAAGAAAACATCAAAACAATACGTTTTCATTCAATAAGCTAGATTTGGGTCACATAAAAAACAGTAAGGTTTGCACACACCAGATTTATAATTATTGCAATATGGTGAGATTAAACCAAACTGTATTTGGTTCATTTATAGTATTATATAATAAATTGCTTTACTATTTACTTATTCACCGATGTGGGATAAAAAGTAATAAAACCAACAAACTCATTTCACTCACAATGTCATTGTTACTTTTCTCATCATCCTCCACCAAATCACCATATTAGAGTTATGGTGTAACAGATTTTGAGTTAGCCAATAGGGTCATATGAAAGACGTTTTAGAACATGTAAAAGACAAAGTAAGTTTTTTATATGTTCATATGATATGCATAAACTATTATAATAGTTAAATAAAATGAAGAAGTAGAACATTGAAGTACAAAATAAATAAAAGATTGAGAGCATGCAATTGATAAATTTGCAAGTAACGCTTGGCACTTTCATAGTGTTCTTTATACTGTTTATCAATCCATAATTCCATATAAGACAAAGAAAAAACCAAAGCTATTTTTACTTTCTCAAACTTTTGTTTCAAACACCTCCATTCATCCAATGGACACATAGTAATTCTTGTCTAGCATTTTCAAATCTCCATGACTTAGTTAAACTACTCGTACTAAATTAACACATCACATAGAAGTTAGAGGAGTTTGGATAAATTTATCAATAAAGCTTATGGTGTTAGCATAATCCATCTATAAGGGAGTTCATCCCAAAGTAATCATCTATATACAACCTATAATGGAGATTAGCACTTTCTTCCTAATTAATTTTTAAGATTTAAAAGTAAAAAAACACTATTTACAACTATTTAAAGCACAATTACATTTATTCAACACATACAATTAATAATTTTCTTAAATTATTCCCTCACTAAAAAATACAAAGATTTTTAGTTTTGTAATTATTAGTTGCATACGACAACACAAAAATTAACATTATAATTCAAAAAAAAGTGTGAAGTTTTCTATCTGTAACCCTAACCATTAAAAATGTTTTAACAAACTTCTCTATATTCTAAGTACATCCGTGAAATTATTTTATCGTAATAAAATCACATGTCTAAAAATTTAATTAAAAGATACATGCTGCCTCATAACAATATTGAACGTGGCTTTGCCCCGGCGGTACTATTCTTACAACACAAACACGCAGTTGATCAAGACAAAGGAGGACTTTCGAAAAATAAACATGGTTCAACACCAACCGGCTGAAACAAAGGTCACTACGAATAGGTAAACATTGCTTGAGGCTAGTCTTTGGGGAACATCATCCGGTTTAAACCTTTTGAGAAGAATTGCATGCATTTGAGTTAAAACTAGATTGGACCAAAACTATTGAAAAGGGATGAGACTGACAATCCAAACGATCTAAACCAATTTTGTAAGCGAAGCCATGTTGGAAGATACAAACTTAGAATACCCGATGTTAAAGAAAGAAGAGTTTAGTCTTGATACAGAACTAGACCAGATCAATAGGTCTGTCTTCTTTTTTACTTTTAAAAAACTTGATTAAAGAAACAAAAACGAATTCAGCGCAGGTTCTAGTTCAATTTGGGGGTGTCTGAACTCATTTCAATTGTAAAGAATGGGACTTTAAGAAACTTTTTTAGATATGGTTTTGTCCATTTGAATTGAAATTTGAGCATCCATAATCATATAAATTATATCTAGTAGGCTAAAAGCTAATAAAACCTAACCCAATCGTGCGAGTAATTGACTTGATCGTAACCCGATTCTAATGCTTAAACCGAATTTTAATTCGTCACACTAATTAGAAAAATGTGGCATTGTCATATGAACAATCCTCAACTTTATAAAGCAAAATCAGACGAAAATATTTACTATTTGTTCTACCTCGACTAGTATATGCTCATTCAACAAGTTAACATAACATACGCGGATACACTTGTCAAGAAGGATGCAACCCGGAGCAATTTGTTACCAGTTATAACCGGGAGTTCTTGGATATTCATATCACTGTCCTGTGCCCTCCAAAAGCCCAAATCTGTGCATAAAGATAAATGAAATTATTTTAGAATCTCTAGGTTGCTACATATACATATCACAATTCCAGACGAGATGTAAGTTCATGCGATTCGACTAATGACCAAAGTCTATCATAATGGATAACCAAGTAACTGGTAGGAAACTTGCCAAAGGAAGCAAAGGTTGCAAGTTTCATGGGGTGGTGGCAATGGTTGAAATTTTCATTGAAAAGCACAGGGCAAGAAAGAAAATCTGTTACTGTATTTGTTAGCATTACGATGATAGAAATGATCAGCTATTTAACTGTTGTTGGTAAAAGTGAATATTAGCTTTAATTGAATCATGCAGTACATATACAAGATATCTAATAACATGCTTTATAGCATGTTATGCCAACCCGGCTCCCCTATGTACTTATGTTTTACAGACTACAATCGTTTATATGCATTAGATATACTATGATGATAGAAAGTTTGGCTAACCTTGAGACTCGAATCCCAACTTCCTGTGCACAAGCCGCTGCCATCAGCAGACAATCCCAGACAGCTCACACGAGCGTCATGCGAGTTTTGGAGAGTTCCAAGATTTAAAACGACCTGTGTTAAAAAAAACAGCAAATAATTACTCAAATGAACTCATGTTCCACCATCCATACATAAACGATTGCATATAATTTTGTCATGAACTTCAAATGCAACAATAAGAACAAAGTCTTGAATCCAATCAGCATCTTCACTTGTGGTTCCCATGTATATAATGAATGCTATATATTAACTTAATCCAAAATGATATGATAATTACCTCGGCCAAAAGAGTGTCCCATACAAAACAATCACCATTGGAGTAGCTAGCAAAGAGCAGACGTCCTGATATAGAGAAAGCAATAGAAGTCACGCTAGGACTAGGGGTGTTGCTATCGTCTTGCTGTGGAGGGTACACTTGGAGCTGGTGTCCAGTTCTAATGTCAAAAAGTCTGCAAGTTCCGTCTTCTGATCCAGTTCCAAACCTATTTCCATCCGGGAAGAACTTGACAGAATTTACATCCCCTTCATGACCATGAAATGTTCTTACCGCTCGACTTGCAACACGTGTGTCCCAAAGACGGGCAGTTTTATCACATGAGCCAGAAACAAACATTCTTGAGTCAGAGCCATTGATCGATACACTGAAACAATAAACAGCATATACAATGATGATCTAACATTTCATAAGTTAATCTAGAAAGCAAGAAAGGCCAAGAATACAGCACACAGACAAACAGCAGAAAAGTATTTCAAGAAATTAGTTGACTGGCAATAACATTTACATAGTTGAAAGTCGGTCAATTCTGGACTACTGTTAAACCTCCGCTATATATTAAAACTGTACTATGTATACATATTAGTCTTCAGGTATTCGTATTAGTATTTTAGATAATGTAATCGAATTGGAATTAGGCTGGGACTATGCAATTATTGGGTATATCCATAACTTAGATTATTCTGATAATCTGATCTATAAAGGGGTTAAAATAATATTATGGGGTCAAGTTTACTTATGATTAAGAAATTACAAAATCACGAAATCAAATGGGCATCTCCAAAGAGCTACTTACCTCTTGAAAGTCAGTCAATTTACAGTTCTATTTCGTACTTATCACAACATTGACCAAGTTCATAGAGCAACCAAACTAGCAATTAGGTTGTTCACAGTTTATTTACAATTTTACATTGATACTTATGTGCCTACTCAAAGGCAGAAGGTAAAATGAATGCCACAAAACACAAGAAACACTGATATTCATGCCTTGTCTACTCCCCTCTCCCAAAAGCCACAATGAAAATGTGCAAAGTCAAGTGTGAAATTATGATCATCTAATATTTTAGGAAGATTGCTGTTGGCATTAGTTATTTGTAGAATAGGGTTTCATAATTTATCTGGGTTAAATTGCCTGATTTTGCTGATTAGGTTTGTGGTGTATTATCAATTGAGGAGCTGGCTCACAATGCAATATCAGCCCAGTATTCCAAATCTATTTGCTACACAACTACATACATAAACTCTATTCTAAAATCAGGAATAAAAAAAGATCCCAGGTGTCGTTAATAGCAAATCAATTATTTCTTAATAAGCTTAAAAGATATGTTTGGATCAACGAAATACCTCAGAACATCTGCCGTGTGTCCCGATTGAAACTCTCCTCCAAACACAGATGACCTTAAACCTGTAGTTATATCCCATAACACGCATGTCTGATCACCAGAACCGGTTATTAAGCGAGCATCATCATCTGGCACGTACTGACAACATGACACATAACCCTTGTGTCCGCTAAGCATTCTGGAAACTGGTAGATTACCATTATTGTCAAGTGGTGTGCTAAGATTAAATATGGAGCATACACTATCAAGGCCACCACATGCAACTGACTGTCCACTTGGAGAAAAGGCGCATGTCATAACCCACGCACATGGGAGTTTAATGGCATGGGTTTTCTGACTTGTGAGGGCATTCCAAACTATCAACCTTCCATCTTGGGACGCACTAACTATACGGTTCTTTTCAGGAGTGCAATCTAGTGAATACACCTGGAATTGGTTAGATGTTAAATTAGCATATGCAGAGATAAGAAATAATCATATTGTAAGACCTACTAATAGCAATACAGAAAATAGTCGAAATTTTTGAGGTTCGAATTCATCCAACCGATTTTAGAGGTTGTGACATTCGTTTTTATTTAATCGGTTTGTGGAGTGTTTGCTGGTCTTAATTTGATTCCAACTACCCTTAAATCTATCATTAGGTCGGTTTGGAGGTTTACTGTGTATCAATTCAGTGGCGTTCGAGGTTGAAAGAATTTGGTACATGGATTGATAGTGCTGGTCTAGATCATATGTGGTAACCATGGAGAAGGGTTTTATGAACAGGAGAGGTGTAAAAGAAAAGGTTGGTTGATCAAGCTTGGGAAACAAAGATGGAAATCGAGAATGAACAAGCAGGTGTAAACAAGGAGTTTCCAAGCATGAATGATGTATCTAGGAACGTTTCTAATACGAGTTATACTGGTATGGGGTCTCAAACCTATCCAAACTGCTTAAACATGATTCGTCTATGAAAAAAGTCAATTTTCGCACTCTTGAAGCAGCGCCTACATGTGATGGGGTTGCAATACCTATGTCATCGGTCCTTTAAGTCAATATTCAATAATAGGTTTGAAAATACGGTGTATGGGTAGTTTCTTGGAAAAAGGGTTGCCTACCCGGTGGCGGAGAATGATGCGAAGAATGCTTGAACTATATTTGGCCTAATTAGGATAATGATGAACTCAAATGGCTTCTTTTTCCTCAAGTTTTATTCAGCTCGGGCTATGGAAGTGACGCTTGAGAACGGTCCTGGGATGATTCACAACATTCCTATTGTGGTCAGAAAATAGACTCCTGACTCGAATTTGTGTAAAGGTGACTTGACTTCGATCCCGGTGTGGGTGAAAATCCATGACATCCATATTCCAGCCGTGTGGTATAAGATATGTTACTACCCATTAGTGTCTTCTTTCAGATCACGACTCTTAAGAGACAAGTCACCAATTGAAGTTTATGATTTTGGGTTAGCAACTACGCATTTTAAAAGTTAATAATATAACATCATATACACTTTCCTCTCCGCTTTACTAGCCTACATTTTATATGTTTATTTTTTATTTATTTTTTGTCAACAGTTAACTACGAGAAAAGATGATCGTTTTTTATCTTGTGTAGCCATATCAAATATATTTTTTCATAAGTTCTTTATTTTGTATATCCGTTGATTTTACACAAATTTGTTTCTTTTTTCATAAATCTTTTCGTGGTTTAATAGAAGATAGTTTAAAGGTATGATAAAATCTCTCTAGCCTTAAAAAAAAAGTATAATAAACAATTAAGGGCATAGCTGTCAGAATCATAAAGTTAAATTCGGGAGTCGATGCTAATACTCGCTAAATAACCAATGAGTAGAAGAAACCAATAAAAGCAACATTGTATAGTAACTACTTCTTCAAAGTAAATGGTACAAGTTTATAGAGGTCAAATTAATAAGTAATTGGATTAATTTATAAAATTAGGTAAATACCATATAATAAAATAATACGAATATATAGTATTTGTTATCTACATTTATAAATTTAGAATATGACATTAGACGTGGGTAAGTGGGTGGGTGACACCAATGTGAAAAATTTAACTCCCTAATCAACCATTAATCCCCCAACTGTTTTCTTTTATAACACCTTCTCATCGTCTCGAGGTGTCTTCAAGATAGCACTCAAAGGGACAAGATCATGGTTTGGATTTTTGTTCTCAAGAGCAGTATAAAAGCAGGGCAAGAGTTGATGGTGAAGTCGTCGACCGGAAGCAAACACAATTGCTTAATTTAAAAGAACTTTAGTCTTCTGTAAGTCGAAGTCCGAGTCACCTCATTTTCTAAGGTAATGTGAGTTGACTCGTATGAGTTTGATAGCTATAGTTAAGGGTAAAGATGAAAACTTAGTATAGGTTTATACTCAAAGGTAAAAATCAAAACAACAATTTCTGAGGATGATATCTTAATACAATTCATACACTAAAACATACTTTTAAAAGAATTATAAGTTCATATCCAATCCAATACCCATAGTGATTCCTAACTACAAACGAAACGCTACCTTAGATGCTACATATATAGATGTTGAATTGCTGATGACACCAAATTTGGAACTTTTGATGTCAAAAGTTAAGTCACTTGATTTCTTGAACCAACTCATTTACGTTTATAGTATATAGATTATACAGAACAGTTGTGCAATCTTATGCGGCAATTTGGTGTGCATTGTTTAGGGTGGAAATAACATGAAAAATTACTAAGGGGATGTTTGTTATGTGGGTATAGGGTTGAAGGAATGTCTTAATACCTGAACTCACTTGTTTAGTATTATGACATGATATGCCTTGTAAAGCAGTTATCATCCCTATTGGCTCATACCTTATGACAAGGGAGGGTTTTTAACCTCACTCCCTCCGTCTGACACATACTTCTTTTCTCCTTAGAAGTCCCACTCATTTAATGTTTTTTTATCCAATTCCTATTTAGTAATTGTTCATGTAATATTTGTTATCACTAAGTCAAGTGGACTTCTATTTTTTACTGCATCAAAATAATATAAAAATTACAATGTGTATACTTCTCATAACCCATCAAACAAACATAATTCCCCCCCCCCCCCCCCCCCCCCCAAACCATCATATAGCGCTCTTTCCTACTTTTCTTTCAAACCTATTACCAATCCTAAACCCATTTACAAACCAAACAGCACCTAAGCATTATAAAAATGGCATTACCTACTTTAACGAAGCTCAATAATACGAAGAGCATTCTTTTGTTTCCTAAATAACCCTCTTCTTAACTTCTCTTTGTTCTCCACCCAACATGAGAATGACAAGTTAACAGTCTCAAAGATCACACACATTCATAAATTGTATGCTCAGAAGTGTTAAAAGCTTGGCGCTGAGCAGTCCTTGCACATTTTAGAAACCTCGAGTTGCATCACACTTTAGGTCTAGAACTAATTTAGGGATTAAGCACAGTATGAAAAATCTTTTAGATGCATACACCCTAAAGGTTATACTTTCTAGGTGATCGGCTAAGCAATGTGGCCATCAACGTAAAACCTACAACCCCATAACCCAAATGCACGTACAGTTAAAAACTAACATAACCCCCAAAAGCCTCAAACTAAAACAACCGCGAATCATAAAACCGGCCAACAAGCAACCCATTCCCAACAAACCTCCAAAACTATTCACATGACTATATAATTAAGACGGTCACGTTCCCCAAAGCAAGCAGTTAGTCTTAACATTGCCTTCGACATACTATTTTCTTAAGCAAGGCGTGTGGGCCACTTATCGACATTTCGCTAGAACAAATTATGCAATAACACAATATACTAAACTACCTTCAACTAACACGTCTATTTAACGCGAAAATAATAAAAAAAAAATAGCATAAAAAAGATGTAATTACTACCTTGCCAGTATGGCCTTGCAAAATCCTACAACAAACGACATCGGTGGGTCCGAAGGCAACCGGTTTCTTCCCTTGACCTTTCGCGTAATTCGCCACTGTAACAAAAACAGCACAATCAGATTAACCTAACAGATCTAACCACATTATTTTAAATATTAAAATATATAAAATATACCGTCAGTATCGAGAAGCTGAAGACGTCTAGCTTGTAGCCTCTCCTTTAATGAATTAAGCGTTTCAGTTGCAGCTATGTGTCGTTCTTTAAGCTCTGCAACTGACGACATCTTCGTTTTCTTCTTTTCAAATGAATTAGATTCGGGAATTTGTGTGCATTTGTGACTTTAATTGATTTTTTTTTTTTAAAGATATTTGTGATTTGGAAATTAGGGGTTTTTTTTTTTTTTTTTATAAAAAAAGAAAAAGAAAAATAAAGGTGTGAATAGAAATGGGATTAAGATGAAGAAAGATTGGAGTTGCTAATTGACTAGAGCCGCCAGGAGGGACCACTACTTGTTGTGATGTGGGTGAGGAGGTGTCACATCATACTTGTTCTTTTTTAGTTAAATTTTGATTTCTGTTAATTAAACTCAAATTAGTCATAATTCTATGCTTTAATATTTGTCTTGTTTAAATTATCTTGTTAGTTATGACGTGCTTTTCTCGAATTTTTTTAAGCTCCGGGCGAGGACTGAAAGTTGAGCTTTGGCGTGAAGGCTGAATGAAAATTTTGAGGCCTTAAAAAATTGAAGCTTTTGATAGTCGTTCATTTTTTTCATTTATGAAAACGGCGATGGGTTTTTATGTATATAGTTTAGAAAAGTGATTTGAGACATTTTTTAATGTGTCTCCGAGTGATAATAATTAACATCACATCGAAATTAATCATGAGTTTTAGGAGGTATTTCAGTCATTTTCTTTTAGTTATTGCTAGATCTGTTTATGTCTCGTTAGAGTAGGGAAAATATTTGGCCATAATAACTTGTAACTCGTTAATATTTGTTTGTGATTGATCGATGAGCTTGAAAATTTCATTGTGTGAGTTAATGAATAAGAGCATCATGTTTTGTAATACGAAATTAGCAAATAGTGTCATCATATCGACACCACTTTATAAAAATAAAAAATAAAAATTAAATAAATTAATTAAAAATAAAATGGAGAACAAAATACACGCAAACACTTGTTTCCAATTGTTGTTGGCTTGTTGCAATTTGCCACAACTATGGTTTATAAAGTCAACTATAAGGAAGCATTGTGGATGTTAACGTCAAAGAAAAAAGACATTATACCTTATGCATTAAGTGAGACATCATATCTAATGATGTAAGCAACGATCAAGGTGTTGACATAGTTGGTTTACATCAAGTATTTAAGGATTTTGATACTTTGTTCTTGCAAACGTGCTTGAAGTTTGCGTGGCTAACACATGAACTTTCATAACCTTGGGGGACTAAAACTCTAAAAGGACAAATATGTGTAAAGTAAAAAAAAAAAAAAATTTCCATTGCCGGGAATCGAACCCGGGTCTCCTGGGTGAAAGCCAGATATCCTAACCGCTGGACGACAATGGATTTATGTTTATTCATTGCACTGCTAAATACATATACAACATTTAAAAGTAAAACTTCCAGATCCGTTTAACAGAAACCTTTCTGGACATATATTATTGGCCTCAATAAAGTGCATTCGAATTCGTAACAAAACTTCATCACGATATAATAATAGTACAGAATCCTAGAAGAACCACATAAATAAAAATACAA
This sequence comes from Artemisia argyi, assembly GCA_030686995.1. Lineage (NCBI taxonomy): Eukaryota > Viridiplantae > Streptophyta > Magnoliopsida > Asterales > Asteraceae > Artemisia > Artemisia argyi. The sequence continues at coordinate 141,176,099 of CM060704.1, forward strand.
TAATACAAAAATAATTATTGTGATATCGTAGTTCTAGTTACATGCGTGTGTTGATCTAACCGGGGTTTCTCCTCTTGTGGGGTTGAGTAGCCGGGATTTTATAGTGGGACATGCTGTTTTGAAAGCCGCCTCGTATAAAATAGCAAAACACAAGAAAGCGTGCGTTTAAAAAAAGCATGTTTTTATTCCTTTCGCGTTTGATACTTTTGGTTTTCTTACACTTGAGCAGTGGAGCTACTCAACAGAGTTCTACGTGCTATGCATAGTAATGTTATAACACCTAGATCCACAAATGTCGTTTCTAAGAGAATTAGTTTTGTCATTCAAAAAGAGCTAACGGCGCAGCTTGTTGCTCACTTGCCATCCACCACAATGTAAATCCAATTCAATATTATATATATATATATATATATATATATATATATATAAATAAATTAACAAATAGCTACATTACATCTACTATTTGGCCTTATTTCAGCTCTTACATTCATAAACACAATTTCGTCTGCAATAATAAATATACAAAAATCTTCAACTTAAAATGAAAATTTATTAGTTATTAACATAATTTAGTTGCCAACCACAACAGAAGCTGCCACCAAGCCTTTTAACTTGGATGTTATTTAGCTTGTCACTTAGGGATACCTTGTATATCATGGGTTTAAAGAATCTCTTCCTAAGAAACAACCCAAAACTTCATACTCCACCAGGATAAATACAATTGTTATAACCTACAAAAATTATATAAAACATTATACTAAGAGATAAATTTTACATGGTAGGAAACAAAATAAGAATGTGTCGATAGGTTACATAATGAGTACGAATTCATATGGCCACAAAAAGAAAAACAAGAAGAAAAAGAGTTAGATTATTAGGTAATATGTATTGGTATACTGCAACATTATCATCAAATGAAAGTGATAAGAACCAAATCGATAATAAGATGAAAATAACAAATAACAAGATAAATAGTCTATGTTAATGGGATAAACCGACTCCCCAATGTTTATATTAATGAGATAAACCGACCTTCCAATTGATTAACAAATCAATATTTCATATTCATTCCACATTACAATCATAATACCCTTTATATAAGAAAAAGATACCCTATACTTAACTTAATCCCTAAGAAAATACTATAAAGGAAACTAGTTACTAATTAAGAAACTACTAATAGATTACAGAATATTAATATGGTTCTTATCAGGAAGTCAAACAAATGTTATAACAACCAATGCAATTATCTTGGTGTTTCACGTTGGTCACTATACTTTGATCCGAGTTTATTACAACAGTAAACTAAATAAAACCGCTACATTCTTGTCATTTTGGATGTCATAAATAGCAAGCACACTTTATCAAGCATTCCACAATTCTAAATGACAATGACGAAACACTTTAACCACGTCTTATGCCTAAATTGTTACTAAGCATCGCACAATTACACCAAGATAAGTACATTGCTATTAAATGGCTTTACCCAATTTGAGGTTCTATGATATTTGGTTTCTGCTAAGAACCAACAATATCTTTTGCATAAGTACCAAAAAAGCTATGTTACAATTTGCAGCATCGAGTAAAATATATATTGAGAACTATGATTTTCTTCATTGTTAAAGGTGATTACTGAACTTTTATGATTTTCTTCATTTCTGTATCTCAACTTAAATTATCAATCACAAATTCACATCATTATACTTCATTTCCCTGTAAGTGACATCAAAGTATCAAACTACTGAATATCCCAAAAAGGTTGGCCCAAAGGTTAAGATTTAGAATATCTAAGATCCGATTCACAAAGGCTCTATAAACTCTTTTGATGCCACTTTCACGGGCTAAAGAGCCTAAACTTCTCCTTTCCATTTGGAAAACTTATGGTCACAGATATCAGTTGTCACATTAAAGCAACCAAAAAAAAATTACTTGAATGTCCTTAAATTTTTACCATGCATGTAAAAATCATCTAAATTTCAACAATCGTGAATTCTAGAAAAGTTGGAAACAGAGGAAAGAAACTTACTAGGATTACTAGATGTGAGTGTAGCCGTTTGACGGAAGTCACAATTCCATGGGTTCTTACCAGCAGTTTGATATAGGAGGTTCATTGCATAAGAAGCATGGGATATTACTGTGTTAGGCTCAAAACAGGCACCACCCGGTTGAAGAGGGCCGCAATCAAGACCTTGACTACATACATAGTCTAGATTTGACTGTAATTCTGCATCTGATACCCCCTGTTTGGGCACACACCACCCTGCTGCTTGCACCGGTGATGGTGTTGCCGGAGTTGTAGGGGTTGTTGGTGTTGCTGGTGTTGTTGGTGTTGTTGGAGTTGTCGAAGTCTAGTTGAAATTACAACAACCAAAAGGAATATGTTACTACCACGTCGGAAAAAGATTCCGCCTTAAACCATCTGTTTATTATTTTTAAATTTTTTTAAAAAAACAATTGTCAAAAAATATGTTAATACTGTTAATCAGTTTCATTAAAGAGAGGTTCCATCCTTGCATTTCTGTAAAAACAATGGCTGATTAGGAGTTTTGAAAAATATCATAGGTTCATAGAATCATTCACTGTTTGTGTTATGCAAAAGCTAGTGTACAACATTTAGGAGTGTTTTAAAAGTGATTAACTTTTCAAACTAATAGTTAAAGACTTAAAAGAAGGCACTAACTCAAGGTTTTAATGTTCAAAAATTCCGCTGAGTTTTCTGGATTTTGTTTTAAAGCTGTACTTTGTGTGTAACAAGATGAGAAAATAATGACATAATAAAATTATAACCTGGCTATTTTTTGAAAGACCGACATCATAAGTCATGGAGAGGTCAGGCTTAAAAAGCCCGAAAAATTTCTCAGAACCTGCCCCAGGCTTCAAGTTCTCATCATAGAGAGCAAATATATAGGTATCGACGGATTTTCCAGGCATTAATGGTGTTCCGACCTTTGACCTTAGATGGTTGATCAAATTACCATTGTAGGCTTTAGCGTTATCCACGCTGGTTCCTGCCTCATTTGGGCCACCGTTGTAAGCCCACCCTGTTTCTGCAACCACGATTTCGATGTCCTTGAACCCCATTGCATTTAAAGCAGACCTTACAGCATCTACCTATATTGTAAAACTTCACACTGAATTAGTACATTGGCATATAGCGTAGTTTATACTACCTTTTTCCAAATTCAAAGTGTTTAATGGATATATATAAATCAGTCACTGTATAAATTTTGTATAGCAATTGTTCAAATACATATTGTCAAACACTCAATAAATAAAATGACACAGATATGTCAATATCACCAAAAATGAATGCGGTAAAGCACATATGTAATTTATACAATAGTCTCTTACGTTAATTTGTAATGTTTTGGATTGTTTGTTCTCTTGCAGGTAAAAATAGACCTTCCTTACTGATACTCTTTAAAATAGTTCTACAAAAATATTGATTTCTTTCATGAGTGTTCTACCTCAGGTCCTCAGCAACATAAATTATTAATGGAATTGAATGCTATCAGTCACATGGAACCTTATTCTTGCAATAAGATGCTTAACTCCATTCACTTTTTTATAACTATATCCATCACTAAAGAATATATGCATGGTCTTTATAAGAAAGCATGTGGGGGCCCAGTTGGTTTCTCGGCTCCCCACCAATTTCTTGTAAAATCCTATTTATTGTTAATAAAAGTGATAATAATAATAATAATAATAATAATAATAATAATAATAATATAAATAAATAAATAAATAAAATAAAAAAAGGACATGACTTTGCAGATTTACTCGTGTAAAGATGGTGTCATATTTGTGTTGATTAATCACCAAGAGCAATGACATATGTGTACCAAAAATTTGGGTTTTAGACAGAAAACTATATCAATAACAAAATGCTATTATAGCAATAACAAAAATTGTTGAGCATCATTCATTGTCTTATGAATGATCAAAACGTTGATTTATTTGTACTGCATTCATTTTATGGGTTTTCGCCACGGTTGATGTCATAAAATTATAAATTTGATATATTTGAATCAAGATATGTGCATTGTTTCAAAGGGAAAGAAGAGTAACCTGACCTGTGCATCAAACATGTTCATGTACTTGATCCCATTGCCAGAGTCAACACGACCTGCGTTGGGCTGGAAGAGACAAAACGCCAACGTTTCAGGGCGTGTATCGCTCTGATAAGCAAAAAATGGGTAAGGGTTGATCATGAAAGGCGACCCATTTTCACTGTGGAACTTTAACAGTGCTCGCATTGTGTCGCTGAACCCAGAATTGAAAGTTGCTGAAGAAGGTGGATCTGAGGATGCAAGCACTGCCATCGAGTGCACCGTTGATACCTTGACCTTTCCACCTAATGATGCTGCATATATACTCCATACATTTACGGGCTGTTTGGGATTGCTTATTATAACTACTTAATTATTTGAGAGTGAAACAAACTAGTTTAAAATTGAATGTTGTTTAGTTATTTAGTATATTGATTAAAACAATATAGCAATGAGCGAACAAGTGATATTAAAAAACAATTATACCGAATACAACATGTTAATAACGGGGTGTTTGGTTAAGTTCATCCAAGGATTATTGCATTTTGTAAAAGCTAATATAGAATCTAGGTATTTGCATACCGCCTCATTATCTTTTATAAGGGATACAAATTGCGTCTTCAAATAGGTGTTAAGAGATTATATTTTCTTGTTTTATGGGCTTATTGCTTATTGGAATTTGGAAAAACTGATAAACTTAGTTCTTTGAGCTTATATAAGCTCAAAGTCAATAAGCTCATAAGCCCAAAAATGTAAGTTGATCGGCCTTTTTCATATATCAATAAGCCAATAAACATGCAGAATGAGCTAATTCATTGTATATTCAAAACGTGTATGTCATTCATGTGTTAATAACGGGTAACTTACACCATCTAACAGTAACAAATGTCTGAACACTTAATGTTATAAGAAATGAAAACGGAATAACCGGTAACTTATCCCAATTGTGGTTTTGTCATGCAACAGTAGTTGCTGGACCCAAGTTGTGTGTACCATTTTATAACACATACTAAGTTAGTAACTAAAATGCTACTACCTCCATCCCAAAATTATTGCCATTAGACAAAAAAACACACAGTTTAAGAAAAATGTATTTATTACAGTTTTGATTTTTGCAAAAGTCACAAAAAGAAGGTTTTACGCTTTGACAATTATTCAATGTTTTCATATAGTCTTGCAAATAACAATTTTAGTTAAGGGTAATATAGTAAAACTAATTAATTTCAACTATATAATATATTAGTGGACAGTTAATTTGGGACAAACCGAAAAAAAAATGAACAATAAAATTGAGACGACTGAATAGTTAAGGGTAGTGATATGCACACATATCATTTTACTTCGTACACATAAATTTAGCGAGAACCACAGTTCTACTAAATTTATGTGTATGAAGTAAAATGATATGTGAATATATCAATTCCCGTCGTGGAAGCCAGAGGAGCGTGTGTACTGTGTACTTAGAGGATCTTAACTATATTTGGATTTTGGAGCATCTAAATTTTTTATTCAAATGATACGTTTTTATTATTTTATTTAACAAAAAGAATATTATAAATATTAAAATAAGTGTCATATATCATATAGAATCTTTTCTTAATATATCATATATTCATATCATATCATCTAGATTAAGATGAAATAAATGCTAACACATTATATATTAAGCAAGTTTTAACTAGTTTTCACCTTTTAAATTAGTACTACGTAACTACTTATCACATATATTGCAGAAAGAAAATAAATAAATAAATAAAAATCCATCTTGTCCTTTTCTTTTCTTTTTTTATTCCTTTCATTTTCACCTTTTTGACTAAAACCAAATTATTAATCATGAAAAACAAGAAATTTAATAGCACCTGCATTAAGGGCATTTTGGACATTTTGCATGGCAGGCAGACAGAGAGGCACAAGACTTTGATCAACAGCATTCATGACTTCATTACCAACAGTAACAACAATTATGTGACTATCTGGATAAGCCAACACATTCGAGTTAACCCACTGAGTCGCGTAATTCGGATCCGAAGCCAATGCTGGTATATCTCCATTAGCTGCCCCGATCACAATTCCAATACCCGTATTCGCTAATGCCCGAATAATCGCAGGGTCCGCACCATACATCCTCACTTTCCCAATTGATGTTGTTTGTAATAGTTTCGCTGTAGCTTCTGGTGCAGGGAGATTGTCTGCCACTTGTCCATAGTTCACACCTATAAATGACTGTGAACCTACAAAAAAGTTGTAACACAAACAATATTTAATAACAGGCGGAAGCAGTCAGCGGGGTTGGGGTCCCACATCACAGGAGCACGCTTAACTAAACGTTTTTGTTGGCTAAGCGAGCTAAAAAAAACATTTTAGTAACATAAATAAAAAACATGGTGATCACTTCCTAGGAGTTACTCGTCCTAATAGTACTTTTGTTCAAGTACCCTTAACTACGGAGTTCTAATGGTAGCTAGTGTATTAGTGCCACTAATATTTTAAACTAAAGATTGAATTAGTAAAAGGATTGGATTAATGTAAAGTTAAGAATATATAACTTACTTGTTAGGATGGAAAGTTGTAGCAAAAAGGTGAATAGAAAGAAGAACATGGTGATGTGCTATGTGTGTTTTAGTTTGTGTGAGTGAAAAGTGATAATAGAGTGGAATATTGAAGGTCTTTGAAGAGGTGGGGCCGGTGGGTGGTTGGATGTTTGTCGGGTAATATGGTGGTCAGGTGGTGGTGGCTTGGGGGTGAAGATGGAAATGAATATATGTGTACGTTTTTTTATTAATTGTGTAGTAACTAGCAATAAATAATTGTGTACTACGTGAGTCGGTCACTTCTGGATTGGTTTTTGGACTTTTTTTAATATTTTTTTCTTTTGATAAACGAAGTTTCTTAAAATAGCAAGGATAAATTTATCAAGGCCGAGAGAAATGTTACCGGGATGTTTGGTACGGAGCGGTGTAGAGCTTTTTGAAGCGATGAGCAATGAGCATTTTGATTTTTAATAGTTGTTTAACAAAAGAGTGAAGAGTTTTATTTAAAAATGTTCATTTTTTAATTTTTTTAATAAGTTGTGAGCTATGAACGATAAATTATAACTACTGCTCACAGCTCAATGCTATTATTTTTAAAAAACATACGTTACCCTGCGTTACACACGTAGTGATGTGTATAGTGTTAAAATACTTAAAATATACAATAAACAAGTTATTGTGATTTATAATATATAAAGGTACTTTTTGTTTACGTATTGGCATCACTAAACTAAAACCATGTGCACCAAAAATAAATTACAAGTCTACGAGCATGCTGATATTTATGCTACTTTACACTTGGAATATTAAAAGAAATCATTTAAAGAAACGAATATAGCTAGATCAATCTTATTGACGTAACATGTATGAAAAAAGAAAAAAGAGAAGATTCTTTAAAAGGAAAACATGCATACGAACAACGATAAACAAATACTACGTGGACATACACTTTCATTTGGGAGAGTGAGTGGTTCAATAATTCTCTCTCTCAGCACTCAGTCACAACCGATCTCTTTATGTCATATTATTCACTCACTTTTTTTATCACTCATCCATATTTTTAGTGGCAACACTTCACTCACCCTTCACTCACTTCATTTATAAAAAAAAACTAAAATTCCATTAAAACTTAAAAAAACATTACATAATAATTTTAAAAAAAAAAAACATAAAATAACTAAAATTCCATTAAAACTAAACTTAAAAACAATAAATCCTACAAACTACACGGCCACCCGTATTTGGCGCATATCTCGCGTTTCCGTGTGATGACGAGTTGCTTAAAAGCCAGGTCCAGGATATTGTCGTGCGGATCCATAACGAATTTTATTTCACGATTGTAGACCTCCCCATTAATAAAGTTGAAATATTCTTCGTCTTTTTTCTTTTGCACCTCCAACTGCGCAAGCATTAAACTTTTCTTTTCGGCCGTGTAACTTGCAAGGGTATCACGCATCGAAATACGGCTTGAATCTTCATAATTCACCTTTTTTTGCCTCTCGATTGACGTGATGGTGTTGGGTTCTCGTTGAGGTTCGGTAAGTCACACTCGAAATCTTCCACGTTTATTGGCGTTTGAACGCTACTTGACTCCGACGACTTTCTTTTCTTGCTCGATCCCGTGGATTCTTGAGTCTAACTAACCAATGGTTGTTCTTTCCACTTTGGTTGATCTTTGAGAATGTGTCACGCTTTAGAATGCGAGAAAGTTTTACTAAATTGTTTTTCAAAATCAAGATTGGCTCTCTCATAAACTTGAAGATCGTCGCACCCACTTTCTTTCAAGCGCACCTACATATTTATAAAATATATATATATATATATATATATATATATATATACATATATTTTCAGAACCCTGTTAAGTGCGGGAACTGCGAGAACTCCAATTTTGCATTAGAAAACATGCATGTTCATATAAAACATATATGTTTTCTTACATACACCTTAATAAACATGCCTGCGTGTTAAGGTATATGTAAGAAAACATACATGTTTTATATGAACATGCTTGTTTTCTAATGCATAATTGGAATTCTCGCAGTTCTCGCACTTAACAGGGTTCTAAAAATAAAACCATTTTGCATTGATCTATTGCACTTAACAAGTTTTTATATGAACATGTATGTTATGCATATATGTGTATTAAGGAGTATGCAAGAAAACATACATGTTTTATATAAACATGCATGTTTTCTAATGCAAAATTGGAGTTCTCGCAGTTCCCGCACTTAACAGGGTTCTGAAAATAAAGATACACTATATATATATATATATATATATATATATATATATATATATATATATATATATATATATATATATATATATATATATATATATATATATATATATATATATATATATCCTAATCTATATAAAACACAAGTTTGATTGCTATTTTTAAAGGCAATAAATCACTCCAAAACTCTTTAAAAAAAAAAAAAAAAAAAAAAAAACGTGGAAACCACACCACTAATAGAAAGATTTCGAAATTTTTTTTGAAACAAATTCCAGAGAAAAACAAGGAGCTAAAATAGGAAACATATCATTCTTTAATTCAGAAATTTTGGATTCCTAGCCACAATTCAAAAACCAATTCAAAATCCGTCTCTCCATTCTTTCATAAATCAAATAGACTCTTAATTTTTCTAAGGTAATTGTTATTTTTAACTTTTGATTCGATTCAATGAATTAGGTTAGCCAACACTTTTAATTCATAATGAATTAGGGATTAGTTATGTATGCAATTGTAGATCAATTGTTTTTTATTTCAGAAAAATCCTTAATACATCTATGAATTGATAATTTATCAACTATATTGTGAATCTTGTGTTTGTTTAAGGCAAAAGGCGAAACAAAGTTGTTGTGATTCGACGGTCAAATTGTAGTAGAAAACTCATCTTCTCTGGTAAGAATTTTCTGCAATTAGTTATTAGAATGTTGATTGTGTTAATATGTTTTCATTTGTGATAGTTGTAACCTATATAATTATGTAGTGTTATTAGAAGTCGATGATTTGTCAATCAGAGAGTGCGAATATCATCTTTTTATCCATTGTGTATCACTGTTTTCAAATTAAGATTTGAGGAATGCTATTGAATAGACATGATTAATTCTGTTGAGTTCTTTGTAATTTATAACTACCGGAAAAAAGTGTATTTTTATAATGTTAATTTATTTACATAGGTAATGATTAATTTTCGTTATCATGTCTTATTGAAAAGGTTTTTGATGAAGTGCCTAACAAGTGTTTGATTTTATGCTTCCTAAGAGAGAAAAAACTATGGAAGGTATAATGGTCCTCTCCTTTTTTTTATATCTTGAAGTTTATGTCTCTTTGTAGGAAACTTTGTAACTGATCTACATCCAGATTCTGTATTCACATAGCAAGTAATGGCTATTGTCTTGTCCTATAATTATCATTGTCTGTTATATGTAATTTAATAGTGTTTTAAGTTAGATATGAAGGTAAAAGATTAATTATGCTTTCGGCTCATATAAGTACTTTGATAAAAGTAGGTCATAACGGGTTATTTTACCGGACAGATTATTTTATCCGAAATTAAGCATATAAGTGAAAGAAATTTGTTTTATCCAAACACTATAAGCTGGTTATCCCTTTTAGAAATAAGCAATCCCAAATACCCTCTTTGGAAATTGTTATTGATTATTTTTATGATTTATGACCAATTCCATTTTGTTTTTTTTTTTCTTTGAGGCACGACGGCTTGACTGTTATATTAGGAATATATGTGAAGTTTGGACTTTGGACACATTATTTCATATTTTGCATATGACAGTCGTATTCGAAGCACCACATCATTTGATCTTATGAATGGGTTTAAATAGTCGCATGTTATTATATTACAAAACTTTTTTCATGTTTTGCAGTGCAAATTTGACAGTTGGAGTTACAGAAGATGGAATGATGATGACAGGATTACACACTGTTGCTGACATTTTGTGTGTCAAATTTGGATAAGTTGTTGGATGGACATATGTAAGATTTTGAGGCTTTGAGTTTTCATCATATTAAATATTCATTTTGTTGGTCGCATGTTTATCTTGAATAAAGTAACAAGATGGTTTTCTATGCATTCTATATACTGAAATAAAATGAGACAACAGAGAATGGTTTTCTATGCATTTTATGACCTTGATACCCTTCCAACAGATTTTGCAAATATTACCTGGAAGTAACCGATACAAGGTTTGTGTTCTAACAGGGTGGAAGTTGATATCACATCAATCGATTCAAAGTATGCGTCCTTTTGATTATCTTTCATTTGCACATTTCATTGTTATATAGTTTCTAAATCAACATATTTTGTGGTTTCTATTATAGGAATGAACTACTCGAATCATTTGATTTATGGTTTATAGCATTGAAAGATTAAATAGCCGCTGCCTTTGACAAGGCTATTGGTGGCAGATGCTCAACAATGGACATCTCTGAATTGGAAAATTTTGCTCGTGATTTTAGAGAAAAGGATTCAAGGTATATGTTTTGCCATCCTGTTTACTTTTTATAAGGTCTGATAAATTTTCAAAGTAATCATGTTATTGTTATATACAAAATGAATTGGATAAGATCTTCATTATGCTTTTCATTCCAAACATTAGCTTATGTATCATATATTTGGTTTTAGCTTATTCTTTATGACCTTTTAATCTTTTACTCCATAGTTGATAAGTTGGAAATAAGAAACTAAAATAGACTACTGATGCGACCAACATATACCATTTGTTTGAATTATTTAACAAAAAAACAAAGAGCAAATCGTTTCATCACCTACTAATGAGAAGATTGAAATGGCTTATTTGGGTTGTGTCAAATCTCAAAAAAGTTGTTTCACAGTAGCGAGATTATTTTTAATACTTAGCCTTGATCTAAATTTTTTTTAAGTTTATACTAATTAAAGATGGAAACTTCGAGCTTTTAACCATTATATTTATGAATTACTTGATTTCGGCTATGACTATTCGACATGTTGCGAGTAAATTAGATTTTTTTTGCGAGTAAGTCAGAACTAAGAAACTAAAATAGACTACTAATGCGACCAACATGTACCATTTGTTTGCATTGTTTAACAAAAAAACGAAGAGAAAATCGTTTTATCACCTACTAAGCAGCTTCGTCTAATGGCTAATAAATTCTTACTATTTTATGATCCATGTTATAGGATTTCTTGTGCGAACCGAATGTTGTTCAAAGATGGGAGCACTCTTGTGAGACTTGCAGACGAAAGATTTGGTATACATATCCTTTAGTTAACTAAAGGTATGTTATTTTGTCTTATGTAGGAGTGGCAAAATGGGTAGGTTGTGCATGTAGTGTAACGATTCAAAGGAATAGGTTAGAATTTCTTTTTGTTCGATTTCATGGGGTCTTTGGACAAACATTACTTGGCTTAGATTTTCGACTTATGAGCTTATGACATATAATCTCATGTTAATAAGCTCACAAGCTGAAAATAATGGCTTATTAGCTCTAATATGGGGTGTTTGGATTGATAATTAAACGCTAATTAAAACTGTTGTAGGCTATTTGGATTGATAACTAAAATGCTCATTGAAACTGTTGTAGGCTGTTTGGATTGATACTAGAAGGCTAACTGAAACTATTATGGGTTGTTTAGGTTGATTGTTAAAAACTAAGTATGGATGTATACATGACTATAAATGGTATTTCTTTTATATGTGTTCTGGCAATAAATATTATGATGATAGATTTTGTTAACAAACAGTTCATAATTATGATGTACATTTTGATTTTGAATTGTCATAAGAAATGGTTTAACCTTATCAATGGCTAATTATGATAAATGTTGAACATTAGGAACGATGACATCGTTTTTAAATGTAGATTTGACGAACAACAGTCGAGCTCTACTAAGAGTCTAAGACAAATGGTTGTTGAATCTGAATCAAAGTTAACAACTATATGTTCAACTATCAGAGATGTGTATATAGGGGAGGATTAATGTGAGATCAAGCTTAAAGTTATAAAAGTAAGACCCAATATGGACCGTTAGTTCATTGTTTTTGTGATAGATGAGATTAACATTAAATGAGTGACATAATTGTAATTAAATATAAGGTTTAAAAGGTATTTTGGAGAATTCATATGTAGTCAATATTTTTTCAAATTGTTGTCTTTTTTTACAAAAATCTGGTAAACGTTTTTTATATATTAAACTGTTAAACAAAACACAATAGTAAATGTATCACCCAAAAAAATATATAATTATATTTATATCAACACGATGGACCACCAAGTAAACTAATAGACATCAACACTTGTACATTACCAGAATTTATTGACACATCACCGGAGTTGAACTCGTATATACCACACAAATATTAACCGTGACCGATGATACATGACCAACATCAAATCTGAAACATAAAAATCTGCTAATACATGAACCAACATCAGGTCAGATACACGACATACATCAAGACTCATACACGACTAAAACATAAAAATCTGCTACTATTTTGCATTTACCACAAAATCTGAAAAAGCCCAAAAACATAGATATCCAATAGAATCTAAAAAAATCCCTTTGATCTTAAAAAAAAATCCCTTTGATCTTAAAAAAAAAATCCTATAATCTACAATAATAGAATTTGAAAAAATGTGATACGTGTCACTATCGAAACTAAACTAGTTCTTAATATACCAAAACCAACTACATCTTGATACACATATCGAACCAGACAGCAGCAGTTCCGGTACACCGGATATTTTGTGGTTTTGGGTATCACCTGCTACCGAATATATCGTGACAGCAGATGATTCTGGTACACCGAATATGTAACCTGCTACACCGAGAACATCGAATATATAATCTCCTGAACAAACTCTCTCAACTCCTCCGTGACTGGTATGGTTTAATATGTAACCTGCTACGCCTTCTCAACCACCGCCATATTACCGCCGCCAAACAAGTGACATAATAGTAGTGACCGGAATCTGAGAGTTAATCTGATCAGCACGTCTAATAACGACTTCGATAGTGATTTATAAAGATGGCGGCGACGGTTAGGGTTTCGATCTACATACGCCGCAGAGGTTTTGAATAGATCGCAGTTTATGTTCGTTGGATAAACGAGAAGGGATGGAGGCCGATCTATGTTTTTGGTCGAGAGGAATAGATCGATCGGAAAGGAGCTATATATGGCAACAGATTATTGAGAAGAGAGGGAGGCCGATTAGCGTTTTGGTTATGATTTTGGGTCGCCGGAATTTGGACGTGGTGGAGGAGAGATTTGTGGGATGAGAGAGAGAGAGAGAGAGAGAGAGAGGGGGGGGGGGGAGAGATGGTTAGGTTATTTAGTGTTTGATGTACAAAATACCTATAATGCCCTCTTGGCTATGTATTTAATTTATAGTTTTTTTAATAAGCAAAAACCACTTGCCCTTCTCCTATTGATCCTTGAATGGATCTTATTTTTATAATTTTAATTGATCTTATTTGAACTCAACTATATATAGAGTTAGGATCAAATAAGAAGAATAATAAAAATAGGAAGGATAGGAAGTAACCACAACCACACATTCTAGATGCATCTTCATTCAAATTTTCCCTTCTACATTAAAATGTGTGGCTAGAATTACTTCTTACTATTCTTATTTTAAATATTCTTCTTATTGGATCCCTTCCCTGTATATATATATATATATATATATATATATATATATATATATATATATATATATATATATATATACACACACACACACACATATATAACAGGATGTGACGTCATCAATGCCACATATGCAACCATAACGCCATTGGACGCCACCGAAGCAACATGCCACATAAACATGCCACGTAGGCAACGTTTTACAATTTATTTTAATTTTGGAATTTTCCGAATTTAAATTGTTTAAAATTCGAATTAAATTTGTGTAAAAATGAACATAGTGAGATTCGAACCTGTATCTTTAGGTTAACATGCAAAGATCTCAACTAATGGAGCCAATCCATTGATTGTGATCAAGGACAAAAAACAAAAAAAATATGCTTGAAAAAAGAGAAGTTTAAATTATCATACATATCTTTTTCTTAAATATAGTTCCCGAATATTAATTTGTTAACCCTGAAATCGATTTAATTATATAATTAAACTTTGTATTTTCATAATAGGATAATAGGTTTAAAATATATATAATAACTTATTTATTTATTTTTTTTAAATTCATAACATAATGATAAGTTTAGAAACGATTTTGTCATATTCTTTTGTGATTTATAATAGGATAAGTTTAGAATTGATTTTGTTATTTAGTTTATCACAATTCTCAATATTCGTAACCCAATTTTTCAGTATATATACATATCGATCATTCATCCATAAACACTAAAAGAAGCTCCAGATTCATTGAACACCATGCAGCCAAGACGACATTTGATGAGGCTTTCTAATGGTAAAAAAAACTCAAAAACTCATTGAGGATTTATGATACACTTTTTATTTTATTCATGTAATCATTTGTGTATGTTGATTATGTTGATTAATTTTAGCGACCAAGCAACGTGATCTTTAGAAGGTATTTTATTTTCAAATAATGTGTTCATGTTATTGAAAGTAATCGTTGCTTCATTGATTACAGCTCATGATCGAGAAAATAACACTACGCAGCAGTAGGTATCGTGTTGTTTGAAGACGTTTGTATGTATGATTTGATTAAAATAATTTATACGTTTACATGTATGATTATGTAATAGTTAAGCATCGCCAAACTGAATCTAAAAATATCAAAAAAACCATGTTTGAAAGTGATACACCATGTGGAAGATCTGAGCACAATATCTCGAACGTTATTACACAGCCAACAGGTAATATCTACATTAATTATTTTTGATATATTATTCATACTCTCTGTATTATGTTGCTTAATTTATAAACAAGATCTTTTGAAGGTGTTTTATTTTTTATATAATGTATCCATGTTATTGTAAGTAATCGTTTTGTCTTTGATTGCAGTTTATGATCGAGCAAAAAACACTACGTAGCAGTTGAAAACTTCAAAGACCCCTTCATTAGGTAGCCTGTTTTTTGATATGTTTATATATATTGTTCATTAATTAAAATAATTTGATGTTTATAATGTTGGTGGTCATGCTAAAGGTAATATGTTGAATACCATCTTTTTTAAACAATAATAGTGTGTGTCTACATCATCTTATTTTGTTTACATAATTTTAATTACATTACAATGTTTAAACCACCTACAAAGAGAATTTTTGGACAGGTTTCAGAATCTTTTGATTCACAGATAATTAATGATGGTAACCTGTTTGAAATCACATTTAGATGATAATTTTGATCACCAATCAAATTAAATAAACAAATCTTCGTATTATGTATTATTTTGGATTGTTATCAAAAGTATAAGTTTATTATTATTATTTTTTTAATATTTAGTTACGAGAGAGGGAACAATGTCTCTCATTAAAGATATCAGCCCGATGAATGTAAGCATGGCTATAAGAGGAAGATGTATCTCCATATGGCGTTCACACAATTTTAATGAAAAACACGATCCTTACAACCTAGATTGTGCTTTTCAAGATGAAAAGGTAGTTTTGATTAAGTAAATAATTATTTGTATTCATACATATTTATAATTATCTTTAATGTTTAAATTGTATTAACAATGGAACCGTATTCAGATTTACGTTGAAAAAGAGCTTATGTTTAAATTTGAACCTCTTTTACAAGAGAGACAATGTTACATAATACATAATTTTGGAGTGACGGATAGTGTTGGGAGGCAACCTTTGTTACCAAACCACTCGAAAATTTGTTTTTATAAAGGAAGGAAGGTTACCCGGATAGATTCATTGATGACAACTTTCTTAGCTTCGGTAAAGAGCCATTCCCAACTATCTTTAACACAAGCAATGGACACCACAAACATGATTGTGCAGGTATGTATTTTTATAAAAGCTACAAAGAACAGTTGACATTACTTATATTTTGATTTACAGTCTTTTAAAAATAATTTTTTTGCAGATATTATTGGTACAATTGTAGCTATTGTAGGATACGTAGGACGATTGTGCTTGAAGACGCTCAGTAAGTAGATTTTATGCATTAATATTCAATTAATATATATACGAATGTAAACATATATTTATTCTACAATGTTCTATGCACATGTTTAAGCCGTGATTGCACGTTTTGGGACAATTGGTCTTTAATTTGAAAGGATTATGGCAACAAGTGTGATGAGATTGGTCATATAGACATCCTTTTCATGGTGGGAAATGTCAAATACTGGGGCAGTAAGTTTTATGAATGTGTATTTGCATTTCGTATTAAAAAGTTTGTTTTTATATTGCCATTATTTTTTGGTCTAATTATCTATGTATATTCCACAAATCAGACGATTCATCAATTCATAATGCTTTGTTTGGCACAAGAAAATTTATGAACAGAGATGCGCCGCGCCTATTGGCTTTCAGGAAAAGGTAATTAGATTGATGTTGTGCTACATGTGTTTTAACGTGGAAGAAAATCTATAACATATATATAACAGGATGTACATGATATACAATATATTTATAAAAAACTTAATTAAACATGTCACAGACATGAAGAGCCAGAGAGACATAATCCAAGCGAATTCAGAATTGAGGATTATTCTAATTCTAGACATATTGTTACCCCTGCTGAATTTATCCAGGGTTGTCTAAAGAGAATGGTTGAATGATTCGTACCACTGGGCCGGTCAAATATAATTTATTCTTTAAAATATTGAATAAATTATTTCACCGTTGATTATATCCCTATTATCATTATATACACTAATCGTTGTACATGAATCAAAATAGGTCAACGATGGCAATGTACAGCTTTTGGATTATGATTCTGTTTGCTCAGATATTGAGTTAGAAGAACAATCCGATGATATTAATGGGGTATTGTACATTATACTTTTAAACATCAATAGCCACTGATAAATTTTAGTCAAAAATATATTCGTTATATTTATTTTCTTTGGCAAAATGTTACAGGATTCAACAAATGATCCTTCAACTATTAAGTCAGCGTTGGAAGTCGATGCTACAAGTTCTAAATTGAAACTAAACAATACCAAAAAATGATCTATTTCTGATGTTGAATTGCTGAATGTTGAAGATTTGAAAACAAACGCAAACAATACAAAATTGGATGTTCACATACTCGAAGTTATGAAAGAAAAAGAGTGGTGGGATAAATGGGAATGGAACATTGTGTAGCTTTAGAAGATGAATATGAAGATGATCATTGTTACTGCTCAGCATGTCAACGAACCTGTGACTATAATCTTGAATAATGTAATTGTTAAATTTTAAAACAAAAATATGTTTTGTATGCTTTTTTTTTATTTTACATTAATATTAATCATAAATGGTATTTATTTACTTTCAATGATGAAACAATTATTTTGTAAATGGATTTAATTGATTAATTAACATAATCATGAATAAAAGCTCAATGATTATTTATTTTTTTATTATTTTTTTTGTGGGGGTGTGTTGTTTGGCCACTTATGAAGATGACATCCTTTTCCAATTAATCCGATTTTAGTAATATTATTGGAACAATCAACAAATTAATATGTAATCCAAAAATATATTTAGAATAAATTTTAAGTTTATAAATGATTTTGTGATATTTAATGTGATTTATAGAAGACTACTCTTAGAATAGATTTTGTTATTTAGATTATCATGACCTTCAATATCATAAACCTAATTTTACACTAAGCTATAAATCAAAATACAAAACGATCCAGCGACACATGCACTAAGTGCGGCTGAAAAGAAAACTCTAACCTTGCTTTAAAATGTATGATTATGGGATTCGTGATACTGTTTTACTACATACTTTTTTTAATAACAAAATTATGGCTGCTTTTGAAATAGAGTAATCCTATGCAGCCGATAAACTCTAAAACAATGTCCACTAAAAATTACCAAATCGTAATCCTCATAGAATTTAAACATATATTTTAGAAGATTATATATATATATATATGTTACTATTTTTTATAAAGATATATGTATCCTAAATTAAATTTCAAATTAATTTTAGACCTTAATTTTGTATTTATCAATATTAACTGATATATTTAAAATGTTTTTATTAACAATTTATAATGCTAATTTCCAACATTATCTGTACATATTTTTTAAAAAGATACGTAATTCCTAAATTAAAATACTAATTAATTTTTGACCCTTTGTATTCCAATTTTTTGGTTAAATACATGTCAATGTGATTTCATTCCAACTTCCCATAAACATTATCACAACTTTTTTTCTTCGTTGCATGCAGATTTTATTTTTCAATAACATCCAAATGGCTGCTAACAATGACAATGCTCAAATCAATCAAAACATAGGTATGGTAATTGCATCTTTGTTTTCTAATATGTAACCTACATAGATTATTTATGTGTTTAATAAAACGTTTGTTATCATGCATGCAGCTGTTGAAGAAGTTAACCCTAATGAGGCTCCAGCAGAATCAATAGCCTCCATTTACGAGTGGATGATTACAGAGAGAGCAGCCAGGAAGAAAAGAAAATGGGAAGAAAAGGAAGAAAAATAATTGAAGCAAAGAGCTGAAAGAAAAAAACAAATGAAGCTCTTGAAAGAAGTCATTGCATATAAGAAGTCAAAAGCAAAGAAAATGAAAACAAATACTGTTTTTAATGAAAATAAAGATGATGAAGAAGAAGAAGATCTAGAGATCTATTCGTATGATGAAATGCACTTGGCATTCTCATCAGAAGACATACAAGTCTATTTTAATTTACTTGATATGTAATTAGTTTTAATTTTTTTAATATCAAAAAATTAGTATTATGTTTATGTTTATTATGAAATTTATAATTTATGTTTTTATGTTAGCAATCTTAGAAATTTACATCGTAAAACCAATAAACAAAAAATAAATAGTAAATACATAGACTTAAAATATACTGTCTAACAAGTGTATAGTTTAAACTACATCAGAGTATTTGTATTATAATAAATTATGTAACAATATCAGCATAATGAAAAACTTAAACTCCAACAAGGTATTCGTGTTATAATAAATTATGTGACTTGGATATTCATACCACAATTTGTACTAATTGTCGCATGGAAATTTTTTTATACATATATGAATAATTCATTTGTTTCTTACTTATATCTAGAAAAACAAAAAAATAACATGATTTCATATATATTATCAATACATGCATTTTTGAAAATGTGTGTTTTGTCCCATCAGTTGCTTGATCCACGTTTATTAAATGCATGTTATATGTTAGCCATGATTTTCAGGATTTCTTTAAAGTATATACGTCTATATTTAGTTAAGTAAATTTATCATTTAATATAATTAACGAAATCAACATTTAAACTTTTATAAAATCACCTTTTTAAATAAAATTGGAGAGTTTATTTGTTAAAGTGAAATATATAAAGGATGTGATATTTTAAATTTAAACAGGATATGATATATCATAGCTAAATATTACTATTACTATATAATAGCATATATGTTAACAAAAAATTGTCAAACAATAAATAATTAAGCCAAATATTTTTTAGTATAAGTTTTGCTATGTTCTATTGTGACAAAATCTTTACAATAATTGATATCAAACTATAAAATGTTAATAATTAATCTTGCACAACATACAATAAAGTTAAAGGTTGGTAGTCATGTAAATTAAAGCTTTGGATATTAATGTATTTATATTTCTAATTCATTCATAATAATCGTTACCGTTATATTAATAATGTATAAATTACTTTCGATTAGAATGCTTTGAACATAGGATTAACTCGAACTTTTAATCCTTGTGATCTACAAGTCTGAGCATCCCAATCACCATTATTAGTAACGCATAATATTAGCAAAAAAATGTGGAATAAAAATATCATATACCAAGACCTAAATTATCATCTAAAAAATAGTATTGGATAAATTTAAGCTTAAAATAAATACGATAATACGAAATTTTATGTCCTATTTCAAAGACATATGCCTATAAATATAACTTTAGATACATTAGCAAAGCTCTATTCCATTTGGAAATTAACTATATCAGAAAACCACTATGTCGAATTCTAATCCAAAAACTTTTTTGCAAGGTAGACGCAAAAAGCAAAAACACTCATCCTTAATGCCAATGTTCAATTGCGACATCTCTTATTTAGATGAGATCACAAACAATGAACAATGCTCAACTATCAAAGTGAAAATCATACATATTTGGAAAACAACAACAACTCTTAGGGATGGTTCTTCAAAGGGTGAAAACATTAACATGCTACTAATGGACGAAAAGGTAATGTTTAATTATTTGATATTTAAATTTTGTTTATATGCATTATATAGCTTTGATGTTACAATATTATCATTTTTGTTGTTTAGATATGTAAGTTAGATTGATCCAACACTCAAAAGATCGTGTATTGTGTTTTTTAATAACTATTGTAGGGCAATAAAATCCATGCTTGTGCAAATCATTACGTCCTCAAGTTGTGTCAACCAATGCTAAAGAAAGATAACTGTATACTTCTGTCAAATTTCAATTTGTATACCAGGTTGGAAGGCATGCAGCTAACAAATCACGCTGGCAAGATTTACTTTAAAAATAATACATCCATAAGTATGGTTCAGGATTTTAATTGTGCACATGATGGATTCGAATTCATTGAATATCATGATATCATCACCGACGAAAAATACAATAAGCTTGTGTTTGGTAAGAATTACACACAAAATTATGTTACATTAATTTAAAATAATTTTATATCATGCAATGTTTATTTGATGAACGTGGTGTTTGTAGATATTATTGGTTTGATTTCATCAAAACCAGTATTGAAAGCAATATATTACAGAAAGAAGACCGCAATAATTTCCTAATTCAAGCTTCAAAATTTAAAGTAATGTTTGTTGTTTATAATTATGATAATATTTAGAGCAACTTGTAACGCTTTTATTCGTATTATCTTATTTATGTTAACATTATTTATATATTAAAAAGTGGTGATGAAGTTAACGTTACATTATGGGAAGATAATGCTGACAAATTGGACAATTACTTAAGTCAGGAATATATTCAGAATGAGCCAGTTGTGTTGTTATTCAACTTGCAAAAATCAACACATGGGGAAGTAAGATATAAAATAAATGACTATAATTATTCATATTTATTATTACACGTTATGTTTCAGATTGTTTTATATTTTTATTTTGTGTTCTTTATTATTATTTTTTTACACCAGATGAGCACGAGGTTTCAACCATTCCTTTTGCACCAATGTTATTATCAATGAAAATATTCCTGCAATAACATCTTTCAAACGAAGGTATACACCTTTTTAATTTTGCTTCATTGTTAAAAAAAAAAGAAAAAAAAAACATACTTCACAACATAAATTTGTGTTTAATTTTTGTAAATAGGTTGCTGGATAAAAAAAAATATGTAACACAAAATCTAGGATTGTCAATCAAGATGACAGCGTTGCTAATGAAGTATTTTTGAATTTTTAAAATTCTACTTTATGTTTTCTTTTTTTAACTTAAGTGTTTAGTTATAAAATTATGGGAAACCATCATGCAATTGCAAACCTTATTTGATTATATAATACTAAAATCATTTCAAGGGACAATCCTCGGAATCAGCTCCTATGGATGATGGTGATTTGTCAACTGTTAAGCACGGAAACGCATGTGATGTTACAGTCATTAACATATCAGACGATGAGGATGAGGTATTATTATAAATTTAACACGTATAAATTGTACATTTCCTAAAATGTTTTAAACAATTTTTTTGTTAATAGTGATGATGATGAATGTGTTTATTAATATTTATATCTATTTTTATTATACTTACGAAAATAATTATAGACGAAACATATGCAGATTTATGCGGCTGGTCTAAATGGTTATCAAAGCACTCCAATTTGGAAAAAGCCAAAACAAAATGAACAATATGTATACAACATTTCTGATGATGATATTGACTTACATGATACTGATAATGAGGTATTATTTAAGTTTATAGTTACGTATCGTATTGTGTTGTAGTGAACATTAAATTTATGTTATAGTTTATTTTTTTAGGCATTTTTTAGGTTGTTTGTTTGACACATAACAATCGAAGATTATCGAGGACGAATTCTGGAACGTTTACGAACATGTGCAAAACCGATTGTTTTGTAAATGAATCTAATGATAAGGTATTTTCATTTAAATTTTCTTATATTTAATTGATGTAAGCAGAAATACGTATTTTTAAAATGTATTTTAATGATTTAAGATAACATATTAATCTGTTATGCATAGGTGTGTTGTTTTGTTGGCACCAGTCACGGATTTTCGAAATCAACATTTGAAAGGGGTAAAAATATATGCAAGCTAGATTATTACTTTGAATATGAAATTGACGGTGGATATACTTTCACATCTGAATAGGTATATATATATATATATATATATATATATATATATATATATATATATATATATATATATATATATATATATATATATATGATTATAAAAAATTTCAAAATAAATCATTTTGTGAAATTTTTCGAACTTACTATATAACTGATAAAATAAATATTATGTTGAACCGCAGGCCTCTTTTAAAGATGATGTATCTGAGCAATTGAAGTTGGATATAGATTCTCTAAATGCAAAAAAAAAAAAATAAATAAAAAAAAAATAAATAAAAAAAAAATAAACCAATCATACCTATGATGCAGATTACAGAATGCAACACAATTGCACTTGGTGAAATCACAGTGCTCATGAAAATGAAGACATGGTCGTTTACGCACCTTTTCATCCCAATATTGGTTATAACTATCAACTGGTAAGAACAAGACAACAATAATTAAAGCAAAAACTTTAAATTCCTAATAATACTTAAAATTAATAACGTATTCTCTCTTACGAAACAGAAAATCGAATCCAACATTTGGAACGACTTGGGGATGCAAAAGTAATGAAAGGGAGAGATCATGCACAGAAAATGGGTTTACTCAGTCAACTTGCATGTTGTTACACATGAACAAGACCATTCTCAAATTAAAGTGTTAGTATTAGAAGGAAACTGGTATCAATTTGGGCAAGATTGCGGATTTGAAAAAGAAAAAATGCTACGCATAAAGCTGGTTCGTTATGAAGTTCAAAAACTAGATGATGAAATTCTCAAAATCCCAATATTTCATGTTTCTTAGTAGTAAAGAGAAACCAATGAACAATCATGTTATTTTTTTTCCCATTAGGAATTTAAAGTTGCGTGTGTGGCTATGAATTGTTTGTTTTCATATGATATAATTATATACCTTTCTCACTATTTTTAATTATGAATTTTATTTTTTAAAATTCTTAAATTTCTAAAACTTTATCACACAAACAATTATGATCCATTTTTATGGCACATTAACATCACTATTTAAAAATAGCTTAGTAAACACATGTATTGTGCACACAAATATATATATATATATATATATATATATATATATATATATATATATATATATATATATATATATATATATATATATATATATATATATATATATATATATATATATATATATATTTCACATGTAAATGGTGTCTAATCATTTTAATAAATGCAGATAATTTGTTTATTATTTTATCTAAATATATGATTTACACAAATCATTCCCGAGTATAAGTTTATATTTTTAGTCTTTCCAGAATATAAGTTTATATTTATTTATATCAAATAGATATAATTCGTTTCTTACTTATCTTATGCTAAATGTTGCTTACTGCATTGTTTTACTCAGTTATAAACAAGCACGAAATATAAGGTATCTATTTTAGGAACCATAACTACACGCATTTCCAACTAATTAAGATAATATCTTTTAAAAAATACCTAATGATCCAATTACTATATTTGGGGCTTTTTGAACCAATCAACAAACAACACATGCAATAAAAGAATGTTGCAATTAAACTAATATTATATTCATAAACAAATCCTGATCAACGTATAACACTTATTCTAACAACCAATCATTCTTTTATCAGATAACAAGAAAATATTCACGGGAAAAACAAACCAACCACATGCCACTAACCAAACATAATATTTTAACTTGATTAAACATGGTTGAATGTAGCAAGAAATTAAAAAAAAAAAAAAAATTGAAAAAAAAAACCGACCTGGATGATCGCAGAAACAATGGCAGCAGTGTTTATGTGTTTAGTTAGTTTATAAAAATGAAATTAATGGCTTGAACTTTATATATATTAAATATAATAAATATAGTGTAAGTAGATGTAATCATTCTCAATGTTGATAATGCATAACCAACACAAATATTTAGCATGCATTTGAAATGTATATCATGTATAACATGCAACAACATAGACTAAGTGTTGCCTCAACAATTACATTTAAGAATATACATGCAAATTGCAATTCGAACGTTTATAAAAGTTACATCATGTTTAATACAAGAACGTGAAGATTTAGTATCTATGATACAAAATTAAAGTCCAATTTGACTTTTTGAGGCAAACTTAAAGCAGCAAAAAATATATTTAAATATTATATTGGTGATACAATATGCGGCTATGTAACTGTTTATTAAGTCAAAGACAAAGAAAAGTGATCTTCATCAACACGTGGCTTGGTCAGACCATACTCATTGCTTGCTTTTTTCTTTTGTTCAACCGTCCATCATTCATACCACAATTTAAAATCCCATTGCTACTCTTCTTTAACTGCCAATCACAAAACTATTTAACTATCTTTCTTTTGATATAGTTAGATAACCTAGGGATTAAATTTCCAAAAGACTACAAATGCAAATAGAAGTAAAATCAAATGATTGCAAATACAACTAAAATCACATGATTAATGAAAATCACAAAGCATGCCCGCCCATTGGGAGGGCCATGATCACTAGTATATATATATATATATATATATATATATATATATATATATATATATATATATATATATATATATATATATATATATATATATATAACGTATTTAAAACTTCAAAAAAATCACTAATATAAAAAATATACCACTTGTTGGTAGTAACCATTGAACGCAGCGATAGACGCGTGCATAGGAGTCCATTTCGAGTTCAATTGTTATTTATTGCGTTGGCTTCTCGGCATAAGGGTTTTAAAATGCTTTAGAACTCGCCTCCAAAATCCTTCTCTTGTTTGATGGTCGACAACTTGTTTGTCTACTGAAATTTTAATCCAAGCCTTGGCTAACGCCTCCTCCTCATCGGGCGTCCAAATCGTATTGACTTTTTTTAGGTCTCCTTACCACCTCATTTTTTACTTCTTCGACTTCTTCATTAATTGTGTAACAACCGTGGTTTTGGCAAGTCAGTTTGACTGATAGTCTTGACTCGGTTGACGTTTGTTTGGTGTGTCCTAGGTGTTTGAAGTGATATAAGTGTGATATAGGTGAGTTTTAGCACTAAATCCCTTTGTGTGGTGTTATTTTTGTGAAGTGAGTAATTTTGATATTTGGGAAAATTCATTTTGATCACCTTTGTCGTGTAGAAATGACTTGTGTTGTTTTTGGTGTTTTTGTGTTTTTGCGTAACGAGTTTTCGTTCAAGTATTTGAGCGTTAGCAAGTTACGAGGAGTTTGTTTTTATATGTTATGCTTATAAAAGAGTGTGAAAATCTAATTTTGGAAACTTTGTTTTGAAAATGATAATTTTCCGGTTTGTCGTAAAATTAAGGTTTATCGCGAAAGACATTAGGTTTCGATATGGGAATACATAAAATATGAAAAGTAAGAGGTTTTGAGTGTAATAATTAAGTTTAATAAAAAATAAAATAATATATATATATATATATATATATATATATATATATATATATATATATATATATATATATATATATATATATATATAGATATATATATATATATATATATGGTATAAAAATCGGCTAAGAAAAAAAAGGAAAAGGAAACCAAATTTGAGTCCAATTGCAACACCTAATGATAAGGATTATCCATGAATAATATATAAACAAACCCCAACACCCCACAAACGTTTTTTTTGGGAGTTCTTGGTCGATCCAAAGGGGCAAGGGAAGGAGAAAATTTTAGGGTTTTATTGTTGGAGCTAAAATCAAGAAACAAGGTATAATTTTCGATACTTGTATTCACTTAATTGTGTAATTATTAAATAGATTCATGTAGTACTAATTATGATGGATCTAGGGTTTGTAAGTTTCTGTAAATTAATTAATTAAAACATGTTGGGATCAATTAATGATTGTATTATGATGTTTGGTTAAGAGAATTGAGCGTAAAACATGCTAGTTATTGAGTTAGGGTTTGGACAAAAAATTATGGCTGTAAAGATGTGAGTGTAAATAACAGATGGTGAAGAGTTAAGTCACTAATTTTAGGTCTAAATTGAAGTTGAATGAAAGAGCTTTCCAAAAAGTCCAGCCACGATTGATTTTAAGGTCGGTAAGTTGGTTTTTTGATTTTTCTTTGTTAAGGTGTATAGTATTTTAAAATTCGTTTTGAGTATTTCAAGGTCATTTATTGGAAACTAATATTTTTATGGGAAATGAAGTGTGAAAAAAATAATAATAGTTATGTTGATGTCTTACATAAAATGGTTATATATATTTAAAAAAAAACGGTGTACATTTGTTTTTGAGAAGGTCGAGTACGGAAATAAGAACTGTCTATGGTTCTCATTTACCAAACTTGTTATGTATTTGGTTCATCGAGTGTTTCTTTTGTTGAGGTACGCTTGTGGATGTTTTATGGGTACGTGTATTTTATATTTTCTTTGTATGGGGTTTCATGAACATTTTATCTGTGTCTATTTTTATTGGGGGAAAATTTCTTATTGTGTTTTTCTAGCTTTGATTTGGATGTTCGTTACCTTGCTAGTCGGTAATTCATGCTCTTTTTGAGTTCGTTAATATACGTTTTAGTTCGACCGGTTTCATGGTTCGCGTCGTTTACTTAGGATAGATTGTCGTTTTGATTATCACTTTGTTCGTTGAAAAAGAAGAGGGTGTTTGCCAAGTTGTTCAAGTGAGAGGTTTAGCTTCAAGATGTACGTTCTTCGGATTGCGTGGGCATCGCGGGGGTAGAAGATCCATAAGAGAAACTATGTGATGCATGACTTAGAGTTGGGGAGTAGAACTTGGAGATGATATTTGTATGGAGCAGAAAGTGTTATCTACCCAGATCATAAGAATCTTTAGCATATATTTGACAAGAGGCTAATATATGTTGAAGAGAAGATGGGTGTGGAATTTCTCAGTAACTACGATTGTCTGATTTGCTACCGTCAAGGAAGGGCGGACATCGTGGTAAGAGCGTTGAGCGGGAGTGAAAGAGTGAAACTTAGATGTTGGTGAGCAATGATTACGATAATTCAGTTCGGAGTTACGGGGATGATGTTGACAGCCTAAAGAGAGTGGTTCAAGGATGAGAACATGTAAGATGAATGATTACTTGGTTTAGACCAGTAAATGGAAAAGAAAGAAGATGGACGATTGTACTTTGCGGACCCGCTAATGATTTCATGGAGAGGAAGCTTATGGACATCGATCATGCAATGTATAAGATACATCCGAGAATGGATAAGACGTATTATTACCTTAGCAATAAATGTATTGAGGAGTTGGTAAAGAACCATAGGGTGTCGCGTTGATCATCAAGAAACATGATTAAATACTTACTTCGCGATAGTGGTAAACGTGTTATAGAGTCTTGAGAACGCGTATGTAGATGAGTGCGACTTATCATTCTCTAATGAGTGAACTAAGTGAGCGTACAAATCAGGCGTTGGAGGGTGAGCTGAGAGTATGGGTGTGTTTGATTTTGGAGGAAGCCGGGGTATACATTTACCCTTAGCTAAGTTCTCCTATATCAACAATTATCATTCTAGTATTGAGTATGTGTCGTGTGAAAATTCTATGGAAGGTAATGTAGGTCACCTATTCTGTGGGCAAAGGTTGAAACAAGTCAACTAATTGGTCCTGAACTAGAATGAGAGACTACGAATAAGGTTTTCAGATTTAAGAGAGAGATTTAAGGCAGCAAGAGATCGCCAAAAGAGTTATGCGGATTATTGCCGTAAACCCTTGGAGTTTGGTGTTGGTGATATTGTGAGGTTAAAAGTATCTCCTTGGAAGGGTGTGGTGCGTTTTGGTAAGAAAGGCAAGCTAGCACCGAGATACGTAAGACCGTTTGAGATTTACGGAAAGGATTGGATTTGAGACATATCAGTTGAATTTGCCTGAGGAGTGAAGTAGAGTGCATGATACGTTTCACGTATCTAATGGAAAGAAGTGGTTGGCAGATGATAGTCTGGATGTGCCATTAGATGAGATTAAGGTTGACAAGACTCTTCATTTTGTCGAGTAACCTGTTGAGATTATGGATCGAGTTGTTAAAGGGTTGAAGTGTGGTGAGATAACGTTGGTAAAGGTATGGTGGGATTCTAAGCGTGGTCCTGAGTTTACTTGGGAACGCGAGGATCAGATGTAATTAATGTTTGTTTTGTGTGTATCCATTATATGTGGTGTTTCCTGCGGTTACCATTTGGTTTTTCATTTGGTTCGAGGATATCGTAGCTACCTATGAGAAGTCATTTTGATCATTGGTGTTATTGATCGGGGAGTGTATCTATTTGCGTGTATCATTGGAGTGACGGAATGTTTTCTATCGTGTGAATTCGAGTATTTAGTCGGTTCACATTTTTGCGATTCTTTCTCTGTGATTTTATGGTGTGGTATTTATCCGCTTAAAAATCCATAAATTTCCTATTTCTGTTGTGAGTGGTGACTATAGTAGTTGAAATCTCGGGACGCGATTTCCCTAAGTGGGGGATGATGTAACAACCGTGGTTTTGGCAGGTCAGTTTGACAGATAGTCTTGACTCGGTTGACGTTTGTTTGATGTGTCCTAGGTGTTTGAAGTGAAATAGGTGTGATATAGGTGAGTTTTAGCACTAAATCCCTTTGCGTGATGTTGTTTTTGTGAAGTGAGTAATTTTGATATTTGGGAAAATTCATTTTGATCACCTTTGTGGTGTAGAAATGACTTGTGTAGTTTTTAGTGTTTTTGTGTTTTTGCGTAATGGGTTTTCGTTCAAGTATTTGAGCGTTAGCAAGTTACGAGGAGTTTGTTTTTATGTGTTATTCTTATAATAGAGTGTGAAAATCTATTTTTTGAAACTTTGTTTTGAAAATGATAATTTTTCGGTTTGTCGTAAAATTAAGGTTTATCGCGAAGGCCGTTAGGTTTCGATATGGGAATACATAAAATATGAAAAGTATGAGGTTTTGAGTATAATAATTAAGTTTAATATATATATATATATATATATATATATATATATATATATATATATATATATATATATATATATATATATATATATATATATATATATATATGGTATAAAAATCGGCTAGGAAAAAAAAAGGAAAAGGAAACCAAATTTGAGTCCAATTGCAACACCTAATGATAAGGATTATCCATGAATAATATATAAACAAACCCCAACACCCCACAAACGTTTTTTTTTGGGAGTTCTTGGTCGATCCAAAGGGGCAAGGGAAGGAGAAAATTTTAGGGTTTTATTGTTGGAGCTAAAATCAAGAAACAAGGTATAATTTTCGATACTTGTATTCACTTAATTGTGTAATTATTAAATAGATTCATGTAGTACTAATTATGATGGATCTAGGGTTTGTAAGTTTCTGTAAATTAATTAATTAAAACATGTTGGGATCAATTAATGATTGTATTATGATGTTTGGTTAAGAGAATTGAGCGTAAAACATGCTAGTTATTGAGTTAGGGTTTGGACAAAAAATTATGGCTGTAAAGATGTGAGTGTAAATAACAGATGGTGAAGAGTTAAGTCACTAATTTTAGGTCTAAATTGAAGTTGAATGAAAGAGCTTTCCAAAAAGTCCAGCCACGATTGATTTTAAGGTCGGTAAGTTGGTCTTTTGATTTTTCTTTGTTAAGGTGTCAAACCGGGACAGATTTTGGGTAAAGGTTTGAGGGTGTTTTGTGGTTGTAAAAGTGGTATTTTGACTAGGCCTTCTGTAATAGTTAAGTATTAGGTTATATTATACTACCACGAAAAGGATTCGCGATAAAAACTTGTGGAAGTATTTTATGTTAATTGAAACTTTTTGGTGTGCGTTCAGATCTGAATTTGAGTAGTTGACAAGTTTGATTTTCTTTGAAGTACTTGTGTGTGTTATTGGTCCATGGCCTTCTGGGATTAGCTTGTATGCTTATGAAAGACCATGGTAAATTTTTGGTGTGAGTTGTTGAGCTTTATTTGTCGTGATTTTATGTGGGCGAATGTACCCAAAATTTATGCGTTTTCTGATTTTAAAAGTGCAAGGGATTTAGTGGGTGTTAAGTTATGGTAATGGTTAGTATGGTGTCTAGGAGATCCATGGTGGGTCATATGAGTCTTAGACATCCATCATATGAGTATTACATGGGTTATAGCTTATAGCTTGACCATGTGTAACGTAAACTTGTTTCTGTTGTATAGATTGTGATTTGTCTTTGTTGGAAGCTGCAAAGTTGAGGTGAGTTCATAGTCCCACTTTTATATTGTTTTTAAACTTGGGATGGAAATGATGCTTGTGTTAAATTTACTGTGATTATGTGTTTTAAATGCATGGACTTGCGAGTGTTATTATATGTGTTTGCATGCTAAGTGATTATTGTGTGATGAAAACTGTGTGGGAATCGAGGGTAGAACTGTACTTGAGATGAAATGGGTAGAACTGTACCCAAGTGGTGAAATTTGTGTGGAATTCAATTGGGAGGATGTTTATCCTATTGCTCGCGCATTGCGACTCAATTGATGAAAGAATTGGATCGGCGGACATGTTCCGTCCTAACTAAATGGATCGGGGGACACGTTCCGTCCCATTGGTTGTTTTTAATTGTGTGATTGTGTGTATACGTGTATAATAACTTGCCTTGCTGTCATGCTATATGGTATAATCACAGTTAACCGGTTGCCTACGGTGTGTGTGTCTTAAACCTATGAATCTCACCAACATTATGTTAACGTTTTAAGCATCATTTTCAGGTGAGCTTTCTAAGGATAAGATAGAAGGATGAGATTAGACGAGACCCTAGTTGCATTGTAAGTGGTTTATCATCTATGCTTGGATTTTTGGATTGTTTTGGACTATGTTTTGGTTATGTTGTTTTGAGGTATTGTTACGACACTTCGTGTCTGTACTTGCTCTATTTTATGCATGTAGTTATTCTCTATATAGACATCATGTGTTGTGATGATATCCATGAAGTTACACTCGCGCGTTTCCGCCGTGGCGGGGTGTGACAGATTGGTTCTGTTGGTTGTGTCTCGGGTACCATTTCAACATTGTTGAAATCTTCATCATCATCGGTATCATCACGAACGGGTAACGGTTCACTCACCCGTTCACGCATTTTTTGTTGGGTATAGCGTGGCTCATATGGGTCGAAGTTAGTAGGCATTTGCGGTGGGGGTTGTTGGGTATAGTACGAATCAAACAGGTCGAAGTTAGTAGGAATTTGCGGGAGGGGTTGTTGGGTGTAGAAAAATGGTGGAGATTGAGGTACATTTGTGGGTGGTAACCGGGTTGTGAAGAAGATGATTCGTGGCCTGGTTGTGATTGAATTCGAGGACGAATTGCGCCTCTCGATCCACCTCTCGATCCACGACCACTTTTTCTTGATCCACCTCTCGAGCACGCTCCAGTTTTTGTTGCCAAAAACTTTATTTGATGCTCGGTAATAATTTTTATGCCAAATTCTTTATATGAAACTCTCGGTAGTTTTTTTTTGGTTCTGTGTTTCTTTTCTTGCTCGTTGCCCAGTATATATAGTCAAAAAAAAAAAAAAATACAACTGTTGCCCTCCAACATTCAAAAAAATCCTCCAACAGTCCAATCCCAACGTTTACTTTTGCTGTGTCTCGTGCGTGAAACTTTCATGCAAAAGTTGGATCCCGTGCGTGAAGGGAGGGCCGGCGGTGGTGTTCCCGTGGGTGATGGATCCCGTCCCGTGTTATCCCGTGCCCACTCCCACCTCTCTTATAAACCTTAAGAGCACTAGGTATCGTGGTGTTGTCCCGCTGGTGCCGCGAGGAAAAGTGCTGCCACATCAGCACCTTTTTCCATAACACCAGAATTCATCATAACACTAAAAACCCCCTCCATCCTATAACACCAGTTTCTGGTGCTGTCATGCACCCTTGGACTCCACATATATATCTTTTTATTTTTTTCATTTATTTAAATAAATTAACACATTTAATTAAAATTAAAATTTCATTAATTAAAGAATTACATTAAAAAATAAATAAATAAATGAATAAATCCGTCCTTTTCTTTTATCTCATCTCATAAACTATAATCCTCTCAACCACAACAAAAAAAATTCATACAAACTGAAAAGAAAAGCGTGATAACGCCAAAAAGAAAGGGAGAACGCGAGGCTCGGTACCGTGCTTGCGCCGTCACGTCGCATTTTCCGGGACCATTTGGGCTGGTCGTGACGGCTCAAGGCACGATAACGCGAGCCACGGTGTGGAGTTCGGCACCGTCCGGTCGCGTTTTGCCATAAAACACAAGTGTTGGCGCAGGGTACCCGAGGCTCTAAGATTGATATAACTAGGGATGAGCATTTTGAACCGAATCCCGAAACCGTACCAGTACTGTATCAAAACGGTACCGATTCCCGATATACAGTACGGTACCGGGACTACGAAATTAGGTGAAAAAAAAATCGGGACAACTAATTCGGTACGGGACTGGTACCAAAACAGGAAATTCTCGAGAAAAAAGGGGAAAAACCCGATTTCCCGGTACCGGTACCGATACAGATACTGATACTGATATCCGAATCCCTTTCAGTACGGTAACGGTACTACTAATTTATGCTTGGGAAAAAATCGATACCACTAATTCAGTATGGGACCGCTACCGTGCTCATCCCTAGATATAACTAATAAAATATCACACAACCATAGCAGCATATCCAATCACATCAAGCAGGATATGAGGGTAAAAAGCAGACAAATCTTATCCCTACTTCAGGATAAACCGAAAGTAAAGAGATTGCTTCCATGAAGACCTTCGGCAAGTGTAAGTGTGCAGGTGAGAGTGAGAGTGCTTAGATATATGTGCATGTGTGAAAATGAGCAATAACAAAGATAAGGAGTATAAACTCAAGCATACAAGTATACAAAGCTAATATGCAGAAAACCATCAACATAACTTAAGAGAATAAAGGACGTACACATAAAGAAGCATACGCCGCAAGAGAACACATGATATAGAAAAGATAAAGCGTTAAAGAGACAAGAGGGCACGAGCATAAGCATACAAGCAAAAGCATAAACGCAAAATGGAAAAAGCACCTAGAAAAGCGCAGGCAAAGCCAAGGGTGCTAAAGGCAAATATAAAACCAAGATCTAAGAGAGCAATGAAGATCTAAGCAGGGCAATGCTCTGGTGGCCTAAAGCTAAGGCAAAGCAAAAGTTACAAGAGGCAAGGTTACTAAGAGATGCCTATAGGGTATGCGGGTTGTCACGTCACCACAATCAACTTTACCGCCAACTTACTATTATAATACAACCAACTTCACAAGCAAAATATACCCCACTTAAACACATATATACCCCCATCAAAAAACAGACACACGCTAAAAATAAATAAATAAATAAACTCACGACTCTATCAAACTTTAGACCTAGTCTTCATTTTTTAAGCTTGAAGACGGGTCCACTTTGACAGCCGTAATAACCAAAGACGCATCCTTTGTTGCCAGGTCGGACGAAAACACGTTCAAATCTTCCCTAAATATAATATAATCATCATTATGTAATGCTCATTCAGCTTTGCAAGCTTAATTAGCTTAATTGTATTTGATGTTTTAAGTGCGAGGTTAGACTTGGGCTCAACTCAATCATGTTTAAGCCAAGAGTTGAGCTTCTAACATGTAGATAAGAAACCAGCTCAATTTATGACCTTTGGTGACATTCCAAAGTCCACTTTATCCAAATTCCGCTTCTCGTATTTTGTATGTATACATGTTGCCCCATACCCATCAACTTGTACAAAGTACAAACATATTGAACACAAGAACTTGTACAAAGTACAAATTTATTGATCACCTCTTGTGTTCACAACAAAAACTGAATTCTCTCATCTATGTGGTTGTCTTTATTAAATAAATATTAGTATTGGTTGCTTCATTTATGCCGTAAAGTTTAGAGTTCTAGATAGATAATGATTTGAAAATGCATTTAAGTTGTTTATTTTTATTGTTCCGTGTAGATTATTATTATTATTATTATTATTATTATTATTATTATTATTATTATTTTAAATACAAAGCTCTCAAATTTTGACATTCGTGTGTATTTTTGTGACCATTCTGCTTTTACTTTTTTAAATTTCGAATGATAAAATGGTCATTTTACACGCACAAAGGTCGAAATTTGAGAGCTTTGTGTTCTAATTGGAAAAAAAATGACTGCACGGAA
Organism: Artemisia argyi; assembly: GCA_030686995.1. Taxonomy (NCBI): domain Eukaryota; kingdom Viridiplantae; phylum Streptophyta; class Magnoliopsida; order Asterales; family Asteraceae; genus Artemisia; species Artemisia argyi. The sequence continues at coordinate 141,211,304 of CM060704.1, forward strand.
CAACAAAATTTGACAAGCTAGATGCATTTTCAAATCATTAGCCCTTCTATATATATATATATATATATATATATATATATATATATATATATATATATATATATATATTTTTTTTTTTTTTTTTCTTTCAGATTCGATATCTCTATAAGTGTCCCAAAAGACCTTGCTAGCTTAATGAGGCGGGGAGACTCATTGCCTTTCTCAACTTTAGAGAAAACGGGTATGTTTGGTAAAATTAGTTGTAAGCTGTATGCTGTAAGCTGTAAACTGCAAAGTTGTTAACATGAGCTACAAGCTGTATCATTTTTTCAATAAAAGTGTTTGGTAAGTTAGCTGTTAAATGTAATTATAAGATATAAAATGACATAAAAAGGCATATCTATAATTATAAATAAATGTTTGGAGGGTATATCAATAATTTAAAGTTTTAACAGCTCCAAGATGTTTAAAAAACTTCATGGATCAGCTTTTAATTTAGGAGCTATTTGTCTGAAATAAAATTTCAAAGTTAATGTATCCAAACGAGGATATTATTTTAGAAGAGATTATTTTTATAACAAAAAGTTAACAGCTCCTCCAAAAAGTCCCTACCAAACAGGCCCAATATGTTTTGATTAGGTTGTTTAGCGTATTGGATCATCTTTAATATAATACAAGAATTACATCATTTCGGAGTGTTTTTGCAAAACCCTTCTCATTGAAAAAAAATTGGACCAATAGGAGAGCTCGATTTTGACACATAAGCGAAATCAAGCAATATGATTGGCTAATAAAAAGTCAAAATTGAATTGATTTTGGTTAAACTTTAATAAATTTGGTGAAGAATTTGATTGATAAAAAAAACACATAAAAATATATGTGTCAAATTTATGAAAATAAAAACTTAAGAAAAGAAGAGGTAATTAATAAAACCTTAGTGGTTGAATTTTAAATATATTAGAGTTAAGTGTAAAATTATAAGTCTTCATGTTTTTTTATAACTTTAGACAATAAACAAATAACCCCTTACACTTTATACCTCCTATATTTTATAATGTTAACTTTGTTTAAAATTACATGAGTAATAGTATTAGTTTTTTTGACTTTCATCCATTAAAATGAATTTAGTAAATATGCGAATTAGTTTTAATACACGTTAAATATTTTTAAACTAATGTTAGTTTTAAACTTTCATCAATTAGAATATTTTTTTTAAATAAGGACTCATGTTACTATTTAAAAGTTTAATTTATGCGTACACGGGTTAGAAATACGTCTAAATTATTAGTAACGAAAATATAAATATCAAATGATAAACATGAGTTACTGTGATATGAAAATAAATATATGTGATTCTAGTTATAACAAGGACTTATGAAATTTTTATTTAAAATTTATATATGGATATCCATAAAAACAATTTAAAAACTTTACGGAGCATATTTTAACTTCATCAACGCTCATTATGTGCCACTAAACTCGCACATTTTGTACAACGTGATATCAATAGTTAAAGTTAAACAACAACATTAACCTCAAACTCAACATCTCTGTCAGTTAAAAAAGTTATACAAAACTAATTATTAAAAAAAACAAACAAAAACACATCAGTTAGATAGTCATTATTTAATATAAAAAGTGTTTTCCTTAAATTAAAAAAAAAAAAAAAAATACACGCATCACAATCCTTATTTGATAAGAATCACCTCTTAAATCAAAAAAAGAAAAACTACGTAGGTGATAACCTTACTTTATTCATTGACGTGATGGTTCAAAAAAAAAAAAAAAAAAAAAAAAAAAAAAATAGTTGGTCGTTGTAAAAGAATTAAAAGTATGTACATGAGAATTATTCAGCAAGAATATATAGTTTTTAATCATATTATTACGTTACTATACGCGATAATGTTATTGACTTGGTAATCACAGATGTGAGATACAACCATTATTCTATACTAATGATTTATGTGTAAACCCCTTTTTGCTTCTGAATAAAATCCGAAAGAGACCTCAACAGCATTTTGGCTCATGCCTTATCTAGCTAATAGTTTTTAGTAACCTTTTTTATGGTTTAACTTTTTTGTTATACACACCAACTTTTAGTAATTTTTTTTTTATGTTTTATTGAAAATTTCTACACTTAATATTTGTGTTTTTACTATAAACACACTAAGCTATGATAGAATTAGTTAGGAGTTCAGGGGTTTTTTACTAAGCTTCTAAAAAAAGCTTATAGCTTTATCATAAGCTTATTGTGTTATGATAATTGAATAAACAAATAAGCATCTTTAATAAGCATAACCAAACACCGCTTTAGTTGTAATATGAAGTTTTCTGATTTGATGTTATGACTAACTTTGTTGTTATCCTCACTATAATGCAACATGTTAGTGGTTTTTGCAGTTTTATGAACTTATCGCACACACTAAAGTGTAATGCAATTTGTTGTGTGCGCTTCTTAGAGGAGGATTAAGTATCAACACATGATTGTCATGAAAGGTTAATGTACCAAAGATGTGTTTTAGGGCCTCTATGGGGAATTTTATGGTAGGAATTGAGTGTAATTTGTCTTTGAATAAATTAATAAAACTTAGCAGGTGTTTGTTGTCATTGATAACACTATGGGTGTCAACCAACGTTCTAAAATATGGGTGTGTTTTACCTTGATGATTTAGGCCAATTGTGAAGAAAGTTGCATTAAAGTGAAAGGTCGGTAAGGATTCAAACAATCCTAAAAAACTTGCGGATGTACTCTGTCATTTTTTTTATGCATTTATAATTTACTTATACAAGTAATAATAATTTCCTTATATAGTTCTGGTTTAGAGAAAAATTATTCTTATACATTATAAATAAACGTAATATTAAATTTGAGTTCTACCCATTACATCTTTTTTTATTTTTCTTTATGTAATAAAGAAGTTATAGTGTAAGCATTTATGTTAATTTGGTAATTTTATGATCAAACATGAGAAGTAAATAGCACAAACTTATGAAAATACAAATTTTCAAACAAAAAGGTATATTAGTAAACATGGTATGATGGTTATTCATAATCAAGGAAATGAATCAATCTTCAAAGCTATCTAAATATGCTACATATATTAACGAAAATATCAGTAAAAGAAATACTACAATTACAAAACACATCGTAAATATAATTTTTAATCCAAAATCATTCTCCTAAAATAATAGATAGATTATAACATATATACATATGGCTTTTTTATTTTTTGTCCACTAAGTAAAACTATTTGAAATATGTTAAGTGGTTCATTTCTTAATCGATAATAATATATAATCAAAACGAAATTTTAAAAACCCTGTGCGTGCACAGGTATTATAACTAGTTTGAATATACCGGAATTGATTGTGTTTCGATTCTAAGAGACCAAAAAAAGATATCATAGGTGAGGAGATAAAAATTCTTTCACACACTTAGATCTTTCATAGGAAAAGAAAATTCAGATCCAATTGAATTGATTGGATCTTTGATCCTAAACCCGCTTGTAAAAATACATTGTAATTATGTTTCTTCTTTAGCTTTCGTACGAGTTTTGCTTAATAAAATTTTCGCTGTTCGACTAAAAAAATAAAAATAAAAGTACTTGTATTTCCGCCTTTTCTTCTTTAACACCCGTTAACTTGTATTTATTAAACTCAAACTCCCTTTAATATTAGAAATTGCATTTAATACACATTAGTTAAACTTATAAATTATCATAATTAAATCTAACTTTTAATTTAATAAACTCAAAATTACCTTTTGTAATCACGTTAAACTTTGAATCAAGAACAGCCTTAAATCATGAAAATGCATGTATTTTGAATGGTTCTTGTCCTGAGTTTGAAAAGTTATGTTGACAAAAAGGTATTAAATACGGAGTATTTAAAATGCTATCACAATTTTCTGAAAATTAAATAGACAAAACAATTTATTAATGTTAAAAACAACTTTAACTTCCTAGTTCAGACATAAGAAGGTATAATAATAAACTAAAAACAAATTTGAATCATCATTTTAAAATATTTTGCCTCTTTATTAAACAAAGAGTGATGAAACTTGTTTCCCATTCCTATTTATACTCTCTAGTCTCTACCATTATCTTACTTATTAACCACATATATGCATCTTTTGAAGCTGCATGAACATATATGGTTGGCCTATTAACTCGGTCCTATGAATATGCACACATTTACATTCACGACACAAGATATATCCATAGCCAGCATCTTCATTATTGATTAACAAAATTTGCTTCATATCTTTTTTATTATCATGGCTTTTTTTGCTACGGTACGTCTTTTCTTTCATCCTGAAAAATCATCGATATATATATTCTATCAATCTATCTTCCTGATTGCACATCTCTCTTTTTTAGTAAGATTAGCTACTTTTAACGTCTAAATTTGTATCCAAATCCGGAGTAATTAATTGCATTAATGCTCATGCAGAGGTACATACGATCTATAACAAGCTGCAACCATTTGGGTGGAACGTATATAATACCCCAACGCGCGTTTAGTTCATCAACCACAAACAAGAACGATGATAAAAAACGCTGGTTTAGATTCAAATATGAAGATACACCAATGTGGATTTTGCTTGGATTTACAAGTGCAGCCGTGTTACTTGCTGTGAGCAGTGTTACACGACAACTCATTCATCACCCTGGCGTCCAGGTCAACAAGAGCAACCGGAGCATGGTTCCAGAGATTGATAGTCCAGAATTGTCCCATGCTTATGGAGACAAGTTCATCTCCAAATCAGTTCTAAGGAAAGTGGCTCACATTCAGAAGCGTGATGATACAGTTGAAACAGATCGTGGCGACATCTATACAACTGAGGGGTTCGTTTATCATCCTTTTCACATTGTCTATTGGGTTATTTGCAGAATATACAGACACAAATTTTACTTTGTCATTCTATACTTTTTACATTCATATAGTTAAAAGATGATAGAGGTGACCAGTTTGAGTCATTTTGTAAGATATAGTCTTACTACTTTTTATATTACTTTAGAAGGTTTTATGTACAAATTAGCATTTAAAGCCGATTTTTAAAAGTTTTTCATTACATACCCAGACTTGACACTCTCATCTTCTAATAAATTACAGCATTAGTTTATGCAATATCCCTAATCTATTTTTGGTCTTTTATAGACTAATGCCATACATAATAATTTGCAGTGATGAATCAATAAACCTGGAATCAGTGGGACTCGAAGGCAATCGCGGTTAAACGTTATGCAACTTTCGATCACCAGAAATTAGTGCGTGTTTTGTTGTTGGAAGTTTCATCTTTAAATAAGATTTTCACTGCTAGTAACCCTTGTCACCCTTCTTTTATGTTACGTTATAATATATACTCTGTATGTAGAAGTCAGAATTTTTTCAGTATTAGAACATTTCATATTTTCTTTCAAAAAAGTTCATAACATATCACCACGCATTCATAAATACGGAGTAACTTTTTATCATATTTCCGCAGAATGTGCAAAGCCTACAATGATCAAGTTTTATCATTGTTTAATCTAAAACTAATTCTAGACTAAGGATTAACAATTACTTGGACATCATATTTACAGAAACACAAAGCACACTTCGAAAAGAAATACAAAGCATAAAACAATAGGAAAAAAAAAGTGCAAAAAATCATCATACACATTCTCTTCAAAAAACAATGTATTGATACAAAACAACCAAAAAAGCAAAACTCGAAACACACTCTCAATGATCAGTAACAAATTCTGCTAAATACACGCAGATTGCTACACTCGATTTACATCAAACATTTAGTAACTAAATAACATCATGGGAAGTATTCAGACAAGCAAATATATTTGGAAAAATGTATTATAACAACATGATGAAAGTAGCTTGTACCAGTTAGCCTCCAGAGTGTGAAACCGGGGTTGTTACAAACTGTCCATCCTTGAAACTATGAATGTATTGCTGTGGCAAAGCATGCTCAACCTGAACCAAAATGCAGTCGATAAATTGTTAGAACACATAACACTCAGATCAATTTAACAATTTCAGAACAAGAGGTTGGGAGATTTTAAACATAACCAACCAAGCATTGGTGTACTGAAGTGTTTAAACCAATAACGGAACCAGATGAAACTATCGTCGATCTGCTTTCGATACGCAGCCGTCTCTCCAAAATGGCTTACTATCAAGAGGTTAGATGTCTACCCCATTAATGTTTAATGAACCCAAATTGAACATCATATCAACCATAATCATACGGTTCTTCTGATCTCTAGTTATATAAGTTCCACACTCAGAATCTTAGATATTGATACTAATCAAATCTTGATATTCTACAACATATGCTAATAAGGCTTATCCTTGAATTATAAAAGTATTTCCAGAATATAAAATGATGTTAATGCCATAATTAAGTTTTTAACTAGGGAAGTCTGGGATGAGTAATGTTTGATTTGAAATTAAAGAGACTCCATTTTCCTATGAAAAGTAAGCCATATGGAGGGATGCTTGTATCTCGAAATTAAGCTTAGCTTTGTTACGTGTGTATCCCAGTTATCTATAATATAGAATACTTCGGTCCTATCAACGATCCATATTATGCCATGGCAACAAATCAAAAATGATACTCATCTGAAGCAAAGTTCATGTTTTTAAAGTCTATGCTGACAAAGGCTCCTATTCTTTCTTTAGAAAGACTAGTATTCGAAAAACAAATCTAACATCCTACTAAAGGACGCTTTCCTATGTCAACACACTACTGGTACAGCATACGCAAGAACTAAGCTAGCCATGCATCCATCTCTTAGGTTTGATTATTTACCTATAAAAACCATTTCAATATTTGATTGAATCCACATTCCTTTTAATGTCCTGTTTTTGGCCTTAACTGTTCCACTGATAAGTGTTGAAGACATATAAAACATTTTGATATCTGATTAGGCTTAAACTGACAAATCCATTTTCCATTCTTCTTCACTGGTTTAAATTTGCTGAAAAGTTAAGTAGCGTCTATTCTCCTTTTTTTGTTATAACAAGTGAACTGTGAACCTCATCTAACACTATAGTAAACTATGATCATGTAGCTACGTTAAATTAGATGGTAAAGATTTAGTCATAACTATGAAATCACATGCATGGTTGTGGCGTCAAACTTTATAAGTTTGGATCAATTTCCCTCGGCGGTATCTACATGCAATTTCCTATGAATGTAACTAGTTAATCTTTTACATATGGTGCCATTTGTGGATAAACAGTAAAGAAAGTATACATACCAAATCATTATCAGGTCCAGAAGCAGGCACTAATACATTGATTTCACTTGACTTGGCAGTCGTTATAGAAGCCTCTAAAGAATCCTTGCTCAGGTACAACTGACAACCTGCCGAGTTGTCCACTGAAATAGTAGGAGCTGTGCCCTATAATGAATAAAAACAATAAAAACGTCATTTTGAATAGCAACCAAGCCCTAATTGAATAAGCATTCAAGAACACAGTAGAAAACTAGCAACCACTATAGGGAGAGTTAGTGAGCTGTATGGCATGCAACCAATATCATGGTCATAGTTAAGCTTTAAAATACAAGAAAATCAATCACTGCAACACACTAGAAATAAGATATATACCTGGCATTGCACCTCAACACTGTTGCAATTCACAATTTCACAAGCAGCAACAACATCCTGTTTTGAAGTTCAGAAGTCAGGGTTCACGATCTCAACTAATACTCTTATATGCTTAAAATTAAAGAATCAAAATTTCCAAACTGACCGTGAATACAACACCCATTTTTGTGCATTTGTCAACAGTTATGTTGTTAACTTTCCCTGCACACAGCAATTACATGTAAAAAACAAAACAAAAAACATATGGCCAGTTAAGCTTAAACAAACTCGTACCAGGATAACAAATTAGGATAACACAGTGTAATACCTTTAATTTGTAGAACTGAATCTTTGCATCCAAAAATGTACACGGTTTGCTTTGAATCACACTGATCAATCAACAAATCCTTCTTCCCTATTTGATTCTCAACAACCCATCTGTATATAACGATGAAAGAATTTGCACCTCTAATTAACAACCTGAAGCCAAACTTTTGTGTAAAACATGAAGCAATGTACACTCACTTGCGACCCATTTGAAGCTCGAACTTTGGAGGTCCAACTTTAGAAACTGATGACACACTTGCACGGACTTCCTTTTCACCAGCACTGACAAAGCCAGCTCTATCTGCACGGTTCTTGGTCTTCATATCATCTGTAACCTTTCTTAATCCTAAAGGCATGAAAACCACAGCCAATAAGCCAAATGAACCTAGTACTCCCTCCATCCCAATATTATTATCCACAATCATAAAAACACATTTTAAGATATGGACAATAAACACAGTTTTACGTTGACATAAGGTCCTTTTCACCCCTGCATAAAAATCACCATTGACTTGCAAAATTCTAATAAGGGTAATTGATTCAGAGTCAAATTGGAGAACTAGTAGATTATAACTTGTTTGATTAAAAGTGGACAATCACTTTAGAACAAATTAAAAAAAGTTATGGGGACTATTTTTGGGACAAAAGGGAGTAATAAAGGGATTTGACCAGAAGTAAAAAAAGAAAGCTACCAGCAGTAACTGGTTTTGAACCAATTTCTTGAAAAACAGCAGCCATTCCTTCCTTTGGGCGGGATGAAGATGGTTGAGATGACTCAGAGGTGAAGAGTGAGGCAGGTGGAGGGGGTGGAGGAGCAGGAGCACCTGGTTTAGGAGCAGCTTTTGGTGGGGCAGATATAGCTGACCCTGTAGCGCTCCATACAGGCCCCAATGGATAATGACTCTTTACGAAATTTCTTAATCCGGGGACATAAAGTTCTTTTAAAGCTCTTGCCCACTCCACGTGATTCGCATCTTTATTTCTATATTCTACAAGAACCTAAATATGCAAAATAGAAAGTTTAAGTGTTGATAAAAAGAAGACCACAAAGAGAGTATTCCTGTAAAGTAATTGCACTACCTTTTAAAATTCCAGATATGTAGCATATCATATTTAATCTAACCACCAATATACAATGCATAACAGCATAAACAAATTAAACTATTCAAAGGAGCACAATTCTTCCACAAATTCCCCCTTAATGATATTTTCATAGATACTTAACAATAACAAGCACCTTGACTTGATGTCACTGTTATATCCACAAATTCTAAGGTCATAATTTGATGCATACGAGTCAACATTTACAACAGCACAGTCCTACAAAGAAACTTGATGGCTATAGTACCTTATTGTTGTAGAATTCTGCTGCCTGCCAAGATTCTTCCACATGTGCAATAGGCATGCTCATTCCTGGGAAAATGACATTGAAAATAAGTACCCTGATGCAAGAGCCAATAAGAGCTTCCTCAAAACACAAAGCATGAAGAATACTTCTCACCACAATCTTTGCCGACATATGCAATCCATGCTAGAGCTGTTAAACTCTCGGAAACAGCTTTTATGTGGTTGAAGAAATCAGACCGTCTTCCTTCTGTCATGATAATCGCTTTCATTAACTTATCATTTAATGGCTTAAGAAATTCACCCAATCCTACCATGTCAGGTTTCTGCATGATGCAAAACAAAATATCAACAACCTGGCACAGCTAGAAAATAACAAGATGTAAACCATGGAGGATGGCAGTATGGCACATTAATTCACCTCACCTACACCTATTGCTTAAACAACTAAACAAAGTGAAATTGATCAATATAGCATTGGTTTCATATGGACTGACATTAGGCTTGATAACCGGAAAAAAAGTTGAACTTCTATGAGTCCATTTCTAAAGAGAAACGTGGCAATATCATTTCCGAAATCAGGTGATTTGAACACCACCAATGTACAAAGGTAATTCGTATTTTACAACATCATATTACAAATTTAGAGGTGTAAACATCAGAATTAGCGGTGTGTCCTTCTTTTGATCTATAGTCTTCGGTATCTCAAATATACAAGATTAATAGGCAGAAACAAGAATCATCAACCATATACAACCACAACGCTTAACCTTCATCCTAACACTTCTTGCTTAAGCAACTAAGCAAAACATAACTAAATCGAAATCAGACCAGTTTATCTACTCACATTTTGCCTTAACAACCGAAAAGCATTCAAACTTCAATGGATCGACACAGATTCATTGTTTAAATAACAGAAAACTCTTCTACTCACATAACTTAATTTTTAATTATTTGTATACAACTCTTACTTCCGCACTACTGTTCTCCAAGTGCAATTAAGCAATCACATAACCATACCCATTCACATTTTTATCAACTATTCACTAGCACAAATGCATCACCAGTTTCAATAAAATCGACATTATAACTGAAAAACAAGCTTATTCTCCAACAACTTAATATCTAAATCACCTAACATCACTATCAAATCATCAGCATTTCACCTAAATCATTCAGATCCTACAGCAACACGATAATTAGCAACAATTAAACTAAATCAGTAACAGTTTCAGTATAACTAACCTAACTTCTTAAGCACACAATAATTCATTTTTAACTATTGATTAACACAAAAATTACAACACACGTTTTAATTAAAAAGACATTACCACAACCGAAAAACTGACTTATTCCTCAATAAATTGACATTGAAAGCACCTAACACAATATAACATCTCAATAACTACACTCTCAAATCATTAACAGTTCAGCTAAAATCTTTAAAAAAAAAAAAAAAAAAAAAAAAAAAAAAATCTCTATCAACACTTAATAATTTACTAGCAGGGTACCTGAGCGTTGAGGTGGCGGGTACCCTGAAATAAAATTTTCCGGTGAATTATGTACTTTAGTTTATTATGTTCTTTTTGACAATAAGTTTATTGATATCAAAAATTTCATATGACATATTTCAACTCCTTAACTAATGACAATGTTTTTCACTACACAATTGTGATAATAAATATTAGAGGTGGCAATTTGTATAACATGAGCCCGTTTGGCCTGTGCCCGTTCGAGCTCGAGCCCGTTTGGCCCTTTGCCCGTTCGGGCTTGAATATTTGTATAATGTGCTTTATTGTTTGTATTAGTGACATTTAACGCAGGATTGTTTTTAAGTTGGTTGTACAATATGCTTGATAATTTGTATTTCTTATGTATTGGGTGTTTTAATAACTGCATTAATTATATTTATTGACTAGTTAATTAATTTACTACATTAAAAACATTGACTACATTAACAGCATTTAAGTGTACATTACGGTTCTAGTAAGACTTGTGTTTTGTCTTTTAAATATGTGCATTAAAGTAATGTACATTATGCTTCTTGTCTTGTAAGTCTTAAAATTAAGAGAGAGGTTCCTTTGTACATTACATGTAGTATATATAGATAACAATACACACATATTCAGAACCTAAACAAATAGATCAGTAACAATTACACTATAACTCACGATAATTCATTTTTAAACAGTCTATTCGTCAACAAAATTAGTACATATATATTAACTAATTCGACATTATCACATCCGAAAAATACACTCGTTCCTTAATATATCAACATCTAAATACACCTAACACTAACATTCTCATAACTACAATGTCAAGTCATCAACATTTCACCTAAATTCATTCAAAACCATAATTAATCAGCGTTACAATAATTACACCAAATCATTCAAAAATTAACTAACCTAACTTTATAAACACGTATTTACTAAAATAAATCCATCACATATTTAAAATTAATCGACATTATAACAACCGAAAAACACACTTATTCACCAACAACTTAACATCTAAATAACCTAACAATATCATTTTCACAACTAAACTGTCAAATCATCTAACCTAACTTCATAATCACAGCACTAATTATCAGCATTTCACCTAAAATCATTCAAACATCAAAAGCTTAACTAATCATGGCGTAACAATACTAACTAAATTCGTCAGATATCTAACTAACCTAACTTAATAAACACACACCAATTACAAAATTAAATAAACTAATCGACATTACAACAACCGAAAACACCTAATACTATCAAATCATCAGCATTTCACTTAAACTCATTCAATCTATACATCAAAAGCTAATTAAGCAACACGTGGCAATAATTAAGCTATATAACTTCATAAACAAGCATTAATTATAAAAGTAAAAAAATGAATGGACCTTAGTTTGCTTAATTTGAATAAGCAAGTCCTTCTGAACAGAAAAAGCTTCAGTAAGCACATCCGTAACATCCTTGACTTGACCGCCGATATTCGCAGCCGCAGCGGAGAGTTTTCCGACGAACTCCGTAACAAACTCATCAAATGCGATGATTGATGGATCGGTTGGTGCGTCGAGATCGATGTCGCGTGATTGTGAAGCGAGGGATAAGGATTCGAGACGTGTGATAGCGGATTCGAGGCGTTTGATTAGATTTTCTTCCATTTTTTGAGAAATTTGTGGAAACTGTGTGTGTGTGTTTTTAGTGTGTGTTTGGGAGTTGTTTAAAGTGGGATGGATCTGTGGATGTATAACTGGCATTCGATATACGTGGTCTATCTGTATTCTTTTTTATTACTTTATTTTTTATGGTGTGTGTATTTTAAATGATGAAAAAGCAAAGAATGCGTAAAGACTAAAGAGAGTGTATTTTAAGATCAAAGTAGTAGTACATATTATTGACTTCGATTTCGTGTTGTTTCTCTATCGGGATGGAGAAATGTTAGAGCACCCGCTTGTGGACGTGCTCGGTATTAGAGGGCATCGTTGCATTTCTTATGCTAATTTTTTTTTTTTTTTTTTTTTTTTTTTTTTTTTTTTATGGTACCAGCCAACATGCCAAATTTATGCCATTGGGCTTCACGCTAAATGCATTTTTTTTTTAAGTGAGTGGAAATATTTGATCTGGTATTTACGAGAGTTACATGTGATCTTATTGATGTGTTATGAATGAATGATGTTTTAGTTATTGGTGTGTTATTAGGAGAGGATGAGGTGTCGCTGAGATGGTATACTTTTGGCATGCTATGATACCAAGCACTATTAGAGCAATAGGTGTAATAATCATCCCGTCACATTAGCGGCACATCAACTTTAACATTTCAACATTAACATAAAAAAACACTTTTTATTAGCGTGTAGGGTGTGTCACTGGAAAAGCCGCGAGAAATATGTAGGCAAAGGAAAGAGAAATTACCATACCATTATTTTCGGGAAATGCAAGAAGGAAATATGCACGGGACTTAAGTCCCGAATCATTTTGAGAGAGAAGGGTTTTCTTATTGGTTATTATGGAGAGAGAATATATCTTATTGATTATTGTTAGTGTATTTGTGTGTATTAGGGGTATTTTTAAAGAGTCGAGTTATTCTACAAACCAAACATTCCTCACATACCAAGGGACTCATCCCCACTATCCATCTAAAAAGGAAATCAATGGTTGAGATTAAAAGCATTTTATTATTTCACCCATTTTTTATAATTTAAATATCTCTTAAACCGTTAATCGTTAAGCGAAAATAATTACACCATCGCGACGGGCATTTAATTATCTTTCTATAGACGGGCACTTTGATATACTTTCGAAAAAAAAATTGTTTTTTTCACATTTTTTTTTCGTGGCCGGAAAAAAAATCATATATGATATTGCATATCATATATGATATGTAATATCATATATGATATTACGTATAATATCATATATGATATTACATATCATATATGATATGTAATATCATATATGATATTATATGTAAAATCATATATGATATTGCATATCATATATGATTTTACATATAATATCATATATGATATTACATATCATATATGATATGTAATATCATATATGATATTATATGTAATATCATATATGATTTTTTCGGCCACGAAAAAAAAACGTGAAAAAAAACGAAAAAAAAAATTGTCGAAAATATATCAATTAGCCTATCTATAGAAAGATAATTAAATGTTCGTCGTAACGGTATATTTTTTTTCGCTTAACAATTAACGGTTTGAAAGATATTAATATTTGAAAAAAAATGATGAAAGTGGTTTTTTAAATTGTTGTGATTAATCTCATTCATTAGATCAAATAAAGATTGAGGGAAGATAGAGGGTGGAGATTAGTCCCTTGGTATGTAAAAAAAGTTTGGTCCTCAAATGATCTTTACTCATTTTTAAATGATAAAAAATAGAAAAAAAAAATTAATGTGAGAGAGAGAGAGAGAATGCGTTGCAATGGTTGAGAAAAAGTTGAAGGAAAAAAAATAAATGAAATGTTTTTTTTTGATGATATGAAGCTGATCTGGCGAAGGAAAACTCCACACCACACCCTTCACCCTCATAACACCACATCAACACCTTAAAAAATAAAAATTACAAATCAACCCTTAAATTAATACTTCATTTAATATACAACATAACATTAAAGCTTAAATATAATAATACGAATTCAAAAAAAAAAAGAAAAAAAAAGTTGCAACATCAAAAAATAAAAAATACGACACAAATGAAATTACGAAATACAAATAAATCTACTCTTTTGGTTACAAATTATATTTTTTTTTATGATTTTGTCTTTTTCCATGTCGATCCAATACGCGGTTTTTACATCCATTTTGGAAGTGTCAAATACCGAGAAATTTCATCTCTTTCAACCTCATAATCGTAAGATCTTTTTCTTTAGACGCCTCGTACGCCTCTTGGGCCGATTCCCGTTTGATACGAATCTTGGATGTCATAAACTCCCCGAATTGGCTGAACAAGCTCGTTCCCCCGGTACTCGTCGTGGTCTCGGATTTGACTTTCTTCGTAGCACATTTTTTGCCCATCGGACGTGGTTTTGCATCATGACCGAATAGCGACTCGTTTATTTGGTTTGGGACATCGCCAGTTAAATCAACCGGTTCCGGCGCGTCCCATTTTTTATGGCTTCGTAAAACTTCCCACGCATCCTCGTGAGGAAACGACGCTCCTCTATGCTCGTCACGGTACATTTGTCTAGCATGTTTCGTGTTATCCAACTCATTTTCCTCACTTTTTTCCAAACGTTTTGCACGTTTGTAGATCAAAATGAACTTTTAGCAATTATTGTTCAACGTATGCCACTTGTTTGTCACCATATCCTTGTTGCGTGGTTGAAAATTGTTTTTATTAAACTCGTTCATAACTCGATACCAAAACATGTCTTCCGATTGTGAATGCCCAACTTTTTCATCCTCGGTAACGGCAACGTAACACGATGCAAGTAGTTTTTCCTCATTTGGTTCCAACGTAATGTAGTATCGCTCACGTCGGGATTTCTTTCGGAAATTGGTTCGGGTTCTTTGGATTTTTTTGCCTTTCGTTTACCACGACTTGTGGGCTTTCGGGGAGACGTAGGTGCTTTGGATACTTCAGTTCTTTCGATTTGTGTACGTGAGGATTGGGATGGTTGTTGTGATTGTTGATCGAATTGTAGAATTTGGAAATTGGCGTTTAGCATTTGTTGGCTTCGGGTCCACATTAGAAATTGTTGATGTTGTAGGAAAAGTTCCTCGGAAGTAAAACTGAGTGGGTTAGGCAAAGGGATTTGAGCTCAATTAAGAAGACCCCGCGTTCGCGAGAAATTGGAGCAACCACCTCATATGGTGACTTAAGTCGTGGTGGATCTCATGCGTGAGTTGCCTCTCCATATACGACCTAAGACTTCATTACTAAAATATATTATCGTATGTTACTCGACTTTTTGATTAATTCTCGGAGCATTTCGGCGTGGTTTAGTTCGCAAAGCAATTATTGTAGGTATGGTCGAAGCAAAGAAGGAAATGGGTATGATATTCTATAGACCCAGCTTTCTATATGAGATCCATGACACATATTTTCATGCGTATAAAATTCATTACTCATTGCTTGACATTCATTTCTTTAAAGCGAACATGTTCAACCACTATTAAAACTAATAACCTCAAACGTGTTGTCACCAATAAGGCAATAAACTACAGGACTCGAGGTTCATAGTCAGCAAATCTACCTGCCGGCTTGACAAAGATTTCAACTTAGAAATTTACCAATAACAATAATACATATTGTTAACTGTTTGTGAAATGATATGGACCTTAAGTTTACGAAAATTTGTTCATACAATGACATATTATGACATAACAAGTCGTTGTATAATATTTTCTCTTTCATCTTTTTCATCCACCATATTTACATGACATGAGTGTGTAAATTTTACTCCGTATTTTGTTAACTTGTTGTGAATATAGCATTTCTCAATTAATATTCGCTATACCTTTGTTGGGTTAACGGCTAAGACCCTCTGATGACCATCTTGCTCCAAAACATGTGGGCAACAAACCCATAATCTTCTTAAAAACCTATCTCATACTAATAAAGTAAATGGAGTAAAGTATATGTATGTGTGATCAATATATGATCAAGATGTTTTTTCGATCATATAACGTACATATAACCAATCAGTTATAGCAGTTAACTCAAAGAAAACAAGTAGCAACTTTTTTGCGTCTTTGCAGCACCCGACGTACAGATTGGCTTGGGTTCCAAACCAGTGGGTTGTAGCTAACTAGCACATTGACTGTGTCAAATCCGTGAACAATAAACATATTGTTTTCACTTTTTTAATGAACCGACATCATACTTTACATACACATACTTCGTATGACAAAGACGGTATTTTCAACACATATACCATGAGTTCCGATGAGACTTTTTGTTAGCAATGTATAATCGCCGTGTGTCATGTGTACACTAGATTTCAGATTGTCTTCGATTGAATAATAATCAATTTCTAATACAAAATCAAACTAAACACCTAACCATATATACACAGGAATACTTTCAGAAATAACTAGAAACAAATTGTGTGTCGAAAAGAGATTTTTCGTAACACGCACAAAAACAATGTCTAATTCTATAAAGATAATCTGATAACTAGTAGACCTCCTCCCTGTGAATCCGGTTGGTGGTTTTCTTCAAGTACACGAAGAATCATCTCGAGTTTTATCTCTGTTTATCACCAACTGTTGGAAAAGGGACTTTAGAGGCAACATGTGCAACCGGACGAGGTATAGTTATGTCCCTAGGCGGCCGAGGTTCCTGCAAGTTAGAAACAGCACAAATGCATGGTTGTGAAAGAGTAAAAAAGATTAAAAGAACATGATGCGTCAATTTTAATATGTTGTAATATTCGCACCCGCTGGGCCAAATTGATTGCTGCACCTCTTTGGTCTTAAGCGTTTTATTAATTGATAATTGTGATATGATAGTTTTAATCACACTTAACATGTTAATTATTTAAGAAAAGTCTAAAAATTGAGAAGAAATAGATTGTGAACAACCGTCAAGCCAAACCGACCCGTTCCTAAACTACATACGTATTTTTTACCCAGTATGATTGGGCCGCTCATTTTTGCCACTTATAAACAGAATTAAGTATTTCTGGTATATATACTTGAGGCTTTGAGCCAATAGACTAACTTGAAACACATAAGTGTTAACTCTCAATTATATGTGACTCAAAATGACGATAAGAAAGATTAATAATGCTTACTCCACGGAAAGGAAACTCGTCTGCCTCAAGCATGTGTACAATTTGACCCATCTTTGGACGTTTACTTGCATCCATGTCTATACACCGAAGACATACTAACAATGCCCGTTTTAAAGCTCTTGGTGAAGGTCTTTCATCTATCTTTGGATCTAGCAATTCCTCCCCTCGACGACTTGCCACCATTCCTCTAAACCAGTCAACCAGATTCATCTGAAATACAACCAATACACACAAACATTTAACAAATTGTCACAACTGATGTTTCATTGAACTCTGCTCTGCAAATGTTGGAAAGTGTTCAACCCGTTAATATAAAATCAGGTCAAATTCGGAATGTACTTATCGATAAAAATCAAATATAAGTAATTAGCTCAAACTAAAACATGTCAAGTGAATCTAATGAGTTAACCATTTCAAAACTGTACCTCTCCAGGTGGTCGAGAATAATCAACAGGGCTCCTTCCGGTAATTATTTCCATAAGTAAAACTCCAAAGCTGTAGACGTCGCTTCCCTCATTCAGCATCCCTGTGCTTGCATAGTCAGGCGACACATACCTGCAAATCATCATAAACTGTAAGAAATTTGTCATCTGGATAGAAATTTGGTATAACATAGAGCTGAAACAAAACGAACCCAAATGTCCCCATTACTCGAGTTGTCACGTAGCTTTTCTCGGATTCAAGTAACTTCGCAAGTCCAAAATCAGCTACTTTGGCGTTCCAATTTTTATCAAGAAGTATATTGCTTGATTTAACATCACGGTGAACAACTTTTGGTTCCAATCCTTCGTGTAAGTATGCCAACCTAAGAGGAAGACCAGATATAAATGAAATATATTCAAGTGGACTAATGATTGTTGTTATAGCTTTTTGTGTGTTTTAAGAGAATAGAATATTAGGCTATTAGCATACTTACCCCTTTGCAGTCCCGACTGCAATCTTCATCCGTATGTCCCAAGTTAGAGTGTTGACAGGTTCTACATCCCCATGCAACCATTGTTCTAAATTCCCATTGTCAACGTACTCATACACAAGCATCCTGTGTGGACACAACAAAACTAAAATTAGAAAAATTAACAAAAACGCGTGGAAATGTACTGTTTTCAACTTGGTTTCGTTCTGTTGCTTTAGGAAAAAAGATCTGGTTCACCTTTTGGGGTTAGCAACTTAATACGCAATGGTTCCAAACTGAACCAAATCCATATTACACATACAAATATATACTGATTCTAAGATTAAATATTCAAATAATTAAAGAACACTAAAAGCCTAAAAGTTCTTCAGTTAACTTGTGTTATCCCAACTTTTATATTTGGAGTTTCGTTAGTAGTAATATAAAATTTGTCAATATTACACTAGGTAATGTACATCAAGAACTGCTACCTCTTAGAACCTTCTGCGCAAAATCCAATTAGACCAACGAGGTTTTTATGCCTTACTTTGCCAATGGCTTCAACCTCCACCTTGAATTCCTTCTCCGCTTGTCCCCTACAAATTCAAGACTTTAACATATATTTTGGTCTTCAATAATAGATACTAATAATTCATCCCATCGAGTCAATAAAGGCTATAAGCCGAATAATAATACTCATGAAAGTATGAAACAATATCAGATCACTTTGCGAAAATTGAATTTCATAACAGTCCTGAGACTCAAAGACATACTAAGAATAGGATCTTCATTGCACTTTATAAAAAGATGTCAACTGACACCTAAATGGAAGCTCTACTGCCAATGAACATTCTTTTGCATTGTCATATGACATTGTCACCTTTAGAAAATTTCATAACTTTTTAAAAACTTGTAGCATAAGCTGAATAGCTGATCAGCTGACCTCTTTACAGTCTTACACTCTTACTTGTATATTTTCACACAGTAAGTTACTATTAAATTAATTAGAGTAGTACTTCTAATGAATATACAAAAATGTAATTGAAAATGCAGTAACAATGATGCAGGTTCCTTGGTGTGCACAAGTTCTTTTATATAGTTTTTAAGGTGTGATTTTTACATATTTTGATTTTTGACCATAACAATAGATACTACATTCTATAAAAGTCTCTTTCGTATGCATAATTCCTTTATTTATATGCTAAGTAATAGAGGTGGCCAATTAGGTGATGAGGGTATTCGGATTTAGGTTAAAAGTAATTTCTTAACTACAAAGATAAACATGTTCAAGTTATCAGTCTATATTGATCTATCATTGCTTTGTTGTTCATTTTTAGTTTTATTACTGTATAAAAAATAATAAGTAGATATGATATGTCGAGAAACTCGAGATTGTTATAAATAAAAATTTCATTAAATAAAATAAACGTCCAGCCATGAGGGCCCATTTTTCTTTTTCATATCATAACAATGTCAATGCGATCTATCATGTTCAAAATGAATACTCGTTATATGAGATAATAATCCTAGTACTAAAATAATCTCTTATTGTAACATGTGTTATGACTTTCAAGTTTCAACCATTTAACCAGGTAGCTACCATATCTAAACCACATGGGTGGACCAAGGGGTTACCAGAAAGCACACCAATTTTGTTGTGTTACATAAATTGTTTGTCAGTCTTAGTATTTAATTTATATCATACGGAGTACTGTATAAAATTTGTACACCTTGTAATTTATACTACTCAGTTAAAATAGTAGTAGTATTACTACTTGAGAAAATAGAGCCTCTTCCCATGCCGACAAATTTCAAAGATTTCCTCAAAAAGATTGACGTAATTAAGATAGATTCTAATCTGACATTTGTTATTCACGAGGCTACTAATAACTTCACAGAATGCTCCTTAACCAATAATTTATGTAATCATACTCTAATTACAGCCTAATTCAAATTTTTACACCGCTAAAACAGAAGCATCGATTAAATCACTTTTTATTTCTTGAAACAAGTGAGTCATAAATTAACCATTTACTTTCATCCACCACCTATAAGAATTAACTCATCACGTCACCAACAACGTAATCTCAGATCTAAATTTTCAAAGGGTTTGCTAAACACTGCCTAATGAGCAATGTTTAAACCACATTAAACAATCTATTTTTTCCATATTTAAAGTAGTTATGCATTTAATGCACAATAAATGAACATAAAAATTAACTTAAATATATGTCATTTTTGAATTAATAAAGTCCAAATTTCCTTATATGTTCATATTAATCATTGCCCAGTGGGCATTGTTTAGCAAAACCCATTTTCAAACTATCATAAACAATTCAATGTAACAATTTAACAATCATATTTCAAAATCAACACAACCAGTATTTTTATAAAAAAGTCGAGAGTTTAAGTCGCGTAAGTACTAACAAAAGTAACATTGCAATGCTGATTTCCTAAAGTATATGATCATTTTCAAAAAAATTCTTTAACTAAAAGATTTGTATTACTGTTTTTAAAAATTATCAAAGTTGGCCCCTCGGCCAGTTCTTTTTATCTCAACCCCTGAATATAAACAAGCAATAACACATTAAAAAACGCCTAAAAGCATATATTCATTGTTAAATTTAAAAAATAAATAAATAAAAATAAAAATTTAGAACTAAAATTTTCCTAAAAAGTATATGTAATGCACATATCTTCAGACTCAAGCGTCAACCTTTCCTTGATCACTTTCACTCTTTCACAACTCTGGTCATCAGCGATGTATGAAAGACATTAAGAAAATATAAAAACTAACCGATTATCAATGAGATTCTTGACAGCAACAGTAGTACCATCCAACAAGCCACCTCTATAGACCACACCATAACCACCTTCACCAATCACATTCTCCTTAGCGAAACCACCCGTAGCCAACTCAATCTCACTCAAACTAAACCACCTCCCCCACCCATACGACCCACTCAAACTATCCACCGACACCGAACCCGAACTCGTACCTGTACCTGTACCAGTACCAGACCCTAACCCTAATCCCGACTCATTACTCGTAGTATAAGTACTTTTTATTATCGGCTTAACATCATCATCATTATCTAGCTCAAACATGCTAAGTAATGTGTTAGCTATTTTTTGATCATCGTCGATTTGTATACTTTCCAGGTTTATCAATGAGTTTTTTTCTTGCAGTATACTACGTCGTTTTGCTTTAAATTTTTTTATGTAGAAGATTATGATCAGTATGATCACGGCAGTTATGACTGCTACTGCGAGTGCTATAATGACGTATAGTTTTTGACCGAGTATTGGTGTTTTGGAAGTGAGGGTGTTTAAGTTGCTGTTGTTACCGGAATGTGACATTATTGCGGTGAGAAATTTTTATAAAAAAAATTTATAAAAAAGATGAGATGGTTTTTTGTTTTGGATGAAGAAGAAGTGAGGAGGAGGAGGAGCAAAGTGTTTTTTCAAAGTGATGATGAGAAAAGTAAAAGCGTGGGCAAGAGTCAAGTGATTACTTGTAGTGGAAATGGGGTTGTGGGTTGTGGGTTGTGGGTATTTACGAGATTGCCACTGATGGTTGTTGTCAGGAGATTTATTTCAGGATGCGTAGACTTGAAGGCACAGTCGGTGTTTGACTGGTGTTTCTTTCGATCTGATTTCAATTCTATTCTTAATAGGGTTTTTCTAATGTGTGCCCTGGGGGCACACGTTAAGAACACCAAAAGGACAATGGGACCCACGAAAAAGTACATCCGGACCCATTTCTGTGGGTCCGGATATGGGTCCGGATGTATTTTTTCGTGGGTCCCATTGTCCTTTTGGTGTTCTTAACGTGTGCCCCCAGGGCACACATTAGAAAAACCCTTCTTAATAACATGCATTTTTACCTCATTTTTACCTCACACAGTCACACCCCTTTTACGCAAATGAAACTCCATCCGCGTTAAAATTATTGCCATCAAAGATAAATCATAAAGTTTAATAAAAACAAGACAACTATAAATTGTAACCACTCAAAAATAATATTCTCTTAATATACTTTTTAGTTTTTACTTAAAAAGAAAATTAAACAATTATTTTAATAAATAAAAAATATATATATATATGGACTATAATTTTAAGACGGAGGGCATTGTTGTCAAATCGCGCCTAAAGTGCGCCTAGGCGCAAGGCTCTAGCCTTTGGGCTTTCTTCAAATCGAGGCTCACGACATGCATGAATCTCACAAAAAACGCGCGTCTTGGGGCTTTTTGCGCCTTTGCGCTCTTTGCTCCTAGGAGATGTAATTTTTTTTTTTTAAATATTAAGATAAGATACATGGGCCTTTTAAGTCATAGGGTGAGTATTTGTATGATTTGTAAATTTGAATTAATTTTATATTTTTTATTGATTGGAATTTTCTTTAAAAAGTTACTTTCATTAAGGGTCGGTTTGGTTGGCGTGTTGGATTGGGTTTAGGTGGGCCCGTGAATGAAAACAAATGTTTGTTTTAAAATCTGACTTTTGAATTTGGGTGTCAGACCCATAAAAAACTACTGTTACGAGTCAGAATAAATAGGTGGGTTTTAACAAAAAGTTGTGGGACTAGTTTTGTATGTGTGTATCTCTCACAAAATTTTTTCTTATTTTTTATTTTTTTAAATCAAATAAATATATAAAATAAACTTTTTAATAATTTATTTTCTCTCTCCTCATTTAATTCAAATCTATACTTAAATCCAATTTCTTTCAAACCTTTTTCAAATCAAAATTCAATTCCAATTCCACTTACAAACCAAATGGGCCCTAAGTATTTTCTTTACGACATATTATCATGAAAATATGGCATTGTGTTTGAATATTAATATGTTGCTTGCTTGATATTTTGGGTTAAATTGTGAGCTTTGTTAGATGTAAGCTACAAGTGTAGGACACAAGAATATTTAGTCTGATACTCTGATATGGATTTTAATCTCTATATAGGCCATTGAGCCAAATAGTTGATCCGTTTTAGAATTGACAACTAAGGCATTTTAATATTTATAATGGCAATATTCATGCATAAGTATTTTAATGTTATTTGTGTTATTTAAGCAACATAAATGGTCACATATGTTATAAAAAAACTTAATGGTTCAGTGCGACTCGTATTCACGAATCACGCGCATTAGAATGCGCCTCGACTCGAGGCTCTTTGCCCCCCTTTGCGCCTTAGTGCGCCTTGAGCCTTTCAAAAACACTGACGGAGGGAGTAGGATATATATATATATATATATATATATATATATATATATATATATATATATATATATATATATATATATATATATATATATATATATATATATATATATATATATATATCAAATTTTGTTTATCTATATAAATGACATCTCAGGTTCCTTTCAATTGAAGAACAAATCTTTAAAGATCTCCATAACCCATCTCGATCTAAGGAAATAACAAGACCCATAAACACAAGTTCTTTCTTATATTCGGTCAAAGAAACACATCATCGATCTCCATAACCCATTTATCCTTTCTTCATTTCCGTCAAAGAAACACAATAGCAAAAGGAAAATACCTACCAGAGACTTCATTATGATCTTTTGAAGCGAAAAAGAAGACATAAGGGTAGTTGTTGTTGTATTCGTGTTTGAACTTCGAGTGTTTTTGTGGTTCATTTAATGACAAAAAGGATATAGAGTGTGTTTGTAGTTCGATTATAGGCAAAAGAATTAAAAGAGATGAATTCTTGTTGGTTGCTCCGTATGATTTGATGAAGGTGTTATCTTTTGAAGAGAAAATTGTGATACGAGTTTGTGTGGCTGCAAGTGACAAATGGGATTAGAGATAAGAAACCTTAGGTGTGTTGGATGGGCTTTTGGAATAAATTGGCTCGATAGACGTGTCTTATATTTTTCATAACAAAATGCTATTAACTATTGGTACAAATTAATAACCCTTTAACTACTTTAATACTCCAAGCGTAATAACCATATTTTGTATACTTTTTTCTTTAGCGTCATTTATAATATATTTCTCATCTTATGTTTTCTTTTTATTAAACGCATCTTATTACCTTTATTATCGCAAGAAACAATGGCCGAATACATATTAACTCCATAACTATCCGTATTTGTCACAAACATATAATAAAAAAAATATTAGTCGCCGGAAATTTTAATTACTGGGTACCAACCGCCGCAACGCGCGGGTACACTGCTAGTTATGTATTTATTCACAATTTAATTTTTTTGATTTGTTTAACTTTATATTTTTTTTGTTTTATACTTTCAGTTTCAAAGTTTTATAACAAAAACATTATTAGAAAAAATTTTAAAAAAATAAAATAAAAAAAAAAGGTTATTACTTGTATTTTAGGTGTACATATAACATATCCCTTTTATTATACTGGAGTTAGCAGTCATCTCATTCCACTTTAGTGAACATTTTTTCACTTTTCACTTATAATGGTCATTACTCACTTCATCACTATTAAAAATATTCATTTTATATAAACATACCTTACAAAATAACTCTTATACACACACAAGTCAAAAAATTAATAATAAAACATACCCACTTTGCATAAATGCCAAGAGGTGAACTCCTCACCTTTCCCTCCCTTTTTTGCTTGAGAAATGGGCCAAATAGCGGGGTGGCTAGTGAGAAATGCAGAGAGTTGAGTCTCCTCACCTCCCACTAACTCCGGTTTTAGCGAATTGGTATTTTATAAACAAAGTAAAAAAAAATTTAAATTTTGGGAAAACTTGGTTTATAGGCAGCGATGTTAAATTGAGTTGTACTCGACATGAAAATTGTCTTGCTAAGACGTTGATGAACAACAATATTGATTGGCTTACACGTTTCAAAGACTGTAAATCAATTAATAGCCTGCTCAAAACAACACGTTCATCTATTTTGAAACTGTGACTGTTATCTTAAAAAGTTTTTTTTATTATTATTTTTTTTTTCTCTTAGAAAACTAAGTTATGCACTTGAAAATGTACTCAAAACTAATTCCCAGAAAATTTAAACTTGGATCTCCACTTGCAAACTCTAAAACAGTGCAAGTTAAATGAATAAAACTTCATCTTAGTGAGGTTCTAGGACAATAATGAAATATCACGTTAAAATATAGTGGAGATAACACGTTTAAATGAATGAGCTAATTTCATATAGCTATGACTTTGACAATTGATGAATTGATTGTCCTAAGTTATTGAGGTGTATAGTGTATACTGTATACAAGTGCGACAACTCAAGATTTGAATCAACCGAAACTATTTTTATGCAAGCATAATATATCAAAACATAATGATATTCTATATTTGAACTTTTAAAAAATATATATATTTTAAGAAAAATGTCCGAAAATTAATTATATGGGTCGAGGAATATGAGCATTTGACGGTGGGCTCGTGGCGCTCGTGTAAGAGAGCTCCCACATCTTTATTACACTTTGGAGATCACATTTCAAATAATATTTATTTTCCTTTTTCCTTTTTCTTTGTTCTTTGTTTCTTTTGTACTTTGTTTCTTTTCATCTTTATGGAGTAAAAGCATTACAACTATTAAGGAGTAAAACAAAATTATTGTTTCGTTAAATTGATTTATATCTTACTGTATTAGTTTTAACTTTTAAGTTAATGATCCTTTTATGGTAAAAGGAAATTTTGTATACGGCTTCCATCGAGAAAATTAATAATCTTGCCCTTAATGATAAGTATATGATGATTAAGTTTTGAGTTATATAATACCATGTCTAATAGATGACTAACGACCGAGTATTCACTGCTACCTTGGCATGCAAGACGTGTCTTATACATTATTAAGGTTACCCCGGACGACTGAATCTTCGGTGAAACAAAGGATAATTTGGTTGTGCAGAGTTAAGAGTTTTGTTGTGTGTGTTTATTAAATTGTTTTTATTATGTATATTTGTGTTTAAGTAAGTTATATTTTGGTTGTAAAGTTGGTTACCTTATTATACTAAATTGATTGTGAAGTTGGTTGTAAAGAGAAAAAGCTAACTAACAATGATGTGTTAGTGGTGACCATTGAGGCTTCCTTATTACACTTCCTAAAGTCTAAACTACCCTATTGTAGTGACTTTTTCTTCTCTTGTAGAAGTAGAAGATGCAAGTGGGATAGAAGTAACTTTATTTCTCCGATGGTAATCAGTGATAAATGACATGCATTATAAAATGAACTTCATGGTTTCAAATCAAGTCTCCGTTTTCCTTTAGTTAATATGTTACAGAATCTATCTTTTCTTATGTTGATCGTGGAATCGGTCGATTATTGAAGCCACAAAGTCCTTTTTTTTTTTTTTTTTTTTTTTTTTTTTTTTTTTTTTTTCATATGAGTAACATGCGTATACTATATCATGGATTCATGGCTACCTATTTTGGGTTTTATTCCATTATGAGGCAAGAAAAAGTGGATTTAACTTGAACATTTTGAAGACTATTTTTTCAGAATAGACTATTTCATTTGGAAAGTTTTGCAGAAACAAAGTAATACAAGTTTTAAATCCATTAAATTTCTTCCTAAATGCCCGATCTCCATCACAAATTCACAATTTTATTTAATTATATGTATCATATAACATCTAGTCTTTATTATGATCGCTATATATCAATCATAAAGATGAATTATTATAGACTCATCCGTCATCATAAATCACAATACATGAGTCAGCAACGAGGTTCTATGGTAGGTGGCACTCCATAAGTGATATTTACTAACACATGGATTTTAAATGGACTACGAGCACATACGAAATGAATTGATTTTGATGTTTATCATACACTTGTAGGTTAGTTATGTGACTGAATAGCATGTGAATGCAATTTGTTACGTGATTAATTCTAACTTGTGATGATCTACGTGTCCTTGTTTTAATTCAGATTCAATGATTAAAGTGGAGTGATATGTACTCTTACGAATAAGACATTATGTTTTGTGTTTTAATGTTTCTTAAAATCCTATATAGACTTATAACAAAACAGCGTGATGGGTTGGACCATTTAAATGGATAATTGTAGTCAATAATATATGTATCACTAAAAGTGGTCACAAGTGAACGTATTGAGATTCTCGTCAAGGACAGGGGTTCTCGCAGGGTCCCAAGACATCCATAAACTTTTTTGAAGTAGTGTTAAGTTTTGATAAAAACATCAATTTTTTTAAATGAATCTCAATGCATCCGGTTCATCGAAATATGTTTTTATATTACGGTTAAAAAAAAATTTGTACACCTGATCATATTTTGTCCTGATTCTCATCATGCTAAAATGAACACGATAGACCATATTGACTGATGGCGAGGATTTGAATCCAAGGGATTTTTGGTCCCAAGGGAAAGATCCAAGTGATTCATAGACTCTATTCATGTTTTGTCACATTTTTAGATTGCAAAATAGCAAGGCCGGATTGAGCTGGCTAGCAAACATTTTGTGTCCACTTCGAAATTTTTGAATGAATAATTTAGAAACAACATACCATAAGTGATTTCCATCTCGTATGACATGTGTACACCTTTTAGTCATTTAGATAATTTTTTGATTTGACCCGCTTATTCATATTTTTTAGATGAAACTAATTTCAGAGTGACTTTTTGATACAAAATTCGCCGCTTCAAGTGACATCCACAAATAAATGGCCCATCAATAACATGCCATGAATAATACTACAGAAAACAGAGATCCATGTGATTCATAAAGTTTCATTCATTTCCAGTTCCTCCACACTGAGATTATGCAATGAATGCTTTTTAACGCCACCGAACTTTTCAAACCAGCAAGTCAGACAAGTAAGAACTTCCCCCACGACTGTGCTCGATTTAAAACACCGGATAATGACCAAACAGACATGAAACTGAGATGCAATGTGGTTATAGCCCTTGTCACCGAGGAAGTCCAAAGTCTAGTCAAAATCCGAAAAACAAAAGTGGAATTAGTTGCAAGTCTTTAAGGAAAAGCACAAGGAACCCGGAGATCAACCAAGAAAACAAAAAAACTGACACAAGATTTGTGGATCTCGCTATTACATCTTCTTATAAATAGTACCCACACAAATCTTACCTTCAAAACTTAGTAAAAATGCATCAAATAAACACAACCAAAAGAAAAACCATTATGGCTTCATAAATTTATACTCAATGGCATTCATTGCAGCACTGCTGTTACATATCAGTATTGAAGTGACTAAAGAGCAAGGAAATGTCAAAATTACAGGAATAGTTGGCCTATAAAAAAGTTTCACTTTTCAAAAGTGGCAAGGTTCTAGAGTTCAAAACTCGATGCACTTTCCCTTATTAAAAGCAATATGCAAAGTTTTCATATGCGCTAATTGCCTTGATCAGTCCCGCTGTCACAATGTTGATGCAAAACCTATAGCAGTAAGCAGAAGAACTAGTCAGATTATACTTCGAATACTGGTTCCTATAAGTAACTGTCAATTACCCACTTTCACCTAAATATGGTAGTTTCAACCCATTTTTACTTGGATCTGTTCGGGTTTTTTAATTCTATCTCTGACGGGTTGAACAAGAAAAATTAAAAAAAAAAAAAATAGCTATAAAGAAACAAGTCAAATAGGAAAAACGGGATGAAGTCACCCAAGGGCCAAAGTGTATTTTTGTGCATAAAACCTGCTAAACTTATTTGTATTAAATACTTGGACTATTCTGCCACTTTTTTCGACCAAATATCAGGAGGACAAAAAAAAAAAAAAAAAAAAAAAGACGTTTCAACCCATTAATTACACAACCTGCCTGACCCACGCTTCTGCCCCATTACCCATGCTACTTGACTCACCAATGCAATGTACCCAATTTTCCTTTTCTTCTTTAACTATCAGTACGGCCCAATAAAATCAGTATGCTAAAGCAGATTTCCAAATAATATTAAGGAAAGAACATAATTGTGTCCTAAATGAACAAGATATTACATATTTTCTTGTCCTCTAAAATGCAACATATTCAGACGTCCAAACCAAAGAAAACTTCATGCAATACTTAGACCGAGATTCTGAATGAATGGCGAAGAATCCAAACTAAAGAAAACTTCACATACATGACCCTAAATGGTTTCATTCAATGCTTAGGAAAAGGTGTCAAATTTTGAGAGCTTTAAACAGACAGCCCCATATGGTTTCACGTATTGGAATTTAAAGGTATTTAATGCAGCATAGTCGTCACACTCAAACATCACCCAGAAAGGCGGAAAGTCACACAAGGCCAGGCCTATAGTATTAAGCAGAAGAGCGCTACTCATATTATACTCTGACTGCAAAAAACGATGATAGATTGTCACTCGCACCAATGGAATCTGCAGAGTTACTTTTTTCTTCTTTATTCATCAGTTTGGTCATCGAAAACAGTAGACTACTACTTATACCTGAGAGGAATCTAAAGCAAAAAAGAAGATGATGCATCTTAAATGCACCAAAATATTATATTTCTCTCACGTAAAATATGCAAAATACTGAGGTTTAAATAACTATCGAGTTCTTAAATTAAATCCAGCTATTTTTGAGTTTCAAAAGAAAAAGGTGAAGTGATACATGGCACTGATGAATCATTGAAAAACTGAGTTGAGTGGGAATGGTTTCAATTCAATAAAGGGTTTCTAACATTTATTAAGAAGAAAGATATGGATATGTAGTTATGCACCCTTATTTGAAACTCAAAATCAATCTTAACAAACATCAATAGATTAGAACTTGTGATCTCAAATATAGGTGGCCAAACGGGCAGGTGGGTACAGATCACATCTGGTCAAACTGATAACTGATTCGATAAAATCTCAAGATAGCGACCCATTTTCACATATATGGGTTGAAACTGCCCCCAGCTAAAAGTTTGTAATTTGCACAAGTCATTACCTACACACCATACATAAAGGACATTAAGATAAGGAGTTTATATCTTGTCCAACTATATGACTCCATAGTTCATTCATTATCATGCCTATTGTTAAAACTCTGCTCAAGGACGAGTGATT
Organism: Artemisia argyi; assembly: GCA_030686995.1. Classification (NCBI taxonomy): domain Eukaryota; kingdom Viridiplantae; phylum Streptophyta; class Magnoliopsida; order Asterales; family Asteraceae; genus Artemisia; species Artemisia argyi. The sequence goes on from CM060704.1 coordinate 141,241,698, forward strand.
TATAAGCTGTTAAGGATATGCTAAAATCTCGACCAATATCCTATGCATCAAGTATCCTGTATCTATCAAATTAATACACCCCATAATACTCTGACTCAAAACCTTCAAGTCGCAGATCTATCTCTCTTATGGGCTTGGAGACGAGTAAAGTCTGTCAATGCGGGCTCACAGCCAATTAGTGTGTCAAAATAATAAAAACCTATACAAGTTAGGACCCATGTAAGGTCTTATTTTTCTTTCTACTTGATTCTGCGCATTAATGCAGTATAAACAATCGAGGCATCAAGCACAATCAGATTCTGAATATAACATTTTTTTTTTTGAAAGGCTTGTTAGTTGTTAGTGGTTCAGGTAGCAGTGACATCCAATTGGGCAGTATGCTGACCGTGTACTTCCTCCTATTCCGCAAGGTATATAACCAAGAATCTAAAATCAAATACGGTATTTCCAAATCCAAGTGAAGCATAGTCATCAACTAACACGCGTCAAGCACATTATATACGAAGCCATTCAATTTCCAACTACTTAAAATGAATCTTCTAATATCAATTACTTTATATCAGACACATAACAATCAAGATTTACCACATTCATATAATTAAAACTAATCAATTAATCAAAATAACCCGAAAACATAAAGTTACATACCTTGAGAAAGAAAGCTCCAACAAGTGGAATCAACAGCAATACTTGACCTTAGCCTAGCAGATGCAATCACACTATGCAAAGGCATCATCGACTCAACACTTCCCAGTGCAGCAACAACCCTAAACAACAATCCGCATTGCAAAAACATTAAATTAACAAAAATTTAAATTATGGCTATTCTTATAAATTGTTTAAATGTATCAACGTGTACACTATGCAAGGCAACACTAAGGCCATGTTTGGCATATAACTTTTTGGAGCGTTTAGAATATAATGCTTGTTTGTGTTTAGCTATTGGATTTTGTTTAAACGCTCCTATTCGAAACACTAATGTTTAGCTTTTACATCATTAACACTTTATTATTACATCTACATCTACCACTAACAAGTAAAACCTTAAAATTAACAGAATTCAAAACATGGGTTATTCTTAAAGATGGTCATTCTATGAAACTGTACTTAATAACACTATCCTATGAAACAACAACCCACATAACAAAAACACTGAATTAACAAAATACAAAACATGGGTTTTTTTTTGAAGATATAAAAATGTGGTAATTAGTATATAAAGTTAAAACCTTGAAGCTGAACGAGTGATGGGTCTTGTTGATGAATGAAATGGTGAAATGGGTGTTGATTTAGGGATTAAGGTTCTTGAAATTGAGTTTGATTTGGATGTGATTGTTCTCATAATAGCTGATCTGCTCGCTGAAGCCATGGTTTTTGATTTTGATTCAGTGGTGTTGTTGTATAAACCCTAACTTGAACCCTTGTGTATTTTTGTTGAAATTTTTTAGGGGTCTATCAGAGTTTTGTTATAACTCAGGGGTCTAAGAAAAAAATCTTTTTTTGTATCAAAAGAGTGTTTGGCTAGTAAGACTATTGAGTTTTTGGATATGCCAAGAGTTTATGGTTGCGATAATGCATTGGATCTCATTGAAACTCTTACGCGTGATTGAGCGAGTGTAGTGCCGGCTTACGTGGCGCGCTGGCAAGTCCCGTCTTTCACCTTTTATAAAAGATCACTAACAAGGTGGCCCAGTTGTTAGACATCATGATGTCCAGATAAGAGGTCTTAGGTTCAAACCTTACTAGCCGGCTAGGGATACCCCAGTTAGACCGGGTATATCTGGTCAATGACTCGCATTCGTTAGGGAAAATCTTAAAAAATATATATTTAAAATATAGATACATGAATAGTTTATGGTTGTGCAGCTTCCATAACACAAATAAGTTGTCTTTCATAAGCCATTGGGGATGTGCTTATGAAATGTCCATAAGCTACTAAGTATAAGTTATGTTGAATAAGCTAATCCACACACACCCTTATTTGTTTCTTATAACAAAAGAATACTGACAATATAAAACTACTGATGGCTTTTGCCAATTTTGTGGTTCTATAGCAATCTATTGAAATACTTAAAGATATGGTTGTTTCCTTACGATTTTTGTATAGATGATGTTTGGTGGCCTCCACGAACTTTGTGTTAGGATCACCCACATTGTACGACTTCAAATCGCTCATTTGTGAGATGGCAACGAACAATGGAAGTGAGAATTACGAGATACCGCAGACAATTGAAATAAGATGGTAAAAACACTTCAGGTTATATACATTTCGAATAGACTGGAGATTGGACTCTTTTAATCCGTTTTACATTTAGCCAAACAAACTTCAATATTACTCATTCAAATTATTTAAGATCACGTACCATCAATCGCCACCCAAATCAACCCGTTTACCTATAAATATGTTAAAATTGTCACCTCCATATATGATATATGCATCAAACAAAAGGAAATACACACCTTCAGGTACACACAAGACCATCACTACTACAGTCAGAAACTTGTTAAAATAGTAGTCCAAAAGCCATAACTATTCGCTATTACCAAATTCTAGTAATAAAATGCAACCAAAGTTTACAATTATATACAAAACAATCAAGCATCAACCACAAGAATTAATCCATTCTAGTTCCAGTTTAATCTCTCTTCATCTAGCAAGCCCACTGGTTCAGGGAACACGTCCTTCAAGTGCCTTCTATTTGATAAACATCGATCCGCATTTCCCTGCAAGTAGAACCCACTTCCCTCTCCTTCATCTTTCCCAACAGGCTGACATGGCAAGCTATGCCGCCAGCTCACATTCCAAGAGCCACTACAGGATCTCAAGCGAAGTTTAGCTGAGGTTGTGGTTTCTTCCCGCACGATTTTTGTAGGATTTTCCAAAGCTTTTAGTATATATCTCATCAGTGGCCTTTTTGACGGTTTTGGATTAAGGCAAGATTTAGCAATCACAGCCATAGCCCATACTTCTTCTAATAAATCCTCATCTACTATTAGAGACGGATCTATTATTTTCGTCACAAGCTCTTTATCATATACACTGATATATGGAAGTATACTTTCCAACAAGTCCTTCGTGACTGAGTCACTCGATGAACTAATTCCGATTCTGCCGGTTACAAGCTCCAGTAATACCTTTCCAAAGCAGTAAACGTCGTATGCACACGTTGCAGTTGCTACGCCTGAAAGATGATGTCATTGGTTACTAGAATTGAATCAAGCAGTTTGTAGACAAAGTTCGGTTCAACCGAATGAACCATCCCAAGATAAGCTTATGCAATCAATGGAAAATATGGAACAAACAGATCCCATAACTTACCAGAATCACTTTGTTTGGTTTTCCTGCACAAATCCACGAGAAAATTTCAGTTACAACCTCAAAGTTTCAAATCATTAAAACACTTTCGTTAAAGATGCCAAATTTATAAGGCTAAAAAATGTTTTATAGATGAGTACTTACAAGGGTAACCGTAGCAACCTTGTGATCCAGTGTGAATGACTGTCCTCTTCTTGTGTACACGACTCACTCAGGCTTCCTAACCGCACTTCATATTTGTCATCAAGAAGTATACTGCTAGCTTGAACATCTCTTCAGTTAACACAAGAAAAACATTCTTTTATCATATATCCAACAAGATTATATTCATAAAAGGATAATACAGATTGAAAGACAAACTAGCCAACAAGATTGTAGAATTATATGTGGTTAGCTGATTTTATCATATATCCATCCATCTATTCATTTCTAAGCTTTTGTTTTACAGTTTATATTTATGGTACCATCTACCGGTTTCCAAATCCCCAAATCAATGGGTTGATTTTAGTTTCCATTTTGTTATCTTTAACGGGTCAAAGAGGTAAAAGTATATATAATAGCTTTACAGAAAAAGGGGTTGAAGGGCGTCTATTTAATATGCATAAAACCTCAATAAGGATACTACTATTGAAATAACATGATATCGTAATCATATTTGACAAAAAAATGACCCAACCCAACCAGCTCAAACCTGATCTGTTTCAACCCGTACCAAAAATGACCCATTTTGAGTTATTACCCAACCCACCGACCTGCCCATTTTCCACCTGTTCCTCAGTAGTTTAGACTAATATATATGCACCAAGTACAATTAAAGCATAAGATGCAAATTGTTTTGGCAAGAAAACTATAAAAGGAAATCAAGAAATAAGGGATCTTTAGAATACCTATGAACAAGTGGCGGAAAACATTCATGATGCAGATAAGAGAGACCTTCAGCAGCACCAATTGCAATTTTCAATCTTGTTATCCAATCCAGCGACATTAAACTCTCATCATCCGAATCATTTTCCAAGTACAAAGAACGTGACAAATCCCCTTTTGGCATACACTTGTAAATCAAAAACTTTTCTTTCGCTTTCTCTAAACAATGTCCCAATAGAGGAACAAATCGCTTATGAGAAACCTTACCAAAAAAATCTAACTCAACCATACAACTATTTTTTCCCGAATGTATGTCAAATCTTTTAACAATTATATGTTTTCCACCCTCCAAAACGCCCTTAAAAATGTCACCAGAATGACCATTTTTCACAAGATTTGCATCACTAAAGTCATTCATCGCCAACACTAACTTCTCATGCGAAAAAGATTCTCCAAGAGCGGAAAGGTTCAAGCTCAGTCTTTGACTTGTTCGACTTTTCCTACCGGTGCATACAATCAATAATATCACGAAACTCACAAAGAGGATACTAAGCCCAACACCGGCCGAAACTACTGCCAATATGATCACTTTGCTTTTATGCTTATGTACAGTAAGCGGAAAGGTGTGGTTTGCAAGTCCAAAATTATCAAACGGTAACCCTTTCTTAGTATAAAACGCTGCACATTCTATAATAGTCCTTTGACTCGAGCTACCTCTAAAGCAATTTCTATCCAAATATGAAACATCACTTGCATAATCCGGTATCCTCCCTTGAAAGTAGTTATAAGATAAATCCACAGAACTAACCCTCTTAAGTACCAATGTCAAGGCCCCGTAAAACATATTATGTGAAAGATTAACCACAGCCTTAGTCACATTATCATTCAAACTAATATTTGGTAAAACTCCTACAAACTTATTATCAGATACATCAAGAAAACTCAAATGACTCAATGACCATAACGCAGCAGGAAGATCCCCACTGAACTTATTACAACTCAGATCAAGTACAACCAAATTAGCAAGATTATCAATTTGAGCAGGAACAGCAGAACGAAGACTATTACCAGAAAGATTCAAATAACGAACATTCACCAGATTCCCAAAACACTCAGGAACCGAACCCGTAAGCAAATTTCTCGACAAATCAAGAACCTTAAGCCGCGACAACATACCAAAACTAGATGGAATAGTCCCCGTAAGCTCATTAGCACTTAAATACAACTCACTTAAACTAGTCAAATTCCCAATACTAAACGGAACACCACCCGTGATCCCACAACTCCTTAAATCAAGAACCTTAAGCCTTCGCACCTTAACACCTAACCAATTCGGCATAGACCCAGGCAACAAAAACCCTGAAGCATTAAACGAAACCAAATTCGTAAAATTTCCAAGCGAATCAATAGCGAAACTGGGGTTTCTGCCCCCTTTACGGGTTCTTTTAAAACCCGAAATATTGATCTTAACAACAGTACTATTTTCACAAAGAATACCAACCCATGTGACACATGGGTCAGATTTAATAGGCCAATCTTTAGTTCTTAAGCCTAATGATGATCTGAGTTGATACAATGCTGATCTTTCGGATTTGATGTTTAATAAAACTGTTTCATTTTGTTGTTCTTGAAATGTTGTGTGTATAAAGAAGGATATCAAGAAGTATAAAAGAAGTGATCTTTTTAACATGGTTGCCAATAAAGATTGTGTTTCTTGAATTTTGGGTTTTTCGTTGATGAAAAGTGAGAGGGTTTTGGGGGTTAATGAATTTGGAGGGAAGAAGAGTGTGAGTTTGTGTTTTTGTATGTACAGTAGTTAATTAAAAAAATAAAGTTCAAAAAAAAATTAAAAAAATAACTTTTACAGTAGTATATAATTTGAGATCGAGCTTATTAATTAATTTGATTCATTTAAACGTTTGGCTCAAAAAGTGTGTTTGTGTGTTTGCTTTTTTAATGTCAAAAGCGGTAAGTGTTAAAAGTGTTTATTTTTTCGGCCAAAACATATAGTAAGGCACCAAGATTGACACATGCGATCGATTCCTACTCGATTGACCTACTATATGCAATCGATCGTCAAGTAATTTTTTTGGAACATGGTCATCAACACGACCGACTTAGAAAGTAACTTTTGATTGTGCATTTAATATTGATCATGGTCGCCCTTACTGGCGTCTAAAGGTCGCTGGAAAGAGAAAGCTGACGTGACAGTGAAATTGGAAGGGATTATCTCTCCTTACTATGAGTAGCCTTAGTACTCCGAACTTGGCAAACAGGATCATTTAGTATCCTAAACTTTTAAAGGTGCAGAATGATTCCCCTAATTTTACAAACTGGAATTACTACTACCTTATGCTAATTTAACACCATAACTTATTACTTTTTTTTTATCTAAAAAATAAATTACTAAGGTCTAATGTAATATAAATAATTTGTAGTTAAACTTAGGATAATTAATCATGTTTTATTAAAATTTTAGTTAATTTAATTTTTTTACTCCGTAATTAATTTAATACTATAGTTAGTTGTTGAGAATAAATATATATTTGAAATAATATTTTATAGAAATTGAATCCACTGCACTACTTTTTTTGATATATACATTTTCGTATTATATACTAAGAGTTTGTTTTCAATATTTTTGAAACCATAACCATTTTTTCTTTATATGCATATGTTAAATTAAAAATTACAAAAACTCGTATACATTAGATATAAGTTGATCTAAAAGTTATTTGCAACAAACATTTAATAATATAATATGAAGATATATCTTTTTTTGAGAACGGCTATAATGAAGATATAATAAGTGTAATGCGTTAGAAATATTTTAGAATTAGATACACATATATATTCTTTATATTCTAAATAATTGATTAAAATAGTATATTAATTTAAAAAAAAAATGAAAAATAATTAAATTTTAGGAAAATTATATTTACCTACCAAACTTTTACTATAAATTATTTATTAGAAAAGACTTTACTAAGTTAAATTTAAGGGGTGGGGGGTGGGGGGGGGGGGGGGGGGGGAATTAATTGTTGAGTTAATTAGTATAGGTAGTAAAAATTTCATTTTGTCAAGTTCATGGTACCATTCTGCATCCTTAAAATTTCAGGGTACTAAATGATCCAGTTTGCCAAGTTTGAGGGTACTAATATGCTTTTTGGCCTATTTTTTCTGAGTTTTAAGAGACACATAAAACCTCTAGATAGGGAAGAGGTGTCTTAACACCTCTTAATATATTTTTATTATTTTTTTCAACTTGTTTTTCATATTAAAAGTACATTTAAGTAGAATCATTACATATTTTATATTAAGTAAAGAATGTAAAATATAATAATATTTATGTGATAATTCCAATTTTGTTCAAATTAGAAGGTTCGGGTAGCGGGCTTATATATCTCAGCTCTAACCCAACCTATTTAGTTAATCATTTTTGAAAATTTCAATCTAAACCTCGACACACTTCTTTTTGTCAAATAAACATACGATTGAATGTTTTATTTGAAATTGCATCTTTTAATTGACTATATTATAAAATTTGTTTTTAATATTTAATAAAGTTTATTTCTCTCGCGAATGTAATCGTTGATAGTTAAATTGTAAAAACTAATAGTTTAACACATTCAAACATTTTTACAAAACAAACAGTTTTATTTGAGTCAAATTCAGATTTCTCAACCAGTTATTCAAATTAAGATGAACTAGATTCAGACTTTTCAACTATATATTAATATTCACAAATTTTTTGTTGGAACTTTTAGGTCAAATTTCAATGGTGATGATTTTAAGACTAGTTTCCAGACGTCTATTCTATAGCACAAATGTCTTTGTAAGGTCGGGAGTGTAATCTTCAGCTTCTTTGACATGAAACAACTGAACATCGTGTGTGACTGGTCCTTGAAGAAAAGTCAGTCAACACCTATGGTTATATGGAGCTAGGTTTCTCCGAAAAATTAAACATTTTGAAAAATGATAGTTCTTCGTCATGTAATTTGATACATGAATTTTTATGTAAAGTGTTTCTTCAGTGTATCATACTAAAATAACAAATAAGAAATTGATGTATGATTTTGAGTGAGATATTACTCGTATTGTAAGATTGTAAGTAATAGAGACGATTAAATAAACTGGAGTTTGATGAGAATGACACGGGTGGTAATTTGACTGCATGAGAGGGCGAATCAGATTGAGCAAATGGGCGAGTGACTATTCAGTGGTGACGGCCCTACTTTGTTAGCCCTTGTGGTGGTTTCAGAAGTGGGTGTCAGAAAAACCCAAGAAAGTGGTTTCAGATATGGGTGTAAAAAAAAACCTAAGAAAATCGACAAATTGAGCCAAACTGTTTATTTCGAAACCAAAAAAACCCGAAAATGAAGAAGCCGAAACCAAAAAAATCTGCTTATCAACGTTCTGTTTCGGTTTTTATTTATAGATATCTGCGATTAACCGAATCGAACCGTGTATAATATAAATGAAAGCTTTTAACTAGATATTAAAATAATTGTACAATATTGTGTAATTGCACTTTTGATCCTAATGTAAACATATACTAAACTTTTATGTGTGAAACTTGATTAATGCGATTGTAACTTATAAACTTTGAATAAATTATTTTTTTGTTAATATGTTATTTATGTTTATTTGAATGCAATTATTGTAATGAAACTTTAGTATATATATTGTTATTTTAGTTTTACTAAAGTGACATTTTATGTAACTTATCGTGAAACTTGATTTATGCGATCGTAATTTATAAACTTCGAATAAAGTATTGTTTTGTTAATATGTTATTTATGTTTATTTAATTGCAATTATTGTGACGGAAAACTTTAGTATATTTATTTTTATTTTTATTTTTATTTTACTAAATTGACATTTTACGTTTTATATTATGTTATTTTTCATATGGTTAAACTCGATTAAACGGTTAATCGTGACCCGAACCGCAGGTAACCGCTCATTTTGGGTACCCACAGGTTACCCGCCTAATACGGTTCGGTTTTAGGTAGTAAAATGAATTACCCACCCCGCAATAGATAATTTAAATCTTTATATTAACCGAACCGCCTCACAACACCCTTAGTTTGAGATACAACAAAATTAATTAACCATAACAATGGATATAATTGTCATTTGAGATCGAAATCATGCTCATTACTTTGATGCGTGCATCTAATGACAAAGTACTTGGTGCCTCTACTTGGTATTTTAGAATTTCAATTCACTCCGATGCTTTAGCTATGATGACACTTGTGAATCAAAATATTTAAAACTTATCCAAAGCGTATAGAGATGTATTTGGACACGAACATCATTCATTATTTGTAGAAACATATTAAATAGCATGATCTAAATATATACAAGTATAAACATGTGAGGCACGTAACTTATTTAATAGATACTACCTCTTAACTTTTTTAATGGTTAAAAAGTCTGTTTACAAAACCTCTTTGGAAATGATTTTATTTCAAAATCCATACAATGTTCGAAACAACTAACAATTTAACTCAAAACACCCTCACAAAATATATATCTAACATTGTATGATGACAAATGCTTTAACGTGGATGAGATGAAATATAAATTTTGATGAGATCTAAAGTGATAATTGGTTTTTATTACACGCTGTAAACTTTTCTTGTGATGAACATTGCAGCGTTTTTGAGAAAAGATATGTGGGCTTGCTTATACTAAGTTAGTTTGGTATTATTGGATCTTGGCCCAGCAATTACGTAAGTCTTTCATATACTAAAAGTCTAAAACTAATCTGAAACTCTGAAAGTGCTTCAATTAGAAACAAAAAGCAAAATTCAAATAAATAAATTACAGCTGTTCATTGTTTAACAAAAACAAAAAAATAACAATAATAATAATAATAATTAAAGAAAACAAAAACAAAAAAAATAACAAAAACAAAAAAAATAATTAAAAAAAAAAAAACAAAAACAAAACAAGAAACCTCAATTTTAACCTCTTTTCTGAAAAAAGAAAATATCTTGCAGAATTTTTGTCATTATAAGATAAAAAAAAAAAAAAAAAAAAAAAAAAAAAAAAAAAAAAGTGACATGTCATTTGTGATGTAAATTATAGGAGTAATTTAGATAAAAAAAAAAACAAAGTGACATGTCATTTGTGATGTAGCTAAAAATTCTTTATAGATCCAACTTTTATCATAGAACTCATCAAGTAATTTTATCCACTCATTTTTTTTATTAAAATAAAAAAAAAAAAAACTTTCACCCTTTTTTTAAAACTTAAATATTTCACAAACCGTAAATCGTCAAGTTACAAAAAAAATACCATCGCGACGAGAATTAAATTATCTTTCACTACTACAAAAAACGTTAAATAGATCGGTTGAAACACCTCAAATAGATCGGTTATGAACCACTCTAACTAAGGGTGATCTATTTGAGGGAAACACAAATAGATCGGTTGATAACCGATCTTATTAACATCACAATTAGATCAGTTAATACATAACAGCCGATCTTTTAAAGGAATTTTCAAACAAAAAAAAAATTAATCCAGATTTTCATCAGAATGCATATATTCACAGAATTTCCATTCATTCATAACAAATACAATAATATATTAATACAAATGGCTTCAACAAACACAACATCAAGTCACCAATAAACTATCCAAAGACAAAGTGGATTGAGCAACAACATGTCCCTTCAAAACCCATTTTGCTTTCCGAAAATGTGGTATGATGTGCTATCTGCTTAAAAAATATCACTTGGCTGCAGTTGTAGAGCAAAACAAGCCGACAGTTGATCGTTCACACCACGAGATAGTACACATCATAGGCACTATCAGCTGTCCTCACGGTCATTGATAGCATGGACTGTTTGTATTCAAGGCGTCAAGTGAGGAACCTGCAAAGTAAGACAAAAGGTTCACTTAGCAATTAGATCCGCATGCAACAGATCATCACCAGCAATAACATAATAATATTATAACTAATAGAAACAGAAATCAATAAATTGCAAAAGCATACACATCTAATAACCAAACACCAAGCCGATTCGACAGCACTACTATCAACTCATATGTATACCCTACACAGCCTGATTGAACATGAATGCTATTATTTCATCTATATACTTTGCTATAAAATACTAACACCGTCACGACAATACCACCAATCGGCGAGCATATTTTCTAGAATACTTAAACCGAATGTCGGAAACCAAAGTATTAAGAATTACCAAAGTTTCTAATATTCTACCTATATTTCGAGTGTGGTTCATCTCAATGTTTCAGCAAGTTGCTGTTTCTAGAGGCCACGCTTTGGATCTAAAAGAAGTGATCTCCCTAATTTTTTTTATTTACTACAGTAGTGCAGTATGTAGCAGCCGAGATAAAAACAGTACCAACTAAAACATCGTAATTCAGTTTTACTCGTATATAGCCTATAGAACCAATTACAAATATGTTCTACCTCAGCAACATCATCCATTATATCTGGAGAATTTGAATAACCTGCACCTAGTGACTGAAATTACAAACTGGAATACCTGGAGCCAGCGACCATGTAGGACCATTACAATCTTCTGAGTTCCTGGTTTTATCAAATAAAACATAACGAATATTTTGAGCCCTCTTTAATGCAGCTCCTCCAATCATTTGCTTTGTTACAGGTGTTGTTTTTATTTTTGTCTGATTCTGTCTTCCTACGGACATAAACAAGAGGCCCGCTACTACTAGCGGTAGTCATCTGTTGTTGAGGCGTCGTTCTCATTGTAGACTCTGGATGTGGCCGTTTAACACCTGAAACCTTCACTGCTTCAACACTAGACCAATTCTATTTCAAAAGAGCGCTTCTATCTGATTTCGGCACCATATTCCTATTCTCATTTTGCAAATCTCCCAAAGCTATCTTCTTATCGTTCATTGAAATACCAGTTTCCGTATTTGCCAGAACGTATTCACTAAACTTAGTATCCGTCTGTTGAACCATCAAAAGCGACTCAACCTGTCACCATATCATTAATTCAACTCCACTGATCATAAATACCAGAAGGGTAAAGAAAACATATAAACCTGAGATGTTTTTCCTCACATTTATTCTTAACGAAAATGCTTTTTCTCACAAGCGTTTTCAATATATTCCTAACGAGGAATGCTTTTTCTCACATTTATTGTTACTATCCTATTTGCCCAATTCATAATTAATAATGTTACTAGTTTAAGAAAGCATCAGCATTAAATATGTGGATGACACTCGAGGATAAAAACGCTATGAAGTTGCTAAATTTAGGACTGTTTATTGTGTTTAAACTGTAGAGAAGCTAAAAAAATGTTCCCTCTTATATTTTCTTTCTATAATAGTAGCACAAAAGATATGCACTAGAAACATGTAATGTTTATCTAATTTGTATACGTATTGAACAGGTTTTCCACATTTCACTCTTTTATTTTATTTTTATATATAAACACAACCGATACAGATTAAACACTGCACGAAAAAAAGTACATTATTTCAGTCGTAACGAAGCAGTGAAGACCTCATAACATATAAACCTATTATGTTCTAAACACCTGGAAGTCGAACTAGAAAAAGCACATTTACTCAAGCCTCCAGTCACTCCTAGTAGCACCAGCAACCACTTATTGACTTGAACATTGCAAGAGGTTGTGTTCATCATTTGACTTCCAGCTTTATAGTAGTTGTATGAGCAGAAAGATACAAAAATATAAGTAAAAAAAAGTTCAACTATCATGTTTAAGTGATCCGCCAACACATGTCATAACCGTTTAAGAGATGGGTGGTAAGAGGCTGCCCAACTACCTATAACTCTAACCCTCTTAATGCTTATTAAAACATTATCTGAACATATTCTACTTCATCCATTTCTAGTCAAACTTAGACATAGATCCAGAATGCAAGGAATATCTATATGTACATCATGACTTTTCAGTCAAATGATGATTTCAGCAACAGAAAAAAAGTGACACTCGGATGAAGGTTCTGATAAGATCCAAAACTATTGTGTTCTACTCTTTTAAAGTCTAATTTAAGAGCACATATCCAAATACAAGAGATGTAAAGAACATTTACTTGAATCATAATGGTACACAACATATTTTAGTCAAAGAGTTCCAACTTATCAGGAAATACTGGAATCGGCAAACTCATAACATCCATGAAGTAAAAAATGAATACCAAATTCAAACGATTGTGTTTTCATTAAATGGTACAACTCCAACCAAGTAAAGCAAATTTCTTATCTCAGTCATAAATTCTACAATAATGAAAGCTACAACAATTACAGCTAGTTGATTTATGACATGTTATAAATGATCAAACTTACTTGGTAGTCAATAACATATTCATCGTCTTTAAAATACAATTCCAAACACCCTCTTAACATAAGATTAAAGAAAGAAGAGGATTGTAAATTACCTTGGGCCTGAGTATGTGATCGTGTATTTCGTGTACCCAAGCTGTTGTAACCATTTTGTACACCATTGTTAGTACCTATTACGACAAAAAAACTGTCCAATATTGCTATAGGTTAAGGCAAAAAAGCAACCACAAAAATATTATACCTCAGGATGGTATTGGAACCTTTAAAATCGCCTCCCAACGCACTCCACAACTGTAACCACACCCTACTCACTTCTGGCCAAAGCTTGAAACCCATTTGGCATCTGAATGACCTGATCTACATGACTCATCCAAACAACCTAGTTATCTTCAGCTGCTTGACAGCCCAAAATCAAAAAAACCCAAAAACAAACATAAATAACTATTACCACATTGGTCATTACACAGTAGCCAAATCAAAAGAATTCCATTGCAAAGCACAACTAAACAACTATTACCACAGTGGCCATTACAAGCACAAGTTAAAAAAAAATCCAAGACAAGTAAAACAACTATAGTAGCAACTTAAACAACACTAGTTCCATAACTTCCATTCCAATCATGCTGCAACATACAATAATAATATTACTAAGTATAAAATAAGGATTGTTTAGGGTTGCTCAACATTAGCTTACGTTTCTGTGAATTTGAAATAAGCAATTTATCAAGCACTATTAAATCAAATATCCATACACTTAATTACGAAATATAGAAACACAATCAAATCATTATGTCAAAACCATATCTCACAAAGAGCAGAATGTTATTAGTAAATAAATAGATATAGACTTAAAATAAATAGATGAGAATTGGGAAATAACCTGAATAAGAGAAATTAATTGAGGAAATGGTGTTGGATATAAACGATTTGGTTTGACTAGGTTCAGTGAGACTGATGGTGAACGGCGGCGGCTGTGAAGAAGTGGAAGTGAGAAGCTTGTTAGGGTTAGGGGTTATGATGTTGGTAAGGGAGGAGTGAAAAGTTAAATGAATTTTTTTGGTAAAGCAGCGGGTTATTGAAAAGTTTTTGCGGGCTAATGAAAAGTTGAAATTGAAAAGCCGCCTTAAGAAACAAATGGATCGGGCTTTCTTATACCACCGATCTTTTTTTAGTAAATACACAAACAAATGGGTTTCTTTTGGTAATAAACTATCTATTTGACACTCCCCACCCTTATATTACTTAAATAGATCAGTTTTTAACAAAAGTGATCTTTTTGAAGTGATCTTAATAAGCTTTTGTGTAGTAGTGTTTCTATATACATGCATTGTTATATACTTTCGACGAACTTTTTTTTCGATGAATTTTTTTTTTCGCCCAGAAAAATCATATATGATTCGTAAGAATCATATATGATTCGATTTTAACAAATCATATATGATTCTTACGAATCATATATGATTCTTAAGAAATCATATATGATTCGTAAGAATCATATACGAATCATATATGATTCGTAAGAATCATATATGATTCATAAGAATCGAATCATATATGATTTTTTATGAATCATATATGATTCTTACGAATCATATATGATTCTTTCTGGGCGGAAATTAAAAAAAAAATCATCGAAAGTATATAACAATGCATATCTATAGAAAAATCATGTAATTCTCGTCACGATGGTTTTTTTTTTTTTTTTTTTTTTTTTTGTAGCTTGAAGATTTACCGTTTGCAAGATATGTTGTTTTGAAAAGAAAAAAAATGTGGAAAATATAAACGGGTGGATATGATTGTTTGATAAGTTCTATGTCATGTATAGGTTTTTCATGGATCTCAACTCTTGTGATGTAAATTATAATTTAGATATCTTAGTTAGGTTAATGCTAAACCTTATATCTTAAGTCCAAAACCCTAAAATCTTTAACCTTTGCACTTAAAAACATGAAATCCTAAAAAAAACTAAGGGTATGCTTGGTTCAAACTCTGGAAAAGAAAAGGGAATGACAATAATAATGGTAGGGAAACCCAATTTATTGTGTAACGGCTCATTATCCACTATTAGATAATGCGTCATTGCATTATACTATACCAAATATTTTTTTTCCCCATTATCTTTCCTATTTCTCACCAACCATAACCTCCAACAAAGAATGCCCTAAACCTCTGTTAAACACTAAGGGTATTTTTATAAATGCTTATGAATTGTTAGTTAAAAGAATACTAGCAGCCTACCCGTGCGTTACGATGACGGGTACCCTGTGATTAAAGTTCTGGCACTAACAAAAATAACAATGACGAGCTGATTAACCTGAGAAAAACAAAAAGATAATGATCTCGGTCCGGCCTGATTAATCGGTTTTTACCTGTTCCGACGTTTCTCTAAAGATCGTTTTTGGACGGCTTTTATTGGCTAGCCGAATCGATGGTGACTCCAATTCCCCGTTGAACCCGTTTGTCCGGTTCGGTTTTTAAACCATATGTAGCATCTACTAGTTTCATAAAAATTGCATGAAGATTTGTGTGTTTTATTAGTTTGTACAATATATACTGTAATAACATGTATTTTCATTATATTGATGTTTTAAAAATAGCATTTATTAAGTATTTATTTGAAGTCTACAAATTTAAGACACTTAACTTTTGAGATATAAGTTTCTCCAAAAAGTGAAGAATGGTGGGATTTGAGATGTAAGTTTATTTTTCATTATTTGTAAGTGTCTTGTTTAAAATTTTAAGTCTTTCATTTTAAGAATGTCTCAAATGCATAACGAGAAGTTCAAAACTTTGTCTTAGGACGTTTTTTTCTTTTTTTTTTTTTCGTGCTACTTGTAACCGGTCATTAATAAGGTTAATTATTTATCATTTTTCACTAATGAATAGTAAAAATCCCCTCATAAATGTATAAAAAGTATAATTCAAAAGTGTTCCACATTTAATCACATGTAACTTCATACGTGTTTGGTTTGTTGTCTCTCTTTTATTTTCAGGATAATGTAGTTTTTTATGAGTTTTTGTTCTTTATTTATAACAGTTTTAAGCATTTGACTTATTAAACTTTATATTTTATATTCAGTACTTTTAGATTTATAGTTTTTTAATATATATATATATATATATATATATATATATATATATATATATATATATATATATATATATATATATATATATATATATATATATAAACAAACAGATGGGAGTCCCTTTGTAAAAAAAGGGTCCTAATAACTTGTCTCAATATATTATTATAACTAGTTATAATACCCGTGCACGCACGGGGTTTTTTATGAAAAAATTTATTCATATATTATTATCGTTTAAAATACAAACAAATTAGCATGTCTTATATAATTTTACCTGTTGGCTTAACAATAGGAAACTCTTGTGTATACATGGTTTTGTTTATTGCAAGTCTTTAGTGACTTAGGGATACTAAAACATCAAATTCATAAAACTATTTATATGAAATTTTACTGACAAAAAAAGAGTATAATTTGAACAAACACGAACCTGATACAATTGTCGAAATAGTGATATTAAAATCAATAAGTTACAATCTCGTGTCATCACAAGTCACACATGTAAGTTATTTTTATTCCTAACGTCAAGTTATTCTCATGAATGAAAATAATTGAGTACCTTTAAGAATTTGTAGAGTCAAGAATATTTAGCTAAGAACTTAACGAATCGACATTCTTGATCGACCACGCACGAGTCTCAACAGAAATAATCAGAGCCTATAAGGAAAGTATCCTTCGTAACACCATTACTAATTCTACAAATAGGCCCACCTGTTAAAATGTTAAGGGTTCACTGTAATGAAAATCAGTTCATGACTAAAGTTCGTAGGTATATTGCAATGTGACTATTAAGCAAGACTTGTGCATCATAGAAAATATGAATTTATAAGAACATCAAATTATAGCACGCAAAAAAAAAACATTGTAATACACAAGTTAATCTCATCCAATTCGTCTTCCTTGATCTTTAATCTTGCTCTAATCTGTATAACGATCGTGTTTATGATTTCTTAGCTTCGTCTATTGCTTCATTAACATTATTTTTATGTGGATCTAGGCCTGGTTGGATTAGGGTTTCGATTTTTCTGTTGGGTTTTTCTTAATTCGCTTTTTAGGGTTGTTTGGTATTCGCTAATTGATTTCTTTTTACTTAATCGATCTTTGCATTATGGAAGTCGGTTAGCTCATTAATTGTGCTATATATCATGCCTTAATTCTTTTAAGGCTTTCGTTTTTGAAGATCTGGACGTGGTGCTTCTTGTTTTTATTTTCTTTTTGGATTGTTAGGGTTTCGTTTTTTGTTCCTTTTTGTTCTTCAATATGTTGAATGCTGGTGATGTTAACATTGATGTGGATGCTACTATTGATTTGTCAAAGGTGACCATGAGGAAACATAAGAAGTCTAAACCTATGGATGTTACAGGTGTGGCGACGCAGCCTATAGCTGTAAATTCTTGTGATACATCTTCTCATGTTCAGGTTGATAACATCCGTGAGTCTATCAAGTGTAAACACGATACTATTGAAGGGGTGTTGGGTGTTTCGATTAAATCTGCCATTGATCTTGACTTATTCCTTAAGGGTATTGAAGCGGGTAAATATCCGATATGGCCTAACTTGGATAGTGAAACGCGTTCACAAGTGTATGAGGCTATGAGTGGTTTAATGGAGGTCTATGTACCTAGCATGACGGCTAATGCAACAAATTCTGATGTGAGTGGCAAAGTTACTACAACTAATGACTACGTGGAGGTTAATACAACGATTTCAACTAATTCTAGTTCTTTGGTTGCTGAGGCTGTTTGTGAAGGTGTTAATGTGTCTATTCCTCAAAGAATAGTTGAAAAGGTTAGTGCACGCCTAGAGCACACTCTTTATGACTATTTTATTGGTAATAGAATGGCGTTTCCAGTGGTTGATTACTATGTTAAGAATAATTGAGCTAAGTATGGTTTGAAAAAGATCATGATGAATGACAAAGGTTTTTTCTTTTTTAAATTCGATACTCAAGCTGGTTTAGAATCTGTTTTGGAAAATGGACCTTGGATGATTCGTAAATCTCCAATCATTCTCAAGAAATGGTCTATTGGTACTAGCTTATGTAAGGAAGAGTTGACTCGCATTCCGATATGGGTTAAACTGCATGATGTGCCTCTCCAAGTCTTTGAAGATGATGGTATTAACTTGATTGCTTCATTTATTGGCAAACCTATTATGTTGGATTCGTACACAAGTTCTATGTGCAAGGATTCTTGGGGTAGAAGCAGTTTTGCTCAGTGTTTAATTGAAGTGGGTTCAGTGGATGAGCTCGTAGAAGTTATCACTATTGGTGTCCCCTCCCTTACAGGGGATGGTTTTACTAAAGAATCTATCCGGGTTGAATATGAATGGAGGCCTCCTAGGTGCACTTTATGTAAGATTTTTGGGCACATCTATGAGCATTGTACTAAAAAAGAGACTACTCCCCCTGTTGTTACTACTTCAAATGTGGTTCCTCCTGCTTATGATGGTTTCCAAAAGGTGAGTCGTAAGAAGAAAAAAGGTAAAAACCAGCCTGGTATTGCTGGTACTTCTGTCAAACAGACTATCAGGTATGAGCCAAAGAAGACTACTAGTGAACCTAAAAAGGTAGCTACTAGTAGTGTGCCTACTTCGTCATCTAAGTTGAAGTCTAAAGGTCTCTCCTCTAAGGGGGGTGAAGTATCTACATCCAACCCTTATGATGTTCTAGCTACTGATGAAAATGGTGAAGATGACTGTGTTGATAACATGTTTGATGAATCAGCTAATTTATTCCCTAATGTTGCTTATGGTGGAAGTTCTTCTTTCACGGATGATGCTGCTGGTTAGCTTGATTTGTTTTTGTTTTTGGTCTAGGTTCATTTTGTTTCTAGAGTTGTCTTGAGCTTTTGGCATGTCAGAAGCTCTAGGTTAGTTGTCTATCAAACTGTATTTGCTTGAGGTTAATGTGGTATTCAGCCACATTCCATTTGTACTCAAACGTTTTGGTCTTAATATATTTACCAGGGTGCAGGATTACTCCCCTTTACAAAAAAAAATTTAATTATAAAAATTTAGGAAAAAAACTATACTTGGACAAAAGGGGACATTTTGACACATTGGTAATCATATCGGGATTTCTATTTGTAGGTGTAAGATAAAATATCTACATCAGTTGGTCGTCACAATGTCTTTTCTAAACACAACACCCCTTATTTTTCCTTGTTCTAACTCAAACGGGCATTCCAATGCATATATTTGACCATGTTCTCGATCTCAGCAAGAATCTCAATGTTATAGCGCACGATCACCGTAAGACCCATCCACTTCTGCAATCAAGGATTCTAAATTGCACCTGCAGTGGATAGTTATCTTTTAATTTTGCATGCTGCCATTTTCAAATTTTATTATTTTGTGAAATTTTATTTATTGCCACAAACAATGTTCTATTTAACGAGTAATTCAGACCCGTGCGTTTCACACGGGCTCTATCTAATTGGTAATAGTGTAATGTCAAGTAATTTTTTTCGTTATTAGACTTTTGTAAGTATGGCCTTAGTTGATCGGTAAATTTTATATTTAAACTTTTTATAACACACTAGTAGTTATTTATAAAGTTTATATTTTGTATTTATTCTCAAGATTGTAACATTATATTTAAATTTTTTATGACATATTAGTAGTTATTTATAAAGTTTAGATTTTGTATTTATTCTTAAAATTGTAACATCCCTATATTTTGATATAAAACTAATATGTAATCTTCGGCACATATTTTCGTCATTATATATTTAAGTTGTGATTGTATCATACTTTTTCTAAGCATTGCACACATTTAAAATAGTTTATTGACATGTATGCTTCGACACTTATTTTCATCATTATATATCTAAATTGTGATGGTATCACACCTTTACTAATCATGACACACATTTAAAATAGTTTATTGACAATAAGTTCCTAAGTTGTCATGTTACCACAACTTTTGTTGGTCAGTAAGTTCCTAAGTTGTGATGTTACCACAACTTTTGTTAGCATGGCATGAAAAATGTTGGTGCCTTTATTTCTGTCAGTTTTAATTGAGGTCGAGTCAAAAACTATGTTTGCCACTAATTTTCGTCATACATAACTTGGTTTGCCTCATGACCCGTGCAAAAATGATTGTGTAAATTGTCGGGTTGTTAGTATGATTGTGAGGCTCAATTATACAACAATAGTTTATTGACATTAAAAGAGTATATGTGAAGAGACTTTTTTGAAGATGTTACATTAAAAAAGAGTCTTTTCACATGTAATTTTTTAATATGTATAAGTTACATAAATTATTTTAAATATGAAGCGATGACATTAATGTTGGAGACCTTTTATATTCATCCCCGTGCGATGCACATAGGTTTGGAATGCCTCAGGGCCCATGCAATGCACACATGTTGGATCTAATTGTTTTTTTCGTAATGTTCGGGACTAATTTTCGGTTCATGTTTGAAACTCTCATTTTTTGTGAAAGACGGATTTCGTTGTTCAAATAAATGACATTATTAAAAGCAAACTATAAAACAAATTTTCTTTTTAACAAAACTATAAAAACATAAAACATTAAAGTAATTAGTATATTCAAGAGTATAAATTATAACTCATATAATAAAAAATCAGATCCAATGACCCAAGTCCGAATCATAAACCCGCTCCAATCAATCAATAGACCCGACATTTAACTAAATACAATTTTCTTCTCATTTATATACTTCTTCGATTCAGAAGATTCTCATTGTTAAGATGATAGTGTGAAGATATTTTTATTATATATTACCCCATTTTCAATCTGTAACATCAACATAATTTACACAGTCATATCAAATATCAAAGTCACAAAATATTCCAAGACGTTTAATTAAAAAAAGTGATATTAACACACTGCAAGACAAAAAACTACATTAAGAGCAAAAATATTAAAATGCACCAACAAAGTGTAATAATAATTATTGACTAAAAATTGAATGCTCGACACATTATTTTCAATAAACTTACTTGCTAACGAATCAATAGTATTATCCCGTTTATCGATATTACATGAAGTAAAATATTGCATGTTTAATTTGTAACGTACTATTAATATGAATGCTAAGTATTCATTCCACTGGTGGTCTTGGCGTTCTTCTTCTTCTTCTTATTCTTCTTCTTGTCTTTGTCGTTGTTGTTCATTGGCCTTTTGCATGTTTTGTTCTTGATACAATTTTTGTGACTTCTCGATCTCTTTCTTTAATGCTTCTTGACGCGCTGCAAAAAACAATTAGATATAGTTGATCGTAAGTAACTTAAATACAATTAATCAATATATTGCATTTCCGATCAAATTGAAAATGTTCGTGCATGTTCCACTTAATTGATAAGACAACGATGTGTAGGATCTCTTAAACCATTAGAGAAGATGATGTTACTACCATACCTCCTAAGCACAATTTTTATGTCATGCATTGTTACACACACAAAACACACGTGAAATTTTGCATAAAATAATATAAATCGATATGCTAAATAAGTAAGACGATATGATGCTTACTTTACCACCATAATAAGTTGTAGCCCAATGTGCACGCGGTGTGGAGGAAGTTGTGGTTTGTTGTGTGTGATTTTTGACACATTATATAGTTGATAAAATATTTGTAACTCATGAACGGGAAGGCAAAAAGACTAACTACTATTAATTGAGACGTTTGAGTTGCTTGAAATCAATGTACACATACTAATTGAGATGCTTGAGTTGCTTGGAATCAATGTTGAAGGCTTCATATGATAGAATCAATTCTTGGGACATTTATTATGACCCATTTACATTTATAATGCTACTTAAGCTTTATATAATATAAGATAAACGGTTATGGGAGATGATATTTGGTTTTACAGAATTATGATTATTTTAGGAGTTAATACACAGATGATCAAAAAGGACATTTTTATATAAGTTAAATTCTTAATACACAATAACCTATGCCAATTACATTCCTCTAACTAACCTAAAAACCAATTCAACAACTTTAATTAATGGAATCCACAAATAACTATAAAACTAACCCTATGATTACAGTTATTAACCATTATAACATATTAAACAACTTAATTACCTGATAAACTCAACCTGAAAACCAATTTAATATTCAAATAGGTGAAAGGTTCATCTTTATTAACATCCATTCAAACATTTAAACTTATATAAGAGTTGCCTGGTATCCAGTTGACCAAGCTGACCACTCTAAAAAATAAATTAACCTCCAATTCCTAAACCGTAACTTTCAATTTCAGTACATCAATTTCTAAATTCATGCTCAACATGAAATCCTAACTCCTGAAACCCAAGCTTTATCAATTATAATCAATTTATTTAATTTAGAACATACATAAACTAAACCATCATAATAACAGTTTGTTATTAAAATTATGTAAAAGTGATTATTGGTCAATTTACAATATTAAAAACAATAAAATAACCTCTTGATATCAATTAAATAATCATATTAAATTACACCAAACTTTTTCCAATTGAAGGTGTTATCAAATGCAAGCCAGTAATAAAACTATAATTTCAACAATAAGGAGTAACAATTATTTTCATAACCTGAAACATTGATCATTCTTGATCATCATCCCATTATTAATAATTGCTTACTCAAATTCCTTTCAGCATCAAACCCAAAAACCATTATCCATCTTCAATTCTAGTAATCTCAACTGCAAACAAATACCAACTTCAATTAAAACACTAATACAAACAAATTTTACCACAAACAATGAAAAAAGCCACACATTTATATTCAATTTTTCTCAAATATAATAAAGTTCGTAACTTTATCACAAAAACCTCAATAAAGAAAATAGATTTAACTAATAATATTGAATTTAGGGGTCACTGATTTTTGGGTACGCGTCGGGTTAAATTTGGGTTGCAGATTTAACTAATAATATTAAAGGGATAATCTATGTGATTGTGATATTCGACTTTCTTTTTGCAACGATTTAGGTTTTGGGAGAGAGGAATCAAGGATTGTTTATCGGGGTAATTGTGTTTTTTTTTGTTAGTTTCAAAATTACATAATACACCCTTTAATATTTATAGATTATCCCCGCCTTCCCATAGCTTTATATCTTTTAATTTTTGACACATGTTTTTTTAGCTCAAATTTTCTTAGAAAAACGAATTTACAAATATTTTTGCCAAATATGGAATTATTTAGGTTTTTTAAAGAGAACATATTAAAAATAACTAAATAATAATTAAAAAATTATTGCTTAATAAAGTATGAATCCATTTTTTTGAAATTAAAAATTCCTACTAAGGATTTTGTTTTATTAGGAAAAAGATATTGATATACACAACAAACCTAACAACAAAAATAAAAGAAGAACAAACAGAAATTTGAGTGAACAATAACTAAAAATAAAATATCTTTCTAATTAAGTAATTATTAAGTATATAAATGTGTGGTGAGGCATTCAAGAGTTTCAAGCAAGTTTCATCACGTCTCACTTGTATAATGATCATTGAGTCTAGTTTCTTGATATGAGTTTCTCTGAACTAGATGTGATGCTGGGACTTAGCAAGATACCTAATGCGTATGCATTTCAAGTCAAATGTTCAAGTCGTCTCAAAGTCATGGTTCAAGTTTAATTCAAAGTGGTGCATTTCTAAGATATCAAGGTCTAATTATCCAACTTAGCAAGTTTAATAGGTTTCATGAGTTGACATTCTAGTTAGTTTCAAGCTCAAAGTTGGCTTATGCTTGTAACCAAATCAAATGGCTTCTAGGATCTTCGATCTTTAATTCGGTATATCATTTTTTGTGAAAATAATAACAATAATATATATATATATATATATATATATATATATATATATATATATATATATATATATATAATAATAAGATAGCTAGCTCAGTGTAAATAGGCTAATAGCACAAGCTAAGACGCGTGCTCTTTAAAACACTTTCCCTCCACGACGAGTTTTAGAACAATTTTGAGCACAAATCAGTCGTTTGCAAGACCAACTTGTGGAGAGCAGTGCGTGTGTGATGTTGTTTTACGTAAAGTATATTTGTGTATAAGTGAAATATGTTTGAGTGGTAAATTGATAGTCTGATTAAGGTGTCGATTGTTTTTTCAGAGTTTTTACCTCTTCACCTGCAAACCATGTCTGCAGAAGAAGAGGTACATATAATCTCTTCATGTGCAAGAAGAAGACCGTTTGTTTTTTTGTGCGATTGAAGAACTTTTTTTTCAAGACTATTTTTTTGTGTTATTGAAGTACTTATTTTTTTTTTTCTTTTTTCTATTCACAAGTTTTTTTACGTTTTCGTCCGCTTGTTACCGTTTTGCTACTGTGACAAACTAGAAGGGGGTTGAATAGTTTACCGTTTTTTAACTTTAAACTTGCTGTATCAAATATCCATTTTTAGCTTGTTCTAATATGAAAGATGTTATGCAATCACATAATGCAAACATAAAAGTAAAGCAATAAGTAAAAGGAAAGTGCAAACCGAACACGAGGATTTATAGTGGTTCGGTCACGGATCTTCTCTCCGCCCTACTCCACTCCTCGAGTACCCAACTCGAGAGTTACTTCACTAGATCAACAACCTCCCTTCTCGGCGAAGAAAACCTTACATTGGTCGCTTACACTTAATCTGGTACAAAGCTAGATACCGACTTCTTTTACAAGGGACAACCACTCCTGTCGTCGTCTATACAATATTTTCGATACTAAGCTAGATGTCGAGTTCTTTTCCAAGGGTACAACCACTCCAACTATGTTTTGTGGCCCAACATAAAACCCTTGTGTTTTATGGCATAAACACATAAACCATCTAATCTATATTGTGATGATACAATGATGATCCATGACATAAAATTCCAATAGATATAAATACCTAATCTATATGAACTTCCATTGATCGAAAGTCTTCAATCATTGAGGATGTCAAGTGCCCTTGAATCTTCATATGTTGATATGCTTTGGTGGATGATGATGGGAAGATCAAGATGTATGATATGCTTACAACATAATGAATGTTAAAAGCATTATGATCATTAATACATTGGTGATTGATCTATATTTTCTACATTGTTTACTACTGATCTAGATGTTGCTAAAAGGGTAGAGAGTATTTATGTTCTTGTGGGTTAAAACCATGGGTGAAACAATGGGATACTATTAATAGAAAACCAATCTGATCACCCCACGGATCCGGCGGAACCCTCAGAAGGATTCCTTCCGTTATGCCCCAGGGTTCCTTGGGGACCTGACAACAAACTTACAAACACTACTGGTATGTGTTAATTCACATACCATTTCATGGCCAAATACCGACCCAAATGGACTATATAAGCTAACAAATGCCAAAGAATTGTGTATTTTTATGTTGTGAACATGCAGGTACGGATTAATCACAAAAGGACGAAAAATTATGCAAATACCGGAAAAACGAGCACGAAAGTAGGAGATGGTCAAAAAGTCAAAGCTTGGAATCCTAAAGTCAAGAATGGTCCTTCATATATTCAAGATTGGCAGAATAAGTCCTTGAGATATATTTTGAGAAATGACAGAATCAGCCCTTGCATTTTTAGCAACTTACATAATTGGTCCTTGGATTTTAGAATTCTCAAATCTGAAAATATAATACAAATCCTGGTCCAAAAATTATTACCAAAGCCCAAGTTACTAATAATAAAACCCAAACACCATTTTCAGCCCACCATTACTTGAGCCCAGTCCACCCAAGGTCAAATATATTACCTCCGGTCAATAGTCAACAAAGTCAAAACCATTAAAATACTATTAACCTTTACCCGCCCCCCAAATTCACCCTCAACCCATATTTCACTATTCACATGAACCCTAATATTACCCCGCCTCTTAATTACCACAATTAAGGGTAATTCAGTCCAATCACTCGTATCTAGAAGCTATTTAGTGATTTTAGAGCGTGTCAGGAGCTAAAGAAGCACAAAATGGTACACGTGGTTTCATTCCATTGGTTTGAACGCGTCATTTGATCTAATCTAAGGGCTGAGAATCAAATGCAATGATTGGGAGATGATCCAAGGACTCAGATTGTACTTAAAGAAGCACACCACACGGATTGCCAAGGTGGCAATCCGTGGCCTCCTCACATCTAGAATGATCTCTCATGTAGTATAAATAGAGGCTTAAGGCTAGTGTATTAGGGGTGGAGTTTCGAATAGCGAAGCTCTGCCAATTTCTTTTCTTAATTGTATTTGCTTAAAATTCAGTTGTAATTCTTCTTTGTTTTAATGAAATTTAGTTTTTATTTTGAATCAAATTAGTTTTTAATAGATTACTGCTTCTTGTTGTTTTAATATTACTGTTTTATCATTTCAATACAATTAGAACTATATTTACATTCTCAGTTTGAATTTTATTTTAATCAAAAGTTTCATTCCAAATCAGAAATAAAGATAAAAAAAATAGTTTTGTGAAAATCAGTTTCAATTAATGCTGAATTGTAGTTTTTACTGATTATAAATAGCTTATAAGCTTTTGAAATTCAATACTCGGTAGTTGGTTTTTAACATTAAACTTGCTTTAAAATTGGTCAAACAAAGTCAATTGCATTGACAGGTGGATGATCTAAGGTGAGCCCCTCTTTTCATGATGAGGGGATTTCATTTTGTAAGTCTCATTTAATTTTCAATGTTTCCTTCAATAGTAGCTTGGATCTGTGATTCTGTGTTTCTATTGTTTTCTAGTTTAGTTTATTGTTAATTCTGTTTCTATTAGTGTTATTTTAGTTAGTTTAGTAGGTAAATTGGTGTTCAGTAGTGTATTTCATCTATTCATAGTGTAAGCTGCACATATAGGGGTGTTTGGATGTAGCAGATGCTATGTAATGTGGTTGTTGCTTCACTGATTTGCTGTATTAAATAAGTTCATATAGGTTAGTTATAGACATTTAGAACAATAAAACTGTAAAACCCACATTTTCATAACGTGCTAAAATGACCAAATTGCCCCTATAACTTAAAACTTAAATAAATACTTAAATAAAGAACCATATAAATCCCAAACACTTGGAAATAAGTAACATATGATCAATATTATTTTTGTAGGAATATTTTGCAACATTTTGACTCTCACAAAAATATGTACCACGCATGGAAAATTATTTAAGGCCCGATTTTATTTAATTAATTGTACACCACATAAATAAATAAAAAAAGATATACGCATGAAATATTTTGGGAAACTATTAAATTTGATTCTTTGGTCCTCCCTAGCCCATATTCAGCCGAGATTTCCTCCCCCCCCCCCCTCCTCTCAATAATTACTTATCGTTATTTCATTCCAAAAATAAAATAAAACACACATAAAACCCTAAAAACAATTCGGGTGGCTCAATATTTTTCCAAGGCTCAAGAGTATTTTTCCTGGGCGAGTTTGAAGGTGAGGAAGGTGGGAAAATTCGTGGTTGAGTTTGTGAAAGGCAGTTTCGATCGTTTGTAATTTTTTTGTTTGATTTGGTCTAGCCGAGAAGGAGAAAATCCAAGCTGCTAATCCACTCATTCTAAAATTCATCTGGTATTTTTATATCACCCTTTACATCATATATGATCTATATAAAAATTTTACAATGATCCGTGCATGTTATATAACTCGTTCGAAGAAAAGCATAAAATTGTATACGGCTCAATATAAATTTCTGGAACCTTAACTATATTTTTACAATATGTAACATGATGTATATAACCTGTAAAAATTGAGTTCTAAATTATTTGAAGCATAGAACCATGGTTTATGAATTATTTTATTTCGGATAAATTAAAATAAAAGAAAAAGAATAAAAATATGGCATGTACGATTTAGGGTTGGGATTTTGATGGATGTTTTTATGAAATTAATGATGTTTAAGTTTTGTGTCATGATGGTGTAATTATTGGGAATTATGGTTTTGATTTATATAATTATAATTAAGACCGAATTGTTTTTGAAATTAAGATGGGGTGTTTTGTAATTTTTTCAAACTGAAGGGTTATGTTAGAAACATTAATTAGACCAGGTTGGATTTCATAAAAATTGGTATAAGGCTTAAATGTGTTAGTTTTGTGATTAAATTGATATAAATGGCTAATTATATAAATAAATGTATATGTTTTGTAAATAATTAAAATAGAGGGTGTAAATGGTAAATTTTGGAAACTTGAAGGTTATTCTGTACTTAAAGTGTATTAAAGGGTATAATATGCAAGTTTGGTAATTTATTAGGTTTACTTATAATTTCTAATAACTATAAAGGTTTAAATTGTAAATATTGTAACTAGAGGGACTAAATATGTAAATATGGATAAGTTGTGCATGTTTCTACCTGAAAATAATGTAGGGGCTGTTTATGTCATTTTTGTAAAGTTATATGACTTAGGTGTTAATGTTATTAGTTAATGGTTTAATTATGGAAAATGGATAAATTAAAGGATTAATATGTGACTTTAGAAACTAAAGGGTGTGAAGTGTAAAATTGACATATTTGGCATTCTTGACTTATGTTTATATGTTATAATGTGAATATTGTCATTTGTGACCCTTAACTTGTTATTTTGACACTCTTAACCCTAAAACATATTAAGTTACAAAAAGAAACCCTAATCTCTCAAAACCTCTCTAAGATGAAATCCTTAATACTTGAGGCTATAAAACTTGATAATATGATAAAACTAAGTTATAAGAATATGTTAACATTTGGAAACTTGCTAATTTTAGAAATTTGCTAATTATGAAAACCTGCTATTTTTGGAAAGTACTATTTATGGAAACCTCCTAAAATTGGAAACCATCTAAATAAGAAAACTTACTAAAAATAGAAAGTCTTCTAAAATTCTTAAACTACTTAAAGTGGAAAGTTGCTAAAAATGGAAAGATAATTAAAAGAGGTATGATGAGGCGAAAAATGATCCATTTTTAGGGGGTCATTTAAGCCCGAATCCGAATTTATTTGATCAAATATTGCCCTAAATCGTTCCTTTTGTGATTTTAGGTACTTTGGGAGTGAAATCTGGAAAAGGAAGCAATTTGGACGTTTTTGGAGCATAAAAGTGAAGAAAACGCCAAAGTCTTAATTTTCCAAGCTGGGAACAGTAGGTGACGGCGTCAAGAGCAAATCCTTGACGGCGTCAAGAGCAAATTTCATGAATTTCCATGACGATCCAGTAGAGTTTTGACGGCGTCACGTGGGAAGGGCGTCAAGAGTAAAAGAGTCATGACGGCCTGGAAGTATATTAGTCTTGACGGCGTCAGAAGTAGATCTAGGCAGTCCGAGTAGAGTTTTGGCGGCGAGGTGACGGCGTCACGTGTTTCTTCTTGACGCCGTCAGACCTGTTTTTTCTATATATAATTTTCTAATTTTTCACATTAAAGAGAGAAGTTTTGGAGAAACCCTAAGTACGATTTTGGTGCTACTTTTACAGGTTTTTTAAGGGTTCCAAACCCTTGATACCTTGCATTGTAATTGAGATAAGTGTTCTTCTAATTCAATCAATATGTCTATGTGTTGGTTGTCTATATCTTGTTCTTGTCTCAATTCCATTATGCTAGGCTAGATCTCCTTTGTGTTTGCTTAGATCTAATGAAACCTAGATATTGATTATGTGTTGATTACTTGTTTATTCTTGTCTTGGATGAATGATTTATATGTTAGGCTTAAGAAAACTGGCAGATCTCCAAATGGTAACATGCTTGAACGTCTTAAGAAACATGAACCGAGGCGTACTAGGTCTTTATTGGTTGTATTTAATGCATGAGCCGCTGTTTACAATCCCTATAGTTGTGCTGGGCATGGTGTAGGAGGAGATAAGAGCTCATAGAATTGGGGAGTTATGTATGTCACCCCATGAATGGTATTAAGGAATACAATCTGTCATCCATGCAATTATAACAAGTAATTAACGTGTAAAAGATATCTAGGGAGTAGTGAAATCTAAGTAAACACATTTTCTCCAATTACTGCTCACAACCTTAGTATAAATTAGTTTATTTTCATTTTCTAGCATTTTATTTTGATTGCATCTTAGTTTTGGGTTAGTTGAATAGCAACTAATTTCGCCCACTCTTCCAAAACCCGAGAATTTTAATTGCTTTCTAAAAAATATAAAAATACAAAAATAATCATCCCTCACCTTTAGAACTAGTATTTAGGCTTTCTAATCCTAGCGACACTATTCCTAAGCTGAACGATCAATCCCCCGGTACTTGTCACTATACTATACTACAACGATCAGGTACACTGCCTGGTGGGGGTTGTAAGCTTCTCGAGATCCCTCGAGAGGTAAAGCCTGTTGCGATTCCCACGCATCAAGTTTTTGGCGCCGCAGCCCGGGGAATAGTTATTGTCTAGGTTAGAATTTCTTTTTATTAGGTCTACTTGCTAGATTCCTTTCTAGTAAGATTTTATTTTTATTTTTAGGTCTTCTTTAGTCTATCTCATTTCTTTGTGCCTCTGTTAGTAAATTAAACTCATTGACTATTCCGTTGACCATTATGGAAAACGCGAATCTACCCCTGTCCTCTAGAGAAGTGGTTGTGTTACGTGAACAAATTGAGAGTGAGATTAGGGAGCTTAGAGAGCTTAATAGGTTGATTAAGATTGAGCTCGAACATACATTTAGTGACCTAGCAACCGCCTTGTATTCAAATAAGGACCTAGGGCCTAATGACTTTGTGAATGTTGTTGAGGGACTAGAAGAGGAGGAAATAGATCCGAAGCTTAATGACTACTTTAATCTATACCCCACTAAGGAGGAGATTGCATATTATAATAATCTTATCGATAACCCGCGATCTCCTTTCACCATAATTGAACCTAAGATCAAGAGAGGCGATCCTAAGAATGCTAAGATACCATGTATGATTGGATATAGGCACATTAGCAATGCTTACATTGACTTTAAATCTCCGATCAACATTATGTCCTCAACGGTTTATAATGATATAGTGAAAACAAGACTTGAACCTAGAATGGATCCCAAGTACCCCGGTGGAGTTTGTAACTTTGTCGGGAGAGTTAAAGGTTTACATGTCTTTGTTGGTAATTTCACTTTTGTCACCGACTTTATGATTGTGGAGGATCTTGCTAATGTTATTGATTGTCGACTATCCAATGTTGTGTTTGGCAAACCATTTGTTGAGAAATCTAAGTTGGAATATGATGAGGTAGATGGTACGATCCGATTTGCAAGTAACACCGATAGTATCACTTATAGGATGCCTAATAGGATGAAAGAATTTCGCTTTATATCTCATTTTGATAAGGACAACGTTGGTGCTTTTGAGGATATTGATGAGAAGGATAAGAAAAAGGGCATGGATTATGTATGGGAAAAAAGGAGTCTTTACTACAAAGATTGCTTGGCCCTTGGACCAAGGTATAAAGTCGATGAAGAATTTGCCCAAAAGATTATGGGGGCGGTTGAGAAAAAGGTGATTGATTTCTACAAAGAATATTTGCAGTTAGAGAATGGAACCAATGATGAAATCACGTAGTAACCCATGACCTTGAGTCTAGCTACAAGACTCGTAAATAAAGAAAAGCGCTTCTTGGGAGGCAACCCATGTTTTGTGTGATTTTATTTGTTTGTTTGTTATTTGCTTCCGTATGCATGCTTTATTTTTATTGTTGGTTGATCATGTTTCTCAATTAAAGTGTGTAAGTACTTTACTTTGTTGTTTAGCCTAGTCTTAACTCCACCTAGAAGTATTTTTGCAAAAGATAAGTGTAAGGGGAAACCCCAAATATGTTTTTAAGAAACAAACCGATCATGATTCTCCACAATATTAAATGAGCATGTATATTCGTATTTGTTAGAGTCAAATGCTTGTATTGAGTCATAATGAAGTTTTGCAGGATTTTCCAGGAAGTAGGACCAAGTTTTTCCAGAAATTTTCCGGAAACTTAACATAAGAATTTCTGCAGGTCCATTCTGACGGCGTCAGAGGTTTACTCTTGACGGCGTCAGGAGTTAAAATCTGGAAATTTTACCGGTTTTTTTTTTCTAACGGAGTCTAATGGTTTTTGCGAATTATTAAGTTTTATAATCTCCAGGAGATCTGCAAACTTCATTCCACAAGCATTATATCTTATCTTGTTTTCTAGGATTTAGAAACTTATATAGGATGCCGCCGATTTTATGCGAGGTTGTCTTGTCTATTTTGTCAGGTTTTACAGGTTATGTATGACAAGAAGAGGATTTATATTCTAGAAGGGAAGCTTTGATTGTTCATTTTCTTGGAGGAAGATTTAACCTGGCCATCCTATTATCCATACCGAGCGAATCAGGGGAGTATTTGATTTCATTCTCTTTACTTTTTCACTTTTACATTCTTTACTTGAACATTGGGGACAATGTTCATCTTAAGTGTAAGGGGAGGGTAAAAAGATGATACCTTACATATGCACTTTCGCTTGAGTTTGTTTTGTTTGATGGTAGATGTGTAATAAAACTATGAGAAATACTTGTTAGTGCAATTTTAGCGTCAAATTTAAATTTTTTTACAACATTTAGGAGTGAGACTTTAGCCATAGCAAGCGTCTCATGGATAGGAGATTGTATGACTAGCACATAACCGTATATTCAGAAAAATTTTCCACTCAAATATGTGAGGTTCGCCTTTAGATTTGATAGGAAAAGCATTTACTATTAGTGCTTATGAGTGTACCGGTAGCATTTAGATTCTAGAACTTGCGTTAGTGATGCATCCCGAGACAGCTAGTGAGACTACATTTGTGTAGTAGGATTTACTACATGATAAGAGGCATTAGGATTACCCTTGTGTTAAACCCGTATCATAATTATTTGACCGTTTAAGTCATATTACTTGGCTAGTTAAGTCAACTAATTTTTCCCACACCCTTAGCGTTGTACTCATTTTTAGTACACGAAACCCCTAGTACACCCCTCCGAGCTTATCTTTTCGTTTCTAACTTTAAGCATTTTACTTAAAGGAAGAATTTGTTACACCCCACTTAAATGTACAACCAAATCGCCTTAGCCTTCCGTTTATGCGCTCATTTTTAGTGCATTATTGTTATTTGTTAAACCCTAAGTTAACTTTCTAATTGATTACATGGTTGCTAAGTCGAGTCATATCCTTGTACATATTATTTTGGGACGATTGGGACTCATGGGTAAAGTACTTATTAGAGGGAGTAATGGGGAAGAACATCATTTATTACCCCCATATGTACGTTAATCTTAAAAGTGCTCCAAGTGTTTTAATTTTCTTAATTCGAGTCATTAGATTAGTTTATTGTAAAGTATATAAAAATTCAAGTGTAAGGGAAATGTTTATCTCCTGTGATGTATTATTTTGGATGGTAGGGTAAGAGTGTATGCAAAAAAAAAAAAAAAAAAAAAAAAAAAAAAAAAAAATCGAAAAATCAAGAAAAAGAAAAAAAAAAATAGAAAAAAGGAAAAAGAGAAAAAACATACGGACTACCATCCCGTTTCATTCTATGTTTATTTTATGTTTTCGTTATTTTTCATTTATTAGCTTAAGTCGAGTCTAGTCTTGGCTTAGCAACGCCACATTGTACATGTAATTAACTAAGATTGTTTACTCGCCACCAGTAAAACTTCCTTTATCCAACAAAACCGTGTATTTCATATCCCTACACCTAACGTTACAACCCTTTAAAAGACCTCTTTGATAGTTTATCCTAGGTGCTTACGCCATGTGGTGGAGGTTTGATCCTTTCCCAAGCCTATGGTAATCTATTTTGCTATGACAGGTAGTGAGAGATGTTTTCCATTTCCATATTGTAATTTATACTTTATTACACCCGAGAGATGTGAGTATCTAAACACTATTTGTGAGGTGCTTGTATATGACCTCCGTGCTTGTCTATTGGTCTTTAGTGGAACGATTATTTGTTGTAATTACTTTTATATTAGTGTTAAATGACCCCTAACTTGTCTTTTGAGTAGAATAAAAGCACATTTGCTTGAGGACAAGCAAACCTCAAGTGTAAGGGTATATGATGAGGCGAAAAATGATCCGTTTTTAGGGGGTCATTTAAGCCCGAATCCGAATTTATTTGATCAAATATTGCCCTAAATCGTTTCTTTTGTGATTTTAGGTACTTTGGGAGTGAAATCTGGAAAAGGAAGCAATTCGGACGTTTTTGGAGCATAAAAGTGAAGAAAACGCCAAAGTCTTAATTTTCCAAGCTGGGAACAGTAGGTGACGGCGTCAAGAGCAAATCCTTGACGGCGTCAAGAGCAAATTTCATGAATTTCCATGACGATCCAGTAGAGTTTTGACGGCGTCACGTGGGAAGGGCGTCAAGAGTAAAAGAGTCATGACGGCCTGGAAGTATATTAGTCTTGACGGCGTCAGAAGTAGATCTAGGCAGTCTGAGGAGAGTTTTGGCGGCGAGGTGACGGCGTCACATGTTTCTTCTTGACGCCGTCAGACCTGTTTTTCTATATATAGTTTTCTAATTTTTCACATTAAAGAGAGAAGTTTTGGAGAAACCCAAAGTACGATTTTGGTGCTACTTTTACAGGTTTTTCAAGGGTTCCAAACCCTTGATACCTTGCATTGTAATTGAGATAAGTGTTCTTCTAATTCAATCAATATGTCTATGTGTTGGTTGTCTATATCTTGTTCTTGTCTCAATTCCATTATGCTAGGCTAGATCTCCTTTGTGTTTGCTTAGATCTAATGAAACCTAGATATTGATTATGTGTTGATTACTTGTTTATTCTTGTCTTGGATGAATGATTTATATGTTAGGCTTAAGAAAACTGGCAGATCTCCAAATGGTAACATGCTTGAACGTCTTAAGAAACATGAACCGAGGCGTACTAGGTCTTTATTGGTTGTATTTAATGCATGAGCCGCTGTTTACAATCCCTATAGTTGTGCTGGGCATGGTGTAGGAGGAGATAAGAGCTCATAGAATTAGGGAGTTATGTATGTCACCCCATGAATGGTATTAAGGAATACAATCCGTCATCCATGCAATTATAACAAGTAATTAACGTGTAAAAGATATCTAGGGAGTAGTGAAATCTAAGTAAACACATTTTCTTCAATTACTGCTCACAACCTTAGTATAAATTAGTTTATTTTCATTTTCTAGCATTTTATTTGATTGCATCTTAGTTTTGGGTTAGTTGAATAGCAAC
The DNA here is from genome assembly GCA_030686995.1 of Artemisia argyi. NCBI lineage: Eukaryota > Viridiplantae > Streptophyta > Magnoliopsida > Asterales > Asteraceae > Artemisia > Artemisia argyi. The sequence goes on from CM060704.1 coordinate 141,277,415, forward strand.
TAATTTCGCCCACTCTTCCAAAACCCGAGAATTTTAATTGCTTTCTAAAAAATATAAAAATACAAAAATAATCATCCCTCACCTTTAGAACTAGTATTTAGGCTTTCTAATCCTAGCGACACTATTCCTAAGCTGAACGATCAATCCCCCGGTACTTGTCACTATACTATACTACAACGATCAGGTACACTGCCTGGTGGGGGTTGTAAGCTTCTCGAGATCCCTCGAGAGGTAAAGCCTGTTGCGATTCCCACGCATCAAGGTAACTTGCGTGATTTAAACTTTTCTTGATTCGTATCCATTCTCTTCTAGGTTCGGTGAAGCGGGAATGGCCGTTCTCCTTTCGTTTGATCTCGTTTTATTTTGACTCGGCAAAGGTACAGATATTCCGTACTCTTTCAGTAAGAGTGCACACTTCCTGTCTCTTGACTTTGTATTTGATTTGTTATCATATTATGATTCTGTTTGATCTTGTTTATGATCCTTCGTACTCGGCTCTATAATTGATGTGTTTCACCGGTATTTGCGATCCTATTGTTATTCGTTTGAACTCTTATGATCTATTCGATAACCTTTTGTGACCTTGATGAGGCGAAAAATGATCCGTTTTTAGGGGGTCATTTAAGCCCGAATTCGAATTTATTTGATCAAATATTGCCCTAAATCGTTCCTTTTGTGATTTTAGGTACTTTGGGAGTGAAATCTGGAAGCAATTCAGACGTTTTTGGAGCATTAAAGTGAAAAAAACGCCAAAGTCTTAATTTTTCATGCTGGGAACAGTAGGTTACGGCGTCAAGAGTAATTTCCTGACGGCGTCAAGAGCAAAATTCCATGACGGTCCAGAAGAGATTTGACGGCGTCATGAAGGTAGGGCGTTAAGAGTAAAAGTCATGACGGCATGGAAATGATTAAGTCTTGACGGCGTCAAATGTAGATCAAGGCAGTCCGAGAATAGTTTTGGCGGCGAGGTGACGGCGTCACAAGCTTTATCTTGACGCCGTCAGACCCCTTTTCCTATATATAGTTTTCTAATTTTTACACAAAGAGAGAGAAGTTTTGGGAGAAACCCTAAGTACGATTTTGGTGTAACTTTACAGGTTTTTCAAGGGTTCCAACCCCTTGATATCTTGCATGTGTAATCAAGATAAGTGTTCCTTTAATTCAATCAATATGTCTATGTGTTGGTTGTCTATATCTTGTTCTTGTCTTAATTCCATCATGCTAGGCTAGATCTATCTTGTATTTGCTTAGATCTAATGAAACCTAGATGTTAATTATGTGTTGATTACTTGTTTATTCTTGTCTTGGATGAATGATTTATATGTTAGCTTAAGAAAACTGGCAGATATCCAATTGGTAACATGCTTGAACGTCTTAAGAAACATGAACCGACGCGCACTAGGTCTTTATTGGTTGTATTTAATGCATGCGCCACTGTTTACAATCCCTATAGTTGTGTTGGGCATGGTGTAGGAGGAGATAAGAGCTCATAGAATTGGGGAGTTAAGTGTGCCACCCCATGAATAACCATCTTGTGTTAGACTATTTAGTAACATCAATAGGTTCAAAGTTATAATAGTGTCACATATATCACGATGCAATATACGATATCATAACACTTATGAAAATAAAGCAAACATAACATCATTGATTTGATTGTCGTTTTACATCACTTATTTATTCTTGTTGACATATCTTCTAGGACATTCAAATACAAGTTATTACTGTGATGTGGGTGAGGCTACATCGACAATCTATGGCATTCTAGGGTTTTCCTTGGTTATCATCAAGACGACGTTCTAGTTCCTGAATTTTGGCGGCCATGGTTTCTATGATTTGGTCTCGGTCTCTCTCCCTAGCTTGTGTTTCTTGTTGTGCACGTCGCAGAGACATGACTTGGGCTCTTGTGGTGTCGAGGGCTTGATCGATGTCACACATGATGTCTTTGTTTACGGTGTTAGCAGAGCAAAGTAATCCGATGAATTCCATAGCTTCACCGAACTGGGTACTTAATTGTTCAATCATGGTTCCCATCTCTAAGTGTCCCATCACAAGTTGTTCGATCTCAGCTGACATGACTTCTATTAGTTCATTAGGGATGTTGTTCACCAAGGTGGCTATGGCGTCTAACCTGTCTTCATGTCTTACTAACCTAGCTGCCAAGAGTGGTATGGTATGGTGAATGGGTTCTCCAGTGACTGGAAGGATCTTAGATGCAGCAAATGATGATCTTTCACCAAGTTCTCTGTTGGTGGGGGTACCTTCTTGAGATCTCCAATACTTAAGGATTGGTAGTAGAAATGACCATTTGCGAGCATTGACCCGCTTACGAGCCTTATGGTTGGTTCTTGCATAGTAGTAAGGATCTGAGGAGGTAGGACGAATCTGGTAATTTCTTGGTTGATAAGGTAGAGGAGCACTGGAAGTTTTCACAGGTGGTGGACTGTTGATTGTCACTGGTACAGTAGTAGTCTGCTGATAAAATATACTAGGTAGTATCACTGGTTCTGCAGTCGGAGCAACTTCCTTTTTCCATTTAGTATCATCCCAGATGTCTTTTTCTTCAGCATATGAAAGAGCTTTTCCAGCTGTGGTTGGTTCATAAGGCTGGAATGGAGAAGTTTGCTTACTGCGTCTGATTGGACCAGTTGATGCTTGAGGTGAAGTAAAGGATTGCTGACTTTCCTTATTCTTGTCTGTTGTAGGTGACACAGTCATTGGAGCAAGAGTTGGTTCAATAGGTGTAGAGCTCTCAGTTTCCGAATCCGATAACAACACAATGAAGTTGGGTTTGGAAGACATGGTACTGTAATAATCCCAATTAGTAAACATAATTATTAGCAAAATCATAGCATGTAAGCATATATCAAGTTATATAAGTAAGAAACAATGAGAAGTAATTTTTTCTACCAGATGTTGGATTGTAGGCACGGAGGGCATGGAGTGGTATTTTGTAAAAATGGTCCAGTTAAAGTGTAGTTATAGTCCAATGTTTAAAAACATCTGGTTCTCTATAACCGTGGCTCTGAATACCAATCTGTAACACCCCCAAAAGCCGTTTAATAACAGCGGAAGACTTAACATGTCAGCGGAAGACTTTCGGGGTATTACTTCGAGGATCTTTGTCACAATCATAGTAGATATCACAAAGTGAAGTATTAAAGATTTATTTTATTTCAAAATACCAAATATCAGGAATACAAAACATTATTAAGTCAAGAACGTGTTTTATTCTGAAGGAAAATAAGTAGTTTATTATAGTTCTTGTCATGCTTTTGCCCACTCCGTGCCATCCAGATCCATCTTGTTTAGTTACCTGAGATAAACATGCTAAAGTCAACATAAAGTTGAGTGATATTCATAGGTTTAAGTTTAAGAGTTTAATCACAAGTTACGAATGTATTGTAATCACATACAATCAATATGTTAAGAAAATTTAATGTTCCTGTTATTGCCTTAAGCTCATGATACTCAACGATTAACAGCCAATCATAAATATGAATTATGATGGTAAGTAATAGGCCCCCAAAGATAGGTATTTGTCAATAACCTATTTATAAGAACAATAAAGTGCGCCTGGTGTTTTCTCCAACAACCAAACGAGGATTGTTAATCACTAATAGTACTATCCACAATTATTTACGTTCACCCTTCAGGTGATTAAGGTTCATGATAGAGGGACTTCTGACAATAGTAACTTAAGCAAATAACATTGGCCTGACGGTATTTCAATACCCGGTATAAAAGACTTGTGATCGAGTTTTAAGCATGTATCTCCCCACGGGAAAATAGTTAAAGAGTGGGCTATGAAATCACCTTAGTAGTACAGTGGTATCGTAGTCTCAACAAAGCAAGGAAACGGCTTCACACAACACAACCTAAAAGATAATGCAAGTTTCAGTTGATAGTCTAAATCTGGTTTTATCGCGATTACTTGTTATTTAGTTATGAATAAATCTCGTGTTTGTTTAAGTGTCTAAAGTTCAAAAACAATGTCATATATAATTATATCTCGTAAGTAAAAATATCGATGATTGATATAAAGTTAGTTTTTATAACAGAAATAAACGTATCGTTTTACAAGAATAATTAACGTATTGTTATATTGTTTAATTATATATCGTATATATATATATATAAGTTTATGTTTATATAAGTCTTATATTAATTATATGTTTAAATATGTAAAAGGTTAATATTATTTTTATAAAATAATATTTACGGAAAATTCCTTTAAGTTTCCAAAATTTACATTTTTAACCCTAACTATATATATTTTACACCGTTAGTCCAAAATATATACAATTTACATTTTAGGTCCAAAAGCATCAATATTTACATTTTTCAACTCTAATTATCATTTTTAACAGTTTAGAACTCAAAGTTTTACGTTTTGACAGTTTCTACCCATAGTTTACCATTTTGACACTTTTAGTCCCTCGATTTGAAAAATTTGCAAACTTAGTCCAAATTTCACCAAATGAAAAGTTTAACATTTTTATTTATTGAATAAGCTCAGAATATTTCAAATAGCTTATTTGATTAGCTTATTAGCTTAAAAACCAATTTTTATACAAAATGGGCCTTAACGAGCCAAATTAAGGGTCCGTTAACGTTTTGTGATCCAATGGGCTTACGAAAGGTTTGGGCCTGACTTTGGACTCATTTTAGAACACTAAAAACACTGGTGTTGGGCTCCCAGGCCCAGTGTAGCACATAAGCTTAGTGGGCTTAACATAAGCCCACGTAGCTTATATAAGTTTTGTAAAATCCGGTTTTTGTCGAGACAAAAGGGGTCGAGTGAAGTAGATATACGAGCTAGTTAGGTCAAATGAAAAGCGTTCTCTAATTGTTTACCAAGGTGACAATGGGGTCGAGCAATAAAACATGTAGGTCGTGGGTCGAATTTAGAAATGACTAGTCCAAAGCTTATGACCGAAATTTATATTAAAAATGGTTTCTATACTTAGAAATATTCTAAGTGTTGGGTTTGTGAATCAAAGGGTCAAGTGACCTTCTAAACGTGTCTAAATAAATATGTAAACGATATTATTAGCTTCGAATCTTTATTATACGTGATTGCTAGCATGGTTAAAAATGAAAAGAAAGGAAAACATATACATGTTACGTTTTAATATAACGAATTAATTTAGTAAAGTAAACGTGCACAATTTAATAGTAACGATATAAAAATAGAAAGGAGTTCGTGAGTTCTCACCTCACCTCAAAAGGGTGGGGTAAAATTGTACGTATGGATCGAGTTTGGTTCAAGGAGGATTGTAGCGTGGTTCACGGCACACCAAGGTTCAAGTAGACTCCAAGCTTGCTTCCTAGGTTCTCTTCTAAGTGTGGCTCTCCTAGCAATCCCTTCGTCCCTCCATAGCTCCTTTTCGTTATTTATTTTAGTGGTATGGTATGTATGAGTGTATGAAGTGATGTGGTTTGCATGTAAAGCTTATATAGGCTGCATTTTGAATGTGTATGGACAAGATAAGTTCACAAGGATGGAGGTGGCACGTTAGGTGAATAGTGACGCCACAAATCTAAACCAATCGAGTATTTACATAGCCAAGATCTCGTGTGATTGTTCCTGCTCACTCCTGACGCATTCTTACATTCACATTGTTCATTTAGATGGGATTGGAGAGCAAGGGGTGGTGTTAAGGGATTTATTGACACGTTTTGAGTTATCTTGTAACATGGCTTTCGAGTTTTACTTTGGGCAAAATTTAGGTAGTAAACGAGCGACTCAAATTGTAAACTTGGTCATTCTTAATTCCTTGTTAGCTCGTAATTTAAGTTATGTAAAAATATGTGTGTGTTATGTGTCGAATTTATAGGATAATAGGGGTGTTCCTTGGCTCGATCGTGGCTGGAAACAAAAGAAAAAGAAAAGAAAACAGGCCGGGAAATGGGCTTGTGGGTTTTGGGTTGCTTCGGCCCAAAAATAGAAAAGAAAGAAAAAGATAGTATTAGTCCGTTTGGTATTTATGCTAGAAAGTGGGGCCCATTTAAGATGTGGGGTCCACATAGAAATTTTAGGGAGTCGGGATAAGTTCAAGTAATGATAGTGAATGATCTCGAGAATTTTCGTAGGTTCCGGAATATATAAATATTGTACGTAAAAGGTGTCGTATAATATATAATTATTAATATATACGTTTAATAATTATCATTACAAACGTTAAAATGTATTCGCGATAATTTAGACTATCTAGGTTTGTGTGCAAGCGATGTCTCTAGGCAAATAATATATCACAATATTCCGTTAGTGATTCAGATAATAAGTCATATAAAAAAAAAATTTTGTCACACGTAATAATGGGAAATTTAAATAGTGCAAGTGTTTACTAACCGTTGGGAAAATTACGAGAGGCTACAGTACATACATCTTACAGTGAATTCCGTCCCGGAATTCGAGTTTAGGAGGGTTGCCAAGGGTGTCTAAGAGAAGAGGTGTGGGTACTTGGTGCGAAACTGGTCCTCGCGTTCCCAAGTATACTCTGGTCCTCGTTTAGAGTCCCATCGAACTTTTATGATAGGGATACGGTTTTGTTTTAGTTGTTTGACTTCTCTATCCATGATTTCTACTGGTTCCTCGGTAAAAACGAGTTTGTCATCAAGTTGTAATTCTTTCAATGGAATGACCAAAGATTCATCGGATAAACACTTCTTGAGATTTGACACATGAAAAGTGTTGTGAATTCGGCTAAGTTCCTCGGGTAGTTCGAGTTTATATGCCATGGGTCCAATTCTTTCTAGGATTTTGAATGGACCGATGTATCTTGGGTTTAATTTTCCCCTCTTTCCGAATCGTATCATTCCTCTCCATGGTGATACTTTTAACATAACTTTATCTCCAATCTGAAATTCCATGGGTTTTCTTTTTAGGTCGGCGTAACTTTTCTGTCGGTCTCTAGCGGTTTGTAAACGTTGTTTGATTTTGATGATTTTCTCGGTTGTCTCATGAACTAGATCCGGTCCTGTGAGTTGTACTTCTCCGACTTCTGCCCAGCAAACGGGCGATCTACACTTTCTACCGTAAAGTGCTTCGAATGGTGCTGCCTTGATACTGGTATGATAACTGTTGTTGTATGAGAATTCTGCTAATGGTAAGTGTTTGTCCCAACCTTTTCCGAAGTCTATAACACAAGCGCGTAGCATATCTTCTAAGGTTTGTATTGTTCTCTCACTTTGACCATCGGTTTGTGGGTGATAGGCTGTGCTCATATCCAGCTTTGTTCCTAAAGCTTTTTGTAATGATTTCCAAAAATGAGACGTGAAACGACTGTCACGATCTGATATAATGGAAATCGGCACTCCATGTCGTGATACAATTTCCTTCAGATATACCTGAGCAAGCGTGTTCATTTCATCAGTTTCTTTGATTGGTAGGAAATGAGCTGACTTGGTGAGACGATCAACGATAACCCATATCGTATCGTAGCCGGTAGGGGTTTTGGGAAGTTTGGTGATGAAGTCCATTGTAATACGTTCCCATTTCCACATGGGGAGTTCGGGTTGGGTGAGTAATCCGGAGGGTTTCTGGTATTCTGCTTTTACTCTTGAACATGTTAGACATTTACTGACATACTCAGCGATGTCGGCTTTCATGTTCGGCCACCAATATAGTTTCTTAAGATCTTGGTACATTTTGTCGGAACCTGGGTGAATGGAGTATTTTGACTTGTGAGATTCATGCATGATAAGGTCACGAATACCTCCGAAGAGAGGAATCCAGCTTCTTTCCTTGAAACAAAGCATTCCATTTGATCTTTTCACAAATCCATTTTCGTTTTCTGGCATACCAAAAATCTTTTCAATTGGTCGATTTTCTTTCTTGAGAGCTTCGTTCTGGGCGATAATGATTTGTGTTGGAAGGGGTGAACAAATAGTCATGCCTAACGATCTAACCCTGAGAGGTTTTAGTCTTTCCTTTCGGCTTAGTGCATCTGCTACTACATTAGCCTTTCCTGGGTGATAACGGATTTCACAATCATAATCACTAAGCAATTCTAACCAACGGCGTTGTCTCATGTTTAAATCCTTTTGATCTAGGATGTGTTGAAGACTTTTGTGATCTGTAAACACGATACACTTAGTGCCGTATAGGTAGTGTCTCCACAATTTAAGAGCGAATACTATTGCTCCTAGTTCTAGATCATGGGTTGTGTAATTTTCCTCATGTTTCTTCAGTTGACGTGAGGCATAAGCTATTACCTTATCTCGTTGTATCAAAACTGCACCTAAACCATGGTACGAAGCGTCACAATATAGCACGAAATCTTTGCTTCCTTCTGGCAATGCTAGTATTGGAGCTTCACAGAGCTTTTGTTTTAACAGTTGGAAGGCTGATTCTGCTTCTTGTCCCCAAACGTACTTTTCGTTCTTTTGGGTCAACTTGGTCAATGGTTTTGAGATTTTAGAGAAACCTTCAATAAATCTCCGGTAGTAACCTGCAAGACCTAAAAATTGACGTACTTCTGTGGGAGTTGTAGGTGATGACCATTCTTTAACTGCCTCTATCTTTGCTGGATCTACGTGGATACCTTGACTACTGATTATGTGCCCCAAAAATTGCACCGTGGGAATCCAAAAGTCGCATTTTGAAAATTTTGCGTACAACTTTTCCTTCTTAAGTAACTCTAGGATTGTTCTCAAATGATTGGCATGTTCCTCTTTGTTACGAGAGTAGATCAGAATGTCGTCAATGAATACTATCACGAATTTGTCTAAATATGGCTTGCATACTCGGTTCATTAGGTCCATAAACACAGCGGGTGCGTTCGTTAGACCAAATGGCATTACCTGAAATTCATAGTGTCCATAACGGGTTCTGAAGGCTGTCTTGGGAATATCTTCTTCCCGAACTCTCAATTGATGGTATCCCGACCTTAGATCAATCTTCGAGTATACACTCGATCCTTGTAATTGATCAAACAAATCATCTATTCTAGGTAAAGGATATCGGTTCTTTATAGTGAGTTTGTTTAATTCTCGGTAATCTATGCACATTCGGAATGATCCGTCTTTCTTTTTAACAAATAGAACTGGGGCTCCCCAAGGTGATGAACTTGGTCTAATGAAACCTCTATCGGATAATTCCTTTAGTTGTTCCGATAGTTCCTCCATTTCGGAAGGTGCCAACCTGTAAGGTGCTTTTGCTACTGGTGCCGCTCCAGGCACTAGTTCAATTTGGAACTCTACTTGGCGAGTCGGTGGAAGACCGGGTAGATCTTCAGGAAATACTTCGGGGAATTCCTTAACGATAGGTACATCTTTAAGTTGTTTCTTGGTTAACTTATTTTCCGTCACCTGAGCTATGAATACACGACATCCTTCGTTCATGTATTTTACCATTCTGAGGCATGAGATGATTCCGTATCGGTTTTTTTTTATTCTTGTCGCCATGGATAACGAGGGTTTCATTCTTAAAAGGAATGTGTATGGCTTTCTCGTCACAATGAATCTTAGCATTATGTTTGGATAACCAATCCATTCCGATGATAGCATCAAAACTACCGAGTTGGACAGGCATCAGGTCAATAGGAAAGGATTCTCCTACGAGGGTTAAGGTACAATCTTTTAAAACGGAGTTGGTGCTAATTAAGTTCCCATTGGCCATTTCTATCTCGTAGGTGGTGTTTAACTTAGAAGGGTTAGAGTTAATGAAAGGGGCAAACGTATCTGACACGAAGCTCTTATCTGCTCCAGAATCAAATAATATTCTAGCATTATGATGATTTAATAAGAACGTACCCGTGACAACGTCGGGGTTTTGTGGTTCATTTTCATTTCCCATCACGTATGCTCTTGCTCGTGCAGTGTTCTGACCATTTCCTTTTGGACAGCGGTTCTTGAAGTGTCCGGTTTCTCCGCATGAGTAACATGTTGGTGCTATTGGTTGTAGGTTGCTGCCGGTAGCAGGGGTCCTACAATCTTTTGTGGCATGACCTATCCTTTGGCATTTATGGCATTTTACTGTACAAGCACCATTGTGATGAAGCTTGCATCGGTTGCACTGTGGCTTATTACCTTGATATCCATTGCCATTGGTTGCCGTAAATATCTTAGGAGGTTCTTGTCGTTGGTTCTGTTGTTGACGATGTGGGTTCTTGTTCTGGTGTTGTTGTTGGTTGATCCTGTTATAGTTGTTGTTGTGGTGATGGTTGTTGTTGCGATGACCGTTGTGGTAGTGATTGTGGTTTTGGTGGTGGGTGGTTCTCCTGTCATCGAGCTTTCTTTTGAGTTCGTTGCACTTGATTTCGCGGTCTAGGAGTTTTTGTGCTAACTCCATTGCGACTTCTAGTGATGGTGGGTTGGATGCTGTGACGTTTCCTTCAATATTCCGGGGAAGACCTTCAATATACTTCTCCAGAGTTTTCTCTAAATCTGGTACGATAGAAGGACATAATGTCATCAGCTCGTGGAATCTCCTGTTGTAAGCCCTAAGATCGATTCCTTTGACTGCAAGGATATGGAATTCGTCTTCCAGTTTTCTTATTTCGGATCGAGGACAGTACTTCTTTAGGATCTTAGCTTTGAATTCCGTCCAGGAGAGTCGGTACGCTGCTTCGGTACCTAAAGTTTGAGTTGTAGCGGTCCACCATGACAAAGCGTCATCCATTAAGGTTCCGGTGGCAAATGTGACCCTGTTGTTTTCTGAGCATCCACTCCTTTGGAATACCGTTTCGCATCTCTCGAACCAATGGGCAAGTTTAGTTATCCCTTCAGTACCCATGAAGTAAGTTGGCTGACAAGCCATAAAGTCTTTATAGGTACATTGGCGAGGTGCGGGAGCAACATCTCTTGCCGGTTGTGCATTAGCATTTGCTTGTTCGGCTAAGGCTGCATTGATTCCATTGGTGATTGCTTGTTGGATCTCCTCCGGGGTCATGGTTGCTGCTGAGGTAGTAGTCACGGTTCTCTTAGGTGCCATATTCCTAAAAATGAGAATATATTTTCAGAATTTTCATAATAACCATCTTGTGTTAGACTATTTAGTAACATCAATAGGTTCAAAGTTATAATAGTGTCACATATATCACGATGCAATATACGATATCATAACACTTATGAAAATAAAGCAAACATAACATCATTGATTTGATTGTCGTTTTACATCACTTATTTATTCTTGTTGACATATCTTCTAGGACATTCAAATACAAGTTATTACTGTGATGTGGGTGAGGCTACATCGACAATCTATGGCATTCTAGGGTTTTCCTTGGTTATCATCAAGACGACGTTCTAGTTCCTGAATTTTGGCGGCCATGGTTTCTATGATTTGGTCTCGGTCTCTCTCCCTAGCTTGTGTTTCTTGTTGTGCACGTCGCAGAGACATGACTTGGGCTCTTGTGGTGTCGAGGGCTTGATCGATGTCACACATGATGTCTTTGTTTACGGTGTTAGCAGAGCAAAGTAATCCGATGAATTCCATAGCTTCACCGAACTGGGTACTTAATTGTTCAATCATGGTTCCCATCTCTAAGTGTCCCATCACAAGTTGTTCGATCTCAGCTGACATGACTTCTATTAGTTCATTAGGGATGTTGTTCACCAAGGTGGCTATGGCGTCTAACCTGTCTTCATGTCTTACTAACCTAGCTGCCAAGAGTGGTATGGTATGGTGAATGGGTTCTCCAGTGACTGGAAGGATCTTAGATGCAGCAAATGATGATCTTTCACCAAGTTCTCTGTTGGTGGGGGTACCTTCTTGAGATCTCCAATACTTAAGGATTGGTAGTAGAAATGACCATTTGCGAGCATTGACCCGCTTACGAGCCTTATGGTTGGTTCTTGCATAGTAGTAAGGATCTGAGGAGGTAGGACGAATCTGGTAATTTCTTGGTTGATAAGGTAGAGGAGCACTGGAAGTTTTCACAGGTGGTGGACTGTTGATTGTCACTGGTACAGTAGTAGTCTGCTGATAAAATATACTAGGTAGTATCACTGGTTCTGCAGTCGGAGCAACTTCCTTTTTCCATTTAGTATCATCCCAGATGTCTTTTTCTTCAGCATATGAAAGAGCTTTTCCAGCTGTGGTTGGTTCATAAGGCTGGAATGGAGAAGTTTGCTTACTGCGTCTGATTGGACCAGTTGATGCTTGAGGTGAAGTAAAGGATTGCTGACTTTCCTTATTCTTGTCTGTTGTAGGTGACACAGTCATTGGAGCAAGAGTTGGTTCAATAGGTGTAGAGCTCTCAGTTTCCGAATCCGATAACAACACAATGAAGTTGGGTTTGGAAGACATGGTACTGTAATAATCCCAATTAGTAAACATAATTATTAGCAAAATCATAGCATGTAAGCATATATCAAGTTATATAAGTAAGAAATAATGAGAAGTAATTTTTTCTACCAGATGTTGGATTGTAGGCACGGAGGGCATGGAGTGGTATTTTGTAAAAATGGTCCAGTTAAAGTGTAGTTATAGTCCAATGTTTAAAAACATCTGGTTCTCTATAACCGTGGCTCTGAATACCAATCTGTAACACCCCCAAAAGCCGTTTAATAACAGCGGAAGACTTAACATGTCAGCGGAAGACTTTCGGGGTATTACTTCGAGGATCTTTGTCACAATCATAGTAGATATCACAAAGTGAAGTATTAAAGATTTATTTTATTTCAAAATACCAAATATCAGGAATACAAAACATTATTAAGTCAAGAACGTGTTTTATTCTGAAGGAAAATAAGTAGTTTATTATAGTTCTTGTCATGCTTTTGCCCACTCCGTGCCATCCAGATCCATCTTGTTTAGTTACCTGAGATAAACATGCTAAAGTCAACATAAAGTTGAGTGATATTCATAGGTTTAAGTTTAAGAGTTTAATCACAAGTTACGAATGTATTGTAATCACATACAATCAATATGTTAAGAAAATTTAATGTTCCTGTTATTGCCTTAAGCTCATGATACTCAACGATTAACAGCCAATCATAAATATGAATTATGATGGTAAGTAATAGGCCCCCAAAGATAGGTATTTGTCAATAACCTATTTATAAGAACAATAAAGTGCGCCTGGTGTTTTCTCCAACAACCAAACGAGGATTGTTAATCACTAATAGTACTATCCACAATTATTTACGTTCACCCTTCAGGTGATTAAGGTTCATGATAGAGGGACTTCTGACAATAGTAACTTAAGCAAATAACATTGGCCTGACGGTATTTCAATACCCGGTATAAAAGACTTGTGATCGAGTTTTAAGCATGTATCTCCCCACGGGAAAATAGTTAAAGAGTGGGCTATGAAATCACCTTAGTAGTACAGTGGTATCGTAGTCTCAACAAAGCAAGGAAACGGCTTCACACAACACAACCTAAAAGATAATGCAAGTTTCAGTTGATAGTCTAAATCTGGTTTTATCGCGATTACTTGTTATTTAGTTATGAATAAATCTCGTGTTTGTTTAAGTGTCTAAAGTTCAAAAACAATGTCATATATAATTATATCTCGTAAGTAAAAATATCGATGATTGATATAAAGTTAGTTTTTATAACAGAAATAAACGTATCGTTTTACAAGAATAATTAACGTATTGTTATATTGTTTAATTATATATCGTATATATATATATATATATAAGTTTATGTTTATATAAGTCTTATATTAATTATATGTTTAAATATGTAAAAGGTTAATATTATTTTTATAAAATAATATTTACGGAAAATTCCTTTAAGTTTCCAAAATTTACATTTTTAACCCTAACTATATATATTTTACACCGTTAGTCCAAAATATATACAATTTACATTTTAGGTCCAAAAGCATCAATATTTACATTTTTCAACTCTAATTATCATTTTTAACAGTTTAGAACTCAAAGTTTTACGTTTTGACAGTTTCTACCCATAGTTTACCATTTTGACACTTTTAGTCCCTCGATTTGAAAAATTTGCAAACTTAGTCCAAATTTCACCAAATGAAAAGTTTAACATTTTTATTTATTGAATAAGCTCAGAATATTTCAAATAGCTTATTTGATTAGCTTATTAGCTTAAAAACCAATTTTTATACAAAATGGGCCTTAACGAGCCAAATTAAGGGTCCGTTAACGTTTTGTGATCCAATGGGCTTACGAAAGGTTTGGGCCTGACTTTGGACTCATTTTAGAACACTAAAAACACTGGTGTTGGGCTCCCAGGCCCAGTGTAGCACATAAGCTTAGTGGGCTTAACATAAGCCCACGTAGCTTATATAAGTTTTGTAAAATCCGGTTTTTGTCGAGACAAAAGGGGTCGAGTGAAGTAGATATACGAGCTAGTTAGGTCAAATGAAAAGCGTTCTCTAATTGTTTACCAAGGTGACAATGGGGTCGAGCAATAAAACATGTAGGTCGTGGGTCGAATTTAGAAATGACTAGTCCAAAGCTTATGACCGAAATTTATATTAAAAATGGTTTCTATACTTAGAAATATTCTAAGTGTTGGGTTTGTGAATCAAAGGGTCAAGTGACCTTCTAAACGTGTCTAAATAAATATGTAAACGATATTATTAGCTTCGAATCTTTATTATACGTGATTGCTAGCATGGTTAAAAATGAAAAGAAAGGAAAACATATACATGTTACGTTTTAATATAACGAATTAATTTAGTAAAGTAAACGTGCACAATTTAATAGTAACGATATAAAAATAGAAAGGAGTTCGTGAGTTCTCACCTCACCTCAAAAGGGTGGGGTAAAATTGTACGTATGGATCGAGTTTGGTTCAAGGAGGATTGTAGCGTGGTTCACGGCACACCAAGGTTCAAGTAGACTCCAAGCTTGCTTCCTAGGTTCTCTTCTAAGTGTGGCTCTCCTAGCAATCCCTTCGTCCCTCCATAGCTCCTTTTCGTTATTTATTTTAGTGGTATGGTATGTATGAGTGTATGAAGTGATGTGGTTTGCATGTAAAGCTTATATAGGCTGCATTTTGAATGTGTATGGACAAGATAAGTTCACAAGGATGGAGGTGGCACGTTAGGTGAATAGTGACGCCACAAATCTAAACCAATCGAGTATTTACATAGCCAAGATCTCGTGTGATTGTTCCTGCTCACTCCTGACGCATTCTTACATTCACATTGTTCATTTAGATGGGATTGGAGAGCAAGGGGTGGTGTTAAGGGATTTATTGACACGTTTTGAGTTATCTTGTAACATGGCTTTCGAGTTTTACTTTGGGCAAAATTTAGGTAGTAAACGAGCGACTCAAATTGTAAACTTGGTCATTCTTAATTCCTTGTTAGCTCGTAATTTAAGTTATGTAAAAATATGTGTGTGTTATGTGTCGAATTTATAGGATAATAGGGGTGTTCCTTGGCTCGATCGTGGCTGGAAACAAAAGAAAACGAAAAGAAAACAGGCCGGGAAATGGGCTTGTGGGTTTTGGGTTGCTTCGGCCCAAAAATAGAAAAGAAAGAAAAAGATAGTATTAGTCCGTTTGGTATTTATGCTAGAAAGTGGGGCCCATTTAAGATGTGGGGTCCACATAGAAATTTTAGGGAGTCGGGATAAGTTCAAGTAACGATAGTGAATGATCTCGAGAATTTTCGTAGGTTCCGGAATATATAAATATTGTACGTAAAAGGTGTCGTATAATATATAATTATTAATATATACGTTTAATAATTATCATTACAAACGTTAAAATGTATTCGCGATAATTTAGACTATCTAGGTTTGTGTGCAAGCGATGTCTCTAGGCAAATAATATATCACAATATTCCGTTAGTGATTCAGATAATAAGTCATATAAAAAAAAAATTTTGTCACACGTAATAATGGGAAATTTAAATAGTGCAAGTGTTTACTAACCGTTGGGAAAATTACGAGAGGCTACAGTACATACATCTTACAGTGAATTCCGTCCCGGAATTCGAGTTTAGGAGGGTTGCCAAGGGTGTCTAAGAGAAGAGGTGTGGGTACTTGGTGCGAAACTGGTCCTCGCGTTCCCAAGTATACTCTGGTCCTCGTTTAGAGTCCCATCGAACTTTTATGATAGGGATACGGTTTTGTTTTAGTTGTTTGACTTCTCTATCCATGATTTCTACTGGTTCCTCGGTAAAAACGAGTTTGTCATCAAGTTGTAATTCTTTCAATGGAATGACCAAAGATTCATCGGATAAACACTTCTTGAGATTTGACACATGAAAAGTGTTGTGAATTCGGCTAAGTTCCTCGGGTAGTTCGAGTTTATATGCCATGGGTCCAATTCTTTCTAGGATTTTGAATGGACCGATGTATCTTGGGTTTAATTTTCCCCTCTTTCCGAATCGTATCATTCCTCTCCATGGTGATACTTTTAACATAACTTTATCTCCAATCTGAAATTCCATGGGTTTTCTTTTTAGGTCGGCGTAACTTTTCTGTCGGTCTCTAGCGGTTTGTAAACGTTGTTTGATTTTGATGATTTTCTCGGTTGTCTCATGAACTAGATCCGGTCCTGTGAGTTGTACTTCTCCGACTTCTGCCCAGCAAACGGGCGATCTACACTTTCTACCGTAAAGTGCTTCGAATGGTGCTGCCTTGATACTGGTATGATAACTGTTGTTGTATGAGAATTCTGCTAATGGTAAGTGTTTGTCCCAACCTTTTCCGAAGTCTATAACACAAGCGCGTAGCATATCTTCTAAGGTTTGTATTGTTCTCTCACTTTGACCATCGGTTTGTGGGTGATAGGCTGTGCTCATATCCAGCTTTGTTCCTAAAGCTTTTTGTAATGATTTCCAAAAATGAGACGTGAAACGACTGTCACGATCTGATATAATGGAAATCGGCACTCCATGTCGTGATACAATTTCCTTCAGATATACCTGAGCAAGCGTGTTCATTTCATCAGTTTCTTTGATTGGTAGGAAATGAGCTGACTTGGTGAGACGATCAACGATAACCCATATCGTATCGTAGCCGGTAGGGGTTTTGGGAAGTTTGGTGATGAAGTCCATTGTAATACGTTCCCATTTCCACATGGGGAGTTCGGGTTGGGTGAGTAATCCGGAGGGTTTCTGGTATTCTGCTTTTACTCTTGAACATGTTAGACATTTACTGACATACTCAGCGATGTCGGCTTTCATGTTCGGCCACCAATATAGTTTCTTAAGATCTTGGTACATTTTGTCGGAACCTGGGTGAATGGAGTATTTTGACTTGTGAGATTCATGCATGATAAGGTCACGAATACCTCCGAAGAGAGGAATCCAGCTTCTTTCCTTGAAACAAAGCATTCCATTTGATCTTTTCACAAATCCATTTTCGTTTTCCGGCATACCAAAAATCTTTTCAATTGGTCGATTTTCTTTCTTGAGAGCTTCGTTCTGGGCGATAATGATTTGTGTTGGAAGGGGTGAACAAATAGTCATGCCTAACGATCTAACCCTGAGAGGTTTTAGTCTTTCCTTTCGGCTTAGTGCATCTGCTACTACATTAGCCTTTCCTGGGTGATAACGGATTTCACAATCATAATCACTAAGCAATTCTAACCAACGGCGTTGTCTCATGTTTAAATCCTTTTGATCTAGGATGTGTTGAAGACTTTTGTGATCTGTAAACACGATACACTTAGTGCCGTATAGGTAGTGTCTCCACAATTTAAGAGCGAATACTATTGCTCCTAGTTCTAGATCATGGGTTGTGTAATTTTCCTCATGTTTCTTCAGTTGACGTGAGGCATAAGCTATTACCTTATCTCGTTGTATCAAAACTGCACCTAAACCATGGTACGAAGCGTCACAATATAGCACGAAATCTTTGCTTCCTTCTGGCAATGCTAGTATTGGAGCTTCACAGAGCTTTTGTTTTAACAGTTGGAAGGCTGATTCTGCTTCTTGTCCCCAAACGTACTTTTCGTTCTTTTGGGTCAACTTGGTCAATGGTTTTGAGATTTTAGAGAAACCTTCAATAAATCTCCGGTAGTAACCTGCAAGACCTAAAAATTGACGTACTTCTGTGGGAGTTGTAGGTGATGACCATTCTTTAACTGCCTCTATCTTTGCTGGATCTACGTGGATACCTTGACTACTGATTATGTGCCCCAAAAATTGCACCGTGGGAATCCAAAAGTCGCATTTTGAAAATTTTGCGTACAACTTTTCCTTCTTAAGTAACTCTAGGATTGTTCTCAAATGATTGGCATGTTCCTCTTTGTTACGAGAGTAGATCAGAATGTCGTCAATGAATACTATCACGAATTTGTCTAAATATGGCTTGCATACTCGGTTCATTAGGTCCATAAACACAGCGGGTGCGTTCGTTAGACCAAATGGCATTACCTGAAATTCATAGTGTCCATAACGGGTTCTGAAGGCTGTCTTGGGAATATCTTCTTCCCGAACTCTCAATTGATGGTATCCCGACCTTAGATCAATCTTCGAGTATACACTCGATCCTTGTAATTGATCAAACAAATCATCTATTCTAGGTAAAGGATATCGGTTCTTTATAGTGAGTTTGTTTAATTCTCGGTAATCTATGCACATTCGGAATGATCCGTCTTTCTTTTTAACAAATAGAACTGGGGCTCCCCAAGGTGATGAACTTGGTCTAATGAAACCTCTATCGGATAATTCCTTTAGTTGTTCCGATAGTTCCTCCATTTCGGAAGGTGCCAACCTGTAAGGTGCTTTTGCTACTGGTGCCGCTCCAGGCACTAGTTCAATTTGGAACTCTACTTGGCGAGTCGGTGGAAGACCGGGTAGATCTTCAGGAAATACTTCGGGGAATTCCTTAACGATAGGTACATCTTTAAGTTGTTTCTTGGTTAACTTATTTTTCGTCACCTGAGCTATGAATACACGACATCCTTCGTTCATGTATTTTACCATTCTGAGGCATGAGATGATTCCGTATCGGTTTTTTTTTATTCTTGTCGCCATGGATAACGAGGGTTTCATTCTTAAAAGGAATGTGTATGGCTTTCTCGTCACAATGAATCTTAGCATTATGTTTGGATAACCAATCCATTCCGATGATAGCATCAAAACTACCGAGTTGGACAGGCATCAGGTCAATAGGAAAGGATTCTCCTACGAGGGTTAAGGTACAATCTTTTAAAACGGAGTTGGTGCTAATTAAGTTCCCATTGGCCATTTCTATCTCGTAGGTGGTGTTTAACTTAGAAGGGTTAGAGTTAATGAAAGGGGCAAACGTATCTGACACGAAGCTCTTATCTGCTCCAGAATCAAATAATATTCTAGCATTATGATGATTTAATAAGAACGTACCCGTGACAACGTCGGGGTTTTGTGGTTCATTTTCATTTCCCATCACGTATGCTCTTGCTCGTGCAGTGTTCTGACCATTTCCTTTTGGACAGCGGTTCTTGAAGTGTCCGGTTTCTCCGCATGAGTAACATGTTGGTGCTATTGGTTGTAGGTTGCTGCCGGTAGCAGGGGTCCTACAATCTTTTGTGGCATGACCTATCCTTTGGCATTTATGGCATTTTACTGTACAAGCACCATTGTGATGAAGCTTGCATCGGTTGCACTGTGGCTTATTACCTTGATATCCATTGCCATTGGTTGCCGTAAATATCTTAGGAGGTTCTTGTCGTTGGTTCTGTTGTTGACGATGTGGGTTCTTGTTCTGGTGTTGTTGTTGGTTGATCCTGTTATAGTTGTTGTTGTGGTGATGGTTGTTGTTGCGATGACCGTTGTGGTAGTGATTGTGGTTTTGGTGGTGGGTGGTTCTCCTGTCATCGAGCTTTCTTTTGAGTTCGTTGCACTTGATTTCGCGGTCTAGGAGTTTTTGTGCTAACTCCATTGCGACTTCTAGTGATGGTGGGTTGGATGCTGTGACGTTTCCTTCAATATTCCGGGGAAGACCTTCAATATACTTCTCCAGAGTTTTCTCTAAATCTGGTACGATAGAAGGACATAATGTCATCAGCTCGTGGAATCTCCTGTTGTAAGCCCTAAGATCGATTCCTTTGACTGCAAGGATATGGAATTCGTCTTCCAGTTTTCTTATTTCGGATCGAGGACAGTACTTCTTTAGGATCTTAGCTTTGAATTCCGTCCAGGAGAGTCGGTACGCTGCTTCGGTACCTAAAGTTTGAGTTGTAGCGGTCCACCATGACAAAGCGTCATCCATTAAGGTTCCGGTGGCAAATGTGACCCTGTTGTTTTCTGAGCATCCACTCCTTTGGAATACCGTTTCGCATCTCTCGAACCAATGGGCAAGTTTAGTTATCCCTTCAGTACCCATGAAGTAAGTTGGCTGACAAGCCATAAAGTCTTTATAGGTACATTGGCGAGGTGCGGGAGCAACATCTCTTGCCGGTTGTGCATTAGCATTTGCTTGTTCGGCTAAGGCTGCATTGATTCCATTGGTGATTGCTTGTTGGATCTCCTCCGGGGTCATGGTTGCTGCTGAGGTAGTAGTCACGGTTCTCTTAGGTGCCATATTCCTAAAAATGAGAATATATTTTCAGAATTTTCATAATAACCATCTTGTGTTAGACTATTTAGTAACATCAATAGGTTCAAAGTTATAATAGTGTCACATATATCACGATGCAATATACGATATCATAACACTTATGAAAATAAAGCAAACATAACATCATTGATTTGATTGTCGTTTTACATCACTTATTTATTCTTGTTGACATATCTTCTAGGACATTCAAATACAAGTTATTACTGTGATGTGGGTGAGGCTACATCGACAATCTATGGCATTCTAGGGTTTTCCTTGGTTATCATCAAGACGACGTTCTAGTTCCTGAATTTTGGCGGCCATGGTTTCTATGATTTGGTCTCGGTCTCTCTCCCTAGCTTGTGTTTCTTGTTGTGCACGTCGCAGAGACATGACTTGGGCTCTTGTGGTGTCGAGGGCTTGATCGATGTCACACATGATGTCTTTGTTTACGGTGTTAGCAGAGCAAAGTAATCCGATGAATTCCATAGCTTCACCGAACTGGGTACTTAATTGTTCAATCATGGTTCCCATCTCTAAGTGTCCCATCACAAGTTGTTCGATCTCAGCTGACATGACTTCTATTAGTTCATTAGGGATGTTGTTCACCAAGGTGGCTATGGCGTCTAACCTGTCTTCATGTCTTACTAACCTAGCTGCCAAGAGTGGTATGGTATGGTGAATGGGTTCTCCAGTGACTGGAAGGATCTTAGATGCAGCAAATGATGATCTTTCACCAAGTTCTCTGTTGGTGGGGGTACCTTCTTGAGATCTCCAATACTTAAGGATTGGTAGTAGAAATGACCATTTGCGAGCATTGACCCGCTTACGAGCCTTATGGTTGGTTCTTGCATAGTAGTAAGGATCTGAGGAGGTAGGACGAATCTGGTAATTTCTTGGTTGATAAGGTAGAGGAGCACTGGAAGTTTTCACAGGTGGTGGACTGTTGATTGTCACTGGTACAGTAGTAGTCTGCTGATAAAATATACTAGGTAGTATCACTGGTTCTGCAGTCAGAGCAACTTCCTTTTTCCATTTAGTATCATCCCAGATGTCTTTTTCTTCAGCATATGAAAGAGCTTTTCCAGCTGTGGTTGGTTCATAAGGCTGGAATGGAGAAGTTTGCTTACTGCGTCTGATTGGACCAGTTGATGCTTGAGGTGAAGTAAAGGATTGCTGACTTTCCTTATTCTTGTCTGTTGTAGGTGACACAGTCATTGGAGCAAGAGTTGGTTCAATAGGTGTAGAGCTCTCAGTTTCCGAATCCGATAACAACACAATGAAGTTGGGTTTGGAAGACATGGTACTGTAATAATCCCAATTAGTAAACATAATTATTAGCAAAATCATAGCATGTAAGCATATATCAAGTTATATAAGTAAGAAATAATGAGAAGTAATTTTTTCTACCAGATGTTGGATTGTAGGCACGGAGGGCATGGAGTGGTATTTTGTAAAAATGGTCCAGTTAAAGTGTAGTTATAGTCCAATGTTTAAAAACATCTGGTTCTCTATAACCGTGGCTCTGAATACCAATCTGTAACACCCCCAAAAGCCGTTTAATAACAGCGGAAGACTTAACATGTCAGCGGAAGACTTTCGGGGTATTACTTCGAGGATCTTTGTCACAATCATAGTAGATATCACAAAGTGAAGTATTAAAGATTTATTTTATTTCAAAATACCAAATATCAGGAATACAAAACATTATTAAGTCAAGAACGTGTTTTATTCTGAAGGAAAATAAGTAGTTTATTATAGTTCTTGTCATGCTTTTGCCCACTCCGTGCCATCCAGATCCATCTTGTTTAGTTACCTGAGATAAACATGCTAAAGTCAACATAAAGTTGAGTGATATTCATAGGTTTAAGTTTAAGAGTTTAATCACAAGTTACGAATGTATTGTAATCACATACAATCAATATGTTAAGAAAATTTAATGTTCCTGTTATTGCCTTAAGCTCATGATACTCAACGATTAACAGCCAATCATAAATATGAATTATGATGGTAAGTAATAGGCCCCCAAAGATAGGTATTTGTCAATAACCTATTTATAAGAACAATAAAGTGCGCCTGGTGTTTTCTCCAACAACCAAACGAGGATTGTTAATCACTAATAGTACTATCCACAATTATTTACGTTCACCCTTCAGGTGATTAAGGTTCATGATAGAGGGACTTCTGACAATAGTAACTTAAGCAAATAACATTGGCCTGACGGTATTTCAATACCCGGTATAAAAGACTTGTGATCGAGTTTTAAGCATGTATCTCCCCACGGGAAAATAGTTAAAGAGTGGGCTATGAAATCACCTTAGTAGTACAGTGGTATCGTAGTCTCAACAAAGCAAGGAAACGGCTTCACACAACACAACCTAAAAGATAATGCAAGTTTCAGTTGATAGTCTAAATCTGGTTTTATCGCGATTACTTGTTATTTAGTTATGAATAAATCTCGTGTTTGTTTAAGTGTCTAAAGTTCAAAAACAATGTCATATATAATTATATCTCGTAAGTAAAAATATCGATGATTGATATAAAGTTAGTTTTTATAACAGAAATAAACGTATCGTTTTACAAGAATAATTAACGTATTGTTATATTGTTTAATTATATATCGTATATATATATATATATATAAGTTTATGTTTATATAAGTCTTATATTAATTATATGTTTAAATATGTAAAAGGTTAATATTATTTTTATAAAATAATATTTACGGAAAATTCCTTTAAGTTTCCAAAATTTACATTTTTAACCCTAACTATATATATTTTACACCGTTAGTCCAAAATATATACAATTTACATTTTAGGTCCAAAAGCATCAATATTTACATTTTTCAACTCTAATTATCATTTTTAACAGTTTAGAACTCAAAGTTTTACGTTTTGACAGTTTCTACCCATAGTTTACCATTTTGACACTTTTAGTCCCTCGATTTGAAAAATTTGCAAACTTAGTCCAAATTTCACCAAATGAAAAGTTTAACATTTTTATTTATTGAATAAGCTCAGAATATTTCAAATAGCTTATTTGATTAGCTTATTAGCTTAAAAACCAATTTTTATACAAAATGGGCCTTAACGAGCCAAATTAAGGGTCCGTTAACGTTTTGTGATCCAATGGGCTTACGAAAGGTTTGGGCCTGACTTTGGACTCATTTTAGAACACTAAAAACACTGGTGTTGGGCTCCCAGGCCCAGTGTAGCACATAAGCTTAGTGGGCTTAACATAAGCCCACGTAGCTTATATAAGTTTTGTAAAATCCGGTTTTTGTCGAGACAAAAGGGGTCGAGTGAAGTAGATATACGAGCTAGTTAGGTCAAATGAAAAGCGTTCTCTAATTGTTTACCAAGGTGACAATGGGGTCGAGCAATAAAACATGTAGGTCGTGGGTCGAATTTAGAAATGACTAGTCCAAAGCTTATGACCGAAATTTATATTAAAAATGGTTTCTATACTTAGAAATATTCTAAGTGTTGGGTTTGTGAATCAAAGGGTCAAGTGACCTTCTAAACGTGTCTAAATAAATATGTAAACGATATTATTAGCTTCGAATCTTTATTATACGTGATTGCTAGCATGGTTAAAAATGAAAAGAAAGGAAAACATATACATGTTACGTTTTAATATAACGAATTAATTTAGTAAAGTAAACGTGCACAATTTAATAGTAACGATATAAAAATAGAAAGGAGTTCGTGAGTTCTCACCTCACCTCAAAAGGGTGGGGTAAAATTGTACGTATGGATCGAGTTTGGTTCAAGGAGGATTGTAGCGTGGTTCACGGCACACCAAGGTTCAAGTAGACTCCAAGCTTGCTTCCTAGGTTCTCTTCTAAGTGTGGCTCTCCTAGCAATCCCTTCGTCCCTCCATAGCTCCTTTTCGTTATTTATTTTAGTGGTATGGTATGTATGAGTGTATGAAGTGATGTGGTTTGCATGTAAAGCTTATATAGGCTGCATTTTGAATGTGTATGGACAAGATAAGTTCACAAGGATGGAGGTGGCACGTTAGGTGAATAGTGACGCCACAAATCTAAACCAATCGAGTATTTACATAGCCAAGATCTCGTGTGATTGTTCCTGCTCACTCCTGACGCATTCTTACATTCACATTGTTCATTTAGATGGGATTGGAGAGCAAGGGGTGGTGTTAAGGGATTTATTGACACGTTTTGAGTTATCTTGTAACATGGCTTTCGAGTTTTACTTTGGGCAAAATTTAGGTAGTAAACGAGCGACTCAAATTGTAAACTTGGTCATTCTTAATTCCTTGTTAGCTCGTAATTTAAGTTATGTAAAAATATGTGTGTGTTATGTGTCGAATTTATAGGATAATAGGGGTGTTCCTTGGCTCGATCGTGGCTGGAAACAAAAGAAAAATAAAAGAAAACAGGCCGGGAAATGGGCTTGTGGGTTTTGGGTTGCTTCGGCCCAAAAATAGAAAAGAAAGAAAAAGATAGTATTAGTCCGTTTGGTATTTATGCTAGAAAGTGGGGCCCATTTAAGATGTGGGGTCCACATAGAAATTTTAGGGAGTCGGGATAAGTTCAAGTAACGATAGTGAATGATCTCGAGAATTTTCGTAGGTTCCGGAATATATAAATATTGTACGTAAAAGGTGTCGTATAATATATAATTATTAATATATACGTTTAATAATTATCATTACAAACGTTAAAATGTATTCGCGATAATTTAGACTATCTAGGTTTGTGTGCAAGCGATGTCTCTAGGCAAATAATATATCACAATATTCCGTTAGTGATTCAGATAATAAGTCATATAAAAAAAAAAATTTTTGTCACACGTAATAATGGGAAATTTAAATAGTGCAAGTGTTTACTAACCGTTGGGAAAATTACGAGAGGCTACATATTTGGAAGATCTTTTCTAAATGAATCTTTGTTATAAACCTTTCTAAATGGGATTGTACTATGAACCTTTTTAAGAAAGTGATGGGAACCTACTAAATTGAACTTTTTGTTTAAAACTCTTATTATGACCCTTTGATCATGAACTTTGGGACTTTGGAACTTGGAATAGTGAACCTCGTGGATTGGAACCTTGACTTTGATCTTTCCATTTGACCCATTGACATTGATCCATTTGAATTGAACCTTTGCTATGAACCTTTGATTTGAACTCTGATTATGAACCCTGCCATTTGTAAACCTTTGACTTGAACCTTTGCTATGCACCTTGGATTATGATACTTTGATTTGACTTGGACTTTGCTATTTGATTTGCCTTGGACTTTGCTATTTGATTTGCCTTTGACCCTTCAGTATTATACCCGAGCATTTTCCTAGTCATGAAGGTAACATGACCGTGGCATTGATGCACCAATGTCATGACTCGAGTGTGGTCGAGTGATGTTCCACATCGTCCCTTTGTTTGATCTGCATTTGGTTTGGGTAGGGGCGTATGGATGCATCCTAGATTTGCTTTGATTTGATTTGCTACTACATTTGGTTTGGTGTCTGGTACTGTGTGCAATACATGCCTTTCACATATATTTGGGAGCCAGCTACTCCGTGGTTACTTGAGGACTCTCCTCCTACTACATTTGGTATTCTGAGGTCTCCCCTTTGAGTACATGGTTACTTTGCTGAAGACTTTGTTTTGTTTTGTTTGGCTCGTGGTAGAATGCTGATATAACCTAACCTTTAACTTATTCTTATCATCCTTATTATACCTTTTATTTTCCCCAATGCACCATATGATATTCTCTGTTCCTTATATTTTGCTTCGTTTATATATATCTGTTCACTGGGCTTTTAAGCTCAGCCGCATTTCTTTTCCTGCGGCAGGTTTATTAGGAAGCTGGGTTTGTGGATGAGAGATCTTATTTTGGAATTAGAAGACTTCACCCTGATTAGCTACTGGCTGGACTTAGAGATGATTAGAAGCAATTGATGTTGGGCTTAGTTCATCGTTGTTACTCTTTTGTATTTTGTTTATTTCTCCTTGTAACATAACAAACATGTACGAACCTGTGTTGTAGCATACGATGACTCGAGACGTTGAGAGGTGTTGAATGTATGTTGAGACAAAATATGATTACGAGTAACTTGTACATTTTACGTTATGTATCAAGTTATACGTTTGTCATCAATCAAAACAAACGAGACTGTATAGATTAAATATCATAATATTTGCACTAACAGGTACGTTTTCGACCGTTTTTCACGTTTTGTCTGTTTTTTAACGTTTTTGTCCGTTTTTTAAGCTTTCATCTGTTTTTTACGTTTTCGTCTGTTTTTTTTACGTTTTTGTCCATTTTTTTACGTCTTCGTCCTTTTTTACGTTTCGTCCGTTTTTTTTTTCCGTTTTTGTCTGTTGTTTTACGTTTTCGGCCATCTTTTTACGTTTTGACATTTTTTTTAAACTTTTTTGTCTTTTTTTAAGGTTTTGTCCATTTTTTACATTTTCGTCTGTTTTTCGACCGTTTTTACGTTTTCGTTTTCTTTTTTATGTTTTCGTCTGTTGTATTACGTATTCGTCCATTTTTTACGTTTTCAACCGTCTTTTTAACGGTTTTATATATTTTTTTAGGTTTTCATCATTTTTTTACGTTTTCGTATGTTTTTTGCATTTTTGTCTTTTTTTTTTTTATGTTTTCGCTCATTTTTTATGTTTTTTTTATAATATTAAAAGATAGACGAAAACGTAAAAAAAACAAACGAAAAAGTAAAAAAACAGTTGAAAACATAAAAAAAAAAACAGATAAAAACAGATGAAATCGTAAAAGAAAGACGAAAACGTAAAAAAAACGGACGAAATCATAAAAAAATAGACGAAAACATTAAAAATAGACGAAAATGTAAAAAAATTGGCGAAAACGTAAAAAACAGAAGAAAACATAAAAAAGAATGAAAACCTAAAAACAAGCGAAAACATAAAAAAAAAAAAACAGACGAAAACATAAAAAATGGACAAAAATGTAAAAACCATACGAAAACGTAAAAAAAAGGGGCTAAAACATAAAAAACGGATGAAAACTGTAAAAACAGAAAAAAACGTAAAAAATTGAACGAAAACGTTAAAAAAATAGACGAAAACGTAAAAAAAGGTGAAAACGTAAAAGAAAAAAGATGAAAACGTAAAAAATGGTCGAAAACGTAAAAAAACGGGCGAAACATAAAAAACAGTTGAAAACGTAAAAAGACTGACGAAAATGTAAAAAAAACATACGAGAACTTAAAAAAACAAACGAAAACATAAAAAAACGGATATTGAGAAAGAGATGTAGGGTTTCTGAATGAAGAAGTAAGAAGTGAAAGATGAGGTAACAAGAGGAAGGAGATGTCAGAATTTTAAAAGATAAAAAAAAAAAAGAAAGAAACTCTTTTGTTTGAAAAAAAACAAACATTTCCTATACTCACCCGCAAAGGAAAAAAGTTAAAAAGGAAAATAAAAGCTTATTTTGAAAAAACAAACATGGCCTAAGTTGACGTAGTTTTGTTGGCAAGCACTAAATCCAGCCTTAATTAGCCGGCCTAGATTTATTTTCGGTTAAAAGTTAAAACGCAACTGTCATGGGCCATTGTATCGGCCATGATTAATAGCATGGGTGGCCCTAACCGGACGGGGGTCTACACATGGGTCCCACCTATTTTTTAGTCAAATGTACAAGTATTAAAGCAGACAGTGCAACGGCGGCAGCACAATTCTTCCACCCACCCCCCTATACCCCCCGTACGGTTAAATCCCACCTAATAGCATATCCTTTGTATTTAAGCGTCAGATATTTATCACCGAGAATGACGACATCCAACTTGGGTGATAAAATCATTATAAAATATCTCTGTTATCGTAAATCACGGCATCACGTGATCTGGGTCCCACTAGACACGAGGGGAAAGAAAATAATATCTTTTTTAATTTAACCATGGTTAATGATTCACCAAGGGACCCAACTTTCACCTAACACCAAACAATGGTGTGACCCACTTCACTCAAAAGCCGCTTCCCAATGTAACAGATTTCTGTGCAAAAACAGATAAACAAATTAGTACAACTTATTTATTATAAAACTTTAAAATAATGATTAAATTTGTCACATGATTTTTTAAAAAGTTTATGATTTTTGCTAAACTAAACAAATAATTAAAATTGTGACGAATAACTTAATAGAATTTGCTTTTGACAGTATTTTTTATTTTAATTATTATTATTTTTTAATATAACTTGTTAAGGATACAACCAAAACATATTCGCTATACACTCGTTAAATGAAAACAAAAGATGAAAGATGATAAAGCGTGACTTGATTATGCGTATCTTGTATTATTTGAGAACATTGTTTAAAACTTTAAAACTTAATTAAAAGATAAATAATAATATTAGATTAAAATATCTTTATTTATAAAAAGCAAAATATTATATTACTAAGTAAATATTTAAATACTTAATTACTTCAAAAAAGATAAAGTACGGTGGGATCATCATGTTCCTATGCATTCTAAGGATGCCTACCGGACCAGGTAATGAGCATCTGTTCCAATGACTGTACTTGTTAAGAGGTGAGCTTTGAATCTTGGTCATTTTCTCCAATAAATCCCTCGTTCACCAGTCAATCTGAGCATTTGCAGTGAGAGATGATACCAATTAAAAGTTTTTAAGTCAATGGATAGATTCAAACTCCGGTATATTGATATAAATTTTCAACCTTTTTCACTCTCACTTCCACAACCTAATATAGATTAAAAAAAATATATATACATATAAATTACTGTACTTCACGAATACTCCGCAATTGTTTAGTTATCTAAAAAATGTTTCACAAAAGTTGACGATTAAGTATATCCGATTAAGTACATCGATACATAATTGGATAGGTTGATTAGGTAATCTCATAGATAATGTCTCTTAGCTGTTTTTTATTATAGCTTTTACTACTTTAATATAAAGCCGTCGTTTCAAAAATATATATATATATATATATATATCGATACATAATTGATTCGTAGATGTCATCAACTTCCATATCTTTTATATAATAAAAGAATTACATTATTTTGTAGTTTTTTTGACAAAACAATCTTATGAGAAAAAAATTGGACCAATAGGAAATATCGATTTTGACACATCAGCGAAATCGAGCAATATGATTGGCCAATAAAAAATCAAAATTGAATTGATTTTGGTCAAACTTTAATAAATTTGGTGGAGAATTTGATTAAAGAAAAAAACGCATAAAAATATGTGTGTCAAATTTATGAAAATAAAAACTTAAAAAAAGATGAGGTAATTAATAAACATTAGTGGTTAAATTTTAAATATATTATATGGAGTTAAGTGTAAAATTATAAATCTCCATGTTTTTTTATAACTTTAGATAATAAATAAATAACCCTTACATTTTATACCTCTATACTTTATAATATTAACTTTATTTACAATTACATGAGTATTAGCATTAGCTTAAGACTTACATCCATTAAACTTACAAAATTTTATAAATATGCGAATTAGTTTTAATATATATTAAATGTTTTTAAAATAAACATTAATTTTAAACTTTTCATCTACTAAAATATTCTTTTTACTATGAACGTTAAATAAGAACTCATGTTATTCTATTTAAAAGTTTAATCTATGCGTACACGGATTAATTGTTAAAGGTTAAACAACAACATCAACCTCAACATCTATATCAACTAAATAAAAGTTAATATACGGATAAATTTTAACTTATAACAACGACATCGCTCGTGCTACTAAACTCACACATATTGTATAACATGATATCAAATATACGCAATTGTACTTATAACGACTCATTTAATTATTATTTAAATTTTATATACGCATATCTGAAAAAACATTTTTAAAAATCTTTACGAAGTGTATTTTAACTTCATCAACGCTAATTAGGTGCTACTAAACTCGCACATTTTGTAAAACATGATATAAATAGTTAAAGTTAAACAACAACAGCATCATCAACCTCAACATATATGTTAGTTAAACAAAGTTAAATCTTTCATCCAATAAAATTTTGTACAAAATATTAATATATATTAATACATAATGACAAACTCATGCATACTTTTTAGTTGTACTTATATCACAATTTTCACAGATATTATATGTGTAAACACCGTGCATACACAGAACTTATAACTAGTTACTCAAATATTAATTATCTATGTGCATTAATGATAAATCGAATTGGGCAAATATCCTTCTAGCCAAATAATAATTGTGATCTTTAATCACGAGTACACATTACATAAGTTTCATTGCAATTTTTAGCTAAAAGATAGTGGAGTACTACTTATCTTTTATACATTAACTAGCTTATAGACCCTTGGAATCCAAGGGATTTTAGAAGGTTTTTGATTAAAAAAGATAAAGTACGTGAATAAAGTAAGAAAGAACAACGAACGTAAACGCTATAAAATTTTCTTGTAACAGAACAATAAGTTATGACTGAAAGTATAAAATACAATGCTTTTAAATGTCTGTGTAATAAACATTCATTGCCTCTTGATCTCCAATATGTTTGTCTTGAGAATCAAATGCATGTAGTGACCATTTTAACACTTCAATAAAAGGTCCATTCCGTGAACACCTAATAAGTATAAAAAAAGTAAGTAAAAGAAGTTTGGGATTTATAATAACTGTAAATAAGAAAAATGCCACAAATCATGTAAATAAGAAAAATACCATCCACATATGAAACAATAATCTCCAAACTTTGTTTTTGCTTTTGACACGTGGAAGAGCCACATATAGTTGTTCATGTGTGAAAACAGGACGTGGCATGTACAAACCAACTTTTGAAGGTGATTGCCCATGACTCTTGTTTATTGTCATGGCAAATGACACTCACACAGGATATTTTTTCGTCAAGATCTTTAGAGGTAAATGTTTATCAGATGGAGTAATTCGCAACCTTGCTACGATAACGTTATTTCAAAAATGTGTTGCATTAATTATTTGGTACAAAAGGTATATGTGTTGGTTTTCTATTGTAGTGTGATAATAAATATCTAATATCATCAGGGCTGTCCCGTGAATTTACTCTTTTAATTGTGCATTCCTTTGATAGCATTATTAGGAATAAATTGATCAAAACTCAGTTATATATAATTATTAGGAGTAAGGTGATCGAAACTCAGTTATATATAATTACTTTTATCATATAGCAAAGCCTAACAATTGTGTGAGTAATTAAAGAAAAATAAAAACCATAACCATAACCGTAAACAAAGATTAGAGACATAAAAAAATGTACCTGAGATTTAGATATAGTGGTTGGATACCAATCACGAGTTCATGATTAAACATTGGAATTTGCACTAAAATAGTTGCAGGCCAACTTTTGAATTAACCGTATTGGCTATTTAGTGTTTGTGATTTACAGATACACAGGAATGGCAAACAATAAATTGTAACAAACAGGTTATTCATTTGCAACAGAAACAACCGTTTTAAAAACTGTAGGTTGCTCAACTTCATTATCAGCCATAGTCATCGTTGGCAGTCCGCGGCGTGGTCCAGCAGTCGTGCTAATGGAGGGTAATCCAGCTACAGCAATAAAAGTGTTAATAAGTTGTCCAAACCGCTTGATATGTTCTCCTGCTGCTTCATCGACTTTAAGCATTTCACACTCAAAATAAATCACAATGTCGCTCTTCCGTTGCTTCCCGTCACCAAATTTAACAACGTCCTTCTCCCATCTGTGAACAATTGAACCATGCGAGCATAAACAAACCACAAAGTTATGCTACCATATTAACATTTTTTTGTCTAATTAATGATGTATGTATGCTTACCCATGAGCATGATCAACATTACATAACCGAGCAACATCATGGCCTTTTCGTTCAACCACTACATTCCGTTCTTTCTTGCTCTGCAACATGTAAGACTAATTACAAACACTATTGCAGCCAACCTTCAAGATAATGAATCACTCTAAAGAGAAGCAAACATGACATACTATGATGCATCAGATGACTTTCTTAGCTAAAGAAACAGTCATTACTCTATAAATACTCGCATTCCAAAGAATGATAAGGGGTGTTTCAATATGTATCTTTTCTAACTGATTAGCGGTAATAAAATGTAACATGAAATGTGGTTACAGAAAACATAAATTTAAGCTTAGATTCACACTGTCATTCAATTACTCTCATGCTAAGTTGCTAAGTTCCACGTATTAGGTAACATGTCAAAATGGGTTATGGAAAATATGTCATAGTTGTAGTAGGTATAGTGATTTGATTCATTTGACCCGCTCGTGATCGACCATAACCCAAATTGCCATCTCTAGCATATGAGATTGAGCTGGCATAATTTGAAACTGATTATAAAGGTAATGACAGCTGAAATGTGTGGTTTTAATTCTTTATCTGATGTTATAATCAGATTCAGATGATCCGCTTTGTTCCAGCCATACGCATAAATGTATAACACAGAGAATAGTAAAAGAAGTTTCAATTTATAAAGAAAGTCGGAGATATATACAGAATCTGGTACAGGCTCAATGGAAAACACAACTATGAGTAATATAAAGAAAGTTGTAGATATATACAATCACAAGTAGCCCCTAAAATCAATTTCAATAAATAATATAAAGATGCCCCTAATAAGATATTTGAATAAGATAATCTCAAAAAGATACAACATGATTGTACTCACGAACATTAAAGTAAAGGTTAAGAACAATACCTCAAGTGACAATGGAGGATTAATAGGCTCCTAAACTCACCGACTTAGTCCAAGACAAAATTTCATGAAATGAACATCACGATTCTCGCCATTTATAATCTGTCACATTGAACAGAAAATGACTATGTGAGCAAACATATTCTAGGATAAACTCCTACTACACATGTTCAAAGTAAGTAGCCTAGGTGAAATCATTTAGTTTAAGAAACAAAACCTTTTCATAAGAAATTGAAGTATCCACCGATTGAGATGGAAGTGAGCCCTGATGATATTAGATATTTATATCTAAGAAATTGAAGTATCCACCGATTGAGATGGAAATGAGCCTGATTGGTTTGGTGCAAAAGGTATATGTGTTGGTTTTCTATTGTACAATCTCCTAAAGATAAATTTTAACTTACTGAGTTGAATAAGAGACGTATGTATACGAATGCAGAAATCAACTATCAGAACCCAACAACTCTATAATAGAGAAAATAATAAGCATGAAATTGTGAAGGCAAAAGACATAAAGATGGAGAAGTTAGCTCATGAAGAAAAGGCAGACAGTAAATGGATACTTTTACCCTTGTTCCTTGTATGGATTATTTCAAGTTTTTTTTTTCACTGTCCATCTATGGGAAACAAAACTCAAGCAAAACAATATATAACCTTAAATGCTTTTGAATAATAAGCATGAAATTGTGAAGGCAAAATAAATAAAGATGGAGAAGTTAGCTCATGAAGAAAAGGCAGACAGTAAATGGATACTTTTACCCTTGTTCCTTGTATGGATTATTTCAAGTCGTTTTTTCACTGTCCATCTATGGGAAACAGAACTCAAGCAAAACATATATAACCTTAAATGCTTTTGATTAAGGTGAATGTTACCGTTATAGTGTACCTTTTATTTCCTTGTTTAGATGACCTGCCAAAATTCTCAATACGTGATTTGACCACCCATAGCTGTAACACATTCCAAAAGCCAAAAACCTTTTGGAAAAAATATATTTGGGTCAATTTGCAAGAAGATAAGAAATTACATCATGAACCAAAAAATAAATGCAATGCAAACATGGATAAGAAGCACCTTGGCATCGAGATATACGTTGTAATGGTACTGCTTCAATTCCACCTTTCTGCACACATAGTCAATGTCAGAAACATGATATCTATATCAGTAAATGGTTAATTGTCATATTATATGATGTTTGATAATGCAACAGTTAAACAATTTGGTAAAGTAAATAGGATTTTAATCAGGTAATATAAAGTTTTCTCCCACAACAGGTTCTAATTCTCGAATATAATTCAAAAACCAATTTACATCTAATACGCACCAAATGGAACATGCATATAAATAAATCCACATACCTCTGTTGGCCACCTTACTCAATTCAGTGTTGACACTAACAGTTTCTGAAACGCGCAATGGTTCATTGGACACACATGTGACAAAGACACGTAAATAAGATTCAACGCAATCGTATATGTGTTATGTTAATACTAATGGTGAATGAACATACCGGTGCCTATGTCATTTTACACATTGGTAAATCCAACATTCAAATTGCACATGTCCGTGTAAGTACCTTCTTTAATCATTGTTTAATGAATATACAAAAATAGTTATGAGTGCATATACAAAAACAGTTGAATGCAATATACACGATAGAACAACGATCAATTGCTATTAAATTTCAAGATTAGAGGTACATTTACATTACTTAACATATGTATCTCTTAAAGCTCTAGGCTGGTACTCGTGACATCATTAGGTAGTTGTAGACAAATTTAAAACTTAGAAGTACGTTACTTATATCAGGTAGTCGTGACAAACTCAGAAGAGAACACTCGACGAAAGGCTCTAACCTACCCCCATGATCCGTCTTGTAAGAGTCAAAATGTAAAATATGGATATTAAGAACATAAGAAAACTTTAAAACCCTGCTACAAAGGGGGTGTTTGTTTAAGCTTATATGTGGGCTTATGAGCTTATTTGATTTAGGCTTATATTTCATAAGCCCCAATTTCCCGGCTTATTTGAAGACCTTTAGGCTTATATAAGTTTATCATATTATAATACACTTATATAAGCTTGCAAGTCTCAAAGTAAGCCAAATAATTGGGGCTTATGCTATATAAGAAGAAACACAAATAAGCTAATAAGCCACATATAAGCTTAACAAACACCCCCAAACATTAATGGCCTTCTAAAATAAGCAACCCAAACATTAATGGCCTCTAAGAAGCTTGTAACACAAAGACTCGGCTATCTCCCACATTATTAGTAATTGGTGCCAGGGCATGGTGTTCCAATTAATAGACATGACTACTTGCAATGTGCCACATACATGCTAAATCCCACAAGATTAATTAGTAATTGTATAAACTAATACTTACTCATCGGATTGTTGTTGTAACAAAATCAGAATTGCCATCCACAAATTTACTCACCGGATTGTTCCTGCAACAAAATCAAAATTACCACCCACAAATTTAATCCGAGCGCAATTGGTTGATTATATACAAAATGGGATTTGGATGTGTGGTATTGAATCGGTGATTTGAATTTTGAATCGAGAAGAGTGTTTGAGAAGTTTATTTACTAACCGTGTAGAGCAATCAAATCCGTATGTTACAATTGAATATTAATTACATATATGAAACCGTATATTATTTTTGGAGGTGTTTTTGAATCCTACGTGATTAATGTTCAATTGTAACTGATCACCAAAGAAGTTTTTGAATCCTATCTAATTAAGGTATTGATTGATGGTCAATGAAGGAGGAGCATGCGTATGGAGGCGTTATGATATGTTTGTTTGACTATTCAATGAAGGAGGAGGAGCGTGTGAAACAATTTAATTAGTTTCTAAAAACATTACTTATTTTTTGTTCGGAATGAATGTGTGGATGGGTAGTGCAATAAGGTGTTGTACGAAATTAATATTCGACCAATCACATGGAAGACACATCACCGCATTTATTGCATTGGGTGCTTAATTGAGTTGTAACTTTTTCTGGTTTATTAGAAGATATAGATAACTTGGGCAGTTACGACATCTTGCGGTATGACACTAGTTTTTAAACCGTGCATATAA
Organism: Artemisia argyi; assembly: GCA_030686995.1. Classification (NCBI taxonomy): domain Eukaryota; kingdom Viridiplantae; phylum Streptophyta; class Magnoliopsida; order Asterales; family Asteraceae; genus Artemisia; species Artemisia argyi. Next base: position 141,313,608 of record CM060704.1, read on the forward strand.
AGGTTGTTAAATAGGTATTTTCTTAAATTATATAAATATTTTATATTTGTTATATAATTACAATAGTAATACACTCGCGAGTTTTTACATAAATTTGTCATTATGTATTAATATCAATTAATATTTTTCAGATATTTTTGTTGAACGAAGTACTTGACTTTATTTGAATTACATGATGTTGAGTTTGATATTGTTTAAATTTAACTATTGATTTAATATTATACACATATATGTTTAATAACAAGTAATGATTTTTTTTTTCGTTATTATTTTTTTTTTCAAGATATCCTTATCTATAATACTATAAGATTCAGTCCTTAAATTTAATGTGGAGTTATGATGATAGAGTTTGTAGAGTTAGAAACAAGTTTAAGTCGTTTAGTAGTTGCATAGAGTACAAGATAGCTAATGCTCGGAATTCAATGCAGCCTCATAATAACTATACAATCATGAAAGGAGATGAAGTGCAATGGTTGCCCGAATTCATCACATAGCATTTAGTATATAATTAAAAGTCGGTTAGATGAAGTGCAAGAGTTACGAAATGTTGCAAGAATAATTAATGATTTAACCTAATTCATGCCTATATAAACCGGCCAAAATCACATTTAGTATGTACATTTGTAGATGATTCACACATCTTTTAGATCTTTGATTGTTGGTAGCGGTATGTAAATTCTCTTTTACAACATTTTGGAGATGATTCACACATCTTTTAGATCTTTGTAATTAACTTGATATTTTTTTTTCTTAATTTAGTTATCATACGCAGGTACCATGAAAATCACACAATGATCATGCATGCTTAGATAAATGGAACCAAATATTGTGATACCAACTATGCAACATTTTGGAGATGATTCACACATCTTTTAGATCTTTGTAATTAACTTGATATTTTTTTTTCTTCTTAATTTAGTTATCATACGCAGATACCATGAAAATCACACAAGATCATGCATGTTTAGATAAATGGAACCAAAGATTGTGATACCAACTATTTTCTTTGTTTCTTACATATTTAGGTGATTGTTATAGATAAGCATATATATATATATATATATATATATATATATATATATATATATATATATATATATATATATATATTAAGTTAATGCATTTGCATATACAAGTAATTTATGTGCGTTTATATAAAAAATATCATCTAACTCAATTTCTCTTGGGTATGCTACTCTAAAGGAATATAATTATGTGTCAAGTTTTATGTATAGCAAGGTATCATGCATTTGCATTTACAAGATTAAGCTATAATCGGCGAAGAAACATGTTATTGCTCTTTAGACAATGCATTTGCTTTGACGATACATTTTCTAACATAATACTCGGTTTATTCGTCTAAGTGAGGTTTATTGGAGAAAATAATTTGGGTTCATTCTCAATTTCTAACGAAAAGCCGCTAGACAGTTGAATAGTGCTAGGAGGTTTGTCTTTCGGATAAGAGTTAGTCGGCGTTAATGAATGCACAAAAGCATGTTTTACCTATAACTATTTTTTTATTTTTTCATGAAAAAAAGTTATTAGACACTTGAATATTGACCGAAGGCTTGTTGTTAGTTGACATCTACTAATGCACAAAGTTAGGTTTTTCCTATGAATTCATTTTCTTCTCCTATGTAAATCTTATGATTAAACTTGTGATTGTTCTTTGATTTAATCATGAAAAAATTGTTCATAATACTTCATGTGTTTTTGGTACTTTTTATGGCCTTAACAAGCGTAAAAAAAAAATAAAAATAAAAAATTTCCACTCTCATTTGATCATCTATATACAGTAAAATACAGTTTTTTCTTAGTTTATGTTTCGTATCTTTTGTCAATAATACTTTTGACTTGTAAAACTTTATATTTTTTGTTTCGCAGTTTTCGTTTCTCAATTTTATAATATAAATAAAATTATAAAAATAAAAAAATTAACAAAATTAAACAAAATAAAAAAACATAAGAGGTATCACTTGTAATTTGAGTAATTTGAGGGGGTCTTTATAACATAACATGACAAAAATAAATAAAAATCTTGACACTGATTAACCCTATCAAAAAAAATATCTCAAGGAGCCCACACAAAACTAAAAAATATCTAACCCGGTGCGCACTACGCACCCCCCAACACATTATCAAACCCTACCCAGTACCCACTACCCTCACTCCACCCCTATAAAAGCCCACACCTCCACCCTCATCCAACTCACACTTTCACCTTTCTCTCCCCCAACCCACTTAATTAATCAAAATCAATGGCTTCAGCTGACGTTGAATACAGATGTTTCGTCGGTGGCCTCGCTTGGGCCACAACTGACCGTTCCCTCGAAGAAGCTTTCTCTCAGTACGGTGAAATCGTCGATTCGAAGGTCCGTTTGTCAATCAAAACACCAATTGGTTGACAAATATCACTGTTACTCCTAAATGTTACTTGTTACTACTGTTACTATTGTTACTGTTACTGTTACTATTTTTACCTATCAACGGTACGTTCATCTTCTTCTCTTTTAAGAGACAGATAGATCGATCGGTTACATATTATTATAGCTAAACCTATTTTTTTTCCTATTTTTTTTATATATATATTTAGATCTGGTGTTGATTTTATTTTATAAAAACAGATTATCAATGATCGTGAGACTGGTAGATCCAGAGGATTCGGATTCGTTACCTTCAAGGAGGAGGAAGGTCTACGTGCTGCTATTGAAGGAATGAACGGCCAGAGCCTTGACGGAAGGAACATCACTGTTAACGAAGCTCAGTCGAGGAGCGGAGGTGGCGGCGGCGGCGGTGGACGTCGTGAAGGAGGAGGTGGTTATGGAGGAGGTGGCGGTGGATATGGTGGAAGAAGAGAGGGAGGTGGTGGATATGGTGGTGGTGGCGGTTACGGTGGTGACCGTCGTGAAGGCGGTGGTGGTGGTTATGGTCGTCGTGAAGGCGGTGGTGGTTATGGAGGTGGTGGTGGTGATAGGTATTCCAGCCGTGGTGGTGGTGATTCTGAGGGAAAGTGGTGATGAATTTAGGGTTGTGTAGTTATCGGGATCTTTAGGTTTATTGTTTTAAGTGTTTTTTTTAAAATTATGTGGTGTTGAAGGGTTTTTGACCTGTTCTCTGTTAGTATCTTGATCTTGTTATGATGAATTTTAATGAAAAAAAAAAATATGGTTCCGGTATATTGTTTGTGTTTGTTTGATTAGTTTTACCATTTGCTTAAATTTTGATTCGAAGACCATCTACAATGCAATTAGTAGTTAATTACTTTGGCATCACAAGTAAAAAAAAAAAGTAATGTTAATGATTAAAAGTCTTTGGAAAGCTTGTACATATTAAAATTTAAAAGTTGTATTTATGCGAATGTACAAGTAATTATTCTATGGACGTGTATGTGATTCTTTGTTCAATTGAAAACTAATAAGCCTGATGAAGTGAAGTGAATGGGTAGATGGCTAATACAAGGCAAATAGGGTATGAACTTTCGCTGATTCTAGCAAATGCGCAATTGGATGAAGATAAGATAAGATGAATCCTCTTTTCTAACATGAATGATGAAGATAAGATGAATCCTCTTTTCTAAATTAAATGGTGTTTGAGTAAAGATTAATAAAAGGGGGTATTCGGCCAAAATGTAACGGGTGTGTTTGGGTCAGCTTATTTAGGCTGTTTGGGTGCTTCTTATGGGTGTTTGGGAACTTGTTACAAATAGTCTTTGTCATACCAACAAATAACTTGACAAGCTCAAAAATCAAAACCACAGCAAACAACTTGTGGGCTGTAGTTTCAATGAACAAATATCTGTGAGACAAGTGCTAATAGATGTTGTGGGTTATAAGTTACTACGTGTAACAATAAAACCCATTAAACAGTAACATATTAATGCACTCTAGTTTCTCATAATCCGCAAAATCATAGACGCCACTCTATTGAGTTTGAAAGTTTTATTTCTTAAAAGAAACACTACCGGGTTACTTTATATTTTGTAACATGAAAATACTAAATATCTAAATTAATTATTCACCGTGGGGTTGTGTTAGCTTATGGCATGTAAGTGCAACAAGCTTAACTTGACTTCAAAAGTCAAAACCACAGCAAATATTCATACATAAATAACCTCGATTAAAAGGAATGGGCTTGTGTTAATCCTCTATTTTTTCGTTAATAATTTATTTTTCTCATTAATCCGTATCCATCGTTCGTCTTATAAATACAATCTACGTTCCTCTATACCTCTGATTAAACCACTAAACCTACAAAGCGATCAAATCCTTTTTTTTCTTCTTCTTCTTCATCATCTAATTCTCCATATGGAAAACAATCAAACATCAAATACAATTAAAACTTCCAAGTACGACTTATTCTTCTTAATTTTACACAGTATACTTTTATGTTTATAATTATATTTATAACTACTAACTTGTTTATTTGTGTGAATTCTTACTTCTTTAGGAAAAGGGAATTTCCGGCCGATGAACACGCCTCGACGTCATACACAAATGAGGTACATCAATCGCGTATGATCAATGGTGGTTTATTTATTTATTTTTATTGCAAATATTTGTTATATTAAGTTATCAAAACCCTAATGCGTATGAATATTGGAGGGCTACATATTACTGTAACTTTATAAGAAATCTTTTTATGATCTTAGTATAACTTTAGTACCATTTAACATTAATTTTCGTTTTGAACACTCATAATATTTACAAACATGAAACATCAGTAAAATTTTCAGTTTTGAACCCGCAGTAGTTCTAGCTTATTCGCATGTGAATGTTATGTCCCGAATCAAAATGTATAAATAGAATATGTGGGTGTGCGAGTTTGCCTTCAAAAAAGTAAAAGAATATACACAAAATATTTGTTTGCATAGAGTTTAGATAGTCAATATATTATATACATATGCTTTTGATTTGTGCACTTCATTAAGCACTTGACATTTTTAGGCTGACGACGAAGAGATTGATTCCCAGTCGGATGAAGACGTCAATGAAGTGGTGAATATGTTGGAGAAGGTATAATTTTCTTTAATTTCAGTATATTGCTAATGAAGCTTTTATGTGAGAAAGTCAACTCCATGGTTCAGATTTAATAATTTCGTGTATCAAATGCGCGTGTTACTTATCTTTGTGTGGTTATTTAAATACCTACTTGGGATTTTGTAGATTGTCTTTGATGAAACAAATGCCAGCAAGAATGATGCCCTCGCCCTCGATTATGTAGTGAATAAAATGAGCAAGGTATAAGTTTCTTTCTGTTTTTCATTTCCATGTTTCAAAATTACTTAAAAATATCAATCTGATATACTCCAGTTACTTGTTTGATAATCTTTGCAGAGGGGTAGTATGGCGATCACTAGTAGTTCTAAACTATCACTCAAAATGAAAAAGTCACATTCTAAGGTCAAAGTTCATGGCTTTAAAAACACAAAGGGACATTCAGGATTAGAAAAGCTGAAAATAAAGATCAAGACAGCTCTTGAGCGGTTATCACGTGTTGGTAGTTTTCCTATGAGAGACGTGTTAGTGGACGAGGAGGAGGTTTCTGAAAATAGCCCAATGGAAATGCTTGATAATGAAAATGTTCTGATACGGTATAAAAACTTCAAGAATTTTGATACTGTTGCAGATTATTCGGATCACCTTTTCGCCGGCATTTCACCCATGGAACAGGCACGTGTGTTTGTTTTTCATTTGATTAGTTACTAAACAACAGTATGTTATTTTTTTAACATTTCATCATTTTCATAAGTATACATGTATTAAATTTTAGCCATCAAACGACTGGACTAGAAAGATACAAGCAGATTGGAGGATCCTTAAGGAACAGTTGCCTGGTAAATAATCTAAACTTAATCCTTGAAATATGCATACACAGTTTTTGTAGTGTATATCATGGGTTATTAATCGTCGCTACTTCTTATGTATCCGTTGTTAACATATTTCTTGTTTTATATGGTTACAGAGACAATATTTGTGAGGGCTTATAAATCAAGAATTGATCTTTTAAGAGCTGCAATTGTTGGGGCGAAAGGGACTCCGTATCATGACGGTCTTTTCTTTTTTGATGTGTGTTTTCCAAGCACATATCCTATTAGCCCGCCTGTATGTCATCCACACCTCATTCTTTTTATATCTACATGATCCTAATTAATGCGTTAATGAGTGCGCATACAGAGGTTAGTTTAATTTATTAAGTAAAGGTTTTGCTGTTCTGTTTCAGCTTGTGCGCTACCACTCGGGTGGTCTTTGTATCAATCCAAATTTGGACAAGTCTGGGGAAGTTCACTTGAGCCTTTTTAAAATAAGTGGCGTCCAGGAGGAGGATATATGGGTACCTGGGACTTCAAATATACTCCAACTTCTGATCTCTATACAGACTCTGATTTTGAACTCACATCCTATATTTAACGAGCGTAGATATTCACTCTTGGGCGGCTGTGGGTCTGAAGAACGGTATTCCTTACTATACAATGAGAATACCATTTTAAATTCGCTCAAAACAATGGTGAATACCATAAATAAACCACCTAAGGTAAGTCTTTTAGATTTCTTTTTTATTATTACTATTTCTTTAGTATGTATGGTTAACATTGGATGACTGATGATGCATGCAGAACTTTAAGGATTTGGTGGCTGGGCATTTCTGTAATCATGCACATGATATCCTAATGGCATGTAAAGCTTATACAGAAGGTATACAATTTGGTTGCCTTCATGTACGAGAGAATGGTAACAAGGAGGCCTGTTCTATCAAGTTCAAGAATGATGTGACTTCATACATCAAGTGCCTTGTAGATGCATTTAATAAAATTGGAGCCAAGGAGGCTATAGAATTTGTCCGCTCGGCCCATATTGATGCTAAAATCATTTCAAGCATTTCCCCATTGCCAACACATGCTGAGTATAAATCAAGGATAGATAAGCTAAGGGAGAAGGTCACAAATTTACGTGTTCGTCATCTTTCTATTGAACACATGAAAATGGACAAAGATGGGGCTAAAACTAGCTCAATGAAATATCTTGAGAATGAAGATGTTTTGAAAAGGTATAAAACCTTTAAGAAGTTTGATACTGTTGTGGACCATTCGGATCATCTTTTTTCTGCAAATACTACACCTATGAAGCAAGTAAGTGTGTGTTATAATTGGATGATTCACTTAATATGAAAATATGCTGTTTTTAAACTTTTATCACTTTTCATTCACATACATATTAAATGTTTTAGCCACCAAAAGATTGGGCTGAAAAGATACAGAAAGAGTGGAGGAAACTTGAGGAACAATTGCCGGGTATGTCATACATTCATGAAAATTAGTAACTAAACATAATTATTGACATTGGCTTCTAAAGAAAATCTGTTTGAATACAGAAACAATATACGTGAGGGCTTATGAAGGGAGAATGGATCTATTAAGAGCCGTCATTATTGGAGCAAAGGGGACTCCGTATCACGATGGTCTCTTCTTCTTTGATGTGTGTTTCCCTAGCACCTATCCTATTAGCCCGCCTGTATGTCACCCTCTTCATCTTTTATCTAATAGATCCTTATGCATATGTATATGTATATATCTGATGATTTTTTTTTTTTTTTAATTTTTTTTAATTTTATTATTTTTAATTTTATTTATTTATTTTTTTGGTTTTAGCTGGTGCGTTACCATTCATGTGGTCTGGGTATCAATCCAAACCTTTACAAGTGTGGTAAAGTTCGGTTGAGCGTTCCCCAAACAAGTGGTGGCCCAGAGGTGGCTATGTGGCTGCCTAGCTCTTCGAGTATTCTCCAACTTTTGGTCTCCATACAGACTCTGATTTTGAACAAAAAGCCTTTATTCAATGATGTTGCATATTCACAACCCAATTACATGTACATGCTATACAACGAGATGACCTTTGTTAGATCACTCAAAACAATGGTGTATATCATGAACAAACCACCCAAGGTATTTTATTTATGTATTTTTTTTTTCTTTTGATCTGTTCCCACTTATTTAGTATGAAATTGTCAATATCCTTTGTAAGATCACTCAAAACACCGGGTATAAACCCTTACCCAAAAAAAAGATCACTCAAAACAATGGTGTATATCATGATGCATGCAGAACTTTGAGGAGCTAGTGGTTGGGCATTTCCGCAATCATGTACGTAATATCCTAATGGCATGTAAAGCTTACATGGAAGATGTGCAAGTCGGATGCTTTGTGAGTGGTGTACAAGAGGGACCTAACAAGGGGAGGTGCGGCGGATACTCATTTAAGAAAGACTTAGTATCATGCATCAAGCCCCTCGTCGATGCGTTTGACAAAATAGGAGCAGATGAAGCTCAACAATTTCTTTATTTAAGAGAGAAATTAATTCTTCCACGTTCATATTCACGAGCCCCTACATATTCACAAGCCCCTGTGAGTATTATCATGTGCATCTTGTTCAATATATGTACTTGAATTTCGGAATTCTCATCCCACTTATTTTTTTCTGTTTCTAGGACAAAAAGAAGGCCCGTTTTGGTTACACGTATCCTTCTACTACTTTGTCGTATCAAAATCACAACAGTGCTAATGATCATCAATTGCTAGCTGAACAACGAAATCTCAAGAACATTAATGATCAATTACTATCGGCACAACGGAATCTCATGAATGTTAATAGTCAAATACTAGTGGCACAACGAAATTTGATGAACACTCAATTACAATTGGCGCAAGAAGAGCTCAAGAATATTAACATTCAAGGTACGCTTGTTTTTTCAATTTTTGCGTGCGTAACGTACTGTTGAGAATGAGTTGTTAGTACATGCTTTAATGATAGACTTTTATTGAATGATACAGATAATTGAAGGTTTGGTGGTTTGACATTATGACATCTTGGTGTACGGGAGAAAGAGTAACAAGATGAGTGGATTAACCAAGTTCCCTAATGATATGATGTGGCGTTATTCATCAAGCCCCTTAAGCATTTATCGCAATTAGATTATCACATTGCAATATTTCATTTTGGATAGATAACTAAAAATGTTTGGGTTGAGGTTTTTAGTTAACGAGTCAATTTATTTTGCATACTATAATTTTAGTGCGGGACAAATCTTCACCATTCATCTATGATCTAATAGTGAAGATTAACCTAAGATTAAATGGAAAACATAAGTCAATGACTTTTATTATTATTATTATTTTTTGTTCTTTCAATTCACGTAGTTATTTATTTTTTATTTATTTATTTATTTTTTCAATTCACTTTTTTTAGTTCACGTTTTTTTTCCGCTTTCATACGTTTTTTACTGTTTTCATACGTTTTCGCCCGTTTTCATACGTTTTTGTCTGTTTTTGTCCGTTTTCTTACACCTTCATACGTTTTATCCGTTTTCATACGTTTTCGTTCGTTTTAATACGTTTTCATCTATTTTCTTTCGTTTTCGTCCGTTTTCAGACGTGCTTTTGCTTTCATACGTTTTGTCCGTTTTCATACATATTCGTCCGTTTTCTTCCGTTTTCATACGTTTTCGTCCGTTTTCATCCATTTTCTTTCGTTTTAGTCCATTTTTCATACATTTTCGTCCTTTTTCATACATGTTTTTACACTTTCATACGTTTTCATCCGTTTTCATTCATTTTCGTCCGCTTTTAAATGCTTTTGGCCGTTTTCAGACATTTTTATACGTTTCTGAATATCATAAGAGATATTTTGTGATATTCAGAATATCACAAATGATATTTCGTGATATTCTAAATATCACAAGTGATTTTTCGAATATCACATGTGATATTATTTGATTTTCTGAATATCACAAGTGATATTCTGAGTACCACAAATGATATTCTGAATATCATAAGAGATATTCTGTGATATTCAGAATAATATCACAAGTGATATTCTGAATATCACAAGTGATTTTCTGAATATCACAAGTGATTTTCAACCAATGTTTTGTAACATGAAAATCACAAGTGATATTCAGAAAATCACAAGTGATACTCTGAATATCAATTGTGATATTCAAAAACGTAGGGAAAACGTAAGAAAATGGATGAAAACATAAGAAAATCACAAGTGATATTCGTCTGATTTCGTCCGTTTTCATACGTTTTCGTTCGTTTTAATACGTTTTCATCCATTTTCTTTCGTTTTAGTCCATTTTTCATACTTTTTCGTCCGTTTTCAGTCGTGCTTTTACGCATTCTTACGTTTTTGTCCGTTTTCATACATATTCGTCCATTATCTTGCATTTTCAACCGTTTTCTTACGCTTTCGTTCGTTTTTATACGTTTTCGTCCGTTTTCATACATTTTCATCCGTTTTCTTTCGTTTTCGTCCTTTTTCATATGTGTTTTAATGCTTTCATACGTTTTCATCTGTTTCAATTCATTTTCATCCGTTTTTAAATGCTTTTGGCCATTTTCAGACATTTTCATACGTTTCTGAATATTATAAGAGATATTCTGTGATATTCAAAATATCACAAGTGATATACTGTAATATTCTGGATATCACAAGTGATATTCTGTGATATTCTGAATATCACAAGTGATATTCTGAATATCACAAGTGATTTTTTGAATATCACATGTGATATTCTTTTCTCAACAAGTGATTTTCTGAATATCACAAGTGATATTTTTCATACGTTTTCATCCGTTTTTGACGCGTTTTTACGTTTTCATATGCTTTTGTCCGTTTCATACATATTCATCCATTTTCTTGTGTTTCCGTTCGTTTTCATTCGTTTTCGTCCATTTTCATTTGTTTTCTTTCGTTTTCGTCCTATTTTTCATACGTTTTCTTCCTTATTCATATGTCTTTTTACGCTTTCATATGTTTTCGTCCGTTTTCATAAATATTCTTCCATTTTCTTACATTTTTGTCGTTTTCATCCGTTTTTCAATGTTTTTTTTTGCGATTCTCAGACGTTTTTATACGTTTCAGAATATCACAAGTGATATTATGTGATACACAGAATATCACCTCAGCGATATTCTGAATATCACCTCAGCGATATTCTGAATATCACCTCAGTGATATTCTTAATATCACAAGGGATATTCAGAATATCACAAGTGATTTTCTGAATATCACATGTGATATTTTGTGATTTTCTGAATATCACAAGTGATATTCTGAGTACCACAAATGATATTCTGAATATAATAAGTGATATTCTATGATATTCAAAAAATCACAAGTGATAGATATTCAAAAAATCACAAGTGATATTCAGAATATTACAGTGATATTCAGAAAATCACAAGTGATATTTTAAATATCAATTGTGATATTAAAAAAACGTATGAAAATAGACGAAAACATAAGAAAATCACAAGTGAGATATTCTGAATATCACTTTTCATATTCAGAAACATAAGAAAACGGGCGAATATGTATGAAAACTTGGGTGATATTCTGAAACATATGAAAATGTCTGAGAATGGCCTAAAACATTGAAAAACAGACGAAAACGAATGAAAACGACGAAAATGTAAGAAAACGGAAGAATATATATGAAACGGACGAAAACGTATGAAAGCTTGAAAACACGTATGAAAAAGGAAGAAAACGTATGAAAAGTAGGACGAAAACGAAAGTAAACGGATGAAAATGGGCGAAAACGAATGAAAACGAACGAAAATGCAAAAAAACATATGAAAACATAAGAAAACGGATGAATATATATGAACGGATAAAAACGTATGAAAGCGTAAAAACACGTCTAAAAACGGATGAAAACGTATGAAAACGGACGAAAATGTATAAAAACAAAGGAAACGTAAAAAAAAGACAAAAACGTGCGAAAATGGGCGAAGAAAGAAAACGGACGAAAACGTATGAAAACGAACAAAATGTATGAAAACTGGCGAAAATGTATGAAAACGGGCTAAAACGGACAAAAACTTATGAAAACTATTGAAAACATATGAAAGCGAAAAAAAAATGTGAACTAAAAAAAAGTGAATTAAAAAAAAGTGAACTAAAAGAAAAGTGAATTAAAAAAAATAGCGTGAATTGAAAGAGAAAAAAAAAAAAAAAAAAACCCCTACTTGAATTGATAGAACAAAAAAAAGAAAGAAAGGAAAAAAAAAAAAAAAAAAGAAAAAGAAAAAAGAATAATAAAAAAGACAAAAAGAAAAAGAAAAAAGGAAAAAAAAACATGAACTTATGTTTCCCATTTAATCTTAGGTTAATCTCCACCATTAGATCAAACTAGATGGATGGTGGGGATTTGTCCCTTGATAGCGTCAAAATAAGAGTATGCATTTGAATTTTTCCCTTTAGTTACGATCTACTGATTTATCTTGTTTTTTGCATTTTGGTGAGTATGATGCTTACAAGTAGTTAGGTGAGGGTAACATAAATGTGGTTGGGTGAATGTTTGATCAAATCGGTTTAAAGAGTAAATTGCATAAATAGTCCCTAAAGTTTGGCCAAATTACATGTTTTGTCCAAACATTACAAAAGTGCAAGGATCATCCCTGTGTGGAAACCTTTGGTGCAAGTATCGTCCTTGTGGGGGAAACATTTGGTGCAAGTAGCGTCCCTGTAGTAAGTAAAGAAAATGAAAGTAGATAGCAATCAATAGTCTTCATGCCACTCCAAAATCCAGAAAAGCAATACATCAAATACGTGAGATAAAACATGCTAAAAAGTCAACACAAAGGTTGAGTAAAATTAATAGGTTTAAAATAAATAGTTGAACACAAGATTTATAAAGTCTGGGTGATATGAATAACAAATACAAATATCAGGTAAAGCGAAGTATAATTAGCTAAGCTCATGACACGCAAAACGTTAACCGACATCAATAACATTGATGTAATCAATAATAATAATCTCAAATTTTGCCCTCAAGTAGGTAGTTTGCCGTCTACCTAGGTAAATCGAATATAGCACACACATGTTGCCTATCTGGTCAACAGAGTGGGATACGCTAGTCCTATAGGCCTGTACACTATATTCGCGCTTACTCGCAAGTGATTAATGGTTCATGATAAAGGGACTTGCTGGTGGTAATAGCGGTACTTAGCATAAGCATCATAATCAGGAAAATATACGTTCAAACAATTGTGTTCATAAAAAGTAAGTAGCACGTATCTCCCTCATGGGTTTATAAATAGTTTAAGAGTAAAAAGTGGGGCTATGAATCTGATAAGGATTTATCTGATAACTTTTTAAGGTGTCATTTAAGCCCAAAAACGTGTTTATATGATCAAATATTGCCTCAAATTGTTTCTTTTTTGCATTTTAGGTATTTGGGATGAGAAATCTGGAATTCGGAGCTCTTTGGACGTATTTGGGTGAAGTAGTGAAGAAAACGACAAAATCGCGAAAAATCGTCAAAAATAAAGGCTGATGGTGTCACGCTTACTTGGTAACGCCGTCAATTGATGATTGGAGCTTGATTATGATTAACACACGTTGCTTCAGAAACATTTTGTGAATTATCACCTGATGGCGTCAGGTGTATTTTGGAGTAGGGAGTCACGTTTTAAGATAACAAGAAACGGCTCATAAGTCTTATAAAGGGACGGCGTCAGAAGATAATAAGTGACGACGTCAGACCAGCGACTTGCACAAGACGAAACCCTAAACACGACGAGCTGACGACCTCAGAACCTATAACCTAACGCCGTAAGCAATTTAAATCTATATATAGTTTCAAATTATTTTCATTAGTGTGACATTCTTTGGGATATATTGGAGTAGGGTTTAGATCACTAGTGAAGGAAACTCTCGAGTTGGATACTCGGGGAGTGGAGCAGGGCAAGGAAAAACAGTCCTTGTAGCCGAACCACTATAAACATCCGTGTTGTGGTTTGATCGTTTCTTACTTTATCTTGCATATTATTTATTGTCTATTAGTTTCAGTTGTCAATTACACGTAAAGTTTTCAAAGATAATTAAATTAAAAACCAGTAAACTATTCAACCCCCTTCTAGTTTTTCACAATTGGCATCAAGAGCTACGTTACTCAAGATTTTAAAATATATTGTGTTTCTAAAACTTGGAACGATCCATGGATTTTGAAAATTTCAAAGAAGGGAAATCTATGCAAAGACCACTACTATGTGAACCAAATAGTTTTATATATTAGAAAAACCGCTTTGAAACTTACGTGAAATCAAAAGATATAGATCGTTGGTATTTTATTATTGAAGGTGATTACAAAGCCACTTTTAAAGATATTGGAAGTGGTCGGGATGAGGATAGTGCACTTACTAAACATAGTGATGATCAAAATAAATTGATTGCTAAAAATAATGAAGCTAAAATGATGCTTTATAATGCTTTACCAAAGAAAGAATATGAAAGAGTCTTTATGTGAAAATCGCTAAAGAAATTTGGCAATCTTTAATAATCACCCATTAAGGAAACTCACAAGTTAAGGATAACAAAATTGATATTCTTGTTCAACAATATGAACAATTTTCTATTCCCGAAGGTGAAATTATTGATAGTGCATTTGCTAGATTTAACACCATTATTACTTTGCTTAAAGCACTTGATGAATCTTTTTGTAGCAAGAATTTTGTCAGGAAATTTCTTAGAGCACTCCATCTGAAGTGGAGAGCCAAAGTGACGGCAATTGAATAATTTAAAGATCTTTCAAGCATGTCACTTGACGAGCTAATTGGAAACCTCAAAGTTTATGAAATGGTAATGGAAAAAGATTCGGAGATAGTTAAAGGCAAGAAAGAAAAAGTCAAGTCTATTGCCTTGAAAGCTAGAGTTGAATCAAGTGATGATGAAGAATCTAGTTTGGATAGCGATGATGAAGAATATGCCATGGCCGTTAGAGACTTTAAGAAGTTCTTTTGAAGACGAGAGAAGTTTGTAAGGCAACCTAGAGATGACAAGAAAGCTTTTCGAAAAGATCGTGATGATAAGAAAGGAAAAGGGTGAAAAAAGTGTTTTAGGTGCGGAGACACAATTCATCTCATTGGAGAATGTCCAAAACCACCCAAAGGCAAAACTCAAAGAGCCTTTGTAAGCGGTGCGTGGAGTGATAGTGAGGATGATGACGAAGAGCCAAAGAATGACGAAATTGCTCTCATGGCTCATGACTGATATGAGGTACATTCCGACTCATCTTGTTCTTCTATTGATGATGACACGATGCAGCAAGAATATAAAAAACTTTGTGAATTAAGCTTAAAGATCATAAACAAAAATTCATTTTTTAAAACTAAAAAGGAATTTTTGAAAAATGAAGTTTATAAATTAAAAGAAAAAGCTAAACGTTTAGAAAAGAGTAAACAATTGACATGATATGTACATCATGTCAAGAGTTTAAACTTGAGATTGAAAAACTTAAAATCACTCAAAATGATCTAATCAAACAAACCACAAAGTTTAAAAGGTTCGATAACAGTATTTCTTGTGCGGATGAAATAATGAAACTTCAAAAGTCTCCATTTGAGAAAACGGGACTAGGATTTACAGAATCAGGAAATTTAAGTAGTATAACAAAACAAGCGGAAAAAGCACAAGAAAATAGTCAATCTGCTACAGTGGTTCACAGATTCGGCGGAAACAAAAACTTGGTTCCGTCCGTTGAACAAAAAGGTTCCGCGGTCACTGTAGCAGAAAAGAAAAAGTTGTTATCTACTCGCACTAAATTTGTTAAAGTCACAAGAAAGCCTAGTAATAGTTCAACATAAACAAAACTAAAACCGGCTATTAAAGTAGGAGCAGGACTTGTTAAAAATGAATTTAGAACTAGAACTACTCAACCGAGGCCTAAAACTCCTATTCCCAAATGCCCCTTTCCAAAGAGCAACTACAACACACAACCCAATTATCAACATGGTTGGAACCAAAAATTACCTAGACATTAACAAGTTCTAAATTACATGTCTTGGGACCCATATCCACCATTTCCATACATGGATCAAGTTAATGGTATGTTTAACCAAAATGGACCCATGAGATGTTGGGGACCAAATGTTTGAGTATTTTTCATAAAAATAGGTATGCTTGAAAGTTAGTTTGGAACTGGATGAATGGATCAAAGATAGCGGTTGTTCAAGGCATAAGACGGGAAACAAAATCCTCTTTTCAACATATAAAAAATATGACGGAGGCTACGTTACTTTTGGTAGCAAGGTTAAAAGCAAAATCATCAGAAAAGGTACAATATCTCATCACTCTCTCTCTATTGATGATGTTTCTCATGTTGACAACCTAGGTTTTGATCTCCTTATTATTAGTCAACTTTGTCGTAAAATGTATAATGTACTATTTAGTGAAAATGAAAGTAAAATACTAAAAGACGGCATAACTATAGCTAAAGGTGTTTGATGAGGCGAAAAATGATCCGTTTTTAGGGGGTCATTTAAGCCCAAATCCGACTTTATTTGATCAAATATTGCCCTAAATCGTTCCTTTTGTGATTTTAGGTGTTTGGAGAGTGAATTCTGGAAAAGAAGCTATTTTGGACGTTTTTGGAGCATAAAAGTGAAGAAAACGGCTAAGTACCAAATTTCCATGCTGAAAATACAAGGTGACGGCGTCAAGACCACCATCTTGACGGCGTCAGACATGAGGAATTAAACACCGAAGGTGGTGACGGCGTCAGAAGGATTCGTGACGGCGTCAAAGTGGCAAAATTAATATACCGTGGGTGGTGACGGCGTCACGTAGGCCGTCATAAGTGGATCAAGGCCGTCCGAGGAAGTATATGGCGGCGAGGTGACGGCGTCACAAGTAACTATTGACGCCGTCAGACTGTTTTTCCTATATATAGTTTTCTAGTTTTTTCATTAAAAAAGAAGAGAAGTTTTGGTGAAACCGTAAAGACGATTTTGGTGCCTCTTTTACAGGTTTTTCAAGGGTTCCAAACCCTTGAGACCTTGCATTGTAATTGAGATAAGTGTACTTTCAATTCAATCAATATGTCTATGTGTTGGTTGTTTATATCTTGTTCTTGTCTCAATTCCATTATGCTAGGCTAGATCTCTTTTGTGTTTGCTTAGATCTAATGAAACCTAGATGTTGATTATGTGTTGATTACTTGTCTATTCTTGTTTTGAATGAATGATTTATATGTTAGGCTTAAGAAAACTGGCAGATCTCCAAATGGTAACATGCTTGAACGTCTTAAGAAACATGAACCGAGGCGTACTAGGTCTTTATTGGTTGTATTTAATGCATGAGCCACTGTTTACAATCCCTATAGTTGTGCTGGGTCATGGTGTAGGAGGAGATAAGAGCTCATAGAGTTGGGGAGTTATGTATCCCACCCCACGAATGGTATTAAGGAATACAATCCGTCATTCATACTAGTGTAACAAGTAATTAACATGTAAAAGATATCTAGGGAGTAATGAAGTCTAAGTAAACACAATTTCTCCAACCACTGCTCACAACTTTAGTATAATTTAGTTTATTTTCATAGCTTTGGGTTAGTTGAATAGCAACTAATTCCGCCCACTCTTCCAAAACCCGAGATTTTAATTGCTTTCATAAAATATAAAAACACAAAAATAATCATCCCTCACCTTTAGAACTATTAATTAGGTTTTCTAATCCTAGCGACACTATTCCTAAGCTGAACGATCAATCCCCCGGTACTTGTCACTATACTATACTACAACGATCAGGTACACTGCCTGGTGGGGGTTATAAGCTTCTCGAGATATCTCGAGAGGTAAAGCAAGGTGCGATTCCCACGCATCAGTGTTCTTAAGAATAACGTATACGTCATGAAGATTGATAAAACATCTAAAGATAAACTTTGCCTCATCTTATTAGATGATTCCTCAACCCTTTGGCATAGACGTTTAGGTCATGCTAATATGAGACTCATTCAATCTCTATCGTCTAAAGAATTAGTTAGAAACCTACCCAAGTTGAAATACGACCAACACTTTTGTGATGCTTGCAAAATTGGTAAACAAGTTCATAGTAGCCATAAGGCTAAAAATATGGTGTCTACATCTAGGTGTCTAGAACTTTTGCATATGGATTTGTTCGGTCCATCCGCTATACAAAGTTATGGAGGTAACTTCTACACTTTGGTTATAGTAGATGATTATTCAAGATATACTTGGACAAAATTTTTGAAAAGTAAAAACGAAGCTTTTGACCAATTTGAAATTTTTAGTAAGAAATTCAAAACCAATTAGGAACTTGCATTGTGTCAATTAGAACGGACCACGGTCGTTAATTTGACAATGAAATACAATTTGAAAATTTTTGTGACAAAAATGGTATAACACATAACTTTTCAGCACCTCGTACTCCTCAATCTAACGGTTTAGTAGAACGTAAAAACCGGACTCTTCAAGAGATGAGTAGAACAATGCTTAACGAACAAAATATTCCATAAAAGTTTTGGTGTAACGCCGTCGACACATCAACTTACATTCTAAATCGAGTCTTAATTAGACCATTTTTGAATAAAACTCCATATGAATTATATAAAGGTAAAAAGCCTACATTAAGATATTTTAGAGTGTTTAGGAGTAAATGCTTTATACTAAACACCAAGGATTATCTCACTAAATTTGACCCGAAATCTTATGAAGGTGTATTTATTGGATATTCACAAAATAGCAAAGCTTGCACAGTTTTAAACAAAGAAACCTTAAGAGTCGAGGAATCGTTGAATTTAACATTCGACGAAAGTCCACCTCCCTCTAAGACATCACCTTTGGTAGATGATGACTTAGTTGAAAGTCAAGTCATTGAAAATGAAGACAACTTAGATAATGACAAGGAAGATGAACTATTAAACAAGTAAATTGTCAATGTCAAAGAATCTAAAAGTCACCCATTAGATAGTATCATAGGAAAAATTAATGAAAGGACCTTAAGATCAAAAGTCCAAAATCAAAGTAATTTATTTTGTTTTGTGTCAACCATTAAACCGAAAAATATAAATGAGGTTATAAAAGATGAGTTTTGGGGTTGGCCGAAACTTTGCCAGAAAATGGGTGCGGCGCCGGAATAGTAAATTCAGGTGGGGTGGTTACCAAATGGGGAAGAAACCCTAGTTGGGGGTTTTTATATCCAAAGGGAGGGGCTAAAGGTGGACAAAAGGGAAAATAAGGGGCGGGCGGCGTAAGTTTTAAAAGGGGTAGTAAGTGTAATTTTGGCAATCTTTTATAAAATAACCTTGTGGGCCCCATTTTACTTAGCAAACTTTCGTTTTAAATTATGGGACTTTCGCCATTGAGTCCGAAATAATTTTTCTGATAAAATGAGTATTCACACGTATAATTTTCTCAGATTTAATTTAACCAACAATTCAAATTGTTTTGAGTATTTTAGGTTGTGCTGGCTTGAATAACGCTCACGTTTAAACAGATAACCTCTGTTTTCCTAGTTTAAATAAGTTCAGAGAAGTATAAAAGCTAAGGGATATCAAAAATAAATATTTGGCTAATAAAATAAGTTGAGGAAAATTACCGGATGTTACACGATCAAATGCACCTAATAGGCCAAGAAGATGGGTTTCAAAGGAAGTTACAACTCCTGTAAACCCATCTTTCCTCCAAAAAAACCCGCGGTGTAGCATTTAAGTTTCTCAAGGATGACCGAATACACCCTAATAGTGCTTAGGAAAAATGATCAAAAGTCAGATGCAAGACCGTCTTCCATTTTAACATTCACTTGTAATATTTCACGGGGTCAAGAAGCACCAAAGGAATAACAACGTTTGACACGAATGGAAGAAGAGTTAACATCTCCACATCCAACCCCCCACACACAGGTAAAGGATTCGAGAAAAACAATAATATCTTCACCATCATAATGACTAACATCCATCATTCAGTTAAACAAAAAACAAATCGAAGGAGCAATTCTTCTTATATAAAGAATGACAACTGGCCTTCGTAAAACACAAGAAAAGCCTACGATTTTTTTTTCTGTGAAAGAAGTTTTTCGGGTTTGGGAAAAGATCTGGAAAAAAGGAAGAGGAAAAGAGGACTTTATCAGTGACTTATCCACTTTTCTACCCCTATTTATAATCAAAGAAAATGGATCAACGGATTACACTTGGCAAAACAATATTGGGTCAACACACATCTAATGGAGCACGTGAAACTCACCCTGCAAAGACACGAATACAGTTGAAATCAACATATAAGTCATGTACAGTCGAAGGGACGATTCAAACACACTGCTCAAGAAATTTCAGGATGACGTCGCCTACAGTCCAAACGACAATAGCAAAGCATCGAATCCCAAAGATAGCGAATCATCCCAAAGAAGTATTTTCCTACACTTCCATGCAAGCATTAAATACCCATCTTTCCAGATGCAACTTAAAACCCTGACTGAGGCAGAAATAACCTGTACCTAGTCATCATTACAAAAGTAGATGTGATGCAAAGCCTAGAAAGAGTAAGTCTAAGAAGGAACCCTGGTAGCGCAACACGAACTGGGGGAACTCAGTTAAATATTCAAGCATCATATCGCTAATGCATGATATAATACTAGACTGGAGGACTTGATAGCGTATCAATATTAGTAGCCCAAGCCCACTAAATATACGATCGAATCAACCCATTATTAAGGCCAATCAATAAACACTTGATGGTGACCTAATACCAGGCCACGATGGGCCTAGCTGAACTCATCAGACTACAATAAGCACGTTGTACTATTGCTCTGTAACTCTGACAAATGGTTAAGATACACCGCTTTATACGAGCCAAGGAAGAGAGTCCACATGTCCTTTTTGTCTGCTCTCTTTATGATCAACACCTAGCTCCCACGCAGTCGTTGATCATCCCTCAAGGGTTTATCTCTAAACTCTATTCGCCTCTCTATAAATAGAAGACATCACACACAACTTCAATAAGTGTCACACATTTGGGCAAATACTGCTTCACAGCAGTCTCGTATGGTCTTTGTTTAAGTGTTACCCGAGTTTCTTAATCTTCAACATTCTCATCGTGTCTTTACCATTCTACACGGGAAATCAAACAACAAGATCATTCTCATCCCATCTCTTAAACCGATTTACATATTATACGTAAACAACTCTTTTAAAGTTTAAATTTCAATGTTTTGTTTTTTTCCACATAAAAATTCAAACAATGTTGCTTTAACCATATTTCTACTGAATTTTTTAAAAAAATGCATAAGTGCATGACAACTTTTTATAACTTCTTTTAATGTAGTTTCAAAAAAAGATGAGACGTTTTTGATATTGAATCCCAACATTAATAATTTTTAAAAGTTTACCCACAAACTCTACTATATAAGAAACTATACTTCAAAATTGATGTAATGTTTCATTTTCAGTTTCACAAAATGTTTTTATACATTGTATTATGCATTTTAAGAATTGTTTTTTGAGTGGAATTATCGTATGTTACAACATTTTTCAATTGTATTTTGATTATTTTACGTTGTATGTATAAACTTTAGAGGAAACACTTAACCTCAATATCGCGACCATAACTTTTACCGCTAGAAAATTCTGTTGCTATGTACGGGTACTCGCATAGTGTGTTAAACCTGCTCACAAAATGCTCAAATTATAAATAGAACAAGTGATAGATACGGGTGTCACTCATAGTCATAGTATAGTACTATTTACGTTCCATTTGTTCTTAAATTGTACTACTATCTCCGTTTCAAAATAAATGTCAGGTTTGACTTTTTAGAGTGTTTATTGTTCAACTTTAATTGTAAATATTTTTATTTGTGTTATATAATACTTAATGCAAAATATATGAATGAATTGAGTATCAAATGTATTTTCATTAGTATAATTTTCATAGAGTATTTATATAACATAAATAAAAATATTTAAAGTTAAAGTTGAACAAAAAGAATATAAAAAATCCAACCTGATATTTATTTTGAGATGGAGTATATATTATCTTTGCAAAAGATAAATTTTGGAAGAAAAAAGTATAAAATTTTCTGTTTTGGTTTCCGATTAACAAGCAAACTTGTAGACTTGGTCAGATTTGATTGTAAATATATACCACTCATAAATCCAGAAAACCCAAAAGCTCTATAACTTTTTTTTACAAGTTTTTATCAACATTTTTGAGTTCAACGTTTGAAGTTGGGGTTCGAGGTTGAGCTTAATTTGGAAGGTGAAATCAATTTCAATCGTGAAAAAATTTACATTACTGCTAATTAGTTTTTACTTTTGGGATTAAAAATTTATGGCAGATCATTCGAAACCAAATTGGTAAACGTTTTTTTTTTTTTTTTTTTTTTTTTTTTTTTTTTTTTTTTTTTTTTTCACCAATTTATGCAGCCACAAATTAATATAGTTGTATGATCCTGTTGAAGAATGTTTAGGTCATAATCATGTTTTTGGATCTTATATTAAATAGCCTATCACGTTAGAAACATTAGTTTGCCATCATTTGTGCCAATCATATTTTATCAATGATTTAGTCATTAAAGAACAAATATTTTAGCATAAGCTTGATGTTAGGTTATTTTTAAGTTTCTTGGGGACCTAAAAGAGTTTCTAATTATTGGAACGGTCGTTCTAATAGCTTTTATACTCAGAGAATTATTGTAATGAATTTTGTAAGTATTTTTTTGGGCAGGCAATATGTGGATTCTTGTATAGGGTTGGGTGATTTCATTTATAGTTAGTTGTGTTTGTGTGGTTACTTAATCAAGTGATTTCAGGGTGTCTCTGACATTGACATGGATTACGCTCGTAATGATGTAGCAAATAAAAAGCATAAGGTATACATTTTTTATTCTTTTTCTATAGTTAGTTGTGCTTCTTGTTCTACATTTGAAATACATGGCATGCGGATCAATATTTGCCTATGATGAAGTGACTATAACCTCCACAAAGTTTGTAGAATTGTGAACAGTTTAAATGTTGCTTGTTGTAGCCCAAACACCAATTTACAATGAGTAAGATTTAGCTATAAAGGAAAGGAATAAGTTTGTAGATACGCAACATATTTTCTCAAAAGTACCGAAATACGTAACATACTAAAAATATTACTTATATCGCTAACAAACTTTCAGAATTGGCACAAGATACGTAATGTTGACCGGATTTTTACCTGGTTTACCGGTTTGGAGGTTAACATATAAAAAAACTTACATTATCGGTCCCTGTGATTTGCGTCTGTTTTCACCGGTCATCCTTTAACGTTATTTCAGTTATAAAAGTTACAATAATGGTCCTTATCGTTTGGGTTGACTTTCACTTTTAGTCCCTTGACTTTATTTTCACTTTTTCGTCCGTTTTTACATGTTTTGGTCCGTTTTTACACGTTTTCTTTCGTTTTTTCCACTTTTATAAAAAAAATCGAATAAAATTTTATAAAAAAAAATCGAATAAATTTTTTTTTCGAATAATTTTTTTTTCTAAAAATTATTTTTTTTCGAAAATATTTTAGAAAAAATATTTTTTTTTCGAAAATATTTTAGAAAAATATTTTCTAAAATATTTTCGAAAAAAAATATTTTTTCAATATTTTTTCTAAAAAATATTTTAGAAAAAATATTTTTTTTCGAAAATATTTTAGAAAAATATATTTTTAAAAAAATTTATTCGAAAAAGTTTTTTATTCGATTTTTTTTATAAAATATTTTTTATAAAATTTTATTCTATTTTTTTTTTTATAAAAGTGGAAAAACGAAAGAAAACGTGTAAAAACGGACCAAAACGTGTAAAAACGGACGAAAAAGTTAAAATAAAGTCAAGGGACTAAAGGTGAAAGTCAACCCAAACGATAAGGACCATTATTGTAACTTTTATAACTGAAATAACGTTAAAGGATGACCGGTGAAAACAGAAGCAAACCACAGGGACCGATAATGTAAGTTTTTTTATATTTTAACCTTCAAACCGGTCAACCAGGTAAAAATCCGGTCAACATTACGTATCTTGTGCCAATTTTGAAAGTTTGTTAGCGATATAAGTAATATTTTTAGTAGGTTACGTATTTCGGTATTTTTGAGAAAGTATGTTACGTATCTACAAACTTAGTGTTAAAGGAAATGGGTAGAAAGTCATTCATGTTAGGCAGGGCAATGTAGAACTTGTATTAATCTGTAACTTTCATTTCTCATATATATACATAGTTCAAAGATTAATTGTAGTTATAATTTTGATATGGAAAAAAAGTTTCCCTCACAGGGTTTACATAAATTGACAGTCCTAACTCCTAAATGCATTTCTTATTGTGTACAACATACCCTTAAAATTATTTACTCAGTAACTTAAACTAATTGCAGTTTGTTATAATAGTACTGTCACTAGCGTGCTTCTAATACTTGTTGCTTGGTTTCTTAATAATAGGTTGCTACTGGCGTCTCTGGTAACGCAACACAATCAGATTCAAAGGACAAGTTTCACATGACAAAGATGGTGGCCAGATCAAGAAAAATTCAAAAATCAATATTTGATAAAACGGTGGAGAGGGAAAGGAATTTACGTACTTTTTCTATGAAAGATGTGCTAGTGGACCAGGATGATGCTGAATTTACGCCAATGGCAACACTTGATAATGAAGATGTTCGTAAAAGGTATCAAAGCTTTAAGAGGTTTGACAGTGTCATGGACTACTCAGATCATCTTTTTTCAGCGCGGAGTCCACCAATGAAGCAGGCAAGTGTGTGTTTTAGTTGGATTCACACTTAATAAGAATAATAGTTCTAATAATAATTGAAGATAAAAATTTACCTTTCATCATTTTCATACGCATACATGTGGTATTGTTCAGCCACCAAACGATTGGTCTGAAAAGATACACGAAGAGTGGAGGATTCTCAAGGAACACTTGCCTGGTATGTCAATTTACTACTTATAGTAACGAATACATATTAGTTACCCGTTTTTTGTCATTTAACTCAAACTTAATCATAGCTATTATGGTCACACGCAAACACAATGTTTTTTATTTGGCAACAGAGACAATATTTGTAAGGGTTTATGAGACACGAATTGATCTTTTAAGAGCTGCAATTATCGGACCAGAGGGGTCTCCATATCATGACGGTCTCTTCCTTTTTGATGTGTGCAAGAACCTATCCTATTTACCCACCAGTATGTCATGCCCTTATTGTTATTATATTATTATTTTTAATCTACTTGATCCTAATGCGACAGTTAGGTTGACTTATTCAATTCATTGAATGAACTTTCGTTTTAGATTGTGAAATATCACTCTGGTGGTCTTGTTATCAATCAAAATATTTCAAAGTGTGGTGAAGTTCGCTTGAAGCTTCCCAAAAAAACTAGCGGCGGGGAGGAGGAAGAGATGTGGGTGCCCTTCACTTCAACTCTACTCCAACTTCTAGTGTCCATACAAGGTCAAATACTAAACAGAGACACTGTATTCAACAAGTCTTATCATAGCGAATACACTTGCTTACTATACAAGGAGGATACCCTTATAAATTCACTCAAAACAATGGTGTATATCATGAACAAACCACCCAAGGTATGAAATATGAGGTATTTTTTGTTCCTACTTGTTTAGCATGTACCGTTAACTAACAAGATATTGTTGGATGATGCTTGCATGAAGAACTTTGAGGAACTGGTGGTTGGGCGTTTTCGCAACCATGTACGTGATATCCTAATGGCATGTGAAGCTTATATAGAAGGTCGGGAAGTCGGGTGTTTTCTGAAGGGTGTGCAAGAGAAAGGGGACTACGAGACATCTACAATCGTATTCAGGAATGATGTGGCCTCATGCATCAAGCCCCTTGTAACTGCATTTTACAAAATTGGAGCAAAAGAAGCTGTAGAATTCCTTCCTCTAAGTCAAAAGAAACTTCCTTTACCTAAAGAAAACGAAGAAACTTCTTCGAGGGATATTAGTGGTTATTCATGATCAACATGCATCTTGGGTGAAGTTGTCAATTTTTTTGAAATTTACTATACTGCGTAATGCTCATCTTGGAAATATACTCAAATGTTTGGTCGTGGTTCTTGACTTAAGTTTTAAGATCTATGGCTTTATATTTTTATGCTTATAGTGACGATTATGAATATGTGATTAATGCTATTTAGACCTACAACACAAGTCTAAAACAATGTCTAATGCGTAAATCACTTGTACAATTGTATTATGTACTTTCTCTTTCCAAATTTTCACAAATTATTTTTTGAAATCAACCAACCAAATCATTAGGTACTGTAGGCATGATTAGTAGGCATAACAATCATTTTTCTTTATTTTATGTTTGCAAATAGTTTTGTTGTAACGTTGTTTAGTTTGGCAGGTGATAATATTCAAGAAGGTGATTGTTACATAAATTGGTGGTCAGCCCACTGGATTTGTTTGTTTAGGTTTAGTTTTTTAAGGCTTTGGTGATGATGGATATAGGCTTAGGTTTTGGAGTGGGTTGTGGATGCTGGAAGTGTTTACTTTCTAATAACATGCCTCTATTTTACATATAAATTTAGGCTGTCAGTTGCTATTGATTACCAAAATATAGAACTTAGATATGACAAATTAATAAACAGCTATAGAACTACAATGCATAATAATTTTTCCTGTTCAATCATCATTAAGTTGCAGCAGAAACAATCAAAATGTGACTACAATGCATAATAATATCTTCTAAAACTCATTGGGTTAACGCTGTCCCTATCAAAGTAAATGTTCTCGCTTGGAGAGTAAGTTTAGATTGTTTACCCACTGATCGGTTTAATCTTTCTCGAAGAGGTTTGGATCTTCAATCCATTCTATGTCCAAATTGTGGAAAGGCTGTTGAATCTACAAGTCACATTTTCTATGCATGTCCTATGGCGAGAGATCTTTGTCATAAGATTGCTACATGGTGGGATGTAAGTTTCTCGGAGGTTTCTTCATATGAGGAGTGGTTAGTTTGCTTTACGAATCTTCAAATTCCTTCTGATCATAAAGAAGTGTTGGAAGCCGTTTTCTATATCTTGTGGTGGTTTGTGTGGAGTTTTCAGAATAAATCTTTATTCGGTTCGAGCATTCCATCCAAAGCGGTTCTTTTTTGAAGATATAGTGGCTCTTTCGTTTTATTGGTGTAGATATAGCTGCAAGACAAACTTTAGTTGGGTAGATTGGTTTAAAAAATCCTTCTCTTATATCCTTGTAGTGTTTTTGTCTAGCTTCTTGCTAGTTGCTTGATAAAATCCTCCGTTCCAAAAAAAAAAAAAAAAAAAAAAAAAAAAAAAAGCGTTTCATTACAGATTCCTTATGTTTGGGAGTCAAAGTTAAACAAAATTCTACTCGCAGTCCTTCAAATAAATGAACATATATGTTCATTTGAATTTACATGTGATCCTAAAACAGGAAGGTTAGCTTTTGAATATCACATCCTATTGGATATCTGAGGTTGTTTATCCGATATTTGGCCCAAGAAGGCCAAAGAAAGGATCTGTATAGTAATTAAAGCCTAAAATGCGACACACATTCTGAAACAACAAACCGCAACTTAAGCATTGCAAATATTTAGTATCAAGTAGCTAGTTTTCACATGGCTCTTTATCAAATCCGAGATGAGGGGTTTATGACGCAATAAAAGGAACACACTTAAGGTCAATTTTAATATAAAGTAAAAAAGAAGTTGTACGATTATTTAACATCTTGATAACTACACATATATGCATATTTATTCTCTATGTAAGTTAAACATTTTACCTCTTTCTATCGCAGCTTATCATCTCATTAGAAATAGATCAAAGAACCAAATCCTTTTGTTTTCGTTGTGTTTAGGCATGACTAAAAAGTAACCTGGGATAGAGCTGAAAAAACCTATCATCATCACTAAACGTAGAGAGATGACTTTTTGGATAAAAGATAGAAGGTGGACTTGTTTTTCAATGATTGAGAATGTTGTTCATCAGCCAAGAAAATGCAGTATAAAAGCATTTGATTCTGCATATTTTACAGAAAGAAAAATTCTAGGATCGGATGAGATTACAAGAATATATGTCTCACACAATAGACAAGATCAATTTCAGTTGTTATTCTGTTTTGTAATGATGTAGGTACAAATGTGTTGTTGTAATAGCTTTGGAATTTCTGTTTTCATTTGTTTCTTGAAAAGGTTAAGAAGTTATCAGACCAACCCCTAAATGATCTTAATTCCTAAGCTAGATACTAATCAAATGATTTACTCATAAATAATAGGGTTGTAAATGAATCCGACGAACACAAACGGGGCCTTGTTCATGTTCCTTCGTCTAAGTTCAACCGAACAAACACTACTACAAAACGAAGTTAAAGCAACACCAACAAAGTGTTGTATTATGTCTTTAAAATGTTGCTTTATGTATAATGCGACACTTTTAAAAGTGCTCCTTTATGTAACGTCGCCTTAGGTGTGAGCAACACTTTTTATTGGAATAGGCAACACTTCCTGAAAGTGTTGCGCATGTTTAACAAATGCAATACTTTGGAATGCAACACTTTTTTTGGCTCAAGGACAACACTTTTTGCATCCAAATGCAACACTTGTTATACACAAGTGCAACATTTTTTAGAATAAAATGCAACATTACTACGCACAAGTGCAACACTTTTTTATTTTGTACTGCTAAATAAGCAACACTAATATCAATCAATTGCAACCCTTTCTTTTATTTTCTTGCACACCGTTGCAATACATATTTATATTTGCAACGCTTTCGTTTCGTGAGATAATAATGCAATATGTGTCATATTATTTATATAAAGGCTAATAGTAATAAAATAGATTTTTCATTCCATTGTAGCAATAACAAAACACCATAGATACTATTTTATTGTATATTGTATTGACAGGAAAAAAATAACACAAATTGTCTACTCTAATAGGTTACAAATTACAATCCTAGAGATCTTGACATCTTCTTTGCAGTTTTCCGCCCCGCGGCTTGATGTATACCAATACAACGTGTAGCCTGGTACATGTGAAAATGATACAGAACTCGGTTAGTTTTTTTTTAAGAAAAAATAAGCTGCCATTGTTAAAACTATTATATTCACCAATATCTATACTCTCGATAAACAAACAAAACTTATTCTAGATATGTACAATAACCTTTCAATAGCATTTTAAGAAACAACGATCAGTCCAAAAATTAGTTCACAAAGGAAAATTTGAGAAGATTTATTGCCGAGCGGTATGAAAAAAGTGTACATAATGAGAATTTAGTGGTTCTAATATGTTTCTTTTTTTGCAAATGTACCCACGTAGAAGCATAACTATAGTAAAATCAAAATATATACCCCACACTTTTCAGTATCATATGGGCACGTTGGATTTGGCCACGTCATAGGCTGGAGTAAGCTCGGGTCAAAATGGGTTGTATCATAAACACAGTTTTTAAAAAGGTAAATTGTTCAAGCGCCTAAACCACCTACTATCTCACATAATATCACATAAATGTCTCAAACGAGATTTAAATCTACAACTCTTGGTGAAATTCATATACTAATTGATACTATCACATATAATCTTTACGTTCAAACTAACAATATATACGAAAGTTACTTAAACTATTTCAACGTGTATTAAAATGAGTGACAAATTCTTACCTTGTACAAACATTGACGACAACGAAGTTTAAAGACTCCAAAGCAACCTGAGGAGGTAACATTTTTGGTGCTTAACATTTTCAACTAATTAACTTGTCTTGCTGGTCGTCAATATCTTTACGAATTGCTTCCATTTCAGCCTCATATCTTTCTTGTCCTTATGCTAACTCAAGCTTCTTTGGTGCATATATGATCCTCTTCAATATACGCGACCCTCTGCAATAATTCATCAAAGTTATTAAGCATGTTTGACCAATTATAATCTACAACAGTAACAATCTGAGATCTTACTTAAGAGGGTTCTTCTCCATGAAAGCCACATAAATAGTAGTTGTCCACAAATCTTCCTCCTTTTATATGATTTTATTAATTCATCTCTACGAAACCATAACAGCTTTTACATCCTTTGCAAGGACAACAGTTTTGAGCTCCTTTGGTTGCCTTAGAGAATGAAGCATTCAGGAAGTCAATAACTCCGGTTTCAAATCTAGGAAATCGTCTAGGCAATATACATCAGTCTCTATGGTGCCTATGTCTCTAATGTCCTGACTCCTGACGTTTATAGAGAAATGCAATAGGTTAAGTTTTGATCTCATTTTGTGGTTTTCATGGCTATTGTTTTGGATGCATATAATGGCGGTGCACCTAAATAGGTTATAGAGATGTGGATGAAGTACTGTTGACATTTTAGTTCAAATTTGAATGTAGAAGTAGAATGCTAAGGTGCACTTTGACTAAGCTTTTATTATAAGTTATAAACTCATACAAACCTTTTTTGGTATGTTTTTTTTTTTTAAAATAACAATACATTGAATTATTTGTAATCAGTTTTTGAGACTATATTTTATACTTGAATGTACAGGTAGAAATTTAAAGAAAATATGTTGTAGGTATGGTGCAAAATTTTAAATCAATATGACTAACTATGATAAAAGTAGCTTCAGTTTTATGATTTTATCCAAAACAAATGCATATATATAAAATAAAAAACTTTAGAAGCAAAAGTAGTAAAGTACACAAGTAACTATATATGCATCCATTTAGGCATTTAGAAACAAGAAGATGCTAGACTTTCAAAAGTCAAAGTCACAGGAAACCAAGGCAATGTATTGAAGTAACAAAATTCTGCCACAGTTCAAATTCAGTATAATACGTTTTCATATAATTTAACAGTACTGCAATTTACTTTAACATAATATTGTTTTCAAAAATGTTGGTTTTGCAATACAAAAAGGGATTAGTGGCGTAACTCGTTGCTCGTTTGCCTTCTAACTCTATGTAAATCCTATTTTAATATCAATACAAAAAAAAAACTTCTTTTTCATATGTCCGTTTTTGTTCACATAAACGATACACAATCGTAACCAAAAAAATTTAATCACACTTGAAGCAAATCCTAAACATTAAATTACTAAACTATACATAGTTTCCTAGAGGACGGTGAAGCCAACAATTGAAAGTTAAGTCATGACTCATGAATTGTGTAAATTCAAATACCATAGTCAAAATACCATACGTAATGTATGAAAACACCCATCAACATATTAAATTTCATATTGCCCATATTGATAAATTAAACATATAAGAGAAGTTTTATGGTTTAACCTGTGATTTGGGCAAAGATGATGCTTGATCTAGAGATTGTATCAATTAAAATTGAAGATCGGGGAGATGGAGTGCGAGTGTGATGACAAACAAACACGATGCAGTTACAGTTTTCATAATGAATGGAATTGATGAATTCGGGGTAGACGAGGGACGAGGGTGTACCAAGCAGTTTTTCTCACATTTGTTCTTTTCTTATAATTTACTTATTGGATATTTATTATCTTTTTTCAAAAGCTACAATTTTACCGTATAAGTCGGGTGTTCATGGTTCGGGTAATAAATTGAATAAACCGAAAATCGAACCAAATTGAATTGAAAAAACTAAACCGAACTTATAATCGAACCGAATTTGTAAAAACCGAACCGAACCACACTAAAAATTCGATTTTCGGTTTAGATATGGTTTTAGCTATCTGAACCAAAAACCGAACCGAAAACCGAATTTATATATATATATATATATATATATATATATATATATATATATATATATATATATATATATATATATATATAAAGACCATTAAAATTTTATCCTAATATAAAATACACTTTTTATGCTTGAAATAGTTTTTTTTTTTTTTTTTTTTTCCAAAAATCTTTACAACTAAATTAAAAATATATATATATATATATATATATATATATATATATATATATATATATATATATATATATATATATATATATATATATAATTCAAGTACAAAATTTGGTTTCAGTTTTGACCCATAACCGAACCGAACTTCGGTTCAGTTCTCGATTTGGTTCGGTCACATATATTTTCGGTTCGGCTCGGTTCTCGATTATAACAAAAAAAATTTAACCGAACAACCCGAACTGAATAAACCGATTAACCCGAGAACCGAACCGATGAACACCCCTGCGTACGAAAACACCAATAGTAGTGCTGTTCACGGGGCGTGTAATTTATTTTATTACCCGAAATCAAAACGCACTAAGCGGGTAACCGAACTTGCGGTACGCGAAATGAGCGGTTACTTGCGATTCGATTCTCAATTAACTATTTTAGAAGTTCAAACAAGTTTAACCATATCAACAATAACATGATCTAAAACATAAAATGTAATTTTAGTATACTAAATAATATTGAATAGATTAAAGTCATATTAAAGTTATTTTATCATAATAATAACGCTCAAATAAACATACATAACACATTAACAAAAAATATGTGTTCGACGTTTATAGGTTACAATCACATTAATCTATCTTATAACATAGATGTTAAGCAAATCTTTACATTAGGAGCAAAAAATTCGTTATACAAATAAGAGCAGTTCAATAATATAATTGGTACTCGTACAATTATTGAATATTTAGATAAAACCTTGATGTATATTAAACACGGATCGGTTTTGTTAACCGCGGATATCTAAAAATAAAAATTGAAACTGATCCGTGATAAGCGAGTTTTTTCGGTTTCAGTTCCTTCGGTTGGGTTTTTTTTGATTTTGGATTGAGCGTTTCGACTTGCTTTGTTGATTTCTCGGTTTTTTTTAACACCCCTACTTAATAGTAAAAAAAGTTTCCAGTTTGACCACTAGAACATTATATAAGCCATAAAAATTATCAAAGTTTCAAAATTGTTCCATTATTGTGAAATTGTGTCAAAACAATCAAACTTTATATTGTAGGGTTTTGGTGATAAAGGGTGTTCATAGAAGAGTTACTTGTTTCCTGCAGTTGTGTAAGCTTCTGAATCAATCACGTGCACGGGTTCACCTTCATTCTTCTTGGATTGGTCTGTTGGGGTTTCCGGGAGGGAAACCAAAAATTGTATCAGGTCAGGTATTCGCCAATGCTTCATCAATAGAATAAGGGCTTCGAACCTTCACAAGTTAGGTGACTAGGAAACTGAGGTAATACTGATAGACTAGAAGTTGTTTGGTAGAAGTCGACGTGTGGTTGATATTTGGATCGATCGAGGGCAAAATACTCCTTGATCGATCGGTCGAATAGAGGATCAGAGGGGAGAGGGATTTTAGGGTTCAGTTGTAAGTTATAAGGATCCCTAGAATTCCTTTGTATATATAGGTTACAATGGATGGTTCTAGAGTCCTAATACTTGTACAAGAAGTATTATAGTTTGACAAGAAGTCAAACTAAACCCCCTCCCCTTGGGAGGTCTGTCGACCGAGCCTAAACCATATGAGGTTTGGGTTTTTATCATTTATTACCCCTTAATATTTATCCCGGATAAATATTATAGTTTAGGTAATTATTGTTTAGTCCGTAAATGAAAATAATACCATATTTTCATTTCCTCGCTACTCTCATTTCATATGTAACTCATTTCCTTGCTTGTTCCATTTCGTGTGCACTAGTGTGACCCTTCAACATTTATGTGAAGACTAGAGATGAAAGATTTGTTGTGTCTTTGCACATAATCCTTTCATATATTACCCTAACATGTAGTGTCACGCGTGACCACCACTCTGACCACTCTCATCTCCATTATTTTTTGCACTTAATGGAGACCACCTTTACCATTATGTTTTTTTGTTTATGGGTGTATGTGGAGTATTTTGTTGGGTATGTTTGTATAAAGTGGTATTTGTAATGGTGATAATCATTGTCTATATCCATTGGTCGAACTTCCTAAACCTCTTTCTCCTCATCATCGTTGGGATCATCCGCTTCATCCTAGAGATTAAAACAACCATGTGTTGAGTTTGATGTGTTATGTGAAGTGGTTTTCCGATGTATTTGATTTTTTGTTTGCAGCGGTTTTGGATTTGCAAAATTATGACATTTCTATCTCTTGCCAATTTCTATGTTCTCTCAAAAGTTTCAACAGATCAGCAAGTGAGAAGTTTTTACCGTACAACACACAATAATCAGATACCGATAATTGAACGCCCCTTGGTCATTTGCCCCACTCTTGTTCCTCCAGTTTACATTATTGTGAACCGCTTGGACAAATCTGCGATCTCCATTTGCGATTGAGGGCATCGTAGCCTTTATTTCGATTCTCCCATCTCCCTCTCAAAGTAATCTAGTACAACCATCTAAAATCCATGACTTTTTCGAGCATTTCCTTTCCCACTGTTTAAGACGTGTTGATCAAAACTTTACACAACGCTAACTCTTCCTTTTGGGTCCATGGATCTGCAGCGTCATCTTTAATAGTCGTCTTGACTTTTTGACACCTTTTTTATGACGACTGTCACCTCTTCAATGGGAAACTCGTCTTGAACGGGTTCGGATGGACCATCCGAAGCTTGAGTCTGAGAATAATGTTGACACCAAAAAAACGGATCCAAATCTTCTACCTCATCAACACTAAAATGGTGGACTGGAGAATAATATTGAGAACTTTAAGATTGGTACGGTGGTGGTGGTGATGAATTTTGGAACCTCTGTGTACGATACAAATTGTCTTGTTGTTGGTACAATTTTTGGTTAAACGGAGGTTGGAACGAATTGTTTAGGTAAATAGGTTGTTGTGGGTCGTATGCAAAACTTGTAGGTTGTAAATTAACGGTTGGTGAGTGACCCAAACAAATTTTGGAATTCGGTGTTGAAACATTTTGTTGGCGTCAGGTTTTTAGTGTTTTGGTTTTGGGAATTTTTTGGGGGGAAAGAAATTTCACTTCCCTCTAATTTTTTCCCGCCAAGTTCTTCATGTGACACCACGTTTCCCATCTTCCTCTTTCCCACTCCCTCTCTATTCGGCTTCACCAAATAAAAGGGAAAAAAGCTTTGACATAGTGTTAAATGAACTGTCAACGTATCAAGGTATCTGTCTCCCTTTTCCATTCTTTGCTCAGTGATTATCCTGTATATGAAAATTTCCTGTCACATTTTTGTTTTTTCTTTGCAGTAATGGTAAAAAGCAAATTGCTAATTCTAAACTTGTTTGTTTTTGTTTGTCACTTACTAGTTTATTCTCAACAGGCCGTTGGTTTTGCACTTTTGCTACTTAAAGTCGGTTGCTTGTTTCGTTTTGTTTATTGTGCATAGGAAGTGCTTGTTGAAATGTCTAAATGAAATATCAGCACCATAAAATTGTTGATGTGTCCATGTATGGTCTTGTTTGTGACTATTATAGAAATAATCGATAAATTTCAGCATATTCTAAAGAAATCCTAAGTAAGCTCATCCCTCATTTTGCTTCTCAATTTCTTTACAATGTTATCCTGAACCAAAGTCTAATTCTTATTATTTGTGGTCTCTCGTTATAAAATAATGACTTGTTAAGGTTGAGCTAGGTTGCTTGATTCATTTTGTCAATGTTAGATGGCTTATAGATCAACCTCACGAAGTTAATTTACTAACTTCTACAACATGATGTTTGAATTACTGTTTATCTTTGAGGTCACCCCCAGTAGCTACATAGTATATCTTTTTATAATTTGTTGTTGCTTTATTGTTGATTGTAAATGTGTTGTGCCTTTCTCATTACCAGTCTTATGTGCTTCTGAGTTCTAAAGTAAAATACTATTGGCTTGTTGTCTAATCGCTTTCTTCTTAGGACATCAAGTCTGGACTAAAGGCTGAAAGCAACAGCTTGTCAATTACGCCAGAAAAAAAAAAGTAAAAGACGGTAAACAAAGTCAGTATCTATTTTGGCACTCTTTTCTGTTCATTTTTTTAATTATGTAAAACGATTAACTCATACCTAGGAGACTTATTCTAAAAGTTGAATTACTTCCTAAATCATCATATTCATACTAGTAGTTTTGCTGCTAACCAACCATAATATTTCTCAAAATGCCAAGATGATAGATCATATCATGCGACTTTGCAAGGGTCATCACAGTGAGTTGCGAAGTCCTCCATAAAAAGTATTAAGTGTCACAAAATACGATACAAGCGAAGATACTAAAATGGTTGGTGATTATGACTAATGAGTACTTACGAAAGCTCTGGCAAGCTGGCCTCTTTTTGTGGAAATACTAATATCTTGTTGGGCTGTGCAGGTGTACATCCTCATAACAGAATTGTGGATAAGCTAACAATGAAGGTTGTCTACAGTTCTAATAGAATTGATATCTTAACTTCCATAAAAATAACTATTTGTTAGTAAGAAAATGTATGTGGTTTTGTGCAGGTGTATTTCCTTACGCCAGAAGAGTGGAGAAGTGGACAATAAAGGTTTCTCAGATTCTAATGGAATCTATATCTTAGCTTACATATAAATAATCATTTGTAAGAAAATGTATGTAGTTTTGTTTAGATTCAAATTCACGGCTTGATTTTGGTGTCGGACATCAAAGAATATGTACTGTTGTAAATTTTGTTGGTAATTTAGTAATTTTTAATCGACCCGATCGAGTCACCAGGTTACCAGTTCGACCGTCGGTCAACCCGGTTTTCTATTAAAAAAACTATTTTTTTTCAACTGGTTCGACCACCGGGTCAACCCGGTTTGCTATTAAAAAAATTAAAAAAAACCAAACCCGGCCGGGTTTCGAGAACCGGGTTGATCCGAGTCACTTAAAAACCTTGCGGGTCTAACCGGTTAACCCGTTTTTTTAACCATTTCTTTGGCCGGAAGTGGTTCAACCGGTTAACTCGGCCTAGTCAACCTGGGTTTCAAACATTGATTTATGATGGTAAACAATCAAAGTCAAATGGTAAAAAAAAAAAAAAAAAAAAAAAAAAAAAAAAAAAAAAAAACTCTTCGTTTTTCATTAAAAAATGGGATACGTGTGAAGGATATGTTATGTTACATGTTAGATGATTACGATTTAGCAAACGCTGCATTTACTAAAATGTTACTACTTTCGTATAAAATGTACAAAACTATAACATTGTGTACGTTGTCCGTATACACTTTAACAAATGCAACAATTTCGCATAATGTTGCAATTATCTATAAAATGCGAAACACTTTGCACTAAGTGTTGTGTTTAAGCATGGCGGATTGCAACATTTTTTAAAAATGTTGCATTATATTATAAAATTTGCAACACATGAAAAAAAGTGTTGGTTTAAATCTTAAATATGCAACACTTTTTGTAGAAATGTTGCTTTATTACCAATGTTGTAAAAAAGGCAACACCTTTTACAAGTGTTGCTTGTAAAATGCTGCTTTAGGCTTATTTTGTTGTAGTGAAATGAACGGACGCAAACACTTAAACAGACGAATTTTCTTGTTCATGTCCGTTCGTTAATGGAAAGAGGTTGCTCATGTTTGTTCGTCTTTCTCACTTAGTATTGCTTTGGCTGAGCCCTATCTTGCTGGCGCGGAAACCGCAACTCAAGACATTAAACGAACAAACAAACATAAATGTTCAAACTATACATTATTATTATTATCTTTATTTTATTTTATTTTATTTTTTTGTTTAAGTATATACATTTTACATTTATAATAATAAGATACGATATTTGAATATAAGCAAAAAATACTCATAAATGAACATTAACGAACACAAAATTGAACGTTCACGAACGTAAATAAACAAACAAGACTTTTTGTCATGTATTTAACTAAATGAACACAAAATCTTGTTCATGTTTGTCCGTTTAGTAAATAAACGAATATAAACGAATTTTTTACAGGACAGTTCATGAAATGTTAATGAATGTTCTGTTAATTTACAACCCTAATAAGTAACAAACATGCATTTTCCATTTGTTAGGAAAAAATAACTAGAATAAAACGGTAAATGGATTAGTTTTTTCCTGTTCACGTTAACTTAGGGTGGGCGAATATGTGATACAGATGTATACGGCCTAACCAGAGTATCCCGTGAACGTTCCTTACCATTTCCCTCACCAGTCCCTAATGCTTACCTAGTGAGGTTCGAACCCAATAACCATAACAATATTTTCAAAGCCCAATAAACGCGTCTATTAGGAAAATGAATCAAATAATAATCTTCTACATCC
This sequence comes from Artemisia argyi, assembly GCA_030686995.1. Taxonomy (NCBI): domain Eukaryota; kingdom Viridiplantae; phylum Streptophyta; class Magnoliopsida; order Asterales; family Asteraceae; genus Artemisia; species Artemisia argyi. The sequence goes on from CM060704.1 coordinate 141,351,523, forward strand.
ACGGCCAAACTAGAGAGACTATTTTTAATCACGGAGATCATTCAGGTTTACAAATTACAATTACATTGGAGTTGTACAAAGATTTTTGGGGTAAATGTTTACAAAGATTACTCTTTTGGAAGTTTGGAACTACTCCATATGACCTTTACCTCATAAGGGCTTTCTAAGAATTTATAGGGGATACACAAATAACATAAACTTAACTATTGAAGTATTTCTAACAATTTACTACTTCATGAGTAAGAGGGCCTTTTGTTAACATGCATATTCATATACTAATTAATCTGATCACTTGATTAACTAAAACTCAAATGTCAGACCAGATCATTCACAAACTCTTCAAATCTGCATCATATAAAGGGTAAAAGTCATTAGTATTAGAGGATAAATAGGCACAAGCCCGATTTGTAAGTTTAGAGTATTCAGGGTTTTGAAATTTGTTGAATTTGTTGAGAATCTTATTAGAATAATTAGTGCTTCATTTATTTTTCTTCCAGTCTCATTATACGTATTGAACCGATGAAAAACTCATTATGGCGAAACTTGTATGCAACTTGTTTGACTGGTCAACAATGATATTTTTGTCATTTGTAATTCATCTTCTTTATTATTATTTTTTTTATTCTTTTATTTTACACTTTTTCTTTTTTTTAGCATAATCAATGGACGACCCAAAAGAAGGACATAAACAATAACAATCCAAGATCATCTCCAGCTTCAAAAACCAACGTACGTATGTACCAGATGAAGATGCCCACCGAGCCATATGAAACTCATATAAGACTTCCACCATACTATACGCATACACATAAACACATAAGTTATCCAAATTATCATATATCCAACCAGATTTATGGATTGCAACAACAAACACGAACCACTAATCCCTTGAACTTATGAGAATGCACATTGAATGATCATGTAACCATTGTTGCCAACTTGCCAATACTGCAAACCTATCTATGATAGTTTCGAAATCCATTGATATACTAATCACTTTCGTTTAGAAACTTCTATCTTTGAAACATATTTCATATTAGTTTTAGTCCATCAGTTCAAGAAATCTTGAATTTGTTGTAGAAGTTTGCTTTGTTCACATTGGAGTTGATTGAAGATCGGCAAATGATAATGAAAGATTAGACCCTTTACATAACAGTCGACCTACAAGTTCAAATCACCGAATACTAGCTTCTCTCCGATACCGAAACAACCAGCACGCGACATTCTTTACTGCTCACTGAAAAAATAGCGGAACAATATTTTAACGGTGTTTATTTACTTACCGGAGGAAACCCATTATTCAAACCAACTTCCCGTCATCATTTATCAACGGTGAAACTATGATATACGTACAAGGTTATGTTCCATACATAAGAAGTGTGTTTACAAGGACGGAACCAAGACCAAATATTACGGGGCGGACAATTTTTTTTTTGTAAATATACTAACTAAATAACACTAGAAACGCATTTTGATGAACTGTGTGCATTTCAAATGCATTTTGAAAAAATTGATGTTTTCCTCAAAAATTAACATTACATCGTAAAAATTCATAGGTATCCCGGGATGCGGGAACCCCTGGCTCTGTCCCTGTGTGTTTATATCTGTGGCCGACTGTGGGATTAGTGACCATGATATGATGTTTAATAAGCAGGTCAACACAATTACACAAAAACGATGAAAAAAATTGGTTGGTTAGCAAAAGTGGCAAATGTGGTGAGCATAAAACTAAATAAAGGGTTTTTTTAATTAATTAATTATTTATTTATTATTTAGTTTTGGTTTGTGAGGATAGTGTTGTTTCGAGACAAAGTGGTGATGATGAGAATGGACGACCCAAAAGAAGGACATAATAATATTCACCTAAATATACAAAAAAAGATTGTGTTTAAAAAATGGTACCTGTAACATATATAAAAAGGCAGGAATACAAATTGCAGTTCTGGGTTGAGAAGGATGAAGTTAAAGAAGAAGAGGGCATAATATTACTTCGACCTAAAAATTCATAGTCAAAGAAATCTCATGCAAGTATTTAAAAGTTTTTTGACCGGTTTAAAAGGTAGCGCGCAACTCACTAAAATAGCTCACAATGACACAAAAACGACAATCTAATATGAAAAATGAGTTTTTCGTCGGTTCAGTATGCATAATGAGACTGGAAGAACATGAAGCATTAATGGCTTTTACCCTCATATAAAAAGCCAATATTTCAATGAGTTTTACTAACAACAGCCGTAAAATTGTGGTTAATCAAATAAGTTTCATTACAATATCACCTATGAGTGATTCTGATCGGATGATAATCCAAAAAGAGTGGAGACAATCCCGAAAATAGTAAGTACACAACTGACTCTTGATTGTGATTGATTGAATTGTATTACAAACAATTGTAATAAAGTAAAGTCTATTAACCACAACCCTTTGGGCTGTTGTTAGGTTGTTGTTATCAAAATTCTATTTTAAATATGGGCAAATATTTAATTTAATAGTAGATTTCACCCTTTTGCAGGACCATCTCTCCAACAAAATTGTAGATTCATATTCGCTTGTGACTGGAGGAGAGCCACTGGTTATATAATTAGAGTCCTGATTGGCATGCCTAAAAGCATGCCTAAACTGAGGTGTCATCTTCTGATTGGTGACATCAGGGGGCCCCACTTCTTTACATTTTATCTTTCCTCATATCAACTCTCCATTTTGTCGCTTGTTTTCATCCTCTTGTTAGGCATACTTTTAGGCATACCAATTAGGTCTCTGAATCATTTTCCATATAATTAAGCATTAATGAGTATTATTTGGTGGAAATGAAACTTAAAGGGGATTTTAAGATATGTAATAATGCCATGGACCATTCAAAGTTCGAAGGTGAAGTTTTCTTCAACTTGCATGAATGGACCATTCTCAAAAGAGCCTAGGAACAAGGGGTAGGAATCCACAAAGATAACGTACTTTCGTTATATGATAATATGGTGCTGTTTCAACATATCAACACGAAGATGCATGCATGGATGCGTCGTACAGATTCCTAAATAAAGTTGTATTATTTATACATTATTTAAGTAAGCGTGTGGGTGAGATTATTCAAACATGACTAATAATCTAGCAACTTGAATATTAATATTCGACGAGTTTGATGACGTCCTAGACTCAAAAGTATTATTTTTAGTGGTCAACAGGAATCCTCTATATCTAGGCCGACATTCACAGAGACAATCATTGCATTGACTTGATAGAACTCATGGGTTGGCAACCTTGCCTAAGGTTGCCTCAAGTTTTAATACCAACAACCAATCACATTGTTCCAACACATTTTTTACCTCAACATGCCACAACTTGGATTTTAAGTGGCAATCTTGGTCCCCAACCTAAAAAAAACAAAATCCAAACACACAAGATAATCGCCAACAATTTCTTGTCATAGCCGAGTTTATGTATTTCTTGAGCAGCAAAATTTTTATATTATATAATCATGCTCTTACCAAGCTAAATGTATAATATATTGCACAAAATCAAACTAAAGTTTTTTACCCTTTTACTTACCAGCAGCTTTCTCCTCTTTCTCTTTTATAACCTTTTATTCATCTCCACACCCACACCTAACTTTTACCGATATCCTCTCCCTCTCTGTCCCCAACCTACAAAAACAAAATCCAAACACACCTCCCTTGGGACTGTAGTGGTTGTTACATGGTTGCAGATACAAAAAGGGTGGCTATTGATGGAAGCGGCGGTGGGTGGTTAAGAGACATCACCGTTGGGTGGTTTGGCAGCAACAATCAGATGGCCGGAAGTGGTGGTTGTTCGTTTGTGAAAGAATCAATGCAAACAACTGTCCAAAACATTAACTCCCAACGTTAATATTTTTCTTGATTTGCTCCACAGCGAATCGGTGAGATACCCCGCTTGAAGTGCCGATCGGTTCATGCCGAGACACTGGCAATGGAGCTTGCCGATCGGCAAGGTTTGCCGATGTGGTTTTGCCGAAAGGATGCCACCCCCCTCAGATTATATATATATATATATATATATATATATATATATATATATATATATATATATATATATATATATATATATATATATATATATATATATTCTCATCTCTTTTACACATGAAGCCTAACTTTATAGATATTTAATTTGTGTCCTAATAAGTTTTAAACATGTCCTATAAATTTACTTTGTTACATATTACTACATGCTAATTATATACGTAGTAATTAACAGGTGTGTTTGTTAAATACCTATTGAATCAAGCCTGACTAGATTAGGCTGACAATATATAATATTGTTCTAGGAATTTTAACTTTGTTATAAATTTGAAAGTGTGAAAACGATTTCTGGAGTTTATATGCTTTACTTATAGATTTTGGGTGGACTTTTTACTGTTCCTCTCCTAGCTATAGTTAGTGAAATACTATAACAAGAACCTGTAGAGCTCAATTTACTTCCAGTAGGATATCATTTCAAGAAGAGAAACAGGTTTTGATATTGACTCAACAAGGACTTTAATTTCTAGAAGATCGACCACAGAAACCATATATACTCGAGATTCTTGCCAACCCTAATTATGGGGCTCAGCTAAATACCTCCAAGTTATCTTGACTGGCTTTAACCACACATAAATGCAATTTTAAAAGACCGCCTTTCCTTTTCTTTCTAGCTAAATATATATTAAGGATTAGGATCCTCTAAAGTTGGGTCAAACATGATACATCATGTTCACCAATAACAAAGAAGTAAAATGAATAAAACTTTTTCTTTTAACAAAAATCAATGGCCCACTTGCTTATTTTTTCTCACAACAAAACTAACATGATCAATCATGTTTGACCATAACTTTAGAGGATCTAATCCATATATTAATGGCTCTAAAACAGTATTTCAAGTCATGCAACCGTTATTCAAGGTCTCATCTTTGTGTACAGAATAATATATAGTGTCATTTGTTCAATGTAACCAGGTTACTCTAGGCCAAGTAATATGTTGGAGGTTCAAAAGTTGGTGTCCCAAACTGAACCGCAAAGAGTGTGTGGCAGCATTAAAGAACATGCAGATGTGCATTTAGCCACTAAAACTGAATATGGTTCTATTCACTGGTCATATGACTTAAAGTAGAAAGATATTCTCTGATCTTGATCTCAACATCCACCAAGTAATTAGCAGCTTACAAGTCCTTCTAATGTCATTTGTTGTAATAAATTAGTATTACTATAGACATATAGGAGCCACAAATATCTTGTACAAGCATACAAGTTTGACCATATGCTGTGATTATAAACCATATGAAGTAAATTTTAGCTTATGCATGCAAACGAGATGGAGGCATGATGGATAAGTATGCATTTATCCTATATGGAAGGGCCAATGTCAAAGAATAGCAACGGCACTTTTGGTAGTCTATTTGGTAATTATCTATACTAAATTATGAAGAATTTATGACCTCACCCAATTTTTAAGATTAAGTGGAACCAATCATAACATCCATCTTAAGTATTATTCCCCCCTCTAATCATCTTTTACACACACACACTCGCTCTCTGTCTCTATATCACGGCTATATCACGAACGTATTCGTCCTCTTCATGACCATATATTGTATAGCGTAAGTACACTCTACTTTATAATGTCCCAATATTTTGAAATGGGCTACAGTTACTGGAAATTTTATTGGACATGATGTATTGCCGGCATTGGTACATCACTTAATCATAAAAAGGCTAGTTAGGTAATTATACATTTTTAAAATGGGCTAGTTTGGTGATGATACTTACTAACTAATTTTGTAATCTAATGATAAGCCACAACATAAGAAAAAAAGGCACCTGGGGAGTAAACCAGGTTATCAGGTTACCAAATTATTTCATTAGAGAATATATTGTAATTAGTTACGTACCAGGTCGGGACATTTGAGTGTAATTACTAAAACCGACCACTAACTTAAGTACATTGTTGTTTTATGACATAAGCTTAATTAATTTGTTTATTAGTTGTATCAACTTAATATATTTTTTTTATCTTACATATTAAATGCATAGGCTTCAAAGAGAATTTTTTCTCTTAAGTACTGGTTTCGTTTACAACTTACATTTCAATCTCATATAATGCGTATGTAGACAAGCATGGTTGGATCAATTGGAAAACCCCTCTCCTTTGTTGATCCTCACTAAATGAAAAAAGGCCGGAGGGCAAGGCTGTCTACATCTCACCTCCTCCATACAGTGGCGGACCCAGGATTTTAGAAGGCGGGGGGCAAATTTTTTTTTTTTTGATAAAATTCGTGATGCACTTTAATAAAAAGGTTATAATATTATTTTTTTACACTAAAAACTAAGGTTTTTATATTTTTGGCTTCAAGGTGGGGGGCAATTTGATTTTTTTGGGGGTGCACTTTAATAAAAAGGTCTAAAATTTTTTTTTTACACTAAAATCTGATACTTTTCGGCAAATCGTGGAGGGCACCGCTACCCCAAACATTATACTTGGGTCCGCCCCTGCCTCCATACCTTGTGGAAGACGGGATTGGGTAAAAGTTGATTTTATAATGCGTATGTAGGGCACAAAATATCCTTAAAATTATTCATTCAATCCTGGTATCCACTTATCAAGCACAAAAGCAGCCAAAGAGATGGAGATAATATTCTGATGTACCTTTCGTGTCATGTCGTTGTTTTCGTCTTTTACCTTATCAGCAATCATAAGAAACCGTGTGGAAAACCTATACATTAGAAGTATGTATTAGTAGGGCTGTAAATGAACCGGACGAACACGAACGAAGCCTTGTTCATGTTCGTTCATTTAATTTTAGCCGGACAAATAAACGAACACGAACACTTAAACGGACGAAATTTCTTGTTCATGTTCGTTTATTAAGAAAATGACTTGTTCATGTTCGTTTATGTTCATTCATTAAGACACTAAACGAACGCTAAACGGACATAAATGAACATAGACAAACAAACATAAACTTTATTAAACTATGCATCTAATATTGTTTTATAAGTATTGTTTTGTTAAACAACTAATTTTAAAATTATGCAATTAAAATATATGATATATGAACATAAATAAATAAATGAACATAAACGAACGTTAGCGAACGCATAATCGGACGTTCACGAACATAAATAAACGGACGTGACTTTTGTTCATGTTCGTTCATTTAATTAAACGATCATAAAATATTGTTCATGTCCGTTCATTTAATAAATAAACGAACATAAACGAACTTTTTACCGAACGGTTCATGAAATGTTCATTGAACGTTTAGTTCGTTTACAGCCCTATGTATTAGCTCAAAATATGCAGAATTTGTATGACTAATGATGGGGAAATAAAATTTGCTTAACATTAGAAAGATTAATGCAAGTTCATCACTCCCAACCTCCAAATAAACAATTAAGAACAAAGATTCTTATAGTACTATTGTACATAAGCATATTTTGAAATTGGGTGTCTACGCTTCACCTATTACCAACAAGTGTCGGTGTACATCTTCATGAAAATCAAGAAAAAGTACAACCTTGTTATAATCCATAAAACTACCCACAGAAGGAAACTAAAAACGTCAGTTTGAAGATTTGTATATATCCTTATATCGAGTAACGAGCCAAATAATTAGGCCAATGACAGGAAATGTTGGCTCCACAACCTGAAAAAAAGTAACTATGGTCTATAAGCAAACAAATGGCATCACGAGTGATATCCGAGCATGTACGTAGCTATATACTGCTAATAAGCTTCAAAGATCTGCAATATATAATGGGGAAGGCTTGTTGTCCTGTATGAGAATATTATCGTAAATGCTTAGTTAAAAGTCTCTATACTTATTGTGAGTGTTAACTTAGTTGTTTCCTAATTGTATGATGCAATATTAAATTACCTCATGGTAGCTAGTTTGTACCTCAGCTTATAAATATCAGGTGAGAGGTGTGCACTGATGTGATGAATTTCAATTACCTTAATCTCGTGTGACGTAAACCCTATAAATTAAAACATGAAATATTATACAATATTTTACATAGATGTTGAAGATGATTTTACACGTTTGACGAGTCACCATCGACATCTCAACTGGAAGCTTGGATGGATAAGAAAGCAGGTTAAAACAAAGGAAGTAGGAACACTATAAATGCGCCCAGCATAATGAAACAAAAGAGTAACCAAGACGATATTACATTAGAAAAGACAACAGAACATATCCAAAACTTAAATGCTAATCAATATTTCTTGATGCAACATTAAAAATAAAAAAGGTTTGGAGGCATTGGTTTAAATGATTAAACAAGGAAAATTTGCGTTTATTAAATACAAAATCACATTTAATTAAAGTAATTTATAACTCTAATAACTGTGTTAACTGCATTTTTCAGTTTAAAAAGAAATTTTGAGTTGAATTAATTCACTTAAGCAATGCCCTAATGGCATTTGTTAGACAATCCCAAATAAAAAGAAGTCAATATGGGGAAGGAGGGGGCCCCTTTATCACCTTGAATGCATGCAAAATCTATATAAGAAACAAAAAGATCATATTCTATAGGATAGAAGTCGGTAACACATGTTCGGTTTCATTTGAACACTTGACATAACAAATCATTGTACGGGGAACACAGATCGCCAGCTATAAAACTTGGAGTTTTGTTAAGAATAAAGTACATATCAGGATAACTGATGAAAAGCTATTTCTTTTCTACTGAACTCTAAAATGGGTAAAATTGGGTATTAACACCATTTGAGAAGTTTGTGTATGTTTATCTAATCACTAGACCAGGAGCCGTCTTGTTTGTATGATCATAATAGTTTTTTCGACGTATTTTTAAAAGACATGCACAAATGTTCTTTCAATTGGTACATCTATCTGTACGTTAAGGCACAGACTTTTTAGATTTACTTAACTTGATATGAAATCAGTCAAAAATAAACAAAATTATGTGGTGTCGGATAATGTGGTTTGATATTGTATTGCTGTAAGGAATCTATATGCCGAAATATAAAGTTTACCAATTAAGACATCAACCAAGATATGAAAATCATTGCAAAAATAGGAAGATAAATGGTTCTTTGAGATATTGATTCCTCGTTACCGAAGAAAACTTGTCATCATATATACACCTTTGTTATGCTTAATTAAGGAGACGATAATCTAATATTCGTCTTGTCTGGCAATCTTTATAGACCAACTAGCATGACCCCACATCCCCCTCCCCTTGTTCATGGAGCCTATAAAAAGACACGCATTGCACCTATTGACACATATCAGCTCTTGAACCTCGACTTAAAACAGTATTCTTCCTATACTCTGAATTCACTTGTATTCTGCCTCATATTTTGCTATCTCTATTCATCAAATATGGCATCTAGCTCAATGTCTTCACGTGGGTCGGGTTCATGGACTGCCAAGCAGAACAAGGCCTTTGAGAAGGCTCTTGCTGTGTTTGACAAGGATACCCCTGACAGGTGGCACAATGTCGCTAAGGCTGTTGGTGGCAAAACTGCAGAGGAAGTGAAGCAGCATTATGAAGTTCTTGTGGAGGATGTTAAGCACATCGAGAGTGGTCGAGTTCCTTATCCCTATTACAAGACCACAGGATGAGCACTGCTATAAGGTAATATAACACTAAATTCATAACGAGCATTGCACTAGAGTCTTTTCGCTTACGTATGGAACTAAGTCAGCCTAAGAACAGAATAATCCCTAGCTATAAACTCGAGCCAATTTGGCAAATAACTTCAGTATCTCACCATAAAGAGTCTTTTCGCTTACGTATGGTGCTTTTATTTTTTGTTGTCCGTAAGGTAGAGTCTTAGTTGTAACCTGTTGACTTAGTTGGCTAAAAGGTTAGTCTTAAGTCGAGTTCATATACATTTCCAAACACAAGAACATTAACATTGATAAGTTTCCTTTTTTTTACAAGCATTCGATGTAGCAAATCTAAGCTTTGCTATTAAATCATATCTAACCTTGCTGCAGCAACCATGGCAAGTTGATCTTGCAAAATCAGCATGATGACGTCATCTATGTTTTCCAATTAAACCTGTTTAAAGATAGGTAGGGGGTATTCGGATTGAATTTTCAAATCAAATTGTCAGTTGCATAAACTACCATCTTCGCGCAAACACTCAAAACTGATTGTTTGCATTGTGCGAATGCAATAATCAGATAATTAGTTTACAAAATCAATCCTAAACACTCCGTAGGTTGTTTTGCAGCTTTCTTCGAATCAAAACTGCATACATGATACAAAAAGGTATATTTTTAAATATGTTTATTCATTTACATTTATTCCTCTTTGTCTAAAATGCAGGATGACGGATCTAATGAACAAGTAACAACAATAATACGCAACGATTATCAACTTCGATGCAAGCAGGTGTAGCTAATTTGCAATTCCTTTGTGTAATCTTGATTTCTGCAGTAAACTGGCAGAAATCTCTTGTTTTCTATTATATTTTTTCTTTCCTTGCTTTTGTATATGAGTAAACTGAGTGAAGTCACTTACCAATTGTACTTCATTGCAATTTATGTAATCAAAATGGTTTCTCGTATATGGATTTGAAATTTTTGAAATCTGATGTGTTTAACATAACATGAGGAATCTGATAGAAATTTGTGGAATTGAGTTAGGCGCTTGAGATTTTCTACTGTTAGAAACATGATTATCATCTTTAATGCTTCATATTTTGAGATTGAGCTAAAAAGCGGAAGATAACTGGATTTCCAATAATATCAATTCCAAATTTTGGGTAAGAAATGACAACATGCTTCTAAACATTGATGGATGTCCGATAAGATTCATAGGAAATTACAAGATTTTGGGTAAGAAATGACAAAATCGTTCTGAACTACATGCATACTGTCCAACAAGATTTACAGGAAACTACAGGATTAACTTTACATCATATTTCCCATGCGGTTTTGGGCTAGAAATAGTAATCGATTCCATCATGATCATAAGATACTAGAACTCAGAATAAAATATTTACAACTCTAACTACTGGCTTAGTAATTTTGTAAACCGTATTCCATGATTCACGGTCTTTGCATTTCCTAGGGGACATTTTAAACTTTCTTTGTACCTAATGAACAAGACTAGTAATCATATAAGTTAAACCCTCTTTTATCTCTGCAAGCGAAAATCAAGAATCTCGAATAATTCCCTAAAACTTGTCCTATAGTCATGTGCACATCACAGAATATTTGTCTAAATTCCTCTCATGTACCTACTTATCTGTGTAGGTTTAATTATGACACAAAAAAAGATATATACTACAATCCACCAAACAATTAACAGCAGTCAAATGAACTTTTGGATATGTATTAGACATAACATCTGCAGTTGGGATGCTGAGTAAAACTTATAAGGTACATATATGCTTTTCATAACTAATACTTCATGTGATATGGAAATCCATGTTATAAAAAGTACAATTATGCATACAAATTAGGCAAAAATGTTTCGCAACATTATTATGTTGAATTGTGTGTTGTGACACAATTTTAACAGACTAATCAGAAACAACCGTTTGTAGGGATAGTGAACTCTCAACTTCCTTGTTATCGGCATTCCTCTGAGCAACAACCTTGGACATTGAAAACATCTGCAATACACATGATACTATAAATGATAAAGAATAAACATCGGGTTTGTGAGAATTTGGTTTAGTATTTAGAAAAACAAACCTTTGAGATGGTCTTTTGGAAGCATGTTTTATGTTCAGCCATTGAAGCATGTACGAACTCATCAATGTGATCTTTCACATCTTGCAAGAAAGTTGCATCATCTGATTTCTTCTTTCGACATGATTCAACGACTGGAGCAGCAACAGCAGGAGCAGGAGCAGGAGCAGTGGAAGGTTGACTTTTTTCAGTTGACATTGTTGACTTTGATGCTCAATACACTACTTTTACCTAAAATTAGATAGACAAAACATTAATAAAAGTTAAAATGACCAAATACGAGAATATTTAAACCCAAAATCATTACCAATGAGTTTTATAGAAAAAAAGAAGAAAGAGTATGTGGAACACCCTTGAACCGAATTTTGAGACGGAAATGGCATAAACAATTTTCTTAACAAAAAACAAACAATTTGTTTCTGTCCAGTCAGCGCTAGCAACATGTGTAAGTTCAATTTATTAAATAACAGGTGGGAAACAAGCATTACTTATAGAAGGAATCAAAATAAGTTGGGAATGAAACACTGACACATACACTCTTGTGTGTGTGTGCATCTGGATACCGTACTCGAGAGTAGCTCATTTGCACAAGAATACAACATTGATCCACATACGTTATGTTGATACATTTGCACAGTTTTTTCAGCTAGTTTTAAGTTGTTCGCAGACAATGTAAACGGAGACAAGTCCGAACCAACCAAATCTCAGAGTTATTCATTTAAACACAGCAATACAACATTATAAAGTTATAGGTTGTTTGTTTAAGCTAATTTATGGGATTCCGAGCTTTTTATGTTTCCGGCTTATATTTCATAAGCTCAACTTTTTCGGGTCATTTTTAAAATTTGTGGGCTAGTATAAGTTTTGTATGACTTAAAAAACTTATATAAGGTCATAAGTCCCAAAATAAGCACAAAAAATGAAGATTATGAAACATAAGCCGAAAACAAATAAGCTCCTTAGGTCATAAATAAGCTTAAACAAACAGCCCCTTAGAATATTTTTTTTCTTGGTAATCATGGTTTGCAACTTTTTGACCGACTAATTCACGGGGTTCAGCCCACCGCCGCACACCACAACACAAGCACAATTGCACAAATCAGGTAAAGCCTGGCATGACCCATACTCCTAAGTGGTTTGAATTTGTTATCTTATGTCAGTTCAGCTTCTAAACAATTCCACAAACAAACTCAGGGGATGTTTGTTTCGGCTTATATAGTCGGCTTATGGCTTATTTGGTTTTGGGCTTATGTTTCATAACCAACATATTTTGAAACTTTTCAACTTAATACAAGTTTAAACTTTAAAATGACATAGTAAACTTATATAAGCCGAAAGTTTCAAAATAAGCCACAAAAAATGAGCTTATCAAACATAAGCCCAAAAACAAATAAAACAAACACCCCCTCAGTTCAATTTTCACCTAATACAACAAATTTATTGAATTCACAATACCACAGCAACTAAGTAAGATGAGCGTTTATTAATCAAACAAATTTAAGAGCGTACCTGTGATTGTAAAATAGGAATACCAATGTTTCTTGTGAAAGACTCCTCAATATTCAGGAAGTTTCCCCAATTTTGGAACGAGTTCGTTGGACTTTGATTATTTATATTCGATGTCATTTCGGGCTTACTTGTTATACGGCCCAGTATGTTGCATCGTGGTTTAGGCCCATCCGATAAACAAGCTAGTTTTATGAATTTGTTTTAAGGTAAAACCAAACTTTTTTTACGATTAATCTCAATCATTCATATTCCCTTCATCTTTATTTAATCTAATGGATGAGATTAATCCCAACAATTTAAAAAACCCACTTTTTTTTTTTTTTTTTTTTTTTTTTTTTTTTTTTTTTTTTTTTCAAATATTAATGTCTTTCAAACCGTTAATCGTTAAGTGAAAAAAATTATACTGTTACGACGGGCATTTAATTATCTTTCTATAGATAGACACTTTGACATATTTTCGACAAACTTTTTTTTTTTGTTTTTTTCACGTTTTTTTTTCGTGGCCGAACAAATCATATATGATATTACATATCATATATGATATGACATGTAATATCATATATGATTTTTTTTCGGTCACAAAAAAAAACGTGAAAAAAACGATTTTTTTTTTCCGAAAGTATATAAAAGTGCCCGTCTATAGAAAGATAATTAAATGTCCGTCGCGATGGTGTAATTATTTTCGCTTAACGATTAACGGTTTGAGAGAGATTTAAATTATAAAAAATGGGTGAAATATTAAAATGCTTTTAATCTCAACCATTGATTTCCTTTTTAGATGTAAGGTGGGCATAAGTCCCTTGGTATGTGAGTAATGTTTGGTTTGTAGAATAACTCGACTCTTTGTTTTAAAACAATATTGTTTCAAATCTTTATAGGATAGGTTGCATTAGGTTGTATGGATCTAGTAAGAAAAATTATTAAAATGAGAAGACTGAGAAAAAATTGTAGCAACATATTTTAAATGAGTCGAGTTATTCTACAAACCAAACATTCCTCACATACTAAGGGACTCATCCTCACCATCCATCTAAAAAGGAAATCAATAGTTGAGATTAAAAGCATTTTAATATTTCACCCATTTTTTATAATTTAAATATCTCTCAAACCGTTAATCGTTAAGCGAAAATAATTACACCATCGCGACGGGCATTTAATTATCTTTTTATAGACGGGCACTTTGATATACTTTCGAAAAAAAATCGTATTTTTTTTCGTGGCCGAAGAAAAATCATATATGATATCACATATCATATATGATATTACAATATCATATGTAATATCATATATGATATTATATGTTAGGGCTGTAAACGAACTGGACGAAAACGAACGGAACTCTGTTCATGTTCGTTCATTTAATTTTAACCGGACAAATAAACGGACACAGACGCTTAAACGGACGAATTTTCTTGTTCATGTTCGTTTATTAAGAAAATGAATTGTTCATGTTCGTTTATGTGCGTTCATTAAGACACTAAATGAACGCTAAACGAACATAAACGATCGAACATAATGAAAATAGACAAACTAACATAAACTTTATTGAATTTTTCATAATATATTGTTTTATAAGTGTTACTTTGTTTAAACAAACCAATTTTTAAAATTATAAAATTAAAAGATATAATATATGAACATAAATAGATAAATAAACATAAACGAACTTTAACGAACGCCTAATCGGACATTCACGAACATAAATAAACGAACGAGACTTTTGTTCATGTTCGTTTATTTAACTAAACAAACGTAAAATATTGTTCATGTTCGTTCATTTAATAAACGATGAACATAAACGAACTTTTTACCGAACGGTTCATGAAATGTTCACTGAACGTTCAGTTCGTTTACAGCCCTATTATATGTAATATCATATATGATTTTTTCGGCCACGAAAAAAAGTGAAAAAAACGAAAAAAATTTTTTTGTCAAAAATATGTCAAAGTGCCTGTCTATAGAAAGATAATTAAATGCCGGTCGTAGCGGTATAATTTTTTTCGCTTAACGATTAACGGTTTGAAAGATATTAATTTTTGAAAAAAATGATAAAAGTGTGTTTTTTAAATTGTTGTGATTAATCTAATCCATTAGATCAAATAAAGATGGAGGGTGGAGATTAGTCCTTGGTATGTAAAAAAAGTTTGATTATCTTTGCTCATTTTAAATATTGAAAGAGAAATAATAGGAAGATGCATCTATTTTTGTGATTGCATCTAATATTTGCGGTCGTACTTTTTTCTCATTCTTCTCATCTTAATTATATTTCTCATTTGAACCTTACTCTGAAGACTATATCATCTAGGGCAAATGAAAAAAAAATGCATCAAATTTTACATTTTTTGTAATCATGTGTATTTTGTGACTATTCTGTCATGTAAAATGACCATTTTATCTTTTGAAATTTGAAAAAAGTAAAGGTAAAATAGTCACAAAATACACACAATGATCAAAATTTGAAAGTTCAGTACAGAAAAAAAATATTTGGCTACACATAATCACAAAAGTGATCATGTTCAATGCATTTTTTTTTTTCATTTATCATCTGTTATATGATGGACGTTCTTTTTGTATTTTACAAGTCCTGAAATAGTTTCTTTCTTTCTTCTGTATTTTTTGTTTACAAGCAAGTCATGTACTACTGTAGTAGTTATTTGTTTACAAGCAAGTCATCGTATCTTCTTTTGTAATGGTCAAATTTGACTATATGTTTCTTATGAAAGTAATACCTTTGGGATCCTTTTGTTTCAATAAACGTTAATCTTGTTTAGCTAGAAGCCGAGAATCAAAGAGGGAGGCAGGAATTTGTATTAAAGAGGCCCAACAGTGGAGGTGCTCGGCCAGTGTTGGGGTGCTTAGAGGTGCAAATATACCGGTTACAACCGGTTTTCGGTTTTTAGAAAACCGGTTTTCAAAAAACCATTTTCGGTTCGGTTCGGTTTTTTCGAAGTCGGTTTTTTTCGGTTATAAATGTCTGGAATTAGTTTTTTTCGGTTATAAATTTTCGGAATCGGTTTTTTATCGGTTTTTTACCGGTTCATTTTTTTCGGTTATAAATGTTTGGATTCGGATTTTTTTTTTCGGTTATTTACCGGGTTCGTTTTTTTCGAACGTTTTTCTTTCTTTTTTTTTTTTTCCGGTTATAACTTGTTAATTATCAAACATATAATTAAACAATATACTCATAACTTTTATTTAAACAATACCATTATACAACTAAAAAAAATACAATCATAACTTTTATTTAAACAATACAATCATAAAAACATATGAATACTAATACATTTTGCGAGCTTCGGCATGGCCATCACCCGAATACATATTAGTGTAATCAAGTATATTGAGTTTCGGCATTGCAATCACCCGTTATACTCAACTAGTCACTCAAGTCGTCATCAAGATCATTTTCTTCTAAAAAATCTTGTACATCTAAATCTTCAACTTCAAATTCTTCAAACTCACCTTCATCTAATTCGCCTTCGGTATTCGTAGTCGAAGACGAAGGTGATATCCCCGCTTCTTCTTCTTCTCTTATTATACCTTCTTCAATCTCTTTATCTAATATTGGACCTTCCAACGATGATTCATGTTGTATCATATCTACTCCGTCCAAATAATCTTTCAAACATACACATACTTCAACGGATTCACATGTTAGTCTTGTCCTTCTATCCGATATAATTCGACCACTAACCGAAAAGGCCGATTCGGAAGCTACCGTCGAAGCTTGGACCGCTAATAAGTCACGAGCCATAGCGGATAAAACCGGATATTGAATTTCCCTTTCTTTCCATCAAGCCAAAATGTCAAAGTTTGCAAACTCATTGGGACTTAAAGTTCTTAAAAAGTTTGTAGTCATATATTGTCCCAATTCGCTTGTTGGGGCCGATGATCGTTGACGCCTTGTAGCGTCTTCAAATAAAGAATTATAAAGGTTTATATTAATGTCTCTTGTCATTTGGGACGATCCGGCCCGCATTTGGTCAACAATTGGGTTTTGTTGGTGACCATATTTTGTTGCATAAATGCCAAACAATTTTTGAAAATGATCGTTAAATCTAAAAATTTGAGATTCTATATAGCCCACGTCATCACCGTCTAACCCAAAAGATAAGTCTAAATTTTTCATTATTTTTTTTATTAAAAGTTCTACACCTCCAACATTTAAACATGGATTAAGTGCGGCGGAACAAGTAAAAACCAAAGGTAAACTAGCAAAATATTTTATAAATTTCTTTTTTATAATTTTAACCGTTTTTCTAAACATTCGTGAAGGTGAGTTTTTTAAATCATATAATTTTTCCGTCATAGCATAAATTTGTTTTAAAACTAATGGGCTAGTTGGGTAATAAACACCCGATAATATAGTTGTTGCCTCTTTAAAAACTTGTAAAAACATAGTTAATTCATTTAGTCGATCCCAATCTTGGTCGTTTAGTATTATGTTGGACAAATTTTTATTAATAAGTCTTTGATTAAAAGCTTGTAAAGTCGCACGTTGTCGTAATATATTTTCAAACATTATGCAAGTAGAATTCCATCTAGTATTATTATCAAGGCAAGGTCCTAGGGGTTCTTCATTACACATTTTACGAAAACGTTTATAGTTTATTTGTCGTTCATTGCTCGATTTTATATATCAATACTAATAAACCCCTAAATTTCATATATAAACTATCACATATTTTTAATGCCGCTTGTATGGATAAATTTATAACATGAGCAACACAACGGGAATGAAAAAAAGCACCATCTAAAATAGGTTTTACACGTAATTTTAACAAGTCCATAGCTCTAGTATTATTTGATGCATTATCTAGTGAAATCGTAAAAACTTTATCATCTAAATTATATTCAATTAAAGTGTCATGCAAATTTTTTCTTAAATTACATCCCGTATGAGGATAACCAAATAATTTAAAAGCAATTGTCCGTTTCATTAATAACCAAGATTCGGGATTAAACCAATGAGCCGTAACGGCGAGATAAGAATTTGCCGTACCATGTGGTGCGGTCCAAGTATCCGTAGTTATAGAAATACCATATTTATATTGACGAAAACCTTCAATTATTTCTTTTTTAGCCGTTTTCCATAATTTAAAAGCATCACTTCTAAGAGTAGTACGACTTACATGTTGATACCGCGGTTGTAGCCTCGTTTTGATGATCTCCGTTAGCTTGACGTTGTCGAAGTGGTTGAATGGAAGCCCTTGTTGAATGACAAACTTCGTAAAATCAAGTCGAAGCGCATCCGCATCATATATAAAAACTTGACCATCCGAACCGATAGTACCTTGCGAACTATCATTTCGAACCGCCTTTCAACTACCAATATGACTCCTAAGTGTAGAGTTAGACCCGTTGCTATAAAAATGCCCACATTTGTGGCAACGCGCTTTTACATTACCATCTTTCATAACACACATATCGAAATTAGCCCACACATCACCTTTTCGGGTGGTTGGTCTAACATGTTCAACATCATCGTTTGTGTAATGTTGTTTTCGGACATTGCTAGTAGCAACGGAGGGAGTAGTGGAAGCTTGTTGTGATTGTGATTATGAGTTTTCCATTATAGCGAAAATGCGAAATAGCGATTTGTGAGCGTTTTTGAGAGATTAGAGAAAGAAATGAGATTGTTTTTGATGTGTTTTCAACCCCAACACATTACCTTTATTTATAGTGCCTTAAAACTCCCCAAAACCCTCAAAAAAATTCAAAAAAAATGTCACATTGGCAAAGAGCCGTTTGGCTCGGTATTTTAAAAAAAAACCGGAAATAACCGGCTAAAATCAGTCAACGGCTATTTTTTTTAAACGGTTATATTTAAAAAAAAAAAAAAAAAAAAAAAAAAAAAAAAAAAAACCGGTTATAACCGGTTATACCCGGTCTTTTTCCAACGGTAACTTTTTGCTATTTTTTTTTTAAACGGTTATATTTAAAAAACAAAAGCGGATATAACCGGTTAAAACCGGTCTTTTTTCCAACGGTAATATATATATATATATATATATATATATATATATATATATATTTTTAAATAAATAAATAAAACCGGTTATAACCGGTTTTATTTTAAAACCGGATATAAAACCGGTATGGGGTAAAAACCCATAACCAGTCTAACCGGTTCGGTTTTAGAAAACCGGTCCGGTTTTTAGAAAACCGGTTTTGTCAAAAACCGGTCACCGGTTTAACCACCGGTTGCCGGTTTGCACCTATAGGGGTGGTCAACAAATCAACACATTAAAACATGAATTTCTAGGTATTTATTGGCAACCATTTGTTGAAATGCGGTGCATGCAACATCCCATGTGCATAAAAGCTAAAACGTACACGTAATTTCTAATTATTAACTTTTATGAGCACGGTACCAGGTACAGAATCCGTACCAAATTGGTGGTATCATTTTTTTTCCGAGCATAAAAGGAAAGTACCGGTATTGTACCGGATGGGATTCGGGAACCAGAACTAGTACTAGAAAATCATTACCTATCCGGTTCTTCCAGTTTTTGTTAAACAAAAAAAAAAATATTTTAATATAAAAATAAAAAATCATTAAAAAAAATCATATTTCATGCTAGTAACATTATGTGACAGCAGCAAAAAAAGATAAAACATGCATTTTAAAGTAATTTCAAACCACAACGTGTCAGAAAACACAACCAATAACTAAATAAACACATCACAAAGATAGTCGTAACTTACAAATGTTCCAAAACTTATAAAATAAGTTAGGGTTTAATTTTTAGGAGGTTTACAAGGGATTTATAGTTGCCCGGTAGGTTTTTGGGACGTTTGATTTCTTTCTTTATGTTTACATGACCGTTGTTTGGCATAAAACGAGGCCAGTGGGTGTTTGGATAAGTTGTTTAATTCAAAAACAGACTAGAATTTTGAGAATTTTTGGTAATATCCCGCTGTGGTACCGGTACCGTATTAATGATCACGATTTTTTTTGCTCGATTAATGGTACTCGTCCCGTATCGTGTATCAAAAATCGGCACTGTTTCGGTACAGTCCCGATTCGAAGTCAAGATTCGGGTTCAAATGCTCATGCGTTAGTACATGTTAAATAGATTTGAAATCACGCTGTTACTCGTTAATAGATATTAGCAGTGTACTTGCGCGTTGCAACGACGGGTACCCTGAACATTGTTATTCGATTATATATATTTTTCGTAATAATAACTTTATGCATGGCGAGAATTTTAAAGAATAATTTTATCGCATACTATCTCATATAAATATGGTAAGATACCCGTGCATCGCGATGCAATGGCTAAATGGTATTGTTATAGTATTGTACTATTTTATCGCGATGAAGTGTGTAGAAGCTTTGACAGTTTTTGTTTAACCTTAGTTATGGAGTATTGTATTATTTTAGTCCAATCGTCAAAAGTAGATATAGTTTTTAGCTAGATTGATTTGTAGAATAAGTTTAGTTAACTTATTGAAATTGTATTTTAAAAAAACATTAATTGAGGTAGTAATCATATATGATGTGCATAAACTGATTGCACCTTTTGCTTTAAGCCTTGTATTGTTTAAAATACAGATTTTTGCATTAAATGAAAAAAGAGGGTCATTCTAATTATATGTATTGTGCATAAATTGACTACACATTTTGCTTTAAGCCTTATATTGTTTAAAATTAAAATTTTTAATAGACAAAGTCATCCCTCTTTTACATGTAGTATAAATTAGGGTTCAATATCACTCGCATCTATAATTTGTTTGTTTTGAATTTTTTGATGACGTAATAACGTTTCAATTTATGCTTGAAATATGAAAACTAATAAATGTGTGGAAAACTAGAGGGGGGGGGGGGTTTGAATAATTTTTACCGTTTTTTTGCCTTTTTAAGAAAACTTATATTCGGTGGCTTAATGTGAAATCAACAAGACACACAATATATATAAACAATAAACAATAAGTAAATATGAAATATAAAGGAAAGATCAAACCAATAGACACAGTGATTTATAGTGGTTTGGCATAAAGCTCTCTTCCTCGCCCTACTGTACTCCCCGAGTACCCAACTCGAGAGTTCACAAACACTATATCAACAAGCTCCCTTGTGGCGGAGAAAACCTTACAACGCCGCTTCACTTCTTTACCGATACTAAGCTAGATATCGAGTGTTTCTCAAGACAAGACCAACCTTATCACTCAACGTATTTTAAGGCCTAAAATACTAACCAAACTCTCTAGGATGTTGTATGATGATCACTACCCAAGTTGGTAGAAGATGGTGAAGTATAATGACACACAAATGATATACAAAGTTACACAACCAAGTATATGATAACACACTACTAGCTACAAGACTTGGAGCTTGGAAAACTTCGTATGTTCTTCACTTGAATTCTAAGTGGAAATCGTTGGATCACTTTAATGTGTTATAGATCAAGTGGAATGATCAAATAGTGTTATTATGATGTTAGAAGATGAGAGAATTGATAGTAATGAGCTTAGAAAGGTTGAGAATCATTAATTGAAAATGTTTGAATAAGTGTGTATTTATACTACAAGAGTCTGCCTCAAAACAACCTTTCGCCGGATCCACCCATGTAAAATACGGATTCGCGGAGCGTATTTTGTGTAGTCTTTTACCTAGTGAATTATAGATTACCTTGTATGAAATTAATTAAATGTGAAAGTAAAATGTCTAGTTGATTAAATAAAATGTATTATGTATAAATACTAAGTTAAAATGTGTTTAAAATATTTTTAAGTGTGTTTTAAAAATATTTGTTTACTTGGACTCCTTGATCATTCGACATGCATTATAATCACATTATTCATACCTAAATAGGCTAAGAATCGCATACCCAAGACCGACCGTGTTGGGAATTAAACGCCAAACAGTTTGTACTGCCAAGCTTATAAATGGAACTGCTAAAGATTACACTAACAGTACTAACTGAGTTAGTACTGAGAGTTTGTATTGCTTATGTGTTGAAGACAGAAGTTGAATACGCGTTTAGAGATAAATATAGAATAGATTGCATGTATATCTTATACATTTAGATTGATACGAATATTGTATCTAGATAGTTATCTTGTAAAGGACTCCTTGTGCTATAAAAGGAGGTCCTTGGTTAGTTGTTTAGCACGTATCTTTTGTTAAACTTCAAGGTTGTAAACCCTAGTGATAAGTTGAGATTACTCATATTATATTGTTTAAATCATTTGTTCATACATTGTTCACTGTTTCATTCAATCACTGTTACATCAATCACACAAATCTTCTAAGTATCAAGTAGTAAATTCCGCGTGCTATTTGATATATACTCAAAGTATCCTCAACACATTACTATTGTGTTTAGATCCTCACAGACCGAGACCGAGAAAACCGACTAGACCTTCTGAAAACTGACCGAACCAAAGGACCATCGGTCCGGTCTCAGTCCCAACATTTTCCTTATTTCGGCTAGACCGGACCAGTCTTACGTAAAAACCGACCATTATGCCTTCTTGGACCGGACTGACCGAAAGACCGGACTGGATTAACCCGGACCGGACCGGATTAACCCGCACCGGACCGAACACATTCGGTCCGGTCCTCAGTTTAGAGTTTTGGTCGAATTTGGTCTCGGTCTGGTCCGGTTTTGGTCGGTTTAGTCTAGTTTTAGACCAATGCTCAATCTTATACCTGAAGTGATATATGTCGAAATGTAGACTTACAATTAATAACGTGGTTACGTAAACATTTATGTTGGAACACATAAATACAAGTAGTTTACTAGATTAGATATTCCACCCCCGAGACACTTGCACTAGTACCGAAAGTGGTATTGGTCACACAAAAAATGTGTGACGATATGCATATAGTCACACACGTTTTTTTCGTTGTGTGTCACCAAAGGTCCCGCCACCGTAGGTGGTATATGGTCACATTGTTGAGTTCATGGCCTTTTCCATCGAAAAAGAGTGACCAAAACCCCGAATATGTGTGACAAATTAGGCACAGGTTTTGTTGGATTAGTCATTATCAGTGACTGTAAACACTTTATAGTCACACGAATGTTTTTTGAGAGTAAATATTTTTCAACCTTTGGCAACATAAATATATAACATATGTGACATTTGAGATGATATATTCAAGTAAATGTTTATTTTGTGTGACTATTTCTCATCCTGTGGCCACATGAATATATAATAAATGTGACGTTTGTGATGATTTAGTCACATAATGAGTGTTGTTTTTTTTTGGAGTTAGTCACATAAAATTTAAAACAAAATGGCCAAAAGTGTTAACAAGTGTGACCATATGCTGTTTAAAGTGAAGAAATGTGTATTTTGTGTGACTATTGGTTATCCAATGACCACATGAATTTTATGTTTGTGTGGCCTTTTGTAATATTTAGTCACACAACGCATGTTTTTTTTGGGTATTTAGTGACATATAATTAAGCAAACAGTGGCCAAAAGTGTTAATAAGTGTGACCATATGCTGTTTAAATTGAAGAAATGTGTATTTTGTGTGACTATTAATCATCCAATGGCCACATGAATTTTATGTTTGTGTGGCCATTTGTAATATTTAGTCACACAAAGCATGTTTTTTTTTGGTATTTAGTCACATACAATTAAGCAAACAATCGCCAAAAGCTTTAATAAGTGTGACCATATGCTGTTTAAAATGAAGAAATGTGCATTTTGTGTAACTATTGATCATCCATTGGCCACATGAAGTTTATGTTTGCGTGGCCTTTTGTAATATTTAGTCACACAAAGCATTTTATTTTGAGTATTTAGTCACATACAATTACGCAAATAGTGGCCAAAAGTGGTAATAGGTGTGATCATATGCTGTTTAAAATGAACAAATGTGTATTTTGTGTGACTATTCATCATCCAATGGCCACATGAATTTATGTTTGTGTGGTCCTTTGTAATATTTAGTCACACAACGCATGTTTGTATTGGGTATTTAGTCGCATACAATTAAGTAAACAATGGCCAAAAGTGTTAATAAGTGTGACCATATAATATTTAAAGTGTAGACATGAGTGTTTTGTGTGACTAATGTTCACCCAATAGTCACATGAATTTTTATTTTGTGTGGCATTTTGTAATATTTAGTCACACAACAAATTAAACAAAGAGTGACTAATAATGTTAGTACTGCTAGTACTAAGTTAGTACTGTTGGAGCTAAGGGTGAGCAATCAGACCGTTTAGACCGGACCGACCGAAGGACCAACGGTCCGGTCTCGGTCCGGGGTTTTTCCTTGTTTCGGTCTCGGTCCGGTCCGGTCCGGCTTACAAACCGGATATTTAGCCTATTTGGACCGGACCGATCGAAGGACCGACCGGACCGACCACATTCAGTCCGATCTCGGTCTATGGTTTTTCCCAAACTCGGTCTTCGGTCCGGTCCGGTTTTTGAAATGTGATCACCCTTAGCTGGAGCAGAG
Source organism: Artemisia argyi (assembly GCA_030686995.1). Taxonomy (NCBI): domain Eukaryota; kingdom Viridiplantae; phylum Streptophyta; class Magnoliopsida; order Asterales; family Asteraceae; genus Artemisia; species Artemisia argyi. The sequence continues at coordinate 141,376,134 of CM060704.1, forward strand.
TTACTACTGCTAGTATATATATAAAACAGAATGTATATAATTGAACCAAATATATATACAATTGTATTTCAAATTGAATAAAACTCGAATGTATATAAATGAACCAAATATATATACAATTGTAATGTCGTATATAATCAAATTCTCAAATACCATTAGTTAAAACCTTTTGACTCTTCGCCGCCTTAGCATGCTTTTGCAAGGTTTCACTTAGAGACCAAATGTTTTCGCTTCCTTGGTACTAATTTTAGTCCAGGATTTTTTTCACTAATATTTGGTATCGTAGTTGGTGGTGCAACCTGTAGTAAACAAAAGACGCTTGTATCAAACATTGAATTAAATATGAAGAATTATATATACGTAGGTTGAAAAAACACATGTATGTACCTCCTCTTGAAGAACAACTTGATCCTTTGGCCATGTAATGAAACCACCTATGCCTTCCTTAACTGTCTCTTTCCCATTATTTGCTACGTCCGATATGAACGCTGCATCCACTATCGATTACTCAATTGACACTCTGTAGCAATCATTTGGGAGTAGTTGGTTATGCAGCATTTGTTTTCCATTAGACTTGTATACGGTACCCGTTGCAACAATTTTTCCTTTCTTTAAGTGCTGAAGTTTGCACTTTATTGTTTAAAAAAAAGAATTTTTGCATGTATATATCATAAATGATTTAAACAAATTAATAACAAGAAACATGCATGTTGAAAAACACATTGTTACTCCTTGTGTTGGAGACACACTTTCTTGCGAATGGGAATCTGTAGACCTGTTTCATCGTTGCTTTGGCGTTTTCTTAAGTACGGCAGCTTTAACAGGTTTGTATATGTATGTGTGTATGTGTGTGTGTGTGTGTATATATATATATATATATATATATATATATATATATATATATATATATATATATATATATATATATATATATATATATATATAACACGGTACATTATTTAAACAAAAGAATAACAACAAACATGTTGAAATACATAATGTTGGTAGTCCTTGTGTTGGAGACATGGTTCCATGCGATTGGGAATCTGTAGTACTGGTTTGTCGTGGCTTATGTCCGATAGTTTTAACAGGTTCCTATATGTATATATAAAACATGGTACATTAGTTATGTTTGTAAAACTAAACAATAAAAGGTGGATGTTTTAATACTTATCATTGTTTCCATTACCGATACGTTTTTTGAAGTTTCTAGCCCATTAGGCTTCTTCTGAATTATCGCATCTTTATCACGTACACCAACACTTGACTGTGTTCCATTCAACTCATTGGCGCTGCTATCTATATTATTAATGGCCATTGGAGTCACCTGCAATATAAATTAAGAAATACATTGACTCATCAATTTACGTTCAGTTCCTGCTATCATTCGCATCAATGGTGTTAGCATTAGAAAATGAAATTGTTAACAACATAAAAATGGCTTACATCTGAGTCTAATGGAAATTGAGATGGCAACTTCAACTGCATCCCTTGTGAACTCAACTGACTCAGCAGGTTAGCAAGCATTCCCTTTGTTTCTGCCATCTCATTGGACAATTTCTTGACCTGCTCATCTTTTTCTGTCATCTCGGTGGATAGTTCCTTGACCAGTAGATCTTTTTTTTACGCTCGCTTCTCTCATTATCAAGTTGAGTTTGAAGTACCTCAAGTCTTTCATCAGTTTCTTTTCTGCTTCGAGGAAGATTAAAATATCTCTCATATGTAACTCCACTTCCTACTCCTCTTGCATAACCTCCCTTTTCCTTAACAAACACAACTGTCATGGCATCAGTGCCATCATCAACATCCAACGTGCCTTCCTTGATCTTTTCATCAGCTTCTTTCTGCAAAAAAAAAAAATATGGGAATTGTTGTTATTAAAATTTAGTACTGCTAGTATACCAGTTAGTACAGCTAGTAGAAAGTTAATGTTGCTGGTATATAAGCATAATAATAGAATTTGCATTCAAATTTGCAAGTTTATCTGCCAATGAACTAATCTCAGCATCTGGAGATTCTCCGTCTTTGTTTTGCCTTCCTTTGATCCACAATACACTACGCAGGGGTTCTTCATCTGCTTCAAAATTTTTTTCGATCTAATGAACATCAAGCGCATACACATGTAAAGTTAATTAAACCAAGATAATCGACTCTGATAAATTTGTAAAACAAACATTATGTAACCTTACCATTTTCTCTTTAACATAAACATATCCACCTCGTTCCATGTTATGTTGATAAATATTTTTGGAACGCGATAGTTTAGCTTTATCTGATTTCTCATAAAAACACAAAATCTTAAGGCGTTCAGATGCGGTAATGCTGAAACTAAAAATTATGAAATGACATATAGACTTAAATAAAGATGACTAATTAAAACCTTGTATGCATCGGTGGTCGTGTAGGTTACAAACTCAACCCATTCTTATGGTGTCATAATTGTACTATACTTTTCCGGGCATTCATTCATTTTCGAAGGTGTATCTAGGTTGGGCAATATGTATTTTTCCCTGAGTTTCATTCTGTAATTCCTTAGCATTTGACCAAGACGATTCATTACCACCTTTATGAATGTCACGTCAACATCAAAATATTTCTACAAAGATTAACACAATGATGTCAATTAGTTGCAGATAATTGATAAATTAAACTTATCTATGTAGTACTGGGTTAAAAATAGTATATATGTACCGTGATTTCATCCCATAATTTTTGTCTTGATTCTTTATCCACCTTCTTCCAGGATAGAACCTTCAAACCTATGTGCTCACGAACCACATCTCTATTGAGGCAACATGATCAAGATCTCCTTATGTTTTAATGATGACAAATAAACCATCGAAACACATAAAATAACAAACGTTAGCTCAAAATCGCTGGAGCCAATGTCTGTTCCTGGCGCGCTACCCGCGCGTCAACGCGCGGGTGACGCGCCAGGAGTCTGTATGGTTCCGGATGAATTTTGAAATTTGGCTTTCCCCTTACCCGACAAATGTGGATCTTTCAATACAGGTATGAATATGTTATGTGCTTAATTGAGAACACTCGAAACGAGTTTTGAGACTTGAGAGATCCTACTTTTAAAACACTCATTTACGGGAAAACGCCAACTCATGTTTTCTAACTATCGCCTCTAGCCAAGGCTTTTCTAAACTTAGGGAGCTTGTATATTTCACGTGACATCGTATTGAAGCATCCATATGCTCATATCCCATGCTTACGTCTTCTCTAATTACGTAACGGATTTACTCCCTTATTGGTCACACTAAGTCAAATGTCATTTTGTGTAATCGCATCCTTTCCCACTTGGGTTATGCTTTACATCAAGGCAAAGCACTTAACTTGTTTGAACCAAGGTATTAGTTGAGAACGTCGAGTCGTGGAAAGTCACGAGATATGAACCTATGGATTCTCGACGTTGTGTTACTTGAACTTATAAGTAACCTGTGATTTTCTCAACTTATAATCTTAATTGTCTAAACCTTTTCTTCTTAATGACAATTAGATTATGTATTAATCTTCTCATAATCCCATTTATACAAAAGACAAAACCAATCATATCTAAATAAAATATTCTCTTACACAATCTCTTACACTCTTACATACTCCCTTACACACTACATCTAAACCATCCATTCCCTTACAACACATCCTAACCCTTCATTTTCAACACATGGGAGTTGTTTGAATTCCAAAGAGGCTCCATCTAATCCAAGCCATTGAATTCAAATCAAACACATCTCAACCATTCATCCAATCTCTCTTCTCTATACCACCACATGTGTTAAATCCAAGCCATCCATTTCAAACCAAAACCATCTCAACCATTGATCTCTCCTTTCCCCCTAAGCAAAGCATATTCCTTTGGAATATCCTCTCTCAACCCTAACCTAGGCTTCTTTGATCTTAGCCATCAATTTCAAACAAACACATCTCAACCCTTCATTTCCCCCACATGCCAAATTGTTTGAAAACCAAGGGAGGCTCCCTTTGATCCTAGCCATCCAATTCAAACCATTTCATCTCAACCCTCCATATCATTCTCCCCCCCAAGCATTGGAATATTCCTTGGCATATTCTTTCTCTCTTTTCTATGCCATGTGAGGAGATACACTTCTACCCCTTCCAAATTACCCTATCTACACCTTATACCCTTGGTAATTTGGTTTCTCTTTAAACACTTCACAAATGATTTCCAAATTGGCTATTTGAGTTGGTAAACCTTAGAATGATTAATGTTAAGGTTTAGTGTGAAGTACAATTGGGGGTTTAGCAAGGTAAGGTATTTATAAGCCAACACCCAAAGCTTTGGGAAAATTTTCCCAGAGTGTCTGGCGCATCACCCACGCGTCAACGCGTGGGCAGCGCGCCGGCCTCGGTAAAATTTTCTAAAGTTGGGTTCTTGGCCTATAAATACCACCCTTGCCTCTTGTATTCCTCACCCCTTTGCCATTATTCTTTCTCCCTAGATTCTTTCTCTCTAAACATTCTCAAATCTCTCTATTTCTCTATCTCTAATCTTGTGTTCTTGATTTTCATACTAACATCTTTGAAAGAACACATCTACTTGCAAGGGAAGAATCACAAGAACCTAATCCACTCTTGTGATTGTGTCGAGGGTCTTCTTATCTATACCCTTTCTACTAGAATCGAGTCTCTAGGTTAGGTTAGGGCTTGATTGAACAAACATTCATTTATTCAATTGTTTGTAAGGGAAGTCTTGTGTCTTGGTGACCAAGCCTAGATCATTGGGGATCTAGTTGGGGTTTGATACTTCTGGTGGGAAGTCTTGGTAGTGGTCTTGGTGACCCTTAGGTGAAGTCGAATCGCGAGATTCTTTTGGGTGGTTTCCGAGGGCGGAATACCGTAGGAGTAGAGGTGGCAATTTTTAACCAAATGGTTAAATTTGGGTCAAATTGGTTAAAATTTTAAAGTGGGAGGGGTATAGTTGGGTTTTGTTAAAAAATAAAGATGGGTTTAAATGAGTTAAAATGATTTTAACTGATTACTATTGTTGGGTCAAGTTGGGTTTAGTAGTATACCCATATGGGTCACCTGGATAAAAACCCACTTCCTCCCTCCCACTCTCACACAATTTATTTCACGTCGGATAAAAATTAAAAACCCAAAATCGACTTCAACTTTTTCATTCATTTCAGTAACTTTTTCACCATACACGAGATCTATTGGGATTTATTTCACCACTGCTTTAATTTCATCACTTTTCATTAAGTTTTTAAATCTCAGTCTTCACTTTTTCATTCGTTTGCACTTTGTAATCTATTGGGATTTTCAGATTTTGTGTTTAATTTTGGTGAACAATGATTCAATGAATATGTGATTCAGTGATTGGATATCACATATCAGTTAATTAACTGTTGTTTAGGTGATTATATTACTTTGTGGGGTGTTTGGGAATGCTTCTAATTTAGGGCTGTTTGTGATTGATTATTATTATTTAGGGGTGTTTGGGAATGGTTACTGTTTAGGACTGTTTAGGAATTTAGTATCGCATATTATTTGGGTCTGCTTAGGATTGCTTATTGACATATTGTATATGTGCCGTTTTAGATAGATTTTTGTTTAGGTGATCTTATAGATTGCTTATTTGCTTATGTTTGATCTTATTACGTTTTTAAATGATAGGTGCTTAAATTTGTACGTCTTCTTATTGTTTTTTTGGTATTGATTAGGCTAATATGTGAGAAAAGTAGAAAAGACTAGACAACAAAATATGCATGCGGGTGACGATTTAGAAGACGCTAGTTCCTCAACAACGAGTAATTTATATTCAAGGGTATGGCAATATTTTACAATGATACCACTAGAACCTGATGGGGTTAAAAGGGCGGCTTGTAATTCTTGTAATAAGGTGTTAAAAGTACATGGAACATCTAATATCCGGCGTCATATACTTAGTTGTTTTAAGGTGGACTTGTCCAACAAGGCGGACTGGGATGCCCCGCCACCGAAATGCATTTGCTTAGATCAAGCTAAATATAAAGAAAAACTAGAAATTTCTATTATTAAGCATAACTATTCGTTTAATTATGTTGAGTATGAGGGAACGAGAGACTTGCACAAGTTTTTACACCCGGATGCAAAACCAATAAGTAGAAACAATGTAAAGAAGGTAGTCTTAAATATCTATGAAAGAGAAAAACTTAAGGTTAGAGAGGAGTTGGAGAAAATCATAGGCATAGTTTGTTTAACATCGGATTTATGGACTTCAATTACTAGTGATGGTTACATGACATTGACTGCTCATTACATTGATGAAACTTGGGTTTTAAGGAAAAAGGTCTTGAAATTTAGGGTTATTCCCCCTCCTCACACGGGATCTCTTTTGGCGGAATTTGTGATTAGTTTTTTAAGAGAATGGGGAATTGAAAAGAAAGTGTTTACTATCACATTAGATAACGCAACGAATAATAATGGTTTAGTAGATTATTTAAAAGATCAGTTGAGTATAAATGATGCGTTACTTTGTGAGGTAGATTTTATACATGTACGTTGTTGTGCACATGTATTAAACTTAATTGTACAATCCGGCTTGAAAGTCATTGAAGAAGCTATTGAAAAGGTGCGAGAATCAGTGAAATATGTAAGAGGAAGTGCAGCCAGAAAGATAAAGTTTGCTGAATGCGTTGCACAACTCAAACTACAATGTGGTAAAAATGTGCGACAAGATGTAGTTCAAGATGGAATTACACATATTTGATGCTTGATTGTGCATTGGTGTATCGTCGTGCATATGCTCTATTGAAATTAGTGGATACAAATTTTAAGACATGTCCAACACCGGAGGAATGGACAAGGATAGAAGAAATTGCCAAGTTTTTTAGGCCTTTTTATGACATTACCAAGCTATTTTCAGGAACTTTATATTCTACATCGAATCTTTATTTTCACAATGTCTATAAAATTCAAAAGGTTATTCAACGTCATTTGTGGAATCCTGATAATATAATTAGTGGAATGGCAAAAGAGATGAAAACAAAATTTGATAAATATTGGGAATCATATACCATGGTTTTGTCATTTGGTGCCATTTTGGATCCACGTTATAAGTTAAATATTGTTGAGTTTTACTTATCAGAGCTTGGTATGGAGGGTCAAGATCTAATAGACAAAGTAACAAGTGTTGAGCATGGGTTGCGTAAGCTTTACAGTGCATATGAGATTCGAGCGAATGTAATGCATGATTCAACTGAAGGACCAAGTTCAAGAGGCGCAAATTTGTGTGATGATGTAGAAGATGATTTAACAGGTTTTGAGACGTTTCAAAGTCAATATAATAAGCCAAAGGCACAAAATTCGCGACTAGATCAGTATTTAGATGAACCTAGACTTGATAAAAATCAGAAGATCGATGTTTTACAATTCTGGAAAGAAAACCAAGTAAGGTATCCTGAGTTAGCACTTATGGCTCATGATATACTAAGTATCCCAATCACTACAGTAGCTTCGGAGTCTACTTTTAGCATAGGTGGTCGGATTATAAGCAAATACCGAAGCTTACTATCATCTGAAAATGCTGAAGCGTTGCTTTGCACTCGTGATTGGCTATTTGATCTAAAAGGTATATAGTTTCTCCATTCTATTTTTATGCATCGACATTTTTATATCTATATATGTTAACCTATTAATTTATGCAGATGAAGAAGAAATCGACGAAGAAGAACTAATAGAGGATATTGAAAAGTTGGCTTCGACTCTCTAGTAAGGTAAATTCACTCTCTTTGTGATTGATAAGATACTCTTCTAGTTTTTTGTAATAGAGGATATCAATCTGGCTTAGTATTCTTTAGTTATTAGCAATCTGACCTTTCAGCTCAAGATTTTTTCGTAGTCAACCTGGACAATATCAAGATTTTTCTCAGATAATCTAAGTTTTCCTTCAATTTCTGCAATACTTTTCTCCAATTTATCCTTACCTGCACATAAAACGTGCACTTCAAGTACTGCTTCAGAAGTCATTCTTTCCCTTTCATCATGAGTTGCTGATATCTGTGTACTGAGGTGTTCTACCTCTTGGAGCTTAGATAAACTAGACCTGTGTTTTCTTGTTTTAATTCGTACCAAATAGTGGAAAATCGGGCTAGTTTCCTCATCTTGTGTGAGCCATCGTACGGATTTTTTGTCCGTTGTCGTGGTTGCTGTCAAGCAGTTAAGACTCGATAGGACCGGCTTCTTATCCGTGGGACAATACTACTTTTGTTCCTATGTTCCAAAGTGATAAAACAGAAGGATAAGATGACTAGATCAGTTAAGTAAAAAGTAAAAAAGATAACTTTTGTTTTAGTATCTGCATTTGTTACAGATGTGTTTATTTCATATATATAAGTTTATAACTGACAAGCTTTTGGCCTAGCAGTATCCGTACGATTTAGGTGTGTTTTTAGCTAAGTGATTGTTAGCAGTATAGTAGAATCTTGATAGATTATTGCAAACAAATGTAAGTAAGATTGTTGGGGCAGAGATATTAGACAACGGTTTATTTCAAGATTAATAGTAATAAAAAAAGGTTGTTAGTTAGTTATTCACCATCGCTAATAGTAATCAAAAAAGGTTTATATCAGACAACTGAGCCTCCAGTTTTATACACTTACTATCCAAATCATTGCAACGAAATTGCAAGTATCTAGCTGCTGTATTGCCTACTTCGGAATCTTCAACACTGGGTGACTCAGAACCTTGAATACTGGTAGAAATATCCTTACCTGATTCTTTAAGCTTATAGAGGAGGTCTAGATTTTCATCAGTAAGCTCATTACAATCTCTCTCGAGCTCGAGAATCTTCTCCTTTAATACTTTAACTTCTTCAACGAGATCAGGAGTTCCAATTTCTTGATACTCAGTTTGTAGTACATGGTTGAGTTTATATGATGCTTTACTTTTGAAATATTAAGACGTGAGAAATGTTGGGTCACCAAAACAATATACAGATTATCTACTCGGTGGCTAGATGTGGCCTTCTGGTTCATCACCTAATATTGCACTTTTGTTGCAGATATGGCCTCTCAAAAGTGTTATAGACTCGGGGTCTCGTTTACATTCGCTACTGAAGGAAGCAATTATGCAGGTAACTCAGTTTCAAAGAACGATATCTTTCATTAATTATTTCCGCTGTTGAGAAATATGCTGCTTCTCTAAAGTCTGAAATATGCTGCTTCTTTATAGTCTGATATATTAGACTATAGATAAATGAAATCGTGACTAATAGGAAGAATATGCTTGTTTAAATGAATATTTGGTAGTGATGTTAGATTATATAAGCTAGATAAAGCCGCACTCTCAAAAGTTTACCGTCTCATCTTGCTGGATCCATCGCCTTGTCACTCATCACCTTTTATCTGTCTTTACTCATCACCTTTTAAATTACTGATGAAGGATGTTCCTTTTGTAATTTTGCGGATCATTGTGTTAAATATGAATCTTTTGATTTACCATACTGGACTACACTAATATGACAGTCTTGAACAGGTGGTATTCTGGAAGTAATGTTGGAGAGTTCGATGGTCACTCAAGGAATCAAGGAGAGTTCTCAGTTTTTATGGTGTTGTCTTACATGGATATATCGTTCTGCTTGATACTTGTTGGCATGTAATCCTTTGGGCTTGTTTGACAATATTTTTTACTTTGTTTTTATGAAATAGGTGTTAAGACAGAATATAAATTGTTGTTGCCAATTGTTCCAATGTACCTTCATGCCAATTGTTCCAATGTACTTCATGTCATACAGTGACAAAATGATCCTTGATACTTTTTATACATGTTTATGTATTTAACTTTTAGCAATGATCCTTGTCGTTTTAATCAATGTATTGTATTGTTTGCAGTTTAGTGGTAAAATGCAATTGTAACTTTGATAAAAACGGACGAAAATTTAAAAAAATGGACGAAAATTTTAAAAAACAGACAAAAATGTAAGAAGGGTGAAAACGTAAAAAAAAGATGAAAACGGATAAAAATTGCCAAAAAAAAAAATAAATAAATAAATAAAAAAACTTAAAAAACTCAAAAATACCCGACCCGACCCGAGTCATACCCATCTATACCCATATTTCCAATTGACTCATCTAAACTCATACCCATCTAGACCCATACCCATCTAAGACCCAATACCCAACCCAACCCGACCCAACCATTTTGCCACCTCTACGTAGGAGTGACTCCTTCTATGTGAGCATCAATATTGGTGAATATTGGTGGAGTGAATTGTAACGGTTTGTAGTCCACCGAAAGGATTATACAAGTGAATAGTATCGGAGTCGCAGATTCGCAACTGGACGTACAGATGGTATAAACCCCCATCCCGAACCAGTATATATCTGTAGGACCTTAAATAACACAACTTTATCACACACAATATAAGCAAATATGAAGTAGAGATGAAAGATGGTGACTTGATATATGTATATATGTATGTCGTGTATAGAGAGAGAGAGAGATGGAAATGAGAGCTTATATTAAGAGAGAAAACACACACGAATACACACACAAGCACACACCTCAAATGAGCCTTTGAGGTGTTTAAATAGTTCTTAACATGAGATGCCCTATGGGCTTTCTATGGGTTTGGGCTTGGACTTGGTTACATGATTGGATAACTAGGCTTATGAAACATAGCATATAACATATTAGCTTGCCAAGTCCAAGGCCCAATGACTAATCTATTACTAATCTTAACAAACGACACAAAGTTACAATATGAGAATGACCATCACTTCTATATATATATTTTTAATGCTAACAATCTCCCCCTAAGGGGTGGTCATTCGAATGATGCTCCACGTGAGTGGGTCTTCCGTGTTCTTTGTCTTTAACTTTGTGTGTCGTTGTAGAATAGTCTTTAGTCTTTGTTCCTTCATGCTTTGTGATCTTTGATAACTGATTTTTCATCGTTCTTTGTTCCTTTGTGATGTGGAGTTATCTGCCTTTTGTCACTTCTGCGTCTGTGGTGGTTGTTTGCCATTCCAACATGCTCATACGTCTTCAATCTTTGTGATACATGCATTTGTAGTTCCTGTTCTTCCACACAGATCTTTGTCACTTACTTCTGTAGATTCTTTCACATTGCGTAGAATCTTTCTTTGATCCTTACTTTGCTTTGATCTTTGTGAGAACTTTTCTTTGACTTTGTGATGCATGTATGAGCATGTGGAATCCTTCGCCATGGAGATGATGTGAAGCTGCATGAAAACAGTTAGAAATAGATCAACCGGTACTTACAGATAAGAATTAGAGATCGTCAACAGCATAGTGTGAAGACTCCTTCTAACCCTTACCATGGCCGTTCCCATGTTAGATACTCTCGAGAGAGCTTATAAGACCTACTTAGTAGCTCAATGACTAGGTGAGTCGCTGGGGATCACTCCACGACTGTAGACCATTTGAAACCACCGCGAACACTAAGCGTAACCCATAAAGAATTACCGAAGTGACCTGCTGTCAGGGCTGCTTGATGTTGACCCTGGCAGGAATTTCCATTCAATCATTGAGAATCACAAAAGTGAATCCTCTCATAAATGTTCTGGCAGAATGCTAAGATCTGCGTAGGACTCTAAAGTTTACATCTGGCGTCCTTAATGTTGAACAACCAGTGTAGAAATATCATGTGTTCCTGTGAGATCTTTTGATGAATCTCGGGGCTCTAGACTCGATAAGTGCACATTTGGTTTCCTATGCGGAGATTAGGGAGAGGTCTCCTGCTTCAATATCAACCATCTCTAAGAGACAGGTTGATAGATTACGCTGGTTCCCCGTGAGAATGAAACAAGCTCTTTTAAGAGAACTTGAGTGGTTAAGAAGGTTTAGTGAAGTGCGTCACTGGGTCCATGACGTCTTGTCTTCAATACCGATGTCACCTTAGTAACAACCAGTAGCATACGAATTGTACCCGGTGTCTGCCCTAAGGTTGAACATATGGAGGGCTATTTCTTTTCACCCTTTTTCATAACTTTTCTTTTTAATTCTTCAACCCCTTCTTTCTCCTTTCTCATTTTCTCCTTTTTTCAATCATACCTAAGGATTTCTAGTTCTAATCTATTGGAATTGTCCTTGGGTAGATCCCTCCGGCTCTGGCGGAACATAGGACGGTTTTTCCTAACCTTAGTCACCTTATAACACCATGACTATCCTATTGTTGCCATGAAACCATTTATTGAAAATTTCTCAAAGTGTTTATGATAATAAAACACATTGTTGTTACCACTTTGAGAGTTTTGCATTTCTTTTGAAGGACTCCCCCTTCACATGTGCTCATGAATTTTTTAGAAATTTGCACATGCGCGAGGAGTTTGCACTTTTGAATTGATCCACTTTCAGTGAACATGAACGATTCGAGACACGCTTACATCACTAGTTAGACTAGCTTGAAGTTATTACCCATCCTGGTCAAGTCCAAAGAAAGTCTCTCGATACGGTACATTCTACTCAGACAAGTCCTATTCGAGACACGCTTACATCACTAGTTAGACTAGCTTGAAATTATTACCCGTCCCGGACAAGTCTTTTCGATTACTGACATTTTAAGCTTCGTCAATTCATTGGTACTATCTGAGTCGAGCTCTTTTGAGATTCAGTCACAAACTTTAAACATCTTTGATCACATTTTAATCATGTCTTCTCCCCCTCAAAAATAGCATTGCGTGATATTTTTGATATCAACTGATTAAGAAAAAGCTTTTTGGAGAGAACGACAGATTTTGCATGAATTAGGAACATTTTTCTTTTTGTACTCCCCCTTAATGATAGCATATTTAAAATTACTTAAGGGTTTGGAGGGAGTTTTCTTGAGCACTCATTTTGAGAAATCTTTAGAACAATCTTGAGAAAGTGCTCAAGGATTTAGTTTGAAAACGAGTTTATGCTTGAAATCTTTTTCGTTTGTTTAGACTCGAACTGTTTGAAAAAGATTTCGTCATTGAACGTACGAGTCCTTGATTTGAAAATAATCAGAAGTCATTGTTCGGGTCTCGGTTTCGTACTGATGTATACGAAAGCCATTGTGAAGAAAATTTTGAGAAACGACATGTTTTTAGAAAAACATTAAAAAGAACTCCCGCTCAAGCATCTGTACATGTCCGTATCATTGTTGAATGACATTTCTAGAAACGTACAGAATATTGATTTATACGAGAGACATGTCGTGAGAAGAATATTTTTGGATTTTTTGATTTTATATTGTTTTTGTATTTTTTAAAAGATTCTATATTTTTGTATTTTGTTTTTGTTGGTTTTTCAAATTTTGTATTTTGTTTTTTTCAAAAATATTTACAGCGATGCGATTTTGAAAACATTTTTCAAGAAGATTCGAGAAGACATTCTAGCTCCTCAGGAGTTAGGCTTCGCATGCCAATTCGTCGAACTAAATAGTCAAACCGTTCTTTTGGAAGGGCTTTAGTAAATAGATCGGCGAGTTGATAATCAGTCTTAACGAAAAATAATTCAACAGTACCCTCTTCCACGTGTTCTTTGATGAAATGGTATCGGACTTTGATATGCTTCGTCTTAGAGTGATGTACGGGATTGCACGAGATGGCTATGGCACTTTTTGAGTCACAATACATAGGTATTCGGTCAAAAGTAAAGCCATAATCTGTGAGCTGTGTCTGCATCCAAAGAACTTGGGCACAACACGCAGATAGAGACACATACTCGGCTTCGGCGGTTGATAGTGCAGTACAATCCTGTTTCTTTGACGACCAGCTTACTAGCTTTTCACCCAAAAATTGTGCTCCACCTGATGTACTCTTTGCTGTAACTTGATCACCAGCATGGTCTGCATCTGAAAATGCTGTTAGATTAAACCCCGAATCCTTCGGATACCAAAGTCTCATGTTATTGGTGCTTCGTAGGTACCGAAAGATCCGTTTAACCTCTTTGAGGTGAAGTTCGGTAGGCTTTGCCTGAAACTGTGCTAATAAACATACAACAAATTGAATATCGGGGCGGCTAGCAGTTAGGTACATGAGAGAATCGATCATGCTTCGATATTTCTTCGGATCAATGGGTTTCCCAAACAAATCAACACCTATTTTTGGTGAAATGACCATTGGTGTACCAACAGAATCACAATTTTCCATTCCATGTTTTTTCAAAATCTCTATCGTATATTTAGCTTGATTGATAAAAATACCACGAGGGGATTGATGGATTTGTAAACCAAGAAAGAATTTTAGTTCCCCCATCATGGACATTTCAAATTTTCTTTTCATGAGATTTTCAAAATGTTTTGAATGGTTAGGATTGGTTGATCCAAAAATAATGTCGTCCACATAAATTTGAACGATCAAAATGTCATCTTTGAATTTTTTGATAAACAAGGTGTCATCAACCGTTCCTTTTGTGAAATTGTTTTTGAGCAAGAAAGATGATAGTTCGTCATACCACGCTCTTGGAGCTTGTTTTAAACCATAAATTGCTTTCTTAAGCTTGTAGACGTAGTCTGGATGATCTTTGTCGATGAATCCCTCTGGCTGACTCACATACACTTCTTCTTTCAGAGTTCCATTTAAGAAAGCAGTCTTAATATCCATCTGATAGACTGTGATATTTTTGTGAGCTGCATAGGCTAAGAAAATCCGGACTGCTTCAAGTCTAGCTACAGGCGCGAATGATTCTTCGAAGTCTATCCCTTCTTCTTGTGGATAACCTTTAGCCACGAGACGAGCTTTGTTGCGAATAACAGTCATTTCCTCATCCAGTTTGTTCTTCCACAACCACTTGAGATCAAGAACACGTTTATCAAGTGGTCGTTCAACAAGTTCCCAACTATCATGTAACAGGTATTGAAGAAATTCCTCCTGCATCGCTTCAATCCAAGGGTTTTCTGCCATTGCTTCTCGAATGTTCTTTGGTTCTTTGAGGCTTATTGAGCAAACGTAAATGAACAATTCGAGATCAGTGGCAAGTTGTCTTCTTGTCTGAACTGGCTTTGAAGGTTCACCAATAATATGTTCTATTGGATGGTTTTTTGTCCATTGAAACGTAGAAGGGTACCTCGGGTGTAACGAATGTGTGTTAGATGGTTCTTGTAACCTTGAAGAAGATTCAGCAGAGTCTGTTGCAAACGGGTTTTCAAATACTTCTTCTTCTTCTAACGCAACATCGTTTGAATTTTTTGTTGGTTCTTCTTGAAAATTTGTGTTTTGGTTTTGCTCATCAACTCTTGGTAGTTCAGTTTCAAGTACTGGAGTTGCTTGAGTAGATGTAGATGATGTTGATGTAGTTGGTGCTTCAGCTTCGATTGTGGTAGATGCATCCTGTGGTGGTGGTGGTGGTTGATGGTTTTGAGCGGGTGCAGCGGAATGTTGTTGAGATGCGTTTGTCGAAGTTCCACCATAATATTCATCAAACATTAACTCGAAGAAATTTTACAGTTCTTGTTTTGAAGGTTTATCCGTGTTTGTTGACTGAGCTCCTTGAGGTACGAGTCCTGAACTGATGTGTCCAGAAGTCTGCATGTTTGGTGCGGGTCCTAATCCGTTTTGATTAGAAGCCATCGGATTAAGCGCGGGTTCTAGAGCGTATCTCTCAGAAGCCATTTGTGAAATCTCGTCAAACTTCACATTCATCGTCTCCATTATCTTTTTCGTTCTTCTATTATACACCCTGAATACCCTCGAGTTTTCTGAATATCCAATGAAGATTCCAATATCACCCTTAGCTTTTAACTTCCCTAGATCTTCTCTTTCATTCGTTGGATAGCACAAAGCGCCAAACACGTGAAGGTAAGAGATGTCAGGTTTACGATTGTTCACTAGCTCATATGGGGTTTTATTGAATCTCGGATGGACTAGGGATCGGTTTTGAGTAAAACAAGCAGTGGCTACAGCATCAGCCCATAAGAATAGTGATGCACTAGAAAAAATCAACATTGTGCGAGCAGCTTCCACAAGAGTTCGGTTTCTTCTTTCAACTACCCCATTCTGCTGTGGAGTTCTAACAACTGATGTTTGATGTGTAATTCCAACATCTTCGAGGTAAGTTCTTAACTCCTGATTTGTAAATTTTGTGCCATTGTCTGTTCTTATAATCCTTACTGGAGCTTGAAGTAGAACTTGAATACGCTTCAGAAAGGTGATGATGATGCCTGGTGCTTCGTCTTTTGATCTCAAAAACTTTACCCAAGTATATCTTGAATAATCATCAACAATAACGAGAATATACTTCTTCCCATTAATGCTTTTAACTCTCATTGGGCCACATAAGTCCATGTGCAACATATGTAACCTTGCTTCCGAACTAGGTACGGTTTTGGGTTTATATGATGCTCTTTTACTTTTTCCTTGTTCGCATGATGGACATAGGTGTTCCTTGGTGTATTTGAACTTAGGAAGTCCGGTGACGATGTTGTCTTTGGCTAACTTGTTGATGGTGTCGAAATTGAGATGGGATAAACGTCTATGCCACAGCCAGGACTTAGTATCGGTTGCCCTTGTCATAAGACAAATTGGTGATGTAGAAGCCATTTGGTTGATGTCGATAACATACAAATTTGTACCACGATTACCAGTTAAGAGATCATCACCAACCAAATTTCTTATAAAAACCGAGTTTCTTCTGAATGCCACTTCTAAATCTGCATCACAAAACTGCCCGACTGAAAACAAGTTGTGTCCCAACCCTTTGACATAGTAAACTCGGGTGATTAAAAAATTCCCAAATTGAAGATCTCCATAACCCTGAATAGCTGCTACATGATCATTTCCAAATCGTACAGTTCCCATGAATTTCCAGGCGAAATTGATCAGCAGCTTTAAATTACCGGTCATGTGCTTGGAGCAACCCGAGTCGATGATCCAAAGACATATTTCGATAACCTGCCAAGAACAGAAGAGCTTGTATTTGGAAACCGTTTTGAATTTGGTTCCATGGGGTTAGGAGTAAAAGCAGAATCACACTCATAGACAGTTGCTACTTGTTTAGCTTGAGTTATTTCTAATTTGCCGTCCTTAAGAGTGAACTCTCTACCCGTCGGAATCCACATACAAAACTTAAGATAGTTCCTAGGCATTCGACTAATAGTGGTGGTCCTAAATCGTGCAACTAATCTTTCTATAGATCTGGATCTAGCACTAGGTCTTTTTGGAACATTCTTCTGTTCAGGCGTAACATTCACATTCTTAGAAACACATTCATCGTGAACATCATTAATTAAACATTTCTCGCATATTAAACAAACAGAGTCATTACATGCATTAGAAACAGTACGTTCGACATTACATTCAGATGAAACATGTCTCTTATTACAAAGCGATAAATTCCTAGGGTGTTCTTCTACATCTTCAACTTTATTCTTGCTACTACTCTTAGAAACAGGCGAGACTCTATTGTTCCTTGTATTGCTCTTAGGCTTTAGTCTGCTGCTCCTAGAGGTGCTTTCTAATCCTGTAGAAGGTAAGGCACACACATTAGGATTTATATTGTTGTCCTTTTTAGCAACCCTAGATTCTTTAGAATTAGCCTTTATGCACTTGTCATTTGTCTTAGTTGTTGAGGCAGACGCACTAGTGGGACTAATCCTAAAAAGGCCAGGTGCTAACACTTTAGGTGTTTCGACAACCGCTTTTCCTTTATCAACAATCTTTACATTTTCACTTTTCTTGGGCAAGGGTGTTGGAGTGACTGGTTTTGTCAAATCCTTTTTCTCATCGACTTTTGGAGCAAATCGTGAAATTGACATTTTTGGTTTTGAACCGTGTTTGAAACATTTGGTTTCTCCGAAGTCAATGGTTTTGCAAACTTAGTTTCCTCACCCTTTCCTTTTTGACTTTCAAGCTGAGCCCTCAAAAGATCATTTTGCTCTTTCATGTTTTTTAAGTCACGCTCATACGACAATTTGTCATACTTGCATTCTTCCTTTTTCCGATCAAGTTGTTTAAAATATGACACATTTTCTTTTTCAAGCTTTATAAGAGCATTTTCATATTTTGAAACAATTGCAGAGGTCTCAGCTCTTAGTCGTTCATCGTCTTGAACAGAATATGTTTGTAAAATGATGGACATAATGTCAGTGGTCATAACAGCTTCGAAGAGAGAATCATTTAGGTTTTCCAAAACATTCATGTTTTCACGAGTATCATTAGCTTCGTTTACCAGGGATTTGTGGTCCTTGACAAAGTCGGCCGTTTCTTTTAAGAAAGCTTGTTCAAAATGGATTACCCTTGCACTGATGTTATTTAGTGGGATAGTAATTTCGTTTGAAACACCTTTTTTTGTTCGATATGAAAACTAGAATGCCAGTTGTTAATATTGATGGTAGTTTTCGATGCAACAATATTTTGAAGTTCTTTAATTCTCTTTTTAACGTCATCAAGAATTTCTCTAGCCTCACTTGTATTAAAAGTGTTGTTAGAGGAAATTTGTTCCAGTTTTGAAAGAGATTTGGAAACAACTTTCTTTTTAGACAAGAATTTCGCAAATGGTCGTTTTATGGAAAACGCAGATGGTTCTGTTTGTGGAACAAAAGTGATTCCCGAAAGTTTGTTCAATTTGTTGTAATCAATGGGTTTCAAATCCTTTTGTTTCATTTTATTTATGCTCTATTCGACATGTTCAATCGTTAGCACAGAATCCCGAACGACGGGAGGATCATGTTTGGTATAAATCACATTACCATTGTACAAAACATTATGTTCTTGTTGAGCTTTCTTGAGATTACAAGGGGTGTTGTTACCAAGAGCCATTTTATGTTTCGTATGATAAATAGGATTAGTTTGATTTGAAATCATTTTCATAGTTTGACTCGACTGACCCGACTTAACCACTAATTCTTCTAGATGTGCAATCATGTGTTCTGACTCTACGACTTCTTCCAAAAGTTTGTCTTCTTTCTTTGCAAAGTCCTTTTTCAACTCATCCCTTTCTTTTTCAAGATTGGTATAAGCTGTTTTTTGTTTAGAAAGTTGGTTTTGTAAATCAGAAATTTTCGTGTTTAAAGATTTTATCTTTTTGAAAGAATTAACATCAAGTGTATCAAACTTGAGTTGCAATTGTTGTTCCCTTGAAACGGAATTTTGATAACCAGTTTCTAATTCAGACAATCTTTTGTTATGAAATTCAAAAGCTTTAACGGTTGATTTGTAACTCTCAAGCTCAGCGGTCAATTTATCATTCGCGGCCTTAACATCGCGATTGACCTTTTGCACATTCTCAATTTCAATACGACAATTATTCAATAATGATTCAAACAAAGAACGTGTTTCCTCATCATTCGCAGCATGCTGTGAAACGAAGCCTCCATTATGATTCACATCTGGAGTCACTGAAGGAGTATTGCTACTACTTGGCGTGTCCAGGTATGTATCATAAGTGGGTGCTAGCTTCTCAGAATGTTGTTCCTCATGAGGAGACATATCAAATATATCATTATTGTGACATGTGTTGAAGTTAGATACATCAGATGGTGCATTGGTGTCATAAACAAGAAGTGTGTCAGAATCCGTGTCATACTTAGCTTCCTGAAGATTCGCCATGAATATGCAGTTCGCATCGATATCCTCTCTATCTTCCATGTCATTGACTCCTCCCAAACCAACCAGTCAGCCTTGTGAAGCTGTTAGGCCCACCTGGGAGAAAGTGCAAGTTAATATTGACCGTGGAAGTATAGGGAAATCCCCGGGTCGTTAAATCCCAACGAGATTGAAATTGTATTTGTAAACGGATAGGAAAGTGAGTGGTACTGAGGACAGTAACAAATATGATTTGAGAGTTGATTACACTACTGATTGCTTGATATTTGGAAAATATGAAATTATAACAGAAATACAGAAATAAACACAAAATCAGATAATCAGATAACAGACAGAGAAAAGTGGTATTTAACAAGTTACAAACTACAGGGACTAAAAGTGGAACTTTTGAAAACTTAATATTAAAGAAAATAGAAAATGAATTTGAAATTATGAAAATGATTATTATAATATTTAATTACTATTTAATTAATAAAACTAATTAAAATCTAATTTAAAACTTAATTTAAATTAACTAAAAATTACAACTATTACAAATAAACCTAAAAACTTAAATAAATAATTTCTAAACCTAAATAAGAACTTGAAGAAAGTATAAAAAATTAAAATAAATATTTTTGTCTTTTTATAAGTATTTTATTAATTAATAACTATTTAATTTAATTAAACTATTTTAACTATTTTAAATTACTATTATTACTAAATGACCTTAGAAAATTATGATAAAATTTATAAAACTATTTAAACACTACAGGAACACTACAAAATTATAAAAAATTACTAAAAATTATATTTAAGCTAACTGACTAATTAATTACTTATTAATTTATTTTAAGCTAATTTAATTAATTTAAATAAGAAAATTAGAAAATGGACAGTGGAAATTATGAAACTATTTTTTAAAAATCTTAACTACCTTATAAAACTTAGGAAAAATATAAAATTCTACTTTAGATAATTAAAATTAAAGAAATCTATTTAATTTCTATTATTACCTATTTAATTATTTAAACTAGTTTTAAATCTAAAAAATAGTAAACTACTTAGGAAAATTCTAAGAAAATTATTTTAACTACTTTAAGATACTAATTAATTTATAAAATTATAAAATTGGACAAATGCTTATTAATAAGCTAAAATGAAAATTAAATAGATAATTTCTATTAAATAGAAGCTATCACTATTTTTATGTTTGCTTTTTCTGGTTTTTCTTTTACAAAACTATTTAAATACTTAATTAATGAAATTTTAATAAAGACAACTACTTTGGAAATCAAGAATAAGCACTGAGAGTGCTTATTAGCTTAAACAGTTGACTAAGGTTGACCAAATGAAGAAATAAGCTAAACTGAGGTTATGTGGGGTCCACTATGGTGAAATCTAGTTTACCTAAGTTACTTGAACTATATTAAACTAAATTTGATGAGTTAAGCTCCTAAAATAAGCTGAAAATCCCAAATAAGCACTTACCTATTCTTCTTCTGACTCAGAAATGGGACAGAGATTGGTGGCAATTTAAGGTGGGGTCCACTGGTCTATAGGTCAGACTAATGGTCAATATTTGAACCTGGGTAGGAGGGGGGTTGTAATAAGCTAACTAGAAGGTGTGGGGCCCACTGTGTTGGCACAAATCAACCACAAAAGTGGTGGGTATGGCCTGATGGTCTGCTAATGCACAGGGTAACTTATTAGGACTTGTGACTTTGTGAAAAGTTGTTTAAATGATCAAATAAGCTCTTACACATGTATACCAACTTGAAATAAGATTAAAAGCATAAATAAGCACTCTGGATAAGCCAGGGAATCCAAATAAGCACTTATCACAATCCTGATAGCCAAACAGGCCTGAGGGTGGTATTTTAGACCTCTGTGGGGTCCACAAGAATGAAACAGGGTTCAAGCTAAGCCTAGGGTTTCAAAGATGGGATATTAAGCTACACAATAAACCAAGAAGTTGAGCTTATGGCTTCCTAATAAGCTCTGAGTGAGCCTTTGGATTGGTGATCAAATACTGAATGCTCAGTATAACTTTTTGCAATAAGTTACAAACTAAGGTCCTAGAAGCTATGCTATAATAAGCTAAAAGCTAAACTAAACCTAGATATGAAAAAGGTGACTAATAAGCTACAAATTAAGCTAATGGTTGGGGTGTGGGGTCCACTGAAGAGCACACAATAGGTCTTGGTGTTTTGACTAAAACCTGTGCACAGGGGAACCTATTGCCCTGCAAGTGTGTTTGGAGGTCTGTGGGGCCCAGTATAAAAATGCTAAAAATATAAGCTGTATGGGAACTTAAACTAGAGGTGGTAGACTACTAAACCTGAAAAACACAAAGTGTAATTCTTAACACATAAATCTACAAAAATCTCCTAAGATTTGAGAAAATCTGATAATGGTAATTTTGACTTTTACTAATTTTAAGCTCAGTTGACTTTTATGAGTTTCCAGTGAGCTTAACTGATTAAATAAGTTAATATAAGCTATTTTTAACCTAAATTAAGCTAAACTTACAACTTATAAGCTAATTGTGTGAGTTTGTGGACCAACTGCCATTACAGTTAACAGATAAGCAATCTTTTTGTGGATCTTGACTTTTTTATACTATGACCACTAAGTTTTATGACTGATTAGTGGTACTAGGACCTAAGCAAATGTGTCAAGTTAAGATTTGGCCACAAAATACCACAAATGCTCAGCATACACCCTTGTGCCAAACAATACCTTATGATGACTGATTTTTAATTTTCAAAGCAACTAAAAGATTTGAACCATAAATTTAATCCATAACTGACTAATATGAAGTATTAAACTAGTAAGAACACAAATCAAACACAAATAACAACTTTTACTAACAAATGCAAATTATACTATCTAACTGTGAGATTTTTAGAAAATAAGTAACAAGTAGTTTTCTTAACAGCCTAGCAATCTCAAACCATAAATCAACTTAAATACACTAATCAAACTTAAGAAACACAGATAATGGCCATGATAATCAAAATCAATACATATGCAATATAAAGATAGTTATGAAATTTTTTAGAAACTTACAAATTGCTTTCCTGCTTGAAACCAAGAACCAAGATCATAGAAACTTTTCCTAATATCCACCACTGGATTCTAACCCAAGACCATCCACAATTTGCCTTGCTCCAATTGCTTATCACCAAGAACTCATCCGTTTGACTTTTGTTGACTTTTGGTATTTTTGATTTTTTATTTTACTAAACTGCTTTTAGTTATTACTAATAGCTTAGATAAGCTATCTAGGAACTTAAGTGAGCTTATCAGTCCAGTATATTACACATTAACAACAATTAAGCATTTGAGATTTAGAAAATTGAAACTAAAATTGCATAACATGAAATGGTTAAAGAAACTTGATATATATTACTTGAAAAGAGTTACAATACACTTAAAAATACTTATAACACTGCTTAGAAGCTTAGGTTTACACTAGAAATTGGAAATTAGATTAAACGACATACAATTATTGAAAATAAACTAGGTACCCTTCTTCTCTGCTTCTCTTGGTCTTTATAGGCTTCAATTAGGTTTAGAAACCTCTTATGATCCTTTCCCACTTCATCTGAGCCATCCATTTAGTCCACTTGATCATGATCGTTCAAACTCACTTTTGGCGCCAAAGTCCTCCACGTTAACGTGGAGGCAAAGGGTTGTAATTAAAGATTGTTGGGAGCTTGTGGAGGTGTCAGGGGGCAAGGGGAATGTTTGGAGACCAAGTTGGGATTTTATGGAAGAAAACAGAGGTAATGGCATGGTTTGGAGTGAAAAGAAGTGGAGAAGGCATTAAATGCTATCTGGTTTGGTGTGTGAGGTGGAAAGGAGGTGAGGGTGAGCTGGAAAGGTGAGGTGGTGGTGGTGAAACCACCTGGTTTTGGTGAATGCAGGGGTGAAGGTGGGGGATGAACAGTGATTGGTGGTTTTGGGTGTTTGACTGGGGTCAACGCCTGGTTTTAAATAAAAAAGGGTGCGTGGGCTGAGGGTGTTTTGGGCTTAGGGGATAGGTGGGCTGGGTAGATTAGGATGGGTTGGATTTGGTTTTGGATTTATTGAAATAAAAAGGGTCCGGTTTGGTTTTTTAGTGACAAGGACCAAAATTGTAAATTTGGCAAAGTTGAGGGGCTGAACATGTTATTTTCCCAAAGTATTTTTAAGGACTTAACTTGCCAAATTTAATAAACCAAGGACTTATTTATTTATTTTTCCATTTTAAAAACACCCAGGGACCTTTTCTGCAATTTTTCAAACTCCAGGGACCTTTATTGCAAACTTGGATTTTTAAGGGATTAAACTTGTAATTTCTCAAAATGTTATCAAAATTGTTCCATTTTGTCATTCATGCATAGTACAAGGGTATTATTTGTAAATTTTCCATTTTTTGAATACCCAGGGACCATTTTGCCAATTTTGTAACTTGAGGGGTAAAAATTGCCAGTTTGTGTAAACTTTTATCCAGGGATGTTTTGTGAACATTTTTGAGTTCCCAAGGACTTAAGTTGACTTTTTATTTATTTAAAACCTTCAGGGACTAGTTTTGTCAATATTTGAAACTTGAGGGACTGAAACTGCCAATTATGCAAACTTTGTACGTTTTTAATTTGTTTTTGCATATTTTGTATTTGAAACATATAAAACACACTTCTAAGATATTTTAAGTATTATGATGCATTTTTGAGTGTTTTTGTATGTTTTGGCAGTTCAAATTGGTACAAAATGATGAGTATTTAGACACTCATCAATCCCCCACACTAAACTATTGCTAGTCCCTAGCAATCTATTTGAGAAAAAATTAATGGATTTTAACTCTTTACCAAAAGCCATCACTTCTGGAGTAGCCAGGTGTAAGAACTGTGGCACACCTGATAACCGTGTGATTTTTAGCAAACCACCAGCTGTCAACGGATTTGATTAGTCTTTACCAAAAGCCGTTTGCTTCTGGACTAGCCAACTCTTGATGGAATAGTCAACATCTTGGTGAGCTGATTACCAATTATGGTTTTTCCACGGCCTTTACCACAAGCCATAATCTTGCGGGCTAGCCAACTCATTTGTTTTTGGGGAGTTGAGGAACCGTACAATTTTTGGCAAATTGCCAGCCATAAACGGATTTGAGATGTCTTTACCAAGAGCCGTTTGCTCCTGGACTAGCCAATCCTATTGTGGGTTAGACATGGAGGATTGATACCATTTTATCTCATTTCTAAGTGTGAAAAAACTGATAATTTTGATCAAATGGGGGTTCTTGATGGAACATGTGTTTTGCATTCGCGAGAACGCTCCCCCACGCTTAGAACTGAATATTGCCCTCAATATTCACAATACTTGGTGTCCCACCAAGACTTTAGAACGTAAGGAGGCAATACTATTAACCTTTTTATTTTACTTTATTTACATACAAACTCACTTTTTTCTTTTTATTTGACTTATACCATTTTTTTTTTTTTTTTTTTTTTTGAAAAAATATTTTACATATGTACAACATGTGGTTCGTCTCCCCCACACTAGGGTGTTAGAAAGGGATGAGAAGACAGAAATATGGGTGACGACCCATATTGCTACTGTTTTTGATTACCGAGTCGCTAGCTTGACTCGACCTCGAATTGATTTGTCATGAGGTAGCTTGTTTTTGATTCCCGAGTCACTAGCTTGACTCGACCCCGAATTAAAATTGTCCTTGGGGAAATGGAGTGAAATTGCCACTCAAAGATTGGGTGAGAAATAGGAGTGGGATTGCCACTCACAGAATTATGAAATGATAAGATAAAGGAGATTATTTTTTTGTTTTTATCTTTTATAAATGTTTTTGTATTTTTAGATTTGTATATATATGTACAAAAGAAAGAAAATTCCTAACAACCGCCCCTTGAAAGGGAATCTGGGTTTGACAGAGCTCAGTAACTGAAAACAGCCAACAACCAAATGTTGTAACTGAGGGGCTAATCAAACTGGGAAGTTGTGTACATAGGAAAAATGTTTTTGTATTTTATATTGTTTATGAAATAATATAATATATGTAATCACTACCTCCCAGGCTTGTGTCAGGTTTACCACGCAAGCTAATCACTTGTGAATGATTAACTGTAATAAATTTGTCCTGACAGCCCGGAAGTTGAATGATAAAGTATAATATACATACAAGGATAGAAATTTGAACAAAATACAAAATTCATTATTTATTATTATTATTATGTACATGATACTAGTGTTTTTGTTTTCCGAGTCACTAGCTTGACTCGACCCCGAATTTATTGGTCCATGGGGTAAGTTTGGAGATCCGGGACAACCATTGGTTGTATGTCCCCTCCAAAATAGTGTTTTAGCCGATGTCCATTTACTTTAAAATTGGGACCGTCGGGTTGCAATAACTCAACAGTTCCATATGGGTATACTTTGGTTATAGTAAATGGTCCAGACCAACGGGTTTTTAGTTTACCCGAGAAAATTTTCAACCTTGAATTGAAAAGAAGAACTCTGTCACCAACGTTGAAATCGCGGTTCTTTATTTTAGAGTCATGTATCTTCTTAGTCTTTTCTTTATAGATTAAAGAATTTTCATAAGCTTGATCACGTAATTCATTTAGTTCGTTTAGTTGAACTTTACGGTGATCACCCGCTGTCTGAAGGTCGAAATTTGCATGTTTTAAGGCCCAATAGGCCTTATGTTCTAATTCAATCGGAAGATGACATGCTTTCCCGTATACTAACTTATATGGAGTACACCCAATGGGTGTTTTGTAAGCAGTGCGGAAAGCCCATAATGCATCGTCCAGCTTATCCGACCAAGAGGCACGGTTTTCACCAACCGTCCTCTCGAGAATTCTCTTAATACCCCGATTTGAGACCTCCACCTGCCCACTTGTTTGGGGGTGGTATGCTGTAGAAAGACGGTGAGTTACACCATATTTCAGCATTACTCTCGCAAATTGTTCATTGCAAAAGTGAGTACCACGATCACTGATAATGGCACGAGGAGTCCCGAATCTGGCAAAGAGAGATTTTAAAAATTTACAAACTACTCGGGCATCATTGGTGGGTAAGGCTTTTGCCTCAACCCATTTTGACAAATAGTCGACAGCGACGAGTATATACTTATTCCCTCGTGAAGACGGGAATGGCCCCATAAAATCAATGCCCCACATATCAAATATTTCACAGACTTGGATGGCATTTTGTGGCATCTCATTCTTTTTAGAAATATTCCCGTGACGCTGGCAAGCCTCATAGGTTTTGATAAGTTCATGGGCGTCTTTATAGATCGTGGGCCAAAAGAATCCTGAATCAAACACCTTTTTTGCGGTGTAGTTTGGGTTATGATGTCCCCCCGTGGGTCCATCATGACAAGCTTTAAGAATTTCCATGGCTTCTTGGCCATGGACACACCGTCGGATGACTTGATCCGCACATATTTTGAACAAGTAGGGGTCGTCCCAGAAATAATGTTTCACATCTTTAAAGAATTTTCTTTTCTGTTGGGACGACATGGACATCCCTTTCACAACGAAATTTCCCGCACGGTAATTTGCAAAGTCGGCAAACCATGGGGTGGTGGTATCATTCCGGTTAGAGATGAGATTTAGAGTCTCCAGAGGAAAAGTTTCATTTATTTCTTTTCTCTCGAGAATATCCTGATGAGGATTTTCTAACCGGGACAAGTGATCAGCGGCAAGGTTTTCTGCTCCTTTTTTATCTCTTATGAGAATATCGAATTCCTGGAGGAGCAGGACCCAACGGAGTAGTCTTGGCTTTGCATCCTGTTTAGTGAACAGGTATTTCAAAGCCGAATGGTCTGTATACACCACGCTTTTGTTTAAGATTAAGTAAGACCGAAATTTTTCGAAGGCATATACCACGGCTAATAATTCTTTTTCTGTGGTGGTATAGTGTGTTTGAGCTTCGTTCATGGTCTTACTTGCGTAGTGTATTGGCTGAAAATGTTTGGTTTTGCGTTGCCCCAGAACTGCACCAATAGCATAATCGCTAGCATCGCACATAAGTTCAAAGGGTAAGTCCCAGTCGGGGGCAACAAGGATTGGTGCTTCGGTAAGTCTTTTCTTTAGAATAGAAAAGGCTTCGATGCACTCTGGAGAAAAGATAAAAGGAGCATCCTTTTCAAGAATATGAGTCATGGGCCGGGCTATTTTAGAAAACTCCTGTATGAATCTCCGATAGAACCCGGCATGGCCGAGGAAACTCCTAATTCCTTTAACAGTGGTGGGATGAGGCAGTTTAGCAATAACATCAATTTTGGCCTTATCGACCTCAATCCCACTTTTTGAAATTTTATGGCCGAGGACAATGCCCTCTTTAACCATAAAATGGCTCTTCTCCCAGTTTAGACAAAGATTAGTGTTTTCACACCTTTGAAGCATTTTTTCTAGGTGGGAGAGGCATGAGTCGAAAGAATTCCCGATTACTGAGAAGTCATCCATGAATACCTCCATGGTTTTTCCAATCATGTCATGGAAAATAGCCATCATGCACCTTTGGAAAGTGCCCGGAGCATTGCATAACCCAAAAGGCATGCGATGATAGGCAAATGTCCCGTAAGGGCATGTGAAGGTAGTCTTCTCTTGATCCTGTGGATCAATGGGAATTTGGAAGTAACCCGAGAAGCCGTCAAGGAAACAATAATACTCATTTCCCGCTAGTCTTTCGAGCATTTGATCCATGAAGGGCAAAGGAAAATGGTCTTTGCGGGTGGATTCATTAAGCTTTCTGTAATCAATACATACTCGCCACCCTGTAACCAAACGAGTTGGTAATAACTCGTTGTCCTCATTTGTGATAACCGTAATGCCACCCTTCTTTGGAACACAATGTATTGGGCTTACCCAAGGACTATCAGATATAGGATAAATTAATCCCGCATCAAGAAGTTTGATAACTTTAGCTTTTATAACTTCGTGGATTTTTGGATTTACCCTTCGTTGATGCTGCACGGTAGGTTTAAAGTCCTCTTCCATTAGGATTTTGTGTGTACAAAAATCCGGGTTTATACCCTTTATGTCTGAGAGCTTCCAAGCAATTGCTTGTTTGTGGGACTTTAAAACCTTGAGCAACGCGGTTTTCTCCTCATCCTTTAAGTCTTTTGCAATAATGACCGGTAATTTATCGTTACCTTCCAAGAATGCATATTCTAGATGAGGAGGTAGGTCCTTAAGTTCAACCTCGGGGAAGTCATCATTTTTCTCAACATATTTGACTTCCACCTTATGAAGTTGTGGAGGTAGAACAGGAATGGGAGAAGGATCTTTGTTCAATAACTTCTCAAGGAGAAGTACATCCCCCTCCGGGTCAATCTCTTGGTAATCAATTCCTTCGGGAACTGAATCACTTTGGAGAAAGGCCTCTAATTCCTCAAGGAGAAATTCACTTCCCTCAAACGGAGTGAGGGAAGGAGAAGAATTAGCGATTATGGGATGAGAAGGAGTAGTGGGATTGCCACTCTGAAAATTATCAGCGAATCCAAGGAATTCCTGAGCATACTCCTCGGATGCAATGTCAATGACATCAATTCGGTTAACCGAATCAGCATTATAATTCGAGGAGTATCTCGAGGTTTGATCAAGGTTGAACGTTATCGCTTCATTGCCAACTCGTAACGTGATTTCCTCATCGAAAACATCGATTAACGCACGCCCCGTTCTTAAGAATCCCCTCCCAAGAATGAGAGGAACTCTTGGATCTGCATCGAAATCAACAACGACAAAGTCTGCCGGAAAATTGAATTGTCCCACTCTCACAAATACGTCCTCGGCAATACCGAGGGGACGTGAAATTGAACGGTCTGCAAGCTCGAGAGTCATGCATGTGGGACTAAGTACCTGAAGTGAGAGCTTTTTCCAAACTGAGTGTGGCATTAAGTTGATGCTTGCACCAAGATCGGCCAAGGCAAAACATTCAACCATACCCGGGAAAGTACATGGTATTAGAAATCTCCCGGGGTCTCCTAGCTTTTCGGGAAGCTTTTTCAATAGAACCGCAGAGCAGTTCTCATTGAGTGGAGTTCGTACCATCTCAAACATTTTTTCTTTATTGCTCAACAGGTTTTTGATTGTCGATGTGAATTTGGGCATTAAAAGAAGAGCATCCGCGAAGCTAATATCGAAGTGTAGTTCTTGGAAAATCTGAAAGAATTTTTCCATCTGATGATTAGCTTTTTCACGGAGCTTTTGGTCTTGCAATCGTGAGGGATATGGAATTGTTGTTTTTGGGTTGGATTTTGGATTTTCAACAGGACCTTCGGTAGTTTCAAACCTGACTTTTTTAAAAGGAGTTGGGACCGGGATAACTGGAGGAGGGATGTCATTGGTATCTCCATTAGGAAATACCTTATCCGTAGTCTCCTCAGTTTCACATTCCTCTACAGGAATAAGAGATGAGGTAGAGGGAGCTGTAGGTCCTTGGTAAGAAACTCCACTTCTTGTGGTGATCGCCTTAACATCGCCCCTCGGATTAGCGATCGTGTTGCTAGGTAAAGTTGTACCTGAGCCCGAGGGTCGATCATTTAAAGACTTCTGCAAATTAGATATTTGACTAACCAGCATTTTGTTCAGTTCTTCTTGGGATTTCATAAACTGTTTTAATAACTCATCAGATGATGGTCCAGTTGGAACAATGGCTTGATTTTGGTTTGGAAAATTTTGAGCCCGATTGTTCTGGAAATTCCCATGTTGCTGGTTGTTATTACCCTGGAAGTGGTTTTGTTGTTGAAAATTACCCTGTGGGTAATTGTTCTGACCTTGATTACGGTTATAATTCCCTTGGTTTTGATTTTGGTGAACCTGGTTTTGACCAGAGTTGAAATTTCCTTGGTTGTTATAACCTTGGTTCATTCGGTTCTGGTTCTGATTCTGGTTAAAATTCTGGTTCCTGTTTTGAGGTTGATTAAACCCTGGTGGTCCGATGTAGTTATTAGATCGATAGCTCAAAAGGTTTCGATCCCCTTGCGGTTGGTAGGAATTACCTCCCGTATTATAGGAACCTTGAGCTGCATACACGTTTTCACGAGCCGAGCCACCGGAGGCTTGGCAATCTGTGTACAGATGTGGACCACCACAAGTTTCACAACTTGGGTAAACAGTTTTGACCTGATTAGGATTATTCTGATGGATACGCAAAACTGCTGTAGACAAATCATCCATTCTTTTAGCTAGGATTGATATTTCATTGCTTGCCGGAGTGTCTGACTTAAATGAGTCGTTCCTCTCAGCAGAGGAGTCCCAAAAATTATGATGGGCAGTCATGTTTTCGATTAAGTCATAGCACTCTTCAGGGGTCCTTTTCATAAAGGTGCCCCCAGCAGCAGCATTGATGGTGTCACGATGACGGAGTGTCAAACCATTATAAAAGGTATCAATAATGGTGACAAGAAGCATATTGTGATTAGGACACCTATCAATAGCAAGTTTGTAGCGTTCCCATGCCTCAAATAAGGACTCTTCGGGAAGCTGTCTGAAATTGCTGATATCATTCCTAAGTTTTGTGACCATAGATGGTGGAAAGTATTTGGCCAGGAATTTAGTGATCATCTCATCAAAAGTGTGGATCGAATTCTTAGGAAGTCGATCAAACCAGGAAGTCGCATGATGAGCGAGAGAATAGGGGAACAAGTATAAACGTAGGCCGTCATCGGTGACACCATTTTGTTTCATGCTTTGGGTGACGGTTAAAAATTTGTCGAGATGCCTGTTGGCATCGTCACCCGGCAATCCGTGGAACTGGCACGTATTCTGGATCTGTTGTATCATGTGGTGTTTTAATCCAAAATCCGTGGCTTCAATAATGAGTGGTGCAATTGGTCCACCCCTCCCTTGCATGGTAGGTTGACACAGTTCCTCCATAGTTCGGGTGTCAGGAACTGGCTCATCCTTGGGAAGGAATGGGGGCTCGTCGTTCATTTTTAGTGTGTGTTCTTCTTCAACAATACGTAACTCGGGTACGTTTTTCTTCTTTTTATTCTTTGTTTGTGAACGAGTGCGCATGCACAAAAATTAGTTTTCAACACAAGATCGAGGCAAAACTACAGTGAACTTAAACCCAATAATCACAAATGAACAGCTCCTTTAAAAAAGGTACACTATTCAAAAGGATACAATGGTAAGTTTTAAATCTTAGGTTTGGGAACTTATTATGTTCACACCCCCAGTTGGTAGGTGTTCTGCCTTGGTTTGCGGTGGTAAACTTTTATGTAATTATATTCACAGTAAAATGTTTTTGGTTTTTCGTGTATGGGTGAAAAAAACTTGAAAAATATTTTTGGAACTGATTCGTTAACCGAAATCGTTCCTTTAAGATTACTCGCAGGCTGGCGGGAGGAAATAAATGGATCCCTCTTAAGTTCGCAATTTAATGTCAGAACTTACCTTAAACCAACTGTATAGGTTGTAATCGTAAAGATTCGAAGTAATTTAACTTCACAGTTTTGTTTTGTTGTTTATGATTTGTTTGGTGTTGTTAACACTTCAGGAGAAATGTTAATGAACGTTTTCAGATATGATTTTGCTTTTCTTAAAAATTTACAAAGTGGTGATATTTGTACAGGAGGGTTTTTGAAAACCACTAGACTTTTACTGTTTTGAAATACGCAACAACCTCCCCGGCAGCGGCGCCAAATTTTGACTCCTCCCAAACCAACCAGTCAGCCTTGTGAAGCTGTTAGGCCCACCTGGGAGAAAGTGCAAGTTAATATTGACCGTGGAAGTACAGGGAAATCCCCGGGTCGTTAAATCCCAACGAGATTGAAATTGTATTTGTAAACGGATAGGAAAGTGAGTGGTACTGAGGACAGTAACAAATATGATTTGAGAGTTGATTACACTACTGATTGCTTGATATTTGGAAAATATGAAATTATAACAGAAATACAGAAATAAACACAAAATCAGATAATCAGATAACAGACAGAGAAAAGTGGTATTTAACAAGTTACAAACTACAGGGACTAAAAGTGGAACTTTTGAAAACTTAATATTAAAGAAAATAGAAAATGAATTTGAAATTATGAAAATGATTATTATAATATTTAATTACTATTTAATTAATAAAACTAATTAAAATCTAATTTAAAACTTAATTTAAATTAACTAAAAATTACAACTATTACAAATAAACCTAAAAACTTAAATAAATAATTTCTAAACCTAAATAAGAACTTGAAGAAAGTATAAAAAATTAAAATAAATATTTTTGTCTTTTTATAAGTATTTTATTAATTAATAACTATTTAATTTAATTAAACTATTTTAACTATTTTAAATTACTATTATTACTAAATGACCTTAGAAAATTATGATAAAATTTATAAAACTATTTAAACACTACAGGAACACTACAAAATTATAAAAAATTACTAAAAATTATATTTAAGCTAACTGACTAATTAATTACTTATTAATTTATTTTAAGCTAATTTAATTAATTTAAATAAGAAAATTAGAAAATGGACAGTGGAAATTATGAAACTATTTTTTAAAAATCTTAACTACCTTATAAAACTTAGGAAAAATATAAAATTCTACTTTAGATAATTAAAATTAAAGAAATCTATTTAATTTCTATTATTACCTATTTAATTATTTAAACTAGTTTTAAATCTAAAAAATAGTAAACTACTTAGGAAAATTCTAAGAAAATTATTTTAACTACTTTAAGATACTAATTAATTTATAAAATTATAAAATTGGACAAATGCTTATTAATAAGCTAAAATGAAAATTAAATAGATAATTTCTATTAAATAGAAGCTATCACTATTTTTATGTTTGCTTTTTCTGGTTTTTCTTTTACAAAACTATTTAAATACTTAATTAATGAAATTTTAATAAAGACAACTACTTTGGAAATCAAGAATAAGCACTGAGAGTGCTTATTAGCTTAAACAGTTGACTAAGGTTGACCAAATGAAGAAATAAGCTAAACTGAGGTTATGTGGGGTCCACTATGGTGAAATCTAGTTTACCTAAGTTACTTGAACTATATTAAACTAAATTTGATGAGTTAAGCTCCTAAAATAAGCTGAAAATCCCAAATAAGCACTTACCTATTCTTCTTCTGACTCAGAAATGGGACAGAGATTGGTGGCAATTTAAGGTGGGGTCCACTGGTCTATAGGTCAGACTAATGGTCAATATTTGAACCTGGGTAGGAGGGGGGTTGTAATAAGCTAACTAGAAGGTGTGGGGCCCACTGTGTTGGCACAAATCAACCACAAAAGTGGTGGGTATGGCCTGATGGTCTGCTAATGCACAGGGTAACTTATTAGGACTTGTGACTTTGTGAAAAGTTGTTTAAATGATCAAATAAGCTCTTACACATGTATACCAACTTGAAATAAGATTAAAAGCATAAATAAGCACTCTGGATAAGCCAGGGAATCCAAATAAGCACTTATCACAATCCTGATAGCCAAACAGGCCTGAGGGTGGTATTTTAGACCTCTGTGGGGTCCACAAGAATGAAACAGGGTTCAAGCTAAGCCTAGGGTTTCAAAGATGGGATATTAAGCTACACAATAAACCAAGAAGTTGAGCTTATGGCTTCCTAATAAGCTCTGAGTGAGCCTTTGGATTGGTGATCAAATACTGAATGCTCAGTATAACTTTTTGCAATAAGTTACAAACTAAGGTCCTAGAAGCTATGCTATAATAAGCTAAAAGCTAAACTAAACCTAGATATGAAAAAGGTGACTAATAAGCTACAAATTAAGCTAATGGTTGGGGTGTGGGGTCCACTGAAGAGCACACAATAGGTCTTGGTGTTTTGACTAAAACCTGTGCACAGGGGAACCTATTGCCCTGCAAGTGTGTTTGGAGGTCTGTGGGGCCCAGTATAAAAATGCTAAAAATATAAGCTGTATGGGAACTTAAACTAGAGGTGGTAGACTACTAAACCTGAAAAACACAAAGTGTAATTCTTAACACATAAATCTACAAAAATCTCCTAAGATTTGAGAAAATCTGATAATGGTAATTTTGACTTTTACTAATTTTAAGCTCAGTTGACTTTTATGAGTTTCCAGTGAGCTTAACTGATTAAATAAGTTAATATAAGCTATTTTTAACCTAAATTAAGCTAAACTTACAACTTATAAGCTAATTGTGTGAGTTTGTGGACCAACTGCCATTACAGTTAACAGATAAGCAATCTTTTTGTGGATCTTGACTTTTTTATACTATGACCACTAAGTTTTATGACTGATTAGTGGTACTAGGACCTAAGCAAATGTGTCAAGTTAAGATTTGGCCACAAAATACCACAAATGCTCAGCATACACCCTTGTGCCAAACAATACCTTATGATGACTGATTTTTAATTTTCAAAGCAACTAAAAGATTTGAACCATAAATTTAATCCATAACTGACTAATATGAAGTATTAAACTAGTAAGAACACAAATCAAACACAAATAACAACTTTTACTAACAAATGCAAATTAT
Source organism: Artemisia argyi (assembly GCA_030686995.1). Lineage (NCBI taxonomy): Eukaryota > Viridiplantae > Streptophyta > Magnoliopsida > Asterales > Asteraceae > Artemisia > Artemisia argyi. Next base: position 141,411,076 of record CM060704.1, read on the forward strand.
ACTATCTAACTGTGAGATTTTTAGAAAATAAGTAACAAGTAGTTTTCTTAACAGCCTAGCAATCTCAAACCATAAATCAACTTAAATACACTAATCAAACTTAAGAAACACAGATAATGGCCATGATAATCAAAATCAATACATATGCAATATAAAGATAGTTATGAAATTTTTTAGAAACTTACAAATTGCTTTCCTGCTTGAAACCAAGAACCAAGATCATAGAAACTTTTCCTAATATCCACCACTGGATTTTAACCCAAGACCATCCACAATTTACCTTGCTCCAATTGCTTATCACCAAGAACTCATCCGTTTGACTTTTGTTGACTTTTGGTATTTTTGATTTTTTATTTTACTAAACTGCTTTTAGTTATTACTAATAGCTTAGATAAGCTATCTAGGAACTTAAGTGAGCTTATCAGTCCAGTATATTACACATTAACAACAATTAAGCATTTGAGATTTAGAAAATTGAAACTAAAATTGCATAACATGAAATGGTTAAAGAAACTTGATATATATTACTTGAAAAGAGTTACAATACACTTAAAAATACTTATAACACTGCTTAGAAGCTTAGGTTTACACTAGAAATTGGAAATTAGATTAAACGACATACAATTATTGAAAATAAACTAGGTACCCTTCTTCTCTGCTTCTCTTGGTCTTTATAGGCTTCAATTAGGTTTAGAAACCTCTTCTGATCCTTTCCCACTTCATCTGAGCCATCCATTTAGTCCACTTGATCATGATCGTTCAAACTCACTTTTGGCGCCAAAGTCCTCCACGTTAACGTGGAGGCAAAGGGTTGTAATTAAAGATTGTTGGGAGCTTGTGGAGGTGTCAGGGGGCAAGGGGAATGTTTGGAGACCAAGTTGGGATTTTATGGAAGAAAACAGAGGTAATGGCATGGTTTGGAGTGAAAAGAAGTGGAGAAGGCATTAAATGCTATCTGGTTTGGTGTGTGAGGTGGAAAGGAGGTGAGGGTGAGCTGTAAAGGTGAGGTGGTGGTGGTGAAACCACCTGGTTTTGGTGAATGCAGGGGTGAAGGTGGGGGATGAACAGTGGTTGGCGGTTTTGGGTGTTTGACTGGGGTCAACGCCTGGTTTTAAATAAAAAGGGTGCATGGGCTGAGGGTGTTTTGGGCTTAGGGGATAGGTGGGCTGGGTAGATTAGGATGGGTTGGATTTGGTTTTGGATTTATTGAAATAAAAAGGGTCCGGTTTGGTTTTTTAGTGACAAGGACCAAAATTGTAAATTTGGCAAAGTTGAGGGGCTGAACATGTTATTTTCCCAAAGTATTTTTAAGGACTTAACTTGCCAAATTTAATAAACCAAGGACTTATTTATTTATTTTTCCATTTTAAAAACACCCAGGGACCTTTTCTGCAATTTTTCAAACTCCAGGGACCGTTATTGCAAACTTGGATTTTTAAGGGATTAAACTTGTAATTTCTCAAAATGTTATCAAAATTGTTCCATTTTGTCATTCATGCATAGTACAAGGGTATTATTTGTAAATTTTCCAATTTTTGAATACCCAGGGACCATTTTGCCAATTTTGTAACTTGAGGGGTAAAAATTGCCAGTTTGTGTAAACTTTTATCCAGGGATGTTTTGTGAACATTTTTGAGTTCCCAAGGACTTAAGTTGACTTTTTATTTATTTAAAACCTTCAGGGACTAGTTTTGTCAATATTTGAAACTTGAGGGACTGAAACTGCCAATTATGCAAACTTTGTACGTTTTTAATTTGTTTTTGCATATTTTGTATTTGAAACATATAAAACACACTTCTAAGATATTTTAAGTATTATGATGCATTTTTGAGTGTTTTTGTATGTTTTGGCAGTTCAAATTGGTACAAAATGATGAGTATTTAGACACTCATCAGTCATCCATAAGAGCAATAAAGTCATTCTCCTCTGCGTTCAACTGAAATCCTGCCTCTGCCTTTTGTGCCAACATCACTGCTTTCTGCAAGTACGCTAGATCTTTCTTGTTTGGCTTAGTAGGACAGTTCCGTGCCATATGACCTACACCCTGGCAGTTGAAACACTTTACCGGATTACCCTGATTCACATTTCCCAAATTCCCAACTACTGGAGCTGCAACATTTCTATTCTGATTACCCATTGCCTGATTACCAACATTCTGACCCCTCTGATTTCCAACAAACTGACCCAACTGATTCCCTGCATTCTGACCATACTGATTCCATGCATACTGACCTGCATTCTGCATATTCTGATTGCCCATATTAAATCCAGTAGCATATCCTTGCTGATTCCCATAAACCCCAACCATTTGGCCTCCGTTGCCCATATTGAAACTCGGCTGAGCGATTTGCCTGTTGCGAGTGTTCAATGAAATCCTTTGGTTGTTGTTTGTTGGTGTAGAATAGCGTCCTTGGAATGCCTTTGACAGAAAAGCAAACGCTTGTGTCAATGCTGCAGCAGCTTCATCATTGTCAGTGAATTCTGGTTCTTGGAATTGTGGGTATGTCTGTTGTGGAATAACTTGTTGTTGTTGTGGGTAGAATTGTTGTTGGTAGACCGGTGTTGGTTGTTGAATGCATGATGGTTGCATGTAGTTGTGAATAGGTGATGATGGTTGTTGAGTGTTCACTTGTAATGGTGTTGGTGTATTAGCAATTAGTGCGAGAGGATCATGATTTTTTGCCAATCTTTCTTTCCTAACTTCATTAGCCTCAGCTTGGTTTTGCTTCAGAAAGTCATAGAGTTGATCATAATTCACCTGATGTAAGTCCTTTGTCTGATTAACAATTGTAACATAACGACCCCATTCTTCTGGAAGGTTATTGAGGAATTTGATGTTTGTTGCAATTGCTCGTGGTGTCAACTTGTTTCTGATTAACTCATTCATCAAAGTGCAAAACCTTGTGTAGTAAGATTCAATCTGTTCACCTTTAGTGGATGTAAAGTTCTCCCATTCAGTAAGAAGTTTGTTCTCAACATCTTGTTGTCCAATTTCTGTTCCATGACATATTCTTCTAACACGTTCCCACATAGCATAAGCACTTTCACAGCTGTCGACCGCAGCAAAGATCTCCCGTGGTAATCCAAGTTGGATTAAATGCATTGCCATATCATTAGCTTTGATCTGCGCCTTGTCTTCATCAGTGTAATCTGCTTCTGTTTGTATACGCACTAATGGTTCAATAGGAGGTGTTGTATTTGGATTACCTTGAATTTGAACTTGTCTTGGCTGAAATGTACCGTTTTCTATGGATTTGATCATAAGGTGCCCGGTATCCTTTGTTTTGATGTAACGAAGCATACGGCTTGTCCATGGGAGATATCCACCTTTTTCAAGCATTGGAGGTTGGTTTTCCGCACCGGCTGCATGAATGTCTTGCTGAGTTGCCATTGATGAAGTGTAGATGGATAAAGTTGATTCTTGGATCGTTCCAACGAAATAGGAGTAGAGTTTAGAGTGAGTTGATGCAAGTATTTATGGTGAAAATTTTGACTTAAAACCTTAAAACCTCAATAACTTAGTCTCGGAGCGTTTTTAGGCCTCAAAACTTCGCCTAAATCGATAAATCATTTAGCGTGTCATTCTCCTCTGTCTCACGGTCGTTTTGACAGCTGATTCGTCGAAAACGGAGTTACGGTTCAAAAGTTATGGCCGTTTGAAGTTTGGTCGTCAAAAACCTCACTTTTGTCAAAATTCTCGAAACTTTGCTGTGTTCTCGAAACTATAGGATTGCGAAACTTTGGATTTCGAAACTTAAGATTTCGAAACTTTGTGTTCTCGAAAATATAAGTTCTCGAAAGTTTTGAATTTTTTCGAAAAATCAGTGTTCTCGAAAATGTTGGATTTTTCGAAAAAACTGTGATTTCGAAAATTTTGCAAAATTTCGAAAACCCAATCTCACAACGAAATTTCAAAATTATACAATTTCGAAATTTAGACCAAAAGTCGAAGTAATTTCTTTCTTATACAAGAGAGAAAATACCGAGTATCCAACCGTGAGCACGAACGGGGGCTTTTCTTGTGTTCTCGAAAACTAGTCAAAATGTGATTTCGAAATTATGGAGTGATTTCGAAAAGTTGACAGTTTTTTGAATAAGCTTAAAGCACACCCAAATGACGTTTGCAATCCAAGATTCTTGTACTTCTAGGCTAAAAAACACCAAAACTTGAAGAAAGTTCCAAACTTGATGATTTTTATAAAACTTTTTCGTGTTCTAGAAAACAAGTACAAAATGAAGATTCGAATTTTTAAGCTAAGTTCTTTCAAAAGATTGAAACTTTCTTGTTGGGAAAGGTTTATAACACTAGTTTGTAATAAAAAAAGTGTTAAAAACACAAAACAAACAAGAAAAGTAATGATTTTTTGAAACAAAAACGTGATAAAAGCTTAAAAAAACACGAAACAAACAAACTCTTAACCCTCCTAAATCATTGTTAGGCGATTGATACCACTTGTAGGACCTTAAATAACACAACTTTATCACACACAATATAAGCAAATATGAAGTAGAGATGAAAGATGGTGACTTGATATATGTATATATGTATGTCGTGTATAGAGAGAGAGAGAGATGGAAATGAGAGCTTATATTAAGAGAGAAAACACACACAAATACACACACAAGCATACACCTCAAATGAGCCTTTGAGGTGTTTAAATAGTTCTTAACATGAGATGCCCTATGGGCTTTCTATGGGCTTGGGCTTGGGCTTGGACTTGGTTACATGATTGGATAACTAGGCTTATGAAACATAGCATATAACATATTAGCTTGCCAAGTCCAAGGTCCAATGACTAATCTATTACTAATCTTAACAAACGACACAAAGTTACAATATGAGAATGACCATCACTTCTATATATATGTTTTTTAATGCTAACAATATCGTTGTGTTCTTTACTTGCTTTATATACTTTGGTTGTGGTAGTGGTTGTTGGATTATTGTACAACCACTTGGTGTTCTCTTTGGCTTAAAGTTTTTAAACATCTAAAAAGCTGAAGAAACCGTATTCACCCCCCCTACAGTTCTACAATTGGTATCAGAGCGCAATACTCAAGTTTTTGAGCATTAAAGTCTTCCCGAGAAGTCGTTTAAAGTCAAAAACTTCTTTCCCAAAAATCTAAAATCCTAACTAAAATTTTTGGTAAAGTAGAGTATAGATCCATGGCTCAAGAGAACTATAGAGAGGAGCGTTCTATGGAAAGACCACCTTTGTTTGAGTACGAAGGATTCCGTTTTTGGAAATTCCTATTTGAGACCTATGTTAGGTCTAAGGATTATGACTTGTGGTACATTTTCCAAAATGGTGATTTTGATTATAAGGAAAAGAAGATGGCCGACAAGAATGTTCGAGCCAAAATGATGATATATGATGCCCTACCTCAAGAGGAGCTTGAGAGGGTGTGCATGTGCAAGACCGCAAAGGAGATTTGGGACTTACTTCTTCTTGTTCATCATGCGACTACACAAGTCAAGGCCAACAAGATAGACTCTCTCATTCAACAATATGAAGAGTTCTCTATCTCAAATGATGAAACTATTGATATCAGTTTAATGAGATTCAATGCTATCACTACAAGCTTGAACTCATTAGATCCAAGTTATTGTAGCAAAAATCATATTGAAAAATTTGTTCATGCTACTTCCAAAAATTGGCAACTTGAAGAAGCAGAGATTGAAGAAACAAGAAGTTTGGGACAATTATCTTTTGAGAAGATAATTGATGATCTTCATACTTATGAAGAATTTCTAGATAACATTAGAGCCATCACCGAAGAAGAGATTGATTCACTTGATCCTAAAGACGAAGATATAGAAAATGAAGAGGTCATTATGTCAACAATGCAACCTAGACGTTATGATGAACAAGATGATTGTAAAGATCAAGAAATTGCACTCGTTGGTGTAACTCGGAGTGTTTATGAGGAAGAAAATCTCCCGTATTATGATGTCACTTGTCTCAAGACACTAGAAGCCCTTGAGGTATTATCTAACTCTTCTCCGTTTAGTAATATTTTAGATATTCATGGATTGCAAAAAGAAAATGAAGAACTAATCAAACTTAATGAACACATATTAAGAGATATTGAAAAGCATGCAACGGATAAACATAAGCTCAACAAAGAGATTAGTAAACTTGAACATAAATTGATACTACTTAAATTTGAGAAAAGTGGTATTGACTTAAACAAAATGTTACATGAGCAAAAACCCTTTCATGACAAGGGAGATCTTGGTTTTTCTGAAAATGATAAAAATACATCTACAAGTCAAGACAAACCTATTGTATTTATAAAAGAAGGTTGCAAACCAAAAGTTACTGACTCTGACGCGCTGACTGACGCGTCAACGCGCCAGATGTCTGAGTAAAAATGGTTCATCATTAAACGCTTTTGCTAAACCATACTTTCCTGAAACTTCTTGTGTGGTCACCCATAACAATACTCTTCATGACTTTGTAGAAGTCACCAATGATGAGCATGGTAGCAATCTAAACTCTAAGTTTTGTAGTACAAGTAACCTTAATAATGATGATTTTAGTATTATGTTTACCAATGTAGATTGCACTATTAGTAAAAACGGTAACATACTAGCTAAAGGTCATAGGCGAAACAACTTGTATACTTGTTGATCGTAGAATATTAGTAGCAATATATGCATAACAAACATGGTAAATAACCCAATGCTTCGGCTTAGGAAATTAGGTCTTACCGACAAGCTAGTAAGCAATTTACCACTTGGTAAATAACCCAACCACTCGGCTTAGGATGTTAGGTCTTGCCGACAAGCTAGTAAGAAATTTACCATTGTTAAGTTTTGTAAGGCATTATTGTGATACATGTCTAGGGAGTCAAGGATGAGCAAGGTTTTGGAATTGATACACTTTGATTTGTACAATCCATCTCCAATTCAAAATTAAGAAGGAAACTCCTACACTTTAATAATTATAGATGGTTATCCAAATTGTCTAGGATAGAGTTTTTAGAAAACAAGGATGGAGTCTTTTATAAATTCAACATTTTGAGAAAGAAGCTTGAAAACCTACTTGAATTGTTCAATTGTATCAATTAAAACAAATCATAGTAGCAATTTTGATAAAATGCAATTTGGAACCTTTTGTGAACAACATGGAATATCTTATAACTTACCGGGCCTGTTCACTTCTCAATCACATGAGATTGTTGAAAGAACACATCGTAAGTTAAGAAAGATGAGTCGTGCAATGCTTGACGAGCAATCCATCACACAAAAGTTTTGGTGTCATGCCCTAGATACCGCATGTTATATCTTTAATAGAGTCCATATAAGAAATTGTAAGATACTTATAATATTAACTAGTATGGTTTATGTGATTATGGTTCGAATTAAGAGAAGAGAAGTAGGAGAAGTAGAGAGAGAAAGAGAGAGTTGGGAACTTTAGAGAGAGAAAGTGAAGGAAAAACTAGTTGAATGATTAGAAGCTCCAACCCCTTCCAAGCTATGGAAGGGGTATTTATAGTTACAATAAAACGCCCCCTGAAACGGGCTGTGAGGCGGGTTGTCAGTGGGTAAAAGACCCGACCCGACTCCACAAATACTAAGTAATACTAAACTATACTCTAACTAATATGATAAATACTATGAGCTACAATATGATAAACTGCACTCAGGGTGACCGAGTCTTCATATGAATAAACCTATTCCTAACAATCTCCCCCTAAGGGAGGTCACCCCGGAAAATAAATATTGAATCATAGCATCCAAGTCTTTGATGACATCTTTGTAGCTCGTAGCCTTTTGATTCTTCATTGTTGAGATTTTTGTGCATTAAGTGGAAGACTCTAGATGACACATTCAATGTGATGGATGATCTTTGGAAATAGCTTCAACTTCATCATCCAAATGAATGTCTGAGGGTCATCTTTGAGCAGTAACGTCTCCATGTGATATGAACATTTTTGTGTTGGCATGCTCACACTTATTCAGGATCATGATCTTCTGCATCAGAGTTGTGGAAGCGTATATGAGGCCTAATCAATGATCATGATTTCTTAGATTGTGATGTTGAAGTGTGAGCATGTGTTGATGGATCTGCATCTTTTCAGCAATCAACTGCAACCGTCAGTAATTCCTGCAAATAGATTGTTAGCAATAAATCATCCGGTACTTATAGGTTTGGAATTAGAGATTGTCAACAGCATAGTGTGAAGACTCCTTCTAATCCTTACCAAGACCGTTCCCAATCGGTAAACCCTGAGAGAATTTACGCGAACTACCTAAGTATGTTGGGAATTCTGTGAAGTAAGAATTCTGCTGCTGTTTCTGCTGAAAGGATCCTGCTGAAGAGTTGGTTTCTGCTGAAGCAGTGTATCTGCTGAAGACTAGTTTCAGCATTATTAGTTTCTGCGGATATAGTATTTCCGTATTTTATGTAATGTAGTTTGGATATGCATGAGTTTATTTAGGAAGTGATAATGCATATCGTTTAGAAGTTTTAGAATATACGTTTCATGAGAAACGATTTAGGGTTTCTTGTGTATAAAAGGAACACACGGTTTATGTATTGAATAACTTTTAGTGAATACTCTTATTATAATTAAAAGATCCATAGAGGATCAAGAGTTCTTAGTATCAAGCTTGTGTTTTGTGTCCGCTTTATAAATACAAGTTGCAGAGATTGTCTATTAGTGTGTTATTGATTACAGTGACATTACTAACGATTCTAGAGTGCTCAAGAAGATCTATCAAGGTCTTATAGTTTCAACAAGTGGTATCAGAGCCTCGAGAGAGTCTCTGTCATACTAAGAAACACAAATCTTACACCTTTACAATCCAAACAAATCACCAAACATGCCTGGATCGGATGATGATGTTGATACAACCCAGAACATTAACACCACTTCTCTTCAACAACTCAACCTCTCCAACAGTAATGCTAATGCTGAAGAATATCATCTGTGGTCCATGAAGATGCAGAACTGGATCACAAACATTGATTGGAATCTGTGGGAGGTTGTCAAAAAGGGGAATAGTCTGAAGAAGCATGTTACTGATGCCGATGGATTTGTTACTATTGTAGGTCCCAAAAGTGCTGAAGAGATTCTGGCTATGCAGAGGGAGAGTAAAGTCAGAACAATTCTGCTCCAAGCCATACCAGATGACCACATGGGTGACTTCTATTTTATGGAGGATGCCAAGGACATTTGGATGGCTATAAAAGCAACATTTGGAGGGAATGAGGAATCAAGAAGGTTGCAGAAGTCTATGTTGAAGCAAAAGTTCCAAGAATTTCAGATATCTGAAGAAGAGGGAATTCATAAGGGTTATGACAGGTTTCATCGAATATTAAGTCAACTTAATCAGTTGAAGGCTAGACCCGATAATGAGGACTGTAATGCTAAATTTCTGAGATCTCTGCCGCCATCTTGGTTACAAGTTTGTATTGCTCTCAAGACCAAAGGTAGGTTGGACATGATGTCCTTTGATGACCTCTACAATAGGCTTAAATCACTTGAGCCTGATGTTAGAAGTCCCATTCGTCCATCCACTCATTCTGCATTTGTTGGTGCCTCTACAAAACCTGTGCATCAAGCCTCAAGTTCATATTCATCAGGAGCATCTTCTCAAACTCATAATCAATCTGCTCCTAAACCAAAATCTAGTAGTGTGTTGGAGGATATTATTCATTCATTTGTGGCTGAATATGAACATCAGCAGTTTCTTGCTTATGAGGATTTTGAACAGGTAGATCCATTGGAAATGGAGGAGATGCACTTGAAATGGGAGCTTGCAATGATCTCCATGAACATTAAGAGGTTTGAAGCCAAGTCTGGAAGGAAGTTTGGTTTTAATGGAAGAGAAGCAGCAAGGTTTGATAGAAGGAAGGTTAAATGCTACACTTGTGGTCAAGTGGGACATTTTTCAAGAGAATGCAAAGAGAGAAAGGCTGGATATGAAGTTAGATATGGCTCTTATCCAGTGGAAGCAGGGAATAACAAGACTGTACCTTCAAAGGCTATGGTGACTCTGGATCACCAAATTGATTGGGCTGACCATGAACCTGCTGGAGAGGAAGCTTCTACTTCTTCACAAGTGAATCTACTGGCATTCTCACCTTCAGAAGACAAGAAGGAGCAAGTCTCCTTGATGGGAATCTCTCAAGTAACCAACTGTGTGTTTGGATGTAGTGTAAGATACAATGAGCTTAAACAAGAATTTGATGAATTGAAACCAAAATACAATGAGTGTTATGTTGAGGTAGAGTCTTATAAAATGGCTTTAAAAACTTTAGAGAAACAAAAAGTCTGGTTTCAAAAGAATCAAGTTAAATATGATGAAAAAATAAGAGTTCTAGAAAGTGATTTAGAGGTTGCTAAGATAGACTTAAAACGTACTGAAAAAGAGAAGTCTGATCTAGAAAAGGAAAAACAAGAATTACAAGCTAAATTAGATAAAGAGATAGCTGGTCGTATGAAATGGCAGGAAGGGGCATCTAATTTAAGTAAATTAATTGATGGTCGCCAATCTGTTAGGTCTAGAAAGGCATTAGGATATGAGAAATATATAGACCCTGAAGAGTTAACATATCCTGATATGTCTAGTGTTTTTGACCCTGAACCAGCCTTAGCTTATCAAACACCTGTTAAATATGTTAAGGAAGGGGGTATGAATGCTGTACCTGGACCTATAAGAGGGGAACACATGCCTATAGACTTGTCCATACCTGTTGACTTTGATGGATCACACCATTTATATGGCAAAAAGTCAACTGACTTGCTAGACCCTATTATTAAATCTAATGACTTTGTCTCTTGATGTGACAGTGACAAGTCTTCTGATGAAGAGTCCACCTCATTTGTCAGCTGTGATTCAAGTGAGAAGTCTGACCTGCCCAATACCACTCCCAAGACCACCCCCAAGACCATACCAAAGACATCACCCAAGACTCCCCACAAGCCTTCTAGAGTTGCTGCTGATAACAAGACAGTTTCTACTGAAGACTTGTTTTTAAATTCTTTGCATAATAATACTTTTGGTTTTGTTAAAAACAATTCTGTTTGTCATGGTGATTTGAATACTTTTTCATGTTATGGAAATTCTTTTGGTTTGAATAAATCTTCTAAAAGGAAGAAGTGTTTTGTGTGTGGAAGTAAATATCACTTGATTAAGGATTGTACATATCATGAGCAAAGAATGGGTGCATGTGTTAGTCAAAGAAAATCTAGGCAAATGTGGAAGAATGTTAGTGAAATACCCTCTTTTGTTCCACATCAGCAGAAACCCAATTCTGCTGAATCTCATTCTTTATGGAGAAGAACCAGTACTAGACCATATGTTCAACCCACTAGTTCTTTCTTTTATAATAGTTATTGGCCTAATCACTTTGACTCAATGTATAATGGTGGTGGGAAATGGAATACTGCTGTGAAGCCCTCAGCAGGTTGTTCTTGGACAAAGAAGGGACCTAATATGCATTACAGGCCCAAGAACAATGGTGGATCTAAAACATCTACATGGCCTATCACTAATGATCCACAAGGCAGACTCAAGTCAGCAATGACTTGAGTCTCCAATGTGTACTAATTTTGTATAATTTTGTTGTTGTTGTAGGAACATCCTTTGAAAAGCACTGAAGTTGGTATTGTTGATAGTGGTTGTTCTAGAAGTATGTCAGGGAACAAGGATAAGATGCATGACTTTGAGCCCATAGAAGGAGGAGGCACTGTAACCTTTGGTGGTGGAGATGGCAAAATTACAGGGAAAGAAACCATTAAGACACCCTTGTTAGACTTTGAAAATGTTTATTATGTGAAGGAACTGGAGCATTTTAATCTAATCTCTGTATCACAAATTTGTGACACTAAGAATAAGGTTTTCTTCTCTGAAGATGAGTGTCTTGTACTTTCCAAGGACTTCAAACTCCCAGAAGACACAACTGTATTGCTGAGAGTTCCAAGAACCTTCAACTTATACACATTCAATCTGAATGATGTCAAGCCAGAAGGTGATCTAACATGTTTGGTAGCCAAAGCTTCCCTGGATGAATCTAATAAATGGCATAGGAGAATGGCACATGTGAATTACAAGACTATCAACAAGTTGTCCAAACTTGGTCTTGTTAAGGGCCTTCCTTCTAAACTCTTCACCAATGAACACAATTGTATTGCTTGCAACAAGGGAAAGCAACACAGAGCCTCTTACAAAGCAGTCAAAGCTGTGAGCACCATTTCAGAACCTCTTCAGTTGCTGCACATGGATCTCTTTGGTCCAACTCCTATTAGAAGTATTGATCACAAGTACTTCCGCCTGGTTATCACAGATGATTATAGCAGGTTTTGCTGGGTTTTCTTTCTAAAAACTAAAGATGAAACAACTACAATATTGAAAGAATTCATTATCTTAGTTGAGAACCAGCTGAATAAAAAGGTTAAAGGAATTAGGTGTGACAATGGTACAGAATTCAAAAATGTTGTATTCATAGAATTCTGTAAGTCTAAGGGGATTAGAAGGGACTATAGTACTCCAAGAACCCCGCAACAAAATGGGGTTGCTGAAAGGAAAAATAGAACCCTCATTGAGGCAGCAAGATCAATGCTTGCAGACTCTAAACTACCCACAATGTTTTGGACTGAAGCAGTAAGTACTGCTTGTCATGTCTTGAACAGGGTATCCATCACTAGACTACATGTCAAGACACCTTATGAACTTCTCACTGGGAAAGTTCCAGACATACATTACCTTAAGCCTTTTGGATGCAAAGTGACTATTTTGAATACTGCTGATATACTGGGTAAGTTTGATGGGAAAGCTGATGAGGGATATATAGTTAGTTATTCAACTCATAGCAAGGCCTATAGGGTTTATAATCTGAATGCTAAAAAGATTGAAGAGACCCTTAATCTAAGATTTCTTGAAGATCAGCCTAATATTCAGGGACAAGGCCATTCTTGGTATTTTGACCTAGACTATTTGACTGACTATTTAGGTTATACTAGGCATGCTTCTAATCCTGATGCAGGTTCCAAAGATTCAAATTCTAACCCTGCAGGTTCCATGGATGATGACTCAAAATGTGAGTCTGAGCCAGAAGAGAATACCATTGTTGTACTATCTTTTCCACCTAACCATTTTGTAGGTAATCACTCTGCTGCTGAACAAGATGATGAGTCACATTATGCAGAGGATCTTGCAAGATTGCAGAAGCAAGAACATGCTGCTACTAAGGAAGCTCAGAAACTCAATGACAAGGTTACACAAGAGACTGAAGCTATCCTACATCAATCAGCACAAGCAGTCAGTGGAAACAAGGATACTGCTGATGATTCTACTGAAGGCATACCTCTTCCCACTGATAAGATCCCAGATGCTGATTCTGCTGATCCTCACTCTCCTTTCTCTAATGAAGTATCAGCAGACTTTGATAAGCCATTTACAAGATTTCCAAGTCCTTCTGATCTTGGGAATTATCAGCCAAAACCTGGCTTGTTTCACTCAGCTTCTTATGATACTGAGTTTGGGCCTACAGTCACCAACCTTGATGCCAAAATTGATGTTCCACCTACAACTACAAAAAGGATTCATAATGCTCATCCCCTATCAAAGATTATTGGAGATCCTAAAGACCCTGTTAGAACCAGAAGCACTGTCAAGAATACAAAATATGGTGAAGTTGCTTTCATCTCTTATGTCTACAATCAAAAGAGGAACAATCACACAGACTTCAAACATTGTTTGTTTGCATGCTTTCTTTCTCAGATTGAACCAACTAGTGTTCCTCAAGCACTGGCTGATTCAAGTTGGCTTGAGGCAATGCAAGAGGAGATGCTGCAATTTAAGAATCAGCAGGTTTGGATTTTAGTTCCTCTTCCTGATGGTAAATATGTCATTGGGACAAAATGGATTCTGAAGAATAAAAGAGATGCACGGGGTATTGTGGTGAAGAACAAAGCAAGACTAGTGGCTCAAGGATTTAGATAAGAGGAAGGCATTGACTATGATGAGGTCTTTGCACTAGTGGCCAGAGTTGAAGCTATAAGGATATTTTTGGCCTATGCCTCTTACATGGGTTTTATGGTTTATCAGATGGATGTTAAAGGTGTTTTCTTATATGGTGAGATTGAAGAGGAGGTTTATGTGACTCAACCCAAGGGATTTAAAGACCCTGATCATCCTGAGTATGTGTACAAGGTTGTTAAAGCTCTCTATGGACTTCATCAAGCTCTCCGAGCTTGGTATGCTAGACTTTCCACATTTCTGCTGAAGAATGGTTACAGAAGAGGTGCCATTGACAAGACTCTATTCCTCAAGAAAGATTCCAGGGATATTATTCTTGTGCAAGTGTATGTGGATGATATTATCTTTGGTTCCACCAAAGAAGCATGGTGTAGAGAGTTTGAAGATCTGATGAAGGGTGAATTTCAGATGAGTGCCATGGGAGAACTCACTTTCTTTTTGGGTTTACAGGTTCAGCAGAAACCTGATGGTATTTTCATACATCAGGAGAAATATGTAAAAGATATGTTGTCCAAGTTTGCTATGGAGAATGTCAGGACTGCCACTACTCCCTATGAGGCTCCTAAACCAAAGAACAATCTTGCTCCTGATCTCCCTGTGAATGTTCATTTATACAGGTCCATGATTGGTTCTTTGATGTATTTAACTGCCTCAAGACCTGATATTACATTTGCTGTGAGTGCATGTTCAAGACACCAAGTCACTCCACTTACTTCTCATATGAATGCTGTCAAGAAGATTTTTAAGTATCTTAAAGGCCAACCAAACTTAGGTCTTTGGTATCCATTTCAGCTAGCAGCTTATAGTGACAGTGACTATGCTGGTGCCAATTTGGATAGAAGATCCACAACTGGAGGTTGCCAATTCCTTGGAAGAAGACTGATTTCTTGGCAATGCAAGAAACAGACCATTGTTGCTACCTCTACTACTGAAGCAGAGTATGTTGCTGCTGCCAATTGTTGTGGACAGGTTCTATGGATTCAGAATCAATTACTGGATTATGGGTATAACTTCATGAATACTACCATTTTCATTGACAATCAAAGTACCATTTGTATTGTTAAAAATCCAGTTTTTCATAATAGAACCAAACATATTGAAATAAGACACCACTTTATAAGGGATGCTTATGAGAAACATTTGGTTAAAGTGGTAAAAATTCACACAGATGAAAATGTGGGAGATTTGTTAACCAAAGCATTTGATGGACCAAGATTTCAATATTTGGTGGTCCATATTGGAATGCTTAACCCTTAACTGCAAAGTTTAAGGGGAGGCATAAGCCTCAGGGGAGGCATATGCCTCAGGGGAGGATGATGACTGTAAACTTTGTATAATTTGTATAAGTTGTATAATTTTTGAGTTTTTAACACTAACCCTCTAACAGTTTTTGCAAGTTGTTTGGTGTATTTGCTTGTTTGATGACTGTTTTGCAGATGTTCTGAGAATGTAAGTTTCATGTTAATGTCACCAAGAGCAGAAGTCAAAGGAATGTGGTCAAAATGCTGAACATGGTTTCTACTGATAACTTGATAATGCTGAAGGTCTTACACAGTGGATAAATTTAAATAAGATCTCTTCATTCATTCAAAGAAACAAATTACAGCTTACATTCAATGTTACAACTGAGTTACAATGACCATTCCTAAACATTTGACTAATTAAGTACTACTAGCTTCTATCACTTATTACACAATACTTGAGGCTATGACAAGTACAATGATGAAGCTGAAGATGAAAATGTAAGAAGAAGAGAAGGAACACTGTGAAGATGCTCATGAATTAAAGTCAAGAAAATACTCAAGAACTTTGTTCCATGGCAACATTCCTCAATCATCTACTTCAGCTTCTCCTTTCCCTTACGTATGATCTCAGCCTTCTTGCTCTGTCCAATATGTTCTTGATGTGGAAGACCAGGTCCAGGAGCAGGAAGATCCAACACCAAATTTTGTGATGTTGGAAGAGATGGATCCCTCTTACTTGATCTTGGTTGGGATCTCTCTGGTGTGGAAGGAGGAAGAAAGGTTGGATTTTCATTTTCTTCCTCTGAAGAGTCTTCATCAGAGGAATAGATGAAGGGAGAGACAAGCTCTCTCTCAGCAGGAATGGGTACATTGCTTGGTTCACCCTTCCTATGAGCATTCCATTGTCTTTCTTGTACATCCCATCGTTTCTCCAATGCTCTTTCAAAGTCAGAACCATCAAGCTCCCATGGATATGGTGGTAAATCTTCCTCTGCTGATGGAGAAGAGGAATTTGGATCTGAGATTTCTGGGTGTGAAGACATGATTTTGGTGGAGAATTTGGGTTAATTGAAAAAATTAGGGTTTGAAAGATGATTTGGGGTAAATTGATGACTGAGATGTGTTATTTGGGGGTGATTAAATAAGCCAAGTTTAGGCGTTACGATAATTAATGCGAGTTGGGTGGTACAGTAAAATCAAGATATTGACCGAAGATATTTTTACTTTTGGTTGATTCTGCTGATGGTTGACCATTCTTCAGCAGATTTGACTTTCATTTCTGCTGAAGGGTTAATTCAAAATTGGAAGTTTTTGAACTGTATGTCAGACTTGGTCAATAAGTTGTTCCGATAATTTTGACCACGATTGGGGAACTTCCAAATTTAACCCACTTTGCATATCTTTTACGAATAAAAATTATTCGCTTATCACTCCGAATAAACCCATTATTCTCTGGAGTAATTCCTAACCATCTCAAACAAGTTCATTCAAATGGCTCAACTTGAATTGAAGGGCGATCATAACAAATATGCTATTCTGAGAAAGGCAAAGGGACATGAAGAATTCGATTTAATGGTGGAATTTTTACAAAGGTCAAAGATTCACTATGCTTTGACACATAGTCCCGATTTAGTGTGTGAATCTTTGGTGAAGCAATTTTGGGCATCTGCTACTAAGAGGTCGGATACAGAGATTGTGGCTGAAATTGATGGTGTAGAATATGTGGTGACAGAAGGGTTGATTAGGACAAAGCTTCAGCTGAATGATAAGAATGGTGTATATCATTCCAACACTGCGGAGATTCTTGCTGGGCTAAGAGAGGCTGGTTATCAAAGTACTGATACATCCAAGTGGCACAAGAATCAATTTTGTCCTAAGTGGAGGTATTTGGTGCATCTGCTGCTTCAATGTATCAGTAACAAGTGTGGTGGATGGAACCAATTCTCTCTGCAATTGGGTTGTGGTATTGTTTGTCTTTCTAAGGGTCAAACTTATAATTTTTCTAGGTTTATTTTTGATAATATGCTAGAAAATATAGATAAGCAACAGCATAAGTTCTTAATGTACCCTAGATTCTTACAAATAATTTTAGACATAACCACTGTAGATAGAACCCATGTACCTATTAAAAGTCTAGGTTCTAAGTTTGCCTCAATGAAAACTAATTATACTGGGGAACATCATCCTATGTTGGAAGCTATGTTGCCATAAGGCAATGCCAATGTAGTTGAGGGTGATGATGCTGGAAATATGCCTGCTCCCAATGCTGCTGATGATGGTAATCCATCATCATCTGGTGTTGCTGCTGATGGTAATCCTTCGGTGGTAATGGAGGAAGAGCCAGCTACAACTGCTGAACCATTACCTGATTCTACTGACTTACCACCACCTACCCCTGTACATATGTCACCTAGTCCTACCATTTCACCAACTCAGGATGCTCCAGCTGAGCAAATTCATGAGTTTGAAGATAACTTACATACTCTTGAACCTGAGCTTACTAGACTACCTTCACCCAGTCCTTTGGTAGAGCAAATTAATGAAGGTTCTCCTAATGTTGTACATGAGTCTGTTTCTCCTGCTGGGTTCAATGAAGCTCCACATACCACTGAGCAATCTGCTGGTAGAGCAGAGGACCCTATTACTCTCACTTTTGTATATGATTCCCTTACCATGTACATGAAAATGGCTGAAGATCTCCAGAAAGAGCTTGCTGAGACCAAGAATTCTCTTGGTAATGAAATTCAAAGTTTGAAAAGTAAGGTTCAAGATTTGGAGGCACAGCTGAGTAAGTAGAAGCAAAGTAAGGATGGATTGGATTCTGCTGAAGTTGCAAAGGAGGCAAATTTGGATTCTCTTGAGATTCTAGCTGAAGTTGTTAGACAGTCTCATGTTGTTCCTTCTAAAGTTGCTGAAGTATCTCAATCTAAACCAAAGATACTAGTCCACAGAAGAAGAAGTACAAGACAGTATTTGGCAAGGAAAGCTGCTGAAACTTCAAAAGTGACTGGTGGTGATAATGATGTGCTGATGACTGAAGCTGTGGATATACTTCAGGAGAAACAATCATTAAGTAGAGTTGCTGCTGATCAATCTGCTGATAGAGGAAATACATCAGGAGAAGCATACTTTGTAGCAGGGAAAGAATATTTGAATTCTCCTGTTCATCATTTATCTGAGAATCAACAAGTTTCTTCTGACAGAGAGGTTCAAGATGTACATGATGAACCTATGGCAGATGTAAATGTTTATCATGATGATATTGCTGCAGATAATGTCTCTCATGATGATTTGGATGAGCTTGTAACAGCTGAAGACAGAGTTGGACAAGGAAAACTATTTCAAGAATGGGAAGATTATAAGAAGAGTGCTAATCTAGCTGAGGAAGTACAAGCAAAGTTTGATGCAGAATTAGATACAGTAACTCAAAGATATGTTTTTACCTTACCCATTGAAAGACAAAGGGAATTGGATGCAGTTGTTCTAGAGTTTGATGAGTCAGATTGGCAGCAGATTGGAAAACAAATGCTTGATAATCCTGCTGTAGCTGCTGAAATTATTGGTAAAAGGGTAGAGGAGCAAGATTATGAATCTGAGATTGTGAAAGTGTTAAAGATGAGGAAGAAGGTAGCAGATGAATTAAAAGCCAAAGCTAAAAGAGATAAACCTATGACTCAAGCACAGCAGAGAGATTATATGAGAACATATGTGAGAAGTCAAAGCAGTTCATTATTCAATACTGCTTGGTCCAAATCAAAAGTGTGGGGACTTCCATTTGACAAACTAGTTGAGATTTATAACAAAATCAAGGCTAGGAATGACAAAGCTGGAATGGGTGCTTCCAAGAATATTCCTCTCCTCAATGCTGATGCTGTTTCATCTAAGAATATTCATATTGCTGCTGAACAAGTATCTTTACCTGATACTTCTGCTGGTTTATCACATGTTGCTGCTTCTGTGGATAAAGGTAAAGCCAAAGTGATGACATCAGATGCTCCAACTAGAAAGAGAACTAGGAGACAATTGGAGCATGAAAGATTAGGTGAAGAGACTGCTAGAAAGTTGACTGAGGAACAAGAAGCTGAACAAAAGGCTGAGCTTGCCAGATTTCATGAACTGAAGGTAAGAGAAGTTGAGATTCAAGCTGCTAGAAACAAACAAATAAGGAAGGCTATGGATGAACAATATGCCTCTGCTGCACTTGAATCTTCTCAAGATTCTACTGATGAACAATTGAATACTCCATCAGTAGATACTAATGCTGCAGAAGTTGAATCTGCTGAAACAGAAGTTCATGATGCTATTTATGTTCCTGGAAGAAGAGGCAAGAGGATGGCCAAAGTCAGATCTTCACATTCCAAACAAAGTCTTATCAATGTGAATGCTTATGATGCTTCATTTATAAGGGAAGGATCCTCTGATGATTGGCCTGTGGAGCTGTTTTGGTTAGTTGGGAGTTAAGTAAAAATGGTCAAATTAATACCATTTACAGATTGGATAAAACTTCCATATCCTTTACATTTCTTCAACAGATTCTACATCTTGTGGATCATCAGGATTTGGTAACTTTATATGAGTTAGTTCTTAAGTATTATTCAACTCATACTCCTGAAGGATCTGGATTGTATTTGTTGGGTGATCTTCAAGTGTTGTTTGATTCTTCTACTCCCACTGGTGCAAGCTATGAAATATGAAAGAATAATCAGAGATGGAAAGTTCAAAGTTGGAAGTTCTATTCTATGCCTTATGTTCATGTATTAGAAACTACAACTGGTCTGAGGCTAATTATGGATCTTACCAAAAGATATCCTCTGAAAGTGTCCCTGATGGAGAAAATGTTACAACAAAAGTTGGAAATTCCTCCTGATCCAGCAGGGAATACAAGGTTGTTTGCTGAATCTTTGGTGAAGGTTTTCAAACAAAGGATTAAGACTTCCAGAGCAGCATCTGATTAGGGATATCATGTTATAATATTTATTTTTATTTCTTAGTAAAAAAAAACTAACTTGTTGTTGTATAGTATTGTGTGCAGGTTTGGTTATCAACTTACCTGATGTTGACTATTCCATCATAAAGTTGGCTAGTCCAAAGGGTACAGCTTTGGTAAAGACACATCAAATCTGTTGATAGCTGTAATGGTTTGCTCAAAATCATAGGGTTTTCAACTCACCCACGCTTTGTTGCTGAGTAGTTGAAATGGTTGTCAATTGACCATGGATTTTTCCTATATGGATTCTGAATAATTGGCTAGCCCACATGTATATGGCTTGTGGTAAAGGCAGTGGAAAACCATATTTGGTAATCAGTTAACCAAGATGATTTTCATCAAAATAATTGGCTAGTCCTGAGCAAACGGCTACAGGTAAAGACATCTCAAATCCATTTATAGCTGATGATTTGCTAAAAATCATGTGGTTATCAGTGTACCTTAAAACACTTGGCTACTCCAGTAGTGATGGCTATTGGTAAAGAGACATCAAATCCATTATTTTCAATGATTCACCTCTCACAGGAGTTAACACACCTGGAAGTGATGAGAATAGTATGAAACTAATTTGTTTTGATGTACATTTGGTCATTTGTTGCTGCAAAGAATGGAGCTTTCAAGTATGTGCTGATCATAGAGATCCTGCTGAAGATGATTCTTTGCTGGTGCTATCTTATTACAATCCTCTTGGTATGTTATTTTGGAGATCTATCAAGAATCTTGAACTTAACCAGATCAAATTCAAGATTAGGGGAGGATTGTTGGGAATTATGTGAAGTAAGAATTCTGCTGCTGTTTCTGCTGAAAGGATCCTGCTGAAGAGTTGGTTTCTGCTGAAGTAGTGTATCTGCTGAAAACTAGTTTCAGCATTATTAGTTTCTGCGGATATAGTATTTCCGTATTTTATGTAATGTAGTTTGGATATGCATGAGTTTATTTAGGAAGTGATAATACATATCGTTTAGAAGTTTTAGAATATACGTTTCTTGAGAAACGGTTTAGGGTTCCTTGTGTATAAAAGGAACACACGGTTTATGTATTGAATAACTTTTAGTGAATACTCTTATTATAATTAAAAGATCCATAGAGGATCAAGAGTTCTTAGTATCAAGCTTGTGTTTTGTTTCCGCTTTATAAATACAAGTTGCAGAGATTGTCTATTAGTGTGTTATTGATTACAGTGACATTACTAACGATTCTAGAGTGCTCAAGAAGATCTATCAAGGTCTTATAGTTTCAACAAAGTAGATCAACGAATGGGTGAGTCGCTGGAGATCACTACACGACTATTGACCGTTTGTAACCATCGCGACCACTAAGCGTAATCCACAAGGAATTATCTAAGTGACCTGCTTTCAGGGCTGCTAGATGTTGACCCTGGTAGGAATTTCCATTCAATCACTGGGAGTTACTATAGCAACATCCCTCATAAATGTTCTGGCAGATTGCTAAGATCTGCGTAGGACTCATAAGTTTACCACTGGTGTCCTTAATGTTGAACAACCAGGGTAGAAGTAGCACGTGTTCCTATGAGATCTTTTTATGTATCTCGAGGCTCTAGACTCAATAAGTGCATTTGGTTTTCCTATGCGGAGATTAGGGAAAGGTCTCCTGCTTCAATATCAACCATCTCTAAGAGATATGTCGATAGATTACACCGGTTCCCCGTGAGAATAAAACAAGTTCTTTTAAGAGAACTTGAGTGGCTAGAAGGTTTAGTGCATTGCGTCACTAGGTCCATGACGTCTTGTCTTCAATACCGATGTCGCCTTAGCAACCATCAGTAGATTATGAATTGAACCCGGTTTCTGCCCTAAGGTTGAATAATTGGAGGGCTATTTCTTTTCACCATTTCTCATTTCATTTCTTTTTAATTCTTCAACCCCTTCTTTCTCCATTTTCACATTTCTCCTTTTTTCATAATCATACCTACGGACTTTCTAATACTATCTATTTGGTATTGTCCATGGGTAGATCCCTCCGGCTCTGGCGGATCATAGGACGGTTTTCCAAACCTTAGCCACCTTATAACTTCATGACTATCCTATGTTGCCATACACCAAATCATTGAAAATTCTCTCAACGTGTTTATGATTGAGAAACACATTTTGTTAACACATTGAGAGTTTTGTCATTTTTAAATGCTCCCCCTTAACATGTGCTCATATGTATAGATTTGAAAATTTTGCACATGTCGGGAAGAGTTGCACTTTTTGAATTGATCTACCTTAAGTGAACATGACCGGGCATTCGAGACACGCTTACATCACTAGTTAAACTAGCTTGAAGTTATTACCCGGCCCGATCAGATTCACCCAAGGTTTCTCGAAACGGTACATTCTACTCAGACTAGTCCTTTTCGAGACACGCTTACATCACTGGTTAAACCGGCTTGAAGTTATTACCCGTCCAGGACTAGACCTTTCAATTCAAGACAATTGTGTTTCGTCAATTCATGAGTCAAGTCAGAGTCTCGAACTCTTAAGATGCAAGGATCCTTTTTCACAAATCATTTGCTCCCCCTCAATATGTGCATTGATATACAAAAGAGTTTGTCACATAGGGAAGAGCATATTTTTGTTTTTAGGTTCAAAACATCACGTTTTAATCAGTTTTTCATATTTAAATCACATCTTCTCCCCCGATCAAAAATTTCAAACCAATTGAGATTTGTGATCCCAAGTGATTTAAATAAGTTTAAAGGTTTTGGGAGAAAGATGTGTCATATTCAGGAATGACTGATTTTGAGACGACATTTTAGCTCCCCCTCAAATATTGAGGGAGTATGTTATGTGTTAGAGATGATGAGTTTATAAATAATTTTGAGTTTTAGCGAGAAACTCATGAAAAATTCATATACTAACACATAACAATTACACTTAATCCACTGTAGTTATGCACAAAGGTCTTGTTTTGATGATATATAGTTTTTGAAATCATTCTCCCCCTCAATCGATGACACATTTAAAATTAAACATTTTTCACAAAGTATTAATTCTTTTAGCATCGATTGAGTGGCAAATTTTAAACAACGTTTCGAGTTTGTTTGATCTTCAAAAAACCATGGTACCACCAAGTTTGGAGCAAATATTTTCCCAAAGAATCATTGAAGGAAAAATATTTGAGATGCAAAGAAGACTTCTCTTCTTTTACCAGAAATGATGCACTTAAGCGTACATCAGACCGGAAAGGCATGAATATAAAGTAATTCATGCCTTTGTTAGGAACAGTCGTCTTTTTGGCGACGAACTTTCCCCAATATTAAGACCAGGTTGCTATCTCAAGTAATGGCAAACCATAATTTTGAAATCCGGGTTACAGTCTGAAATAACTGCAAGCCATATAGGCATGTTTTGAAAACATTTTGAACTTCTGTTCGAACTTCATTTAAAGACCCGTTTCATGATTGAATGACATTTCTAGGACCGTAAATGTTATCGATGCTAGAAGACATGCCTTTAAAAAAAACTATTTTTGATATTTTATATTTTTCTAATTTTTATGGGTTTTTGTTGGTTTTATATATCTATATACATTTAGGTATAATATATGTACAAAGGATACTATTAAGTTTAAGAAGATGTTGACATGAATACCAAAATGAGGATTTCGTTCAGTTTGTTGTAGACACGTGTAGTCAACATCTCTTAACCATTCACCACCAAAGCATTTGAGACTCATGAATAATTGTCTGAACTTGTGCCTTCTCAGTGTGATGCTTTGGTAGCTTCCCCCCAAACCAACAATCATCTTCATGAGACCACTTCCCCCAGACAGTTGAATTGATTCAAAAAGTCTCATTGAATGAAGCTCGAGAACCCCAAAGAAAACAATAACACCGAAGTAACAAGGTGAACCACGGATAATCTCTGCGGTAAACAATCCTGGAATGTAAGATGAAGCCCGATCACATGACCCTGTTGTACGTCCCCGATGCACACATTACTCTGCGGTTTTGAGCGGTTGTCTATTCAGGGGAATAAGATGTCAACATCTTCATTTCACCAAATGCTTTCCAGTTATCTTACACATACCAACTTAATCCATATTGTACGCATGTATCCAACACAAGAAGAAACGATGACACCAAAGTAACAGGTTGAGGCACTGATCATCTCTGCGGATATCTCCTCCGGAATATATGATTAAGCCCGATCACGTGAACCTGTTGCGCGTCCTTAATGTACACAAATCTCTCCCCTGATGGTTGCGATCTCATCGGAATCATCATACCATTGTGTACATGAAGCATTAACCAGAAGCACTTTACCGTAAACCATATCAGCTCGTATGAAGATGTCGATAAGCAACATCATCTCATACTCCAAATGTCCTTCTCATATTTCTTCCTACTGAAAGCTGAAGTAATATATGCCACAAGTATCAAGAGACTACTTCCCCCATGTAATTGGAATAATACACCAAACGCTACGAGTTAAGACACTGAGTTTCTCTACGGTTATGACATATGTCTTCCCGGGATAACTTCAATTAAGAAGAAGTATTATGTTCATCACGTGTACTCGTTATGCATTCAGATGTATGTCTCCTTCCCCCTTGCTGGTTTTGATACATCAGAATCAGCAACAACTTTTACGTGCATCTACTTGAATTGTTGAGAAGAACCAAATAAGCTAAAATGTATCTAGTGAGAATCAACTGCTATAGAAACGCTCACTAATTTGGTTAATCCTCCCTCCCAATTAGTAAGCCCATAAGTGTACTTGCTCCCTCCCAAACTGACAACCCGTTTGAAACAACATTGATGCTTGTTGAAGAAGTATCTCTCAATTCTGCCCAAAATGTCTTCAGTCTCTTAACATGTCATCCACAACGTAAAGTGGATCATAGACTGATAATCTGTAGCTTCTTCACAGGTTTGTTTGGGGAACGTCATGTCGACATTTTCAACTCACTTAGAATGCTTCTAGTTCTTCGTAAGAGACCCCAATGTACACAATTCTCCCTCCATGATGATGACGATCACTCGGAATCATCATAATTGTGTGTACATAAACATATCAACTGGAAGCTACATACAAATCACTACCCCATGAGTAGATGTCGATAACAATTCTCTTCAACAATTCTCTGCACATCAACCCCTAATTAAACCTCTTTTCACTTCCACTGGCTAATAGTAAATGACCACGTATGGAGAAAACCCGATATACCAAACTTGAAACTGAAGTAGAGTTCCCCGCTCTTGTGTCTTAAGCTTGCACTAATGTTGGAAGAACGGTGTAGAGAATTTATGCTCCAAGTAAATCTCTAAGTACTCACTACCCAACCATAGCATGAGACATTACCACCTCTTGCGATTATCCACAATGATAACGGCGTGTGACACTGAGTACTACAACGTAACTCCTTAAAATGATAGTTAACCAGGTCTTCAACCATCCAACTCGACTGCTGGTGACTAGATAAACCAAGTCTTCAACTTAAATCTCAAGCACGGGCAAGTTCTCATTGAAAGTCATACATCCAACCACCCCGACTTCAAGATAAATTAAGATCACGCCTTTGTGAAAGTCAACTTCAATCTCAAATATGTGATACCCAATCAACTCCGTAGTCACAATTAGTCTTCCTTAGTTAGTGGAACATTAGGTGTTGGAGGAGAGGAGAGTCATTTAATGCATCAATCAACATGTATTTTATTCACACTTCCCCCCCTCAAATATTGCATATGAGGATGCGATTTTTTATTGAACAAGTGAATAGAAATACATGTAGTTTATCCACACTTCTCCCCCTCAAAAATTGCATATGAGGTTGATCCACTGTTCACACTTCTCCCCCTCAAAAATTGCATTTATCGATGCCATTTTTGATCTAGTGGATAATAACAAATACAATCCGATGAAGGTAATCCACTTGATGACTGAACAAGCGTGGAACAAATATTAAGTTCGTTGATGAGAATGGTCAGAAGCGTACACTTTTCTTTTCTTTGATGAACGGGGCCTGAAGTGTTGTCAGCAGACGCCATAATGATGACATTGAGGACCGAGGCTTGAACTGAGGTGTTCAAACATCATAATCGATGAAGAACGAGGCCTGAACTGATTTGAGCAGACGTCATAATGCACACATACATCAAGATTGACTTGCCAGACCTCCTAAAGCAGGAGATATGCTTGCTTTAGGCCTCCAGACTTTGAGTCTTCTCATGTTGTGAATGATTGATGTACCTGCAACTGAGTAAGGACTACCTGCACTAACATTACAAACTTGATTGCATATATATGGGTTAGTGACATCAGTATCCAAACCCTTAGGGGTTTCATGGTCAACCATGGCATTGCCATCAGTAAGCACCTTTCCGGTAGGTATCCACTTAAGTCCAACGTACTTAAAAATTCTACCAGTTGGAATCCACTTATGGCAAGGTCTAGGATTGCTAATCTTCTTATGCATAGTAGAAGGCTTATCAATATACCTAGTCTCCAAAGATTTAGCAGTTTGTATCCACCTAGGAGAAATAATAGGTTCGTTTTGCTTCTTATGCATTGTGGATAACTTACTGTAAATCCTAGACTTAACAGGTTGAACCTTAGCAGTGTTCCTCAAAAATCTAGGAGGCATCATACTAGGTTGTGAGCCTAAGATTCCATCCTTTTGAAGTAACGCCCTTTTCCTAGCCTTTTCTAGATCATAGTTCTTGTACAAGTCCTTGATATCATAAGATTTTTGAATCTTAATGCTTGGTTTCGACTCTGTTCTTAAACTAATCCTAGAGACACTAGAAGTGGGAGTAGCTACTTGTTGAGGTTGAACAAAACTAGAAGCAGTTACCTTGGGCAAATAATGTGGAGTGACTGGTTTTGTCAAAACTTGTTCCGCATCAACTTGGGAGGCAAACCGTGTTTTTGAAAATTTTGGTCGTTCAGATCTAAACGCAGTCAATTGTCTAACAACTGATTGGTTTCTATTCGATTGAAAAACTGGTTTCCCCAAGATTGATGGTTTTGCAAACTTAGTGTTCACACTATTCCCTGTTGCTTTTCTTAGCTCGTTCTTTAATGCTGTTATTGTGAAACCCTTTTCCTGAACTTGAGCTTTGAGTTCATCAATTTTTGCAATCAAAGACGTTGTTTGCTCAATAGTTTTAGTTTTCATTTCTTTGGTCGTATCACACAGTTCTTTGCAATGAATTATCAAAGACTCATTTTCATCATGTAATTTAGCCACATTATGTTCCAATTCAATAACATTGCAGTCATGTTTAGCTTTAACTTCATTACACATATCACATAACTCAGTAATATGTTTTTTCAGGTTGTTGATTGTCAAGTCCTTGGTTTCTAGCTGAGCTTTCAAGTCATTAATCAAAAAGAATTCGCGAAAATTAGGAAGTTCCGGATCTTTACATGGTTGGTTAGTTTGAAAACTTTCTTCCTTTTGTTGCATTGCGAGTTCAAGTGAAATACAATGTTCTTCAAGTTGTAAGAATCTCTTTAAAAGTTCATTAAAAGTTTCTTTATCA
Organism: Artemisia argyi; assembly: GCA_030686995.1. Classification (NCBI taxonomy): domain Eukaryota; kingdom Viridiplantae; phylum Streptophyta; class Magnoliopsida; order Asterales; family Asteraceae; genus Artemisia; species Artemisia argyi. The sequence goes on from CM060704.1 coordinate 141,438,796, forward strand.
ACCATATCATTTTATTTAAAAGAATCAGATGTAAACAAAGAACTTGACTCATCATCACGTTCAGCATCCTGATCACTTTCTCCCCCTTTATGATTCATATTTGTTAAATCAGAAATGGTATTGCTATCAGTCGTTTTCAACAAATACATGTCATAACTGGGCATAACTTGATCAGTATGCAGTCGTTCATTAGAAACCACATTATGATGTTTAGTTAGGGGTACCTCAGCACATGACACTTGTTCTTTTATTGGTCTGAAATCTGCATCCATGTCATGTGTAATAAGAGTCACTCAACTGCTGGTAGTGTCAGGCTTATCAGTCTCTGACCCTTTGCATATCATGACAACTGACCCAACATCCGATGCTTTACCCGAATCGCCAATACCGTCACATGATTGCACCCTACATGCCTTCACCTTGTCATCATATGCAGATATATGCTGTGCTTTTTCTTCAATGAAACTTTTCACTTTATCCATAAGTTGGATGAGTGTGTCTCTGAACGTATCAACCTCAATTCCCGTGTGATTAGCAAAACACTTTTTCATCATCTGACTATAATGGTCATATTCCAGTGTGAATTTCGAGTCTATGAACACTCGGAGTTGTTTGTTGATCACACTGAAAGCAGCCATGGATCCATTTTTTGAAGATTCTCCTTGGTCAAGTTGTTGTTGCAGTTGATCTAAGTTAAGAATCATTGTGCCTGTGAAAGTTTGAACATCTTGACCAAACAGTGTTGCAAATGCACGATTGAATCCCATCTTGAATCCAGTTCCCTCTAAAAGTACCGATAGGTGTGAATGAAGTTGTTGAAAACATTCTATGCAACAATCTTTTGCATTATCGAGCAATTTAAGTGGCTGGTGAAGTACACTCTCAGATCTGACAGAGTCTCAAGTAGTAGACATGATGTAACCGTGCACGGGATTTTACAATTCTATGATTTAAACAGAGAAATCGATTCTTTCGCGGGATTTTACAAAATCAAGAAGAAACTGTGAGATGAGGATTAATTGAATGTGGTTAAAGGAGATTGTTGATCACGTGAAGAAGATGGAGTCTTGTAGATGATAAAGGAGCGAGATTGTGATTACAAATCAGTTTTGGTCAGTCGTTCATGATATCACAATAACTAGCACAATAGTAATATCCACCGAACCCGAAAAATTTCAACCCAAAGAAATTCTCAATCACGGATTCTTGAATCTCAATCAAAAACCGTGGTCCAGAATTATCACAACAATTTAGCACCAAACAAAATTAATGCTTAAACCCGAAATACTAATTGCTTATGCTAGAAAGTTGCAAAATTTCGTTCCTTTAATTAAACAGCCCACGCAGCCCATTAAAGAAGAGATATCACTTGGCCCAAGTAAAACCCAACACATTAATCCATGCTCACCCTAAATAACAGTTATAAAAGACACTAATCACAATCACTTACCCTAATCACTGTTAACCCAAAAAAAATACGCAGTTAACAAAAGAATACGCCTCTTCACCCTCAACCAAACAAAACACAGTCACACTTGTATATCTGCTCCGATTGTATCACAAAACTAATAGATGTACGTCCCTTTCTTTTACCTTTGATAATCGAGCAACAATCAACACCAAACTTTTCAGTCATACCTTGTGGCTACACGATCTTTCAACGTTATAAGGTATTTTTTTTTGTTCATGTTAATCTGAGTGAAAGGATGACCAAAGCGCAAGTTGTTTTGGTTTTCTTTTTAAGTTTTTCGGATATAAAAATAAAGAAGTGTATCCTTCAAAAGATCAATGATGAAATCGTTTATTTTTTTTTATTTTTTTTTTTATTTTTTTTTTTGTTAAAGCTTAACGAAACAAAGAATGATTGAAACACACTTGTCTTAAATCTTTCTTTAGATCACTTCGGATATTAAGAAGCCAACAAGCTCACAAATCTATGATGAAAATCTCTTGTGGTAGAGTTCTTTGAACCAATCATTTGATAACAATAATGAGATTAACTGATATCTATTTCCATTTTCATTTCGTTTTTGTTACTCTTGATTTATGTTTAATTAAACGACCGAGAGCATAGATAAAACCCTATGGTTTTTGTTTGATCCTTTTAAGATTCGAATATTAACAGAAGTGCTTCTACTTCAAGGATCTGTGATGATGCATGTGGAATCTTTTAAGTATTGGATACATTTGAACAAATGAAACTGAGATCGTAAAATTGTTATTTTCTTTTGTTTGATTGTATGTCAACGAACACGAAAAGAGTATAGCAAGTATGGTATGATCTTTTCCTTTTAGTTTCGGATATGTATGATGTATGAAGTACAAGTCTTTAAAGTAATCTGTGACGATTTGGTTTAGTTGGTTGTTTGTTTAATGTTGTAGCATGATGGCTGAACACAAATCATTTAACACAAATTTCTAGAATGAGCAACTCACTACCATGAGCAACTCGCTATTTTGAGCAACTCGCTATTTGGACAAATCAACAACTTGCTACCAAGAATATCAGCAAATCGCTACCAGGAATACAACAAAAACTGTCACTTTCGTCCTTATTTGTCTTTTTCCCTTTTTGGCCAAAAAGAACAAATTGCATTCCAAAACGAACAAAACTCGCTATCTGAAAAATAGCAACATAGACACAAATCGCCAGTAAGAATGACTGCAACCTGCCTCACGAATTAACATAAACTTGAAGAAACAGGAAATATAACAACTTAACCACATTCATAAAACCACGAAAGTGCTACAATGATACTGAACAGGCCACAAGCAAAAATCAAGTAAGAGTGTAATCTTATGAAAACCAAGTCGAACCAAAATAAACACAATAACCAAACTAAAAATTTGTGAGGAAACAATCCCTAAGATCTAACCTTGGATCTGATACCAATTGTAAGATACTTAAAATATTAACTAGTATGGTTTATGTGATTATGGTTCGAATTAAGAGAAGAGAAGTAGGAGAAGTAGAGAGAGAAAGAGAGAGAGTTGGGAACTTTAGAGAAAGAAAGTGAAGGAAAAACTAGTTGAATGATTAGAAGCTCCAACCCCTTCCAAGCTTTGGAAGGGGTATTTATAGTTACAATAAAACGCCCCCTGAAACGGGATGTGAGGCGGGCTGTCAGTGGGTAAAAGACCCGACCCGACTCCACAAATACTAACTAATGCTAAACTATATTCTAACTAATATGATAAATACTACGATCTACAATATGCTAAACTTCACTCAGGGTGACCGAGTCTTCATATGAATAAACGTATTCCTAACATAAATGTCATTGATAAAACTCCATATGAAATACTTAGAAATAGGAAGGCTTCCTTAGAGTATTTTAGAGTGTTTGGTTGCAAACTATTCATACTTAACACCAACGAATATCTCACCAAATTTGACCCAAAGTCGTATGAAGGTGTGTTCCTAGGATACTCTCAAACTAGTAAAGCATACACAGTGCTTAACAAGGAAACAATGAGGATTGAGGAATCTCTCAATGTGACCTTTGATGAGATCATGCCCGAGCCTAAATCATCTCCTTCGGTAGAAGATGATGTGATCAATGAACCTATAGTTCGAGATCAAGAAAGGTCGCCAACATTACAAGTTAATGTTTCAGATGAAGGCTATCCTAAGGAAGTGAGAGAAGCGAGGGGTCATCCTATACAACAAGTCATTGGTGACTTGAATAAAAGGACACTTAGGTCACAAAACAAACAAGTCTAAGTTTTGGCATGACATTTTTCAAAAATCCAATTTGTTTTGGGATAGGTCTAGATGTTCATGGATAACATGCATCTTAGGAGAACAATCTTTATGTCAAAGTAAAATGTCTTTGTGGTGTTTGCAAGCCTTTTAGGTGCTACTAGAGCTTATGTGTTTATATGACTAGGTCTTATGTGAAGGCATGGAAAGAAGATCAAATTTATGAATTCCAAGAGGAAAGATATGTATCAATTCATTATTCAAACAATGATTGACAATATACTTGATTCTAAATGTCTATACTATGTGATGGGGCAAGAAAACCTGACACAAAAGGTTTCTTTACATCGTAACAAGATTGAGAGTTTATTTTGTTAGAATACCAAGGTTAGATAAAATCATTGGATCACAACTCACACTTGTGTTGAAAATTTTATATCTAAATCTACTTGCTCAACTTATGTGTAATATGCATGCTTTGTGTTTAGGAAAGAAGAGAAATGAAAAGATTTTGTGCAAACATACAAACTATTCACATAGTTGAAGAGAATTCCTATGAATCGAATTCGGTATGGTATTGCATAACAAACTGATGCATGGGAATTGCACCAGGCTTTACCTCTCGAGGGATCTCGAGAAGTTTACAACCCCCACCAGGCAGTGTACCTGATCGTTGTAGTATAGTATAGTGACAAGTACTGGGGGATTGATCGTTCAACTTAGGAATAGTGTCGCTGGGGTTAGAAAACCTAAAGACTAGGTCTAGAGATGAGGGATGATTCTTTTTGTATTTTTATGTTTTATGAAAAGCAAATAAAAATCTCGGTTTTGAAGGAGTTAGGCAGAATTAGTCGCTAGTCAACTAACCCAATTACTAAGATACAATCAAAATAAAATACTAAAAATGAAATTAAACTAAATTAAGATAGTGGTGTGAGCAATATATGGGAGAATTGTGTTTACTTAGATTTCACTACTCCCTAGATATCATTTACGGGTTAATTACTTGTTACAGTTGCGTGGATGATGGATTGTATTCCTTAATACCATTCATGGGGTGGCGTACTTACTTCCCCAATCCTATAAGCTCCTACTTCACTCCTATGTCGAGCCGGCTAAGAAGCTCCTAACATGGGATCACTAGAATTCGCTCATGCATTAAATACAATCATAAAAACCTAGTACACATCGGTTCATGTTTCTTAAGACGTTCAAGCAAGTTACACAATGGAGATCTGCCAGTTTTCTTAAGCCTAACATTGAAATCATTCATCCATTACAACTATAAACAAGCAATCAACCTATAATTAACATCTAAGTTTCATTACATCTAAGCAAACACATGAAAGATCTAGCCTAGCATGTTGAAATCAAGACAAGCATAAGATATATTCAAACAACACATAGACATATTGAATGAATCGAAAGAGGACTTATCTTAATTGAATATGAAAGGTTTCAAGGGGTGAAAACCCTTGAAAATGCTGTTACAAACGACCTAGGGTTTATTAGGTTCGACCCTAGTATTTTCCACACAAGTTCCTCTCTTAATGAATGAAAAATAGAAAAGTATATATAGATTTTGTGAGGTGACGACGTCAAGAGTAAATTTCTGACGCCGTCATCTCACCGCCAAATAAGTTCTCAGACTGCCTAGATCTGGGTTTGACGCCATCACGTGTATTCCATTTGCAGGTCGTCACCAAAATTACTCTTGACGCCCTTCTCTTGACGCCTTCAGGTTTTCACTGGGTCGTCATGGATTTTACTCCTGACGCAGTCACAATTTCCTTCTTGACGCCGTCAGGTGTTGTTCTCAACATGGAAAATTAAGTCTTTGCCGTTTTCTTCACTTTTATGCTCCAAAAACGTTCAAAATGCTTCCTTTTACAGAATTCACTCCCAAAGTACCTAAAATCACAAAAGGAACGATTTAGGGCAATATTTGATCAAATAAATTCAATTCCGGGCTTAAAGGACCCCCTAAAAACGGTTCATTTTTCGCCTCATCATATACCCTTACACTTGAGATTTGCTTGTCCTCAAGCAAATGCGGTTTTATTCTAGTCAAAATACAAGTTAGGGGTCATTTAACACTAATATAAAAGTAATTACAACAAATAATCGTTCCACTAAAGACCAAAGACAAGCACGGAGGTCATACACTAGCACCTCACAAATACTGTTTAGATACTCACATCTCTCGGGTGTAATAAAGTAATATCACAATATGGAAATGGAAAACATCTCTCACTACCTGTCATAGCAAAATAGATTACCATAGGCTTGGGAAAGGATCAAACCTCCACCACATGGCGTAAGCACCTAGGATAAACTATCAAAGAGGTCTTTTAAAGGGTTGTAACGTTAGGTGTAGGGATATGGAATACACGGTTTTGTTGGATATAGGCAGTCTTTACTGGTGGCGAGTTAAAAATCTTGGTTAATTACATGTACAATATGGCGTTGCTAAGCCAAGACTAGGCTCGACTTAAGCTAATAAATCAAAAATAACAAAAACATAAAATGAACATAGAATGAAAAGGGATGGTAGTCCCTATGTTTTTCTCTTTTCTTTTATATATATATATATATATATATATATATATATATATATATATATATATATATATATATATATATATATATATATATATATATATATATATATATATATATATATATTGCATACACTCTTATCCTACCATCCAAAATAATACATCATAGGGAATGAATATTCCCCTTACACTTGAATTTTTACATACTTTACAATAAACTAATCTAATGACTCGAATTAAGATAATCAAAACACTTGGAGTACTTTTAAGATTAACGCACATACTGGGGTAATAAATGATGTTCTTCCCCATTACTCCATAAAATAAGTACTTTACCCATGAGTCCCAATCGTCCCAAATCAATATGTACAAGGATATGACTCGACTTAGCAACCATGTAATCAATTAGATAATTAACTAAGGGTTTAACAAATAAAAATAATGCACTAAAGATGAGTGCATACACGAAAGGCTAAGGCGATTTGGGTATACATTTAAGTGGGGTGTAACAAATTCTTCCTTTAAGTAAGATGCTTAAAGTTAGAAACGAAAAGATAGGCTCGGAGGGGTGTACTAGGGGTTTCGTGTGTTAAAAATGAGTACAACGCTAAGGTGTGGGAAACATTAGTTGACTTAACTAGCCAAGTAATATGACTTAAATGGTCAAGTAATTATGATACGGGTTTAACACAAGGGTGATCCTAATGCCTCTTATCATGTAGTAAATCCTACTACACGAATGTAGTCTCACTAGCGGTCTCGGGATGCATCACTAACGCAAGTTCTAGAATCTAAATGCTACCGGTACACTCAAAAGCACTAATAGTAAATGCTTTTCCTATCAAATCTAAAGGCGAACCTCACATATTTGCGTGGAAAATTTTTCTGAATGGTACAGTTTTGTGCTAGTCATACAATCTACTATCCATGAGACGCTTGCTATGGCTAAAGTTTCACTCCTAAATGTTGTAAAAAATTTTAAATTTGGTGCTAAAATTACACTAACAAGTATTTCTCATAGTTTTATTACACATCTACTATCAAACAAACAAACTCAAGCGAAAGTGTATCTGTAAGGTATCCTCATTTTACCCTCCTCTTACACTTAGGATGAACATTGTCCCCAATGTTCAAGTAAAGAATGTAAAAGTGAAATAAGTAAAAAGAATGAAATCAAATACTCCTCTAATTCGCTTGGTATGGATAGTGTGGTAATAAGGTTAGATCTTCCTCCAAGAAAATGAACAATCAAAGCTTCCCTTCCAGAATATAAATCATCTTCTTGTCATACATAACCTGTAAAAACCTGAGAAAACAGACAAGGCAACCTCACGTAAAATCGGCGGCAATCTATATATGCTAACAAAACCTAGAAAACAAAATAAGATATAATGCTTGCGGAATGATGCTTGCAGATTTCCTGGAGATTATAAAACTAAAGATTCAACAAAAAACTTTAAGACTCCGTTAGGAAAACAAAACTGGTAAAATTTCCAGAATTTTACACGTGACGCCGTCAAGAGTAAACTCGTGACGCCGTCAGAAGTGACCTACAGAAATTCTTATGTTAAGTTTCCGAAAAATTTCTGGAAAAACTTCGTCCTACTTCCTGGAAAATCCTGCAAAACATCATTATGACTCGATACAAGCATTTGACTCTACCAAATACGAATATACATGTTCATTTAATATTGTGGAGAATCATGATCGGTTTTTGTTTCTTAAAAACATATTTGGGGTTTCCCCTTACACTTATCTTTTGCGGAATACCTTTGGATGAAGTTAAGACTAGGCCAAATAACAAAGTAAAGTATTTTCACTATTTTAGTTTTGAAACATGATCTACCAACAATAAAAATAAAGCATGCATACGGAATCAAATAACAATCAAACAAAATGAAAAAAAAAAAAAAAATCACACAAAACATGGGTTGCCTCCCAAGAAGCGCTTTTCTTTATTTACATGTCTTGTAGCTAGACTCAAGGTCATGGGTTACTACATGATATGGGTGAGTTCCTCATTGAGGACATCTTTGGGATCAAACTTAGGTTTTAACTTCCTATCGGTTTTCTTAGTACGGTATGACCTTTCAAACTTTTCTCCATCCGGATCATACAAAATCATCTTCATATGCCATGATCCGTCACCTTGCTTAGGTGGCTTGTCCCACCTCCATTTACACTTATCCCCCTCTCTTTTCCACTTGTTCATCTCTATATTAATAGGCATTACACTTAAGAACTCAATCATTTTTCTAAAGACTAAGGGGTCCTCAAAAGGGTCTAGCTCTTCGTATCTAGCTATGAGTTGTTCCACCGAATGTGTCTTATCGATGAAATCCTTTTCTAGATAGAATGGGCGTTGAGGTCCTATAAAGTTCCTTTCTATCCAAGGTCCATATCTAGATGGTCTCCTATTCATCTCTACCCAATGTGGTGACGGTTCATCCTCACAATCGTAGCTATGTTTCTTAACATCATATACCGACCAAGTATCGCCCTTACCTACCGCTATCTTAGACTCTTTACAATCTATCATGGCGCTAGCGGTAGCTAAAAATCCTCTTCCAACTAACAATGGGCATGTAGTGTCACTAACCATGTCTAGGACGTGAAAATCCGCTAAGATAGTTAACTTCCCTACGTGAACAACTACATCCTTAATCATCCCAACCGGATGGGCAATGCTCCCATCCGCTAGACCAATTAATACCTCCGTCTCCTCTAACTTTCCTAGCTTGAGAGTGGTGAAAAGGGATAAGGGAATCAAGTTGAGGCTTGACCCTAAATCGGCTAGTGTGCCGAAAGCTTTGGATCTTCCTATCTTACAAGGCAAAACAAATATACCCGGATCATCAAGCTTTTTAGGCAACTTGTTTTGAACGAAGGCGGTCCCATTTTTACCTAGTTTAAACTTCTCATACTTTTCTAGGAGGGCACTATAGTAGGGAGCACGGGCTAAGACATCAATGACGGGGCGTTCAAGGTGAAGCTCCTTGAATTCATCGTCAAGGTCTTGCGTAGGTGTTTCAGCTATGCTTTTGACCGGTTTTACATCAGGTGTTTTATTTGATTGGTCCTTTTGAAGAATTTGGTTTTGCTTGAAACACGTGCTCGTTGATTTAACCGAGTAGTATTGCGGACAAGAAGTGGGTGACGAAACTGATGATATAGAATTAACGTTTAGTTTCGGGTTCTTGACCGTGTCGCTTGGGAATGCTCCCATTTCTCGGTCATTGAGAACTTTCAACAATGTGTCAATTTTGGTGGTCATCTCGCTTTGCTTTTGTTTGAAATCGGTTTCAAACTTAGATATGTGAGCTTCTTGAGATGCCATAAACTTGGACATCAATCCTTCAAGATTGTTGGTACTACCATAGTTGTTAGAAGGATTGTTGTTGAAAGTACGGTTGGAGGGTGGACCGTTTGGTTGGTAACGATTAGGCGGATTGGAAGAATTGGCTTGATTTTGTTTCCACCTAAGGTTTGGGTGATTTTTCCAAGAAGGGTTGTAGGAATCACCATACGGGTTTGGCTCGGGTTTGAAAGTGTACCACTTATCTCCCGCTTCGTCGGTACGCGAGGATGCGTAGTCCGCAAAAGCTGTTCCGGGGAGTTCCACACAATCACGAGTGTCATGGGGACCACTACATAATTCGCATGAAGAAGTGATTTTGTTCACTTGGCTTGAAGGCTTAGGAGCTTCGTAAGATTTCATGAGAAACTTGACTTGGTTCTCAAGTTCCATGATCCTACGGTTGGGAGTGCTAGAATTGTTCGAAGGCAAAGATATTGCCTTGACTGTTTTGTTCAAATCACGGGGATAATTCCAACTTTCGTTGTCATAGAGAGCAAGATCTTCTATGAGTTCCCATGATTGTTCCACACTTAGATCACGTAGCTTACCACCGGCCGATTGGTCAATGGTTCGCCTTGTGGAGAGATCGATATGGTCATAGAAGATTTGGACTTGAAACCAAAGATCTATGCCATGATGAGGGTCTTTTTGGAGTAAGTCCTTGAAACGAGTCCATGCTTCATATAGAGTTTCACCTTGACGTTGTTGGAACATCAAGATATCATTTCTGAGCTTGGTAGTTCTCCCCGGTGGGAAAAATTGAGCAAGGAAACGTGTGGTGAGATCATCCCATGAGGTGATGGATCCCGCGGGTAAAAGTTCAAGCCATTGACTAGCTTGATCACGTAGAGAGAATTGGAATAGGCGTAATCGGGTTGACTCTCTAGTTGTAGCATCAAGGTCTATAGAATCTACGATTTTAAGGAAGTCCTTGAGATGTTGATTTGGATCTTCGGAACGAAGTCCATGGAATGCACATCCGCTTTGCACCAATCGGATGGTGTCGGATCGCAAGGGAGACACATTGGCTCCTTGGGTGAGCTCAATGGTGTTTCGATACCCTTGGTGGCTAGGTCGGGAGTACTCTCCTAGGGTTCGGGGCCTAAGAGGTTGGTTAGCTAGTGGTGGGTTTTGTGGGTGGTCTTGTTGTGGTGGGTTGATGGGTTCAAAGATATTACCATCGTCCATGATGTCTGATGGTAAAGAGTTACGAACAAAAACACGAAGAAATAAGATAGACTAAAGAGAACCTAAAAATTAAAATAAAGTCTTACTAGAAAGGAATCTAGCAAGTAGACCTAATAAAAAGAGATCCTAACCTAGACAATAACTATTCCCCGGCAGCGGCGCCAAAAACTTGATGCGTGGAAATTACACCAGGCTTTACCTCTCGAGGGATCTCGAGAAGCTTACAACCCCCACTAGGCAGTGTACCTGATCGTTGTAGTATAGTATAGTGACAAGTACCGGGGGATTGATCGTTCAACTTGGGAATAGTGTTGCTAGGGTTAGAAAACCTAAAGACTAGGTCTAGAGATGAGGGATGATTCTTTTTGTATTTTTATGTTTTATGAAAAGCAAATAAAAATCTCGGTTTTGAAGGAGTTGGGCGGAATTAGTCGCTAGTAAACTAACCCAATTACTAAGATGCAATCAAAATAAAATACTAAAAATGAAATTAAACTAAATTAAGATAGTGGTGTGAGCAATAAATGGGAGAATTGTGTTTACTTAGATTTCACTACTCCCTAGATATCATTTACAGGTTAATTACTTGTTACAGTTGCGTGGATGACGGATTGTATTCCTTAATACCATTCATGGGGTGGCGTACTTACTTCCCCAATCCTATAAGCTCCTACTTCACTCCTATGTCGAGCCGGCTAAGAAGCTCCTAACATGGGATCACCAGAATTCGCTCATGCATTAAATACAATCATAAAAACCTAATACACATCGGTTCATGTTTCTTAAGACGTTCAAGCAAGTTACACAATGGAGATCTGCCAGTTTTCTTAAGCCTAACATTGAAATCATTCATCCATTACAACTATAAACAAGCAATCAACCTATAATTAATATCTAAGTTTCATTACATCTAAGCAAACACATGAAAGATCTAGCCTAGCATGTTGAAATCAAGACAAGCATAAGATATATTCAAACAACACATAGACATATTGAATGAATTGAAAGAGGACTTATCTTAATTGAACATGAAAGGTTTCAGGGGGTGAAAACCCTTGAAAATACTGTTACAAATGACCTAGGGTTTATTAGGTTCGACCCTAGTATTCTCCACGCAAGTTCCTCTCTTAATAAATGAAAAATAGAAAAGTATATATAGATTTTGTGAGGTGACGGCGTCAAGAGTAAATTTCTGACGCCGTCATTTCGCCGCCAAATAAGTTCTCGGACTGCCTAGATCTGGGTTTGACGCCGTCATGTGTATTTCATTTGCAGGCCGTCACCAAAATTACTCTTGACGCCCTTCTCTTGATGCCTTCAGGTTTTCACTGGGTCGTCATGGATTTTACTCCTGACGCTGTCACAATTTCCTTCTTGACGCCATCAGGTACTGTTCTCAGCATGGAAAATTAAGTCTTTGCCATTTTCTTCACTTTTATGCTCCAAAAACGTCCAAAATGCTTCCTTTTCCAGAATTCATTCCCAAAGTACCTAAAATCACAAAAGGAACGATTTAGGGCAATATTTGATCAAATAAATTCAATTTCGGGCTTAAATGACCCCCTAAAAACGGTTCATTTTTCGCCTCATCACAAACTAAAATATCCAATGAATAGACTAGATAAGCTAAGTTCCTCATCCGAGATCTTAGGAACTTATGGTGTTAATGCGAGTAACACATAAGGATTATTTATGTCGACACACTACACAACGAACTGTGAACTGGAGATATCATGTATTGTGTATTGACTTTCTATATAATGTGTGATGGTTCATACGATCTAGCTTGTGTACCTAAAATGAAGAAGCACTTTATAATCATACACATATAACTACACTCATTGATTATTCTACATGAAATACTTGCACTTGGTTCATGTATTGGGTAGTTGTAGGTTCTAAATGGTGTTTGATAAAGTCCTTTTCCAAAGACTTGATGCCACTTGTTCTTCACTCATCAACTATGATAAATTCATGCATATCTTTTGTAAAGAATGCATGCAATTACCATAGGATCTAACATGGGCATTCAAATCCAACCAAACTCATAACTAACTCAATCCTAATCACTCATGTCATACAACAATAATTATCTTCCCCATACACCACTTTCTTTCAACTCATCTTGTACTAAGAATCTTAGTACTAAGAATGATTATCCTTTGGACTATAGATCCTCCTTAAACACACCTAATTCATACTAATTGGCTATATAAAAGGAGTAGCTTTGTAGCACATATCCTCATCACAACCTTCATCCTTCTTAAATACACTTATCTTCTTTTCAAAAATGGCAACCAAGTTTTTCATGAAATGTGTTGACGAGTCAAACGAAACTAATGTGTATGAACCATTTTAGTATCGTGAATTTTTGTGAAGGTCGCGAATGCAATAAAAATTTCATGTGTGCCACCGATATGAGAAAACCTTTCATCAAAGCTAATGCCTTCCCCTTAGTCCATGACCTACCCATCGAAATTTATCCTAGGCACCTTCAAGAATTCTATGCTAGGTTATATCTAGATCAACCTTCTCTTACCCTCAATTTTCGTATGTATGGGCATGGGTATGCATGGAGCTTAAAGAAGTTGGGAAAGGTTTTGAATGTGTGTTCTAAAGGGAACTTGTTCTATACAAGGTCCACTAAGACGGAGGACTTCATGGACATAAGGCACTATCATCCGAGCACTTATGATCTCGTAGCCCCAATTCATTCCGTCATCATTCAAAATACTATTCTACAACCCGACTACCATTGTGTGAAGACTCTATTCGAACATTGGAACAAATCTCAACTTCATGTCAAATTGATGCCTTGGGCGGAGGTGTTGAAGAATGTGTTTATGGAGGTGGAACCTCAAGAGAAGATACCCATCATTGTTGGGTACATGCTCTATTGTATTATGACCGAGACTCCTTTCAACTTTGCTTATTTTATAGCAAAACGAATGGAAGCTTTGGACTATAATAAGGAGCCTCTTCCATATGCTAGACTCTTGTCACACATCTTTGACCACATTAAGTGCAAGTACCCAAATGATCATTCAAGAATGATTGAAGTTGATGATGTGACCCCAATGGAGGAATCTTTCACAATGGACTCTCTTGAGTTTTAAGTTCTATTCATAAGTTGTTGTAGTTTTTCCTAGGTGTTCTAGGATGTTTTAAGTGTTGTTGCTTTGTAGGTTGTTTGACCCATGTTTCTTCTATGAAATAAAATGCTTGTGCTATGTTATAATAATACTCATATGAATATATACAAATATAGTATTGCTCTTGCTCATCATTCGGTCTATAAAAGTCATAAATGGATAATCTTATAAAATCTAATTAAAGTGGACAAACACATACACATATATATGTATTATTATGTGGACTAACCCATGTTGCAAGTTTTCCAAATGGTAACCTAACCCATCTTGGAACTTTCACATGTGAGGATTTCTTGTTGGTTGCATGTTGTGATTTCCATGTGTAGCTAGGCCACCGCAAAGGTGAGGCTCTTGACCCACGGATCCCCGCCTTGAAACAAGGGGAAGAAACGATCTAGGGGGAGCTATGTTCAAGGGGGAGCACATTCGGGTGCACATACAAGCTAGCTCATTTTTCCCTCAGGCCCAAGTTCGAAACCTGGCTTGATTGGAAGTCCCGCCTTTTTGATTTGACAAAAGGGGGAGAAAGAAAGCAAGAGCGTTAAGACCATTCAAGAAATGTTAAAGGCTTCACCAAATTACAAGTCAAAGGTCAAGACGCAAGCTACACCAAAGGCGCGCTTTGTCTTCGCTAAGTTTTGTAATTTTATTTGCTTTCGGTTTTTATTTGTCATCATAAAAAAGGGGGAGATTGTTGAGTCAACATGATCAAGATCTCTGTATGTTTTAATGATGACAAATAAACCATCGAAACACATAAAATAACAAACGTTAGCTCAAAATCGTCAGAGCCAATGTCTGCTCCTGGCGCGCTGCCCGCGCGTCAACGCGCGTTTGACACGCCAGGAGTCTGTATGGTTCTGGACGAATTTTGAAAGTTAGCTTTCCCCTTACCCTACAAATGTGGATATTTCAATACAGGTATGAATATGTTATGTGCTTAATTGAGAACACTCGAAACAAGTTTTAAGACTTGAGAGATCCTACTTTTAAAAAACCCATTTACGGGAAAACGCCAACTCATGTTTTCTAACTATCGCCTCTAGCCAAGGCTTTTCTAAACTTAGGGAGCTTGTATATTTCACGTGACATCGTGTTGAAGCATCCATATGCTCATATCCTGTGCTTCCGTCTTCTCTAATTACGTAACTGGTTTACTCCCTTATTGGTCAAACTAAGTCAAATGTCATTTTGCGTAAACACATCCTTTCCCACTTGGGTTATGCTTTACATCAAGGCAAAGCACTTAACTTGTTTGAACCATGGTATTAGTTGAGAATGTCGAGTCGTGGAAAGTCACGAGATATGAACCTATGGATTCTCGATGTTGTGTTACTTGAACTTATGAGTAACCTATGATTTTCTCAACTTATAATCTTAATTGTCTAAACCTTTTTGTCTTAATGACAATTAGATTATGTCTTAATCTTCTCCTAATCCCATTTATACAAAAGACAAAACCAATCATATCCAAATCAAATATTCTCTTACACAATCCCTTACACTCTTACATATTCCCTTACACACTACATCTAAACCATCCGTTCCCTTACAACACATCCTAACCCTTCATTTTCAACACATGGGAATTGTTTGAATTCCAAAGAGGCTCCATCCAATCCAAGCCATCCATTTTAAACCAAAACCATCTCAACCATTGATCTCTCCTTTCCCCCAAGCAAAGCATATTCCTTTGGAATATCCTCTCTCAACCCTAACCTAGGCTTCTTTGATCTTAGCCATCTATTTCAAACAAACACATCTCAACCCTTCATTTCCCTCACATGCCAAATTGTTTGAAAACCAAGGGAGGCTCCCTTTGATCCTAGCCATCTAATTCAAACCATTTCATCTCAACCCTCTATCTCATTCTTCCCCCAAGCATTGGAATATTCATTGGCATATTCTTTCTCTCTTTTCTATGCCATGTGAGGAGATACACTTCTACCCCTTCCAAATTACCCTATCTACACCTTATACCTTTAGTAATTTGGTTTCTCTTTAAACACTTCAAAAATGATTTCCAAATTGGCTATTTGAGTTGGTAAACCTTAGAATGATTAATGTTAAGGTTTAGTGTGAAGTACAATTGGGGGTTTAGCAAGGTAAGGTATTTATAAGCCAACACCCTAAGCTTTGGGAAATTTTCCCAGAGTGTCTGGCGCGTCACCCACGCGTCAACGCGTGGGCAGCGCGCCGGCCTCGGTAAAATTTTCCCAAGTTAGGTTCTTGGCCTATAAATACCACCATTGCCTCTTGTATTCCTCACCCCTTTGCCATTATTCTTTCTCCCGAGATTCTTTCTCTCTGAACATACTCAAATCTCTCTATTTCTCTATCTTTAATCTTGTGTTCTCGATTTTCATACTAACATCTTTGAAAGAACACATCTACTTGCAAGGGAAGAATCACAAAAACCTAGTCCACTCTTGTGATTGTGTCGAGGGTCTTCTTATCTATACCCTTTCTACTAGAATCGAGTCTCTAGGTTAGGTTAGGGCTTGATTGAACAAACATTCATTTATCCAATTGTTTGTAAAGGAAGTATTGTGTCTTGGTGACTAAGCCTAGATCATTGGGGATCTAGTTGGGGTTTGATACTTCCGGTGGGAAGTCTTGGTAGTGGTCTTGGTGACCCTTAGGTGAAGTCGAATCGCGAGATTCTTTTGGGTGGTTTCCGAGGGCGGAATACCGTAGGAGTAACTCCTTCTTTGTGAGCATCAATATTGGTAAATATTGGTGGAGTGAATTGTAATGGTTTGTAGTCCACCGAAAGGATTATACTAGTGAATAGTATCGGAGTCGCGGATTCGCAACTGGACGTACGGATGGTATAAACCCCCCCATCCCGAACCAGTATATATCGTTGTGTTCTTTACTTGCTTTATATACTTTGGTTGTGGTAGTGGTTGTTGGATTATTGTACAACCACTTGGTGTTCTCTTTGGCTTAAAGTTTTTAAACATCTAAAAAGCCGAAGAAACCGTATTCACCCCCTCTACGGTTCTACAATCTCCTATAAAACTCGAAAACAGTGCTTTGTTTAACCCTGCTACCCTATTCAACGCATCGTTGGTTACCTTGTGCTTTGTTTGACCAGGATGGCCATATTGACGGCGAAACTTAGCTAGCCTGGTTATGCCCCTATTAGCTAGTGGTCGATTTAATTAGTTGTCATTTTCTTCATCAGATGAATAATATTCCTCGTCCTCGTAATGTATTGTGTTAAGATCACCTTCATTATCTGCAAGCAGAATATCAGTATCAACATTTTCAATCATTTCCATGACTCTTGAGCAACAATGTGTACAAGAAAATGATTCTGGCTTGGAGAGTAAAGGTGATTGAAGATTTGATTTTTGTGTTTTGGTTGCAGTCTTTAGTTTAGGAGATAAAACAGGGTTTTTTCATGAATATGGGCTCTTATTTTTGTTAACTGCCATATAATTAAGTGATTTAAAAATTTTGGATGAAAATTTTGGCTCCAAATTCTTTTAAATTATTTTTAAAAAATTTCGTTTATGAACACAAACTGCTTTTCTTTTCTCCAAGATCATGACTATTGAGTTTCAGGCGGCTTTTTTCAGAAAAGCGATGAGAGTAATCATAGATGATGATAAATACTACCTCAGTCCCAATATTGTCCATGTTTTACTTTTAAAGTCTTTCTTTTACAACTTTTACCTTAATTTTTCTTTCTTGTGTTATATAATACTTTATGCGAAATAGATGAATGGATTGTGTTGTAAATGTATTTTCATTAAGTATTATACAACACAGATAAAAATATTTAAGGTCAAAGTTATAAAAGAAAGACTTAAAAAGTCAAACATGGACAATAATTTTGTTAGAAACGGCAAACTAAGTCCTCCTTCCTTTAAACTATGACTATAAATTAGGGGTATTGATCGGTTCGGTTATCGGGTTGTTCGATTAGTTCTGTTTCATTAAATCGGTTATATTTTTATTCAGGTCATTAAACACAAAAACGTGTAAAAACAAATAAAAATGACTAAAAATGGATGGAAACGGATGAAAATGGGCTAAACGTGTAAATCGGGTTGTTGGATTAGTTCGGTTTCATTAAATCGGTTATATTTTTATTTGGGTGATTAAACACAAAAACGTGTAAAAACAAATAAAAATGGCTAAAAACGGATGGAAACGGATGAAAACGAACTTACGGAGCACGTAGCGGCTCAAGACTTACCATACCTCGATTACTAGTGATTTTCCATTTTTTTTCTAAGTATTATGTAATTTTCTTTGAATTATTTAATGAACTATAATGTTTTTATTAAATTGTTTAATATAATTATGAATATAAAAAATAAAAAATAAAATTAGTTGAGGCATGTAATCATGGTTGCCACTAAAAAAGTATGTGAGGCATGGTTGAATCATGGAATGAGGTGGCAGGATATTATTGGTTAGTGGTGAATCATGGGGGAGACATCGAATCGTGACTGTCACCCCCTTATACATTCAATATAAACTCATATATTTCCATCTCGTTTGCAACACTTCCTCTCTCCACTCATCCACCAAGATACAAAATTTTACAAGAGTATTGATTAGCATGCCTAACTCGTGTGCTTAATTATATGCTTAATCTTATGTGTCATCATTCTATTGATGGTAGTAGATAGACTCACTTTGTCACAAACTGTAACCACCCGCAAATTTCCCGTCATGTTCTATTTTGAGAAATGATCACTTATTTTGAGTTTGGTATCATTTACGAGAAACAAGGCATAATTATAGTCAAACTTTATGAGAAAATGATTTTAAGATTTATGGTAATGGTTCCGGAGACTCGGGAAACATTTATAATACGGTTATGTGGTCTCGTTCTTGTTTCATTAAAAATATATAGAAAATGGCAGAAATGGTCCCCGAAGGCGCGATAGGGCTTATACCTAGTCCACCCTTTACCTATAAATACCCAAGTATAATAAACTTAGGGTTTCATTTTCCCGCCTCTCTATTTCACAGCCGCCACCCATCTTCATCTCCGGTCGTTTTCCGGCCACTCCGCCAATCACCTAAGTATACCGCCACCTCCATCTTGACCCTCATTACTTTTCCTTCATTTTGATATAGTTCACCCACCGATATTTGCCGTCAAACACCTCGAATCCCATCACCCTAATCACGATATCACCACACCATCATCTATTTTTCTGGAAACTATTGATTCACGAGTGTGTATCCATTTCTTTCTTGGTTTTATAATAAAAACGAATTGATAATAATGAAAACAATAATGGTAGTGTTTGGTATCATTTTCCTTTTTGTGTTTGTGTTCATTTGGTTGTACGAGAGTGGAGCCGTGAGTTTTAAACTCGCGGCCTAGGATGTCTTGGTCTTAATGTTGTTCCTGTTGCTCGGGTTTGGATGTGGTAAGGTTAGGATTAGTTTAGGCTTGAGGTTTGATGTGGTGTTGGATTGGAGGGATTCGGATTTGTGTTTTGGTGGTGCCGTGTTATCAGCCGAAGGTTGGAATGGATTCGGATTGGTTTTGTTTGTGTCGAATATTGTGGTTGTTCCTGGTGTTATTGTTGTTCTTCCTGATGTTCGTGTTGTTGCTTGTTCTTTTGGTTGTTGTTCCTGATGTCGTTATTGTTGTTTTTGTTTATGTCGTTGTTGTTGTTCTCCTCGTGTTGATTTGTTGTTGTTCAGGTTGTGTAATAGTGGGTTGTCGTGGTTATGTTGTATTATCGAGGGTCCGTTTGGTTAGTGTAGCTGTGGCCGAGGGATGAGGGCCGAGACCGTAATGGTCTCGGCAAATTAGTTACTATTGTTTTGGTGATTGTTGATGTCGTTATTGGTGATGTGAATTAGAGGAACGGAGATTAGGTAGAAACGTGCCGTAGGTTCGGCCGTTAATTGTTGAAGTTGTGATTGCGGTTAAATATATATTGTGGACTTAATAAGATACTTGTGAATGCTTTAAGTCAAGTTGAGGCTCACCGAGACTTCGTAGTCTCGTGTTACCTCGACAAGCCAAAAGAGACATATTAGTTATTATATGAACTTTTGACCATTAGATGGACTTGTTGACCCGATGATGAAATGAACTCGAAACGAATATAACCCGTAAAAGATAATATTACTTTAACATTAATGACACCAATATATATATATATATATATATATATATATATATATATATATATATATAATTGTTACTTAATATTTGTAAGTTAACAATAATTACTAAATAACGATAAAAACGTTATTTAATAATTATTAGAAACAATAAACGGAACAAGATTAAATATTAATACGAACGGGTTATAAATTGTTTTGAGGGCACGTTTATCGAGATAATACCATTTATAGGAATATTGAGGTTTATAGTGAATTAGACCCAATCGTCTCGTGTTAAGTTTTGTCTTGTTTCTTGTCAATGTCCTCTGTTATTCGTCTCTTGGCGTGAGTACTCTTGAGTCTTGTCTTGTTCTTGTTAATTTCGCTTGTTTATTATTTGGTGTGAGTTCACTCGATGTCTGTGTCAAGTCTCCACCGCACACAAATGATACCAAACACAAACAATAATGAATGGTTAACAAGAGATTTGGAGATAGAAGAATGGGTATTGTTTGAGAGTAGTTAGCTTATGGAGGATTTAGTTCATCGCTGAGGATCTCGTATTAGAATAAGTCTTGCATATAGAAGGCTTCACCGCTTCCGTATCGATGTACCGCCTCCTTGATGCTGTTGTGAATCTGTTAGATGCTAGTCGTGTCAGTCGTGTATATTGCATTGCTGTGGCCCAGGTGAGTTCATGACCCCTCCTTTTTCAACCATTTTTATAACTATTTTGGGGGAGAATACATGCTCGTTTTCAAGTAAACTCAAATTTGTTTATTTGTATACGCAAATTGTTTACTCAAGATTTGATTGATTGATGGAAATATTTGATCTGATTATTTGAATGCTATATGTGATTACGTGTTTATTTACGTGATCTGGATTTTATGATTGAGGTGAGTCATAGCCCCACTTTTATTCTCGAATACTGTTTTGTTTAACTTGGGGTGAGAAACATGCAAAACCGTTTTATGTGGACATTGCTTTACGTTATATTTTTATGACTTGCTATACTGTTGGACTACGTTATGTTGTGATGATTATGAGATTATATGTTGGACTAAAGGGAGTACCTATAGGGATTCTAGCATGGCGCCAGTGCATGAGATTATATGTTGGACTATAAGGAGTACCTATAGGGATTTGATTTGTGATGCGTGTGTATGCATCCGGTGAAGTATTGATTTTTGACTTAGTCTAGCATAGTAAGGGTTTTTTGGTATATGTGTCCACAAGTGTATATTTGTTTAAAACTCCATGGACTCACCAGCGTAAGCTGACCATTTTAGCATGTATTTTCAGGTTTAAGGCGTAGCTCACTATTTGAAGGCCTTTGGCAAGGGGCATTGGTCATATGCGACTCTGATAAATATTTGGGACCGTTTTATTTGTTTTATGGGCCTACTTCCGCACTACTTCCGTAAAATGTAAAGTTATTGTTTTAATAATGAATGTTATTCTGAATGATGGAAATAAAAACCATTCTTTGTACCTTATGTTATGTTATGATACTAATTTTCGTAGCACCCCAATGCATGTATGCTTCCGCTGCCCGATTTTTGAGGGTGTTACACAAACCAATAAAATACTTTCACATCACTTTATGCATAAAATTAGACACATATTTAAGCCCTCAATCATTTTCCATTTTACAATCACTAACATGCTTTTTAAGTAGTAAAGATTGATGTTGTTTTAATACTATTTAAGATGCGACAAAGTGTTAACTATATCAAATCATTATAACATAGATAAGAGTAGTATTTTTTTTTTTTTTTTTTTTTTTTTGAAAGGTGATAAGAGTAGTAATTGACATAACTTTAGGGAAGTGATTTGCACACTTTTCAAATTGATTAGCACGTTAAGATTTAGAATTTTAATATGAGAAAATTACGAGACTATACCAGTCGCTCAACTTTCATGGACCAAAAAACTTGATTTTACAAAATTAGACCGAACGACCAGCGACTTTTTTACTTTTGATAAAAATTCGACAAGTGGCAAAAAAAAGTGGCTTAAAAGTAAAAAAAAGTACAAAAGTCGTTTAATTTAGGTACAAAAAGTACAAAAACAAAAAAAGTCGCTTAGTTTCTTTTTGCGACTTGTCGAATTTTTATCAAAAGTAAAAAAGTCGCCGGTCGCTCGGTCTAGTTGAGGAATAGCAACTTTTTTGGCCCATGGAAGGTAGCGAAGTTGAGCGACTGGTCTAGTCTCGTAATTTTCTCTTTTAATATTTATACCCTCACATCACTTTTACACATTTACACCCTATAAGGGTATAAATGTTAAGATACTCTAAATTTGAGTGTATCAATCAATTTAAAGAGTGTACAAATCACCTATCATAATTTTATGTTTGAAGAAAGATCATTATACACTCGAAAGATAAATGGTAAGTTTGAGAAGAAATAAATTATAGAAAATGATTGATTTGCATATCTTAAATTTTTTATTGCCACAATCTAATACATGCATTAAACAATTGTACTTTACGTATAATATGCTTTAACTGCTTATTAGACATCCAAATCATTTCCCCAACAATAATAACATCAAATTATATTTTACACATTTTCCTTAATACAACAAATCTCAAACACCCAAATTCACCAATTGTATCTCAAATCTCAATTACCAAAGACACACATATTTATTAGGCACATATATAATTTCCTATAGAATATACAAGCTTCTAATGATAACTTGAAAAACCAAATATGATTTGCATATCTTAAATTTTTTATTGCCACAATCTAATACATGCATTAAACAATTGTACTTTAAGTATAATATGCTTTAACTGGTTATTAGACATCCAAATCATTTCCCCAACAATAATAACATCAAATTATATTTTACATATTTTCCTTAATACAACAAATCTCAAACACCCAAATTCACCAATTGTATCTCAAATCTCAATTACCAAAGACACACATATTTATTAGACACATATATAATTTCCTATAGAATATACAAGCTTCTAATGATAACTTGAAAAACCAAATACTTAAACCTTCGTCACAAGTGCAAGAAAACATTGTTAACTCACTAATTCTTTGTCACACGTTCAAGAAAACATTTTAGACGTTCGTTATATGAGAACGATTTCTCTATTGGAACCAGGTGTCCTGCATCCTTCACCCAATCCAGTGTGGCTATTTCACCCAACTGCCTACATTGTCATAATCATGTGGTTAGGTAACTTAGGTTAATAACACATTTTCCAAAGATTTAATAAGCTATAGATTAAAATATAATATAGAACCATATGGTTAACCAAAAAGCGTTGCATGCTATTACTTTTTAGTAGATATTACACACGCATATATGCATCCCGGGTGGCGCTTGCCTTTATTTTAGTGTTGCATGTGTTGCCTCCCTTATACTCTTTACGAGAATCATTTGGGAGCACAAGCATGCGTACGTACTAATTATCAGATTAGATACACAAAGTGATTCCATGCATATAGCGGCGTCGGTTTATAGTGTTCGACAAAATTCAATTGCGTCAATTTAGTGTGGTTTGTGTGCTACTCTTTTATTATTTATTTGTGTAGCGCTGGATAATTTCAGCTATAAATTTGTGATTCAATTTTTCTCTATTTACTTAAACATCTCCCAACAATCTTATAGTTAGGGGTGTTATCGGGTTGGGTTATCGGGTTATCGGGTTTGTCGGGTCGGGTTGAGTCGGGTTTGGATTTTTTAAAAACTCACCCGACACCCGACCCGATAAGGAATCGGGTTATCGGGTTCGGGTGGTAGTCGGGTCGGGTTATGTCGGGTCGGGTGATTCGGGTTATCGGGTTACCCGATTAAGTAAGAGTTTCATAAACATAGCTTTTATAGTAGTATTCGAGAAATGGACGAACGGTGGAATGACTTAAGTAAAACATCGAATTAATGTAGTATTTATCAATCTAATAACTTTTTTTCCAACGTCATTTGTAGACCCACGAATAATTAACTTTTTTTCCAACGTCATCTAATAATAATCAAACAATAAAACTTATTATTGAATAATTACCTTTTCTTTGAATGATGATAAATTGTTGATCTTGTGAGTTGTGACTGTGAGGGGAAAGTATGGGAGATGAATGATGATAATGGTTGATTGATTTTTAGGGGTTGAGTAGAAGAATGGATTTGTCAGGGAGGGAAGGGATTAGTGTACTAATGGGTGGTTGCATACTTGCATAGGAAATTGAAACAGAGACTTGAAAAGTAAAATAAAAAAAAGCAATAATTGAATCTTGTCTGGTCTTATTGGGTTGACCCGATAACCCGATAGTATTTTTAATTTAACCTGAACCCGACCCGATAACACTATCGGGTTATCGGGTCGGGTCAAAACAACCCGACTAAATTTTTTGACCCGATTAGACCCGACCCGATTAGCCTTATCGGGTTCGGGTCGGGTCAACCCGACCCTACTGACACCCCTACTTATAGTTATACAACTTTTATCCTAAAACATTATATATATATTCTAAAAGGCATTTGGGGGTTGTGAGTGTGATGCACTGTTCATGCTACAGTGCAGAACAGTGCAGCACAGTGCACCACTTTTTTTTTTTTCGTTTGCTACAGTGCAAAGCAGTAATTTATTATTTTTTTTTTATTTATTTTTTTTTTAGTATCAACTTTTTTTTTTTTTTTTTTTTTTTTTTAAATATAAAAGAGATGCACCGCCCTCTAATTAAATTTTCGTTTTAGACCATGAGGTTATGGATCTATTGCAAAGTTAGTCCGGCCGTTAATATTGTACAGAAGAAGGCCCTCATATTAACTTTTAATTTCAAAGTTAGTCCCTAAATACTAACTTTGCAACATACCGACAATCTCAGGCCGTAAAAAAAATACTATTTTCAGAAACACTTTACGAAAATAGTACTTACGGTTATCAACCTTTTGCATATTTAGTCCTTAATAACAAATTTTTTTTTATACAACCGTTTAATTTCGAGTTTAGATTAAACAAAACATTCCCGCAGCAATGCGCGGGTAAACCCACTCGTTTTTCACTATAACTAAACTCATACCGTCACAATATCAATTGCCACATATTATATACTAATATTTATACTGTAATAAAAGATTATGTTGTAAATTTTATTTATATATTAAAATAATACAAACAATTGAAGACAATAATAAGTTGCATAACGATTGACACGTAAAGAGGTTATAGTACCAATTAATAAATAAGTCATTGTCTCAATGATTGAAATTGTTATTTTATGCAATAGTTATGTCATATCTTTTTTGTTTTCTAACACAAATTATTACTACTATAATCTTTTGTCTAATGTTTTAATAAGCTTGCTTTTAATTAGGGTTTTTCTACACAAGTTAAGGGTGCGTTTGGTTTATAGATGGTTTGGATTTGAATTTGAATTTAGATTCAGATTTAAATTTAGTATTGAATTTAATGCAGATGTATAAGAGAAAAAATATATTTATTTAATAAATTTAATAATAAAATATTATTTAAAAAAAAAAAAAAATATGCATGTGTGTGAGAGAGAAAGACACACATAGTATTTATTAGTGTGTGTCATATGGGTTTTCACCAAAAGGCAGGCAACCCTCTTACTTTCAATATTGGTGGCCATTTCACTGTTATGTTGCCAAAACCACTAACCAAACTATATGTTTTGGGTTTCATCCTAAAACCACCCTCCAAAACAGGCGTAACAAACAGACCCTAAGTACACCAAAAAGTATATAAAAGTATTTAGGGACCCATACAAAAGTACAGATAAGTGTACATTTGTGTAATTCTTATGTCCTTTCTCGTGGGTCCTATGGTACTTTTGATGTGCTTAACTTGTGCCTTAGGGCACAAGCTAGAAAAACCCTTTTAATTAACTACGATCATGTTATTTATTTTATGCATATTTGATTGTTAGTGACGATGAAGAAAAGAACACCGCTTTGTACTATATTGAAGAACTTATGCGATCAAGAGGTACTACTTTGAGGCGTTGGCCTGAGATGCCTTATCCGAATGAGAGATACATAACTGAATTTGGTAACCGACTTATATACGATGAGACAGATTATAACCCAGTAGAGTTGCAATCTGAATATGAACATTTGTATGCCTCTTTGACCTCGAAACAGAAGGGTATATATGACACCGTAGTGAACTTTGTTGATACAGGAACAACGGGTGTCTATTTTGTTTACGGTTATGGAGGTACCTGGAAGACGTTCTGATGGAAAACACTTGCAGCCGGTATTAGAAAAAAAGGTGATATGGTTTTGAACATGAAATCCAGCGGTATTGCATCTTTGTTAATGTCGTGAGGCCGAACTGCTCACTCCAGATTTCATATTCCAATCAACGTTGATTTGACTTCCACTTGCTTAATAAGTGCTCAAAGTGGTCTGGGAGAAATCTTAAAAAAGTGTAAACTTATTATTTGGGATGAAGCGCCAATGGCAAATAAGCTTTGTTTTGAGGCCTTAGATCGGTCTTTGAGAGACGTGCTTCATAAGAGCCGGTATGACACGTGTGATAAGCCTTTTGGAAACATGACGATGGTGTTTGACAGAGATTTTAGGCAGGGTCATCTTGTCATTCCAAAAGAATCTCGACAAGACATTATTGGTGTGAAGCAATTGTACTTGTGGGATTATTGCAAAGTTCTTAAGTTGACCGCGAACATAAGGCTTACTGTGGGATCCCGCCCTGAAGATGTGAGTGAAATAAAAGAATTTGCAGAATAGATACTGAAACTAGGAGACGACGAGCTTGGAGGACCAAACGAGGAAGAGTTTCAATAGATGTGCCCGAAGAAATTCTAATAGATGCGGTTGATGACCCAATGACATATATTATTGAGTTTACTTATCCAAACATTTTGGATAATATACATGATCCGGCATACTTCCAAGAAAAGGCGATTCTTTCTCCCACCAATGAAATCGTGGATACTATAAACGATCATCTGTTGGACAAATTTCTAGGAGAAGAAATGGTTTACTTAAGTTGCGACAGCGTTGATAAAAGTGAACGTGGCGTCAACATAGATCAATCTGTTTCTCACCTGAATTTATCAATGGATTGAAGTTCTCCGGTGTTCCAAACCATATGCTTGCATTAAAATTGGGAGTACCGATTTACCATGACAATCAACAAAAGCCAAGGTCAATCGCTTTCTAAAGTTGGTTTGCACTTGCCGCGTCCTGTTTTCACACACGGAAAACTATACGTTGCTGTTTCAAGGTAAAAAGCAAGAAAGATTTGAAGGTTGTCGTTTGTGATCAGGATGGTAATGTCTCTAAAACTACAACAAATGTTGTATACAAAGAAGTACTTCAAGGTCTATGATCAAACTTCAAGAGGTATGTATAATACACACGCCCCTTTTTCTTTCTCATATTCTCAATTATAATATATTATCAGTCACAACATGCATTTATTTACATCATCTATGGACTATTAGGTGTGTACGACATGGACATTGGGTATTGAATCAATAAGCGCTCACACACATCATTTTCTATTCAAGACATTCTATTTTAGAGACGCCAATGCTTGGACGTTTATTAGTTTAATTGTAACAAACTCAATTGCTTATCAGATAATTGATGCATTGTCTCTTTCTTTTTTTCATATATTAAATGGAACATGTTTACATTATTAGTTTTCTTATCATATTATTTTTTATTCTTTTAAAAACCCCGTGATTTAACGGGTCTTTAAGCTAGTAAAATAAATATAAGAATTAATCAATTAAGTATATAGGTATTAATTTGAAAGTAGACTTGATAGTAAATGGGGATAATACTCAAATGGTTAAATAATAAGTCAAAATAAGTGATTACTGGTGAAATAGTAAATATACATTTTATATTTTGAGAGTTTTTTTATATGTACATTTTATATATGTACAAGGCTATGTTTAGCACACAAGATTGTTAAGAGATTAAGCTTATTTTTTCAAAAAATAAACTACTTAAAAAATAATATTTGTTTGTCAGATATAACTTAAAAGAGATTATATAAAAAAAAATAATAATAATCTTCTATAATTTCTTAAAACCAAAGGTTATTTCATGTAGCTTATAAAAATATATATTTTTTTTTTATAATCTCCAGCACCAGCACCATCTTCGGTTCCAGCAACAGTTACTTTTGCCAAACATACTCAAGATGCATTTTTTTTTCAATAAAAATGTTTGATAAATTAGCTGTTAAATGTAATTATAAGCTGTTAACAGTAATTTTATGTTTTAGCATCTCCGAAATATTTTAAAAGCTTCATGAATCAGCTTTTTATTTTAGAGCTACTTGTTAAAACTAAAAGCTAGAAGTTGATGTATCCAAACGAATATACTTGTTTTGGTAGAGATTATTTTTATAACAATAAGTTTATAGCTAAAAAAAAAGTTGCGTACCAAACAGGCCTGCAATATTATTGGTTGATTAGTTTTTCTTCTTTTCCATTTTCTTATCTTTTTTGAACTTAGCTTAACTTACATTTTCATTGTCCTAGCAAGGTCAGGAAGAAATATCTTGTCGTCGTCACCCCATAACATATATATCATCTGCAGAAGAATCATATTATTAAAATATTATTCATATATAATCATAATTTTTTAGATATAGAAACAAATATAGTTATCACCAAATACCGTTAATTGTTTTAAGTTATATGATATTTTATTTATATATGCGAACACCTTTATAATTAATTACTTGCTAACTCGGATTTTTATGCTCTTAAAATTAATACCTGGGAGTAGTTGGTATCCATAGCTTCTTCATCTGGAACGACCAATTCCTCTAAGAGTTCATTTTTCTCTTTGCGATTGTTAAACATTACCTGAAATTGTAAGAGTGATCAAATTTCGATATATCATGTTTGGTTTTTATTATTGCAGCTAATATAGTTAATGCTAATAACTTGGAGAAAAACAATAATAGTTTAATTTTGATAAGCTTTCAAAAGACTTGGCAACAATCAAAGTTGTTGATTAATATATGGTGGAACAGTATCTCATTAATTGTTTGTTTATCGATTTCATGTCAATTTGTAAATGGATAAACCAATGTAGTTTTCTCTGTAAACGGATAAACGAACGTGGTTTTCTCTGTGTTTTCGAGTTTTTTTAGTAAAGAAAATTAAAATAATAGTAGGAAGTAAAAATTTTCATCCCATTTTTTAGATGAAACACTTTACTTTCAAATTCAACCAAATTATACTATTTTTCATTTCGTTTCTTTTTCTTTTCCTCCTTAAGTGAAACTCAAGAACACAACTTTTTCAATTTCTTTTCATTTTCTTTCATTTTCTTCTTTAATTGAGACTCAAGAACACAGTGTTAAAGAGGACAAGCCTTTGACTCAGATATATGCGATCTCACCCGGTTAATCCCGGGATCGTTTCCGACCTATCCATGACCACCCAATTTGTGATTTAAAATTATATGTGTCAATTTTAATATATAATTGCTTTATTTACTATTTTATTGAATAAAAGTTTGTCATAATCATCTGTTTAGGATCTACCTAAGCCAGCCCCATGTTTATATGTATAAGATTCAGCATGTCAACGGTTAAGCAGCATATTAGAAATACAAGCATCTCAAGTTTGAAATGTCCTTGTAAAAAGCATCTCAAGTTTCATAATTATATTTTTTCTAGTTATCTTATAAAAATTCTTTTTCAAGTTTTGAAAAGTATTCATGTTTACCTTTCCCCTCCTCAGAACCTGATCACATTCCACCCCTTAACCAATCGCCTAAAACTTATTAAAAACCTTCTGACGCCATAGAACTCATTTGTTCTTGAGTGTGAGTATCAGAGACATTGTATCTTCTTCACGTTCGACATTTCAACCCATAGTTTCTGTGTTTCTTGCAACTACTATTATTTTCTATGATTTTGTGCTCATTGAATGCTTACAACTGTTTATTACTTTATTACTTTCTTTGAGTTACTGTATATATGTTTGAAAAATAACTTGTTGAATGCCAAAAAAAAGTTAATAAAGAGAAGCAAAATTAAGAAGAATGATTACTCCTTTCGTCCCAAAATAGTCATTCTCCGAAAAAAAAAATACAACAACAAAAAAAAAAAAAACAACTTTTGAAAGAAAATCATAATTATTACTCATTTGTTCTGTCTTGCTTTTTTGCATAATGACAATTTGCTCTTAACTACTCGTAATTAGTTAATGTCTTTTTTAAGTTTGTAATATTACAGTATTTTCTATCAAGCGCAATATCGTAAACCAAATCAAAATTTATTATCTATTTATAGTACTATTGGATAATTAAACTGAAACATCGCAAAAAAGAAACGTTGACAATTAATATAGAATGGAAAGACTATTATTTAAGATACAAGTAAATTATAATGGGGTTTTCTAACCTTGTGCCCTGAGGCACAAGCTAAGCAAACAAAAAATATTGATAGACCCACAAAAAGTATGGAGAAAAAATTATTTTTATTTAAAAAGTGACGGTAACCTACAAAAAAGGACACAACAACCCGCAAAAAGTATACATTTTTGTGTGCTTAGCATATGCCCCATGACACAAGTTAAAAAAACCCAATTATAATACATGTCGAATGATCCTAATTAAGGATATTACCAAAGGTTGTCTTTTTATAATTATTTAAGATTAAGATCCTCTTATGTTTAATTTAAATATAATACGGTCATGTTAAGATTATTATTAGGGTAGAAGGCAAGGTGGTGGTGGTTTCACCAATTGACCCCACTTCACGCATGATAACCCTTGCCTTTCACCATCTGCTTCACCAAAAACACACAAACCAAGGCAACAATCGGTGGTTTGATCACCAAATGAAAAAGAAAAAAAACGGGCCTCATTTATTATGTTTTATATTGTGTGTGTCTGTGTGAGTATGTGTGGGGTATTTAGTGCGGTATATTTTTATAAAATGAGTATTTTAATGAAAGGTGAAGTAAAGCATGCCTTGCCTACTAAAAGGTTCAGCGTGGTGAAGAAAAGTGAAAGGAGAGAAAAATCTGACATGACGCTGAGATGTTTGATAAAAGTTTATTACGCTTGCCTTCTGGCCTTAAAGAGATTTTTTGGTTTTAAATAAAATAAATGTCCCATAATATAGGGCTCACTTTTTCTATCTCACGAGCTTATTGCTATTTGTTTTTCCAATCACCTAACCAACAGACATAGAATAAATACTTTTTGTAGTTTTGTTGACTTGATTTTTTTTCTTTTTTTTTAGCAATTCTTGGTAACTTGATTGGCCTAATGTGTTCACGACAATGTTTGAGTGCTGCCACGTGTCAGCTAATTAAGATGAATAGACGATCTTTTGTTTCTAGCAGACGCATGTATTTCATGTATGTAACATGTAGCTAGCAAAATTACAAGAAATGTGTACCTCAAGAAAATCTCGATAAATAAATTTTGGAATCCATGGGAGTTTATGAAAACCAACTGAAAGCATCATCTCCACCCCCTCTACGGTTGTGGGCATCAGAAGATCGGACCAAGTTGACAAACCAAGTCGCTTATACGCATCAATGCTAATAGATTCAGTCAGCTCTATGACAGTAGCGGAAGCTACAAAAGACTTGACCAGATCCGGGTACAACTTAGCCATCTTAAACCCAACCATCCCTCCATAACTTAACCCCACTAGCGTCAGCTTCTCCACTTGTAACTTCCCCAAACCTTTGGCCACAAACTCGGCTTGGAAACTTGCTGACCTTTCGTTTCTATTGGTGATCGAACCACCAAAGAACAAAAAGTCAGGCACGTACACTGAGTACTCTCGACTCAATGCCAAAACTTGTAAGAACCATGTAAGAATACCATCCATGGCAAAAGAGTGGAGGAGTACGACTGCAGGCTTGGTTGGAGGTATGTAAACGATATTCCCGTCTTTTTTGGTGACGATTTCTTTTGGAACCCATATATTCATTGTAGTGCCGGGCTCTATTTCTATAGTCTGGGGTGTTAATCCAGCCACTAACTTTACGATCCCGTGAACCAAAGGGGTTAGCACCACAAATATGTTTCCCATTTGTCTACTTTCTTCAACTCACTGAGGAAAAAAAACTGAGATATATATTGTCACGTTTGTTTATTATTAATGACATGCTGAGCCAAAGTCAACTTAAGCAAGTTGCGTGTTATATATATTTATATATGTGTATCCAAATTCTATATGTATATATAAATCGTGATATGCAACTCGTGTCATTGACTTTGGACATTACTATATACGCGATCGAGCACAGCTGGGAAACTGATTAGTGATTACGCAGCTTATAAGTATTAAATAAACGTGACCAGATTTCCTTTCTGGCTTGAGGCGGTATTCAAGGGATTTGCCAGTTTGTTTTTAAAGTAACTAGACGAGTACACATGCATAGCCATGAGACTTTATAACAGCAAATAATTATAGTCGTGATATTTTTATTTTGATGCAAATGGTAAATTTATATTAATCTTCTCAAATTGTAGTTACATCATAAGAATAGAAGATAAGTACTTGGACATGCCCAAGACTTATACAAATAGAACCATACACCTAACAATTATCACATATCTAGTAATACTATCACTATATCTGACATTAACTACATCAGATAAATACATGAAACACAGAGCACCACAACTCCTCTGAATACAACACTAATTTTACCATATCTTTTGCACCTTAAACCATCTAGCTACATTTTCATCTTACCCTCTCAATGTGATTATTCAACCCACATCCACAGTAATCACACCAAGTAGAGTTAATGGCTTCACTAGACACCCATAACCCCTCTACTGTAGGGCTCTGCCAGTTATACTACATTCTCATCTCATGAATGGCTTCATATAACTGGGAACACACTCTTACAATGAGGACCAACCATTCCTCCTATGACAGTGTATTGAAAGGACCAAGCAGGTTCATCTTTCACTCATCGCTATTCCTCTCATCATACACTATCCTCAAAAACCATATACCCTTCGCAATTGGTGCCCTACATTATGGTACATTCAAATGAATTAGACCTATTACTTGACCAGTCAAAGTCAACCAATTTCCTCCCAAGGCCAAATTGGTTAGAACTTTGAGGATCAAGCAAGTACAGTCACACCAAATGAACTCTAAGGTACTAGTAACAACCCATTGTTATTGTTTGATATGATAAACTTGACTAACTAAATCACTTAGACAAGTAATAAGCAATACAGTTACAAGTAAACCTCTTACCCAAACACCCCTGTAGACCATAATACCAGCTTCAGTCACTGTTACAACTTATAAAATGTTACCAGCCTCCCATACCAACACATATACTCCTCTGAATCATTATATCCCCTTACATGAACCACCATTAATCCTTTTACACTTGACCATCCATTTTTCTTCCACATATCTAGCATTTAAACTGTCTTTCACTATAATCCCAGATAGCCTGCATTTAACATTCACTACAACTTTTTTGTAAATTTCTTGACTACTATTTTGAATATCTCTAAAGATTCTCTCATTTCTTTCTTGCCAAAGAAAATACAAACAAGTTGCAAGAACCAATCTCTTAACAACCCACCCAATATTCTTGTTGACACAATCATTAGTAAGTTTCATAATCAACCCGTTCCAGTCACCATCCTCTTAATTGATATCAGCCATCTTCTTTGCTTTGTTCCATACCTCAGCTGAATAAGCACATTTGAAAAACAAGTGTTGTAAATCTTCATTATCGCATAGGCAAAGAGAACATCTGTTAACAGTATGTAGACCCCATTTTTTGAATTTGTCTTGTGTACTTAACCTGTCTTGTATAGCCAACTAGTGAATAAAAGATTGCTTAGGTATACACTGTGAATACCAGATTAATCTCCACCAACTTACTTTTGGACCATCAATACATGAATCAATAGTAGCAGCTTTGATAGAAAAACTAGATTCTTAACCTTTTTTGTTCAACCATACCACTCTATCATTAGCATCAATAGTAAGATTGGGTACTTCAATACTAGTAATAAGAGAAACTTCTCATAACATTCTTGTGGCCATTTCCATACTCCATTTTGAATCATTTCACCAACTTTAACATTCATAGGTATTCTAGCATCATATATATCTCTGTGAGTTATATATTGCATCAAAGGACCCATATCACTCCAGTTGTCATACCACATTGTTGTAGTCTTACCATTATTCACTTGATGTTTAACATTGTACCTAATTTTATTCCTGATCTTGAGAAGATTTTTCCAACCCCAGCTATCTCTAGAATCAGCATAAATCTTCCATATACTTCTCCCCCTCAGTTTCTCAATATGTACCCATTGAATCCAGAGAGTTTCTTTGTTAAAAGCAATATTCCAAATCTTCTTTGCCAACACAGCTTCATTCCATTTATGCAAATCTTTAAGACCTAATCCTCCTTGATCTTTAGGTCTGCATATAGTGTTCCAGGCAACTTTAGCTTTCCCCTTAGCAGACTCACCATGATTCCAAAGAAACCTCTTCAGAATCTTATTGATATCATTAATAACTGTTGCTAGAATTAGGAAGACAGATGCCCAATAACATGAATGGATTCTAACACTGCTGCTATCACTAGAAGCCTGCCAGCATAAGACAAATACTTGTTTCTCCAATTATTAATTCTTTTCTTGATCCTTTCCAATAAACAATTACATTCATTGACCCCCAGTCTCTTGGCAATCAAAGGAACACCTAAGTATTTAACTGGGAGTTTACCAATATCAAATGGGAGAATCTGAGTGATAGCTTCCTTCTTCTCATTTTTCAAGCTTCCAAAATAGACAGTACTTTTAGATTGATTAGGTTGTAATCATGAACAGCTACTAAATTCCTCAAGGGCATTTTTGATCACATTCACAGACCTTGTATCTCCATGACAAATGACTAACAAATCATCCGCAAAACAAACATGAGACAACTTTATCTTTTTGCAGCCAAAGTGATACCGAAAATTACCATCATTATTGATTTGTCTTTTCAACATTAGAGAAAAACTTTCAATGATAAGAGTGAATAAATAGGGAGAAGCAGGATCCCCTTGTCTTAGCCCTCTTCTACCATTGAAAAATCCCACTCTTTCACCATTTATACATAAAATAAATACAGTAGTGGTCACACATTGCATTATCCAATGAATCATTTTCTCATGAAAACCAAATCCAACCAAGATGCTTTCAAGGAAGCTCCATTCAATTGTATCATATTCTTTCTGAAGATCAATCTTGAATGCAACTCTCTTTGGCCATTCTTCCTAGTGTAACCCTTCATGATCTCTTGAGTCAGCAGGATGTTATCCTGTATTTGTCTACCAGGGATAAAGGCACTCTGATTGCTACTTACCAATTGACCCAACACTGGTTTAATTCTGTGATCACCCGTAAAATTTCCCTATGAATAGTAAAGTTAATCAAAAATTAATATATCATTACGTTAATTAATAACGTTTTTACCAATAACAAAATTTTATTTATTTATTATTTATTTAAATATGCTATGATCACTACGATACTTAAAAACCTTTTCTCTTCGGAACGATGCTCACACACGCCCCACTATAGTCTAATAATCGCGAGAGTATTAAATTTACCATTACAAACTTACGTAACGTATTTTAGTAAAACGCGTCCGACAACGTATAAGTCTCACTAATAAATTACTAAACTAATTACTAATTATAATTAATAAATTTTACTAAGTATACTTAATTATAAACCAGACCTTAATTACCTAAGCCCAAAGATATGTTTGGCCTGCTACTATTCCTAAGCCCAAAACCGACTCTAGCCCAACTTCCATTTTTATTTTGTTTTTCCACTCGACTAGGACTTATAGAAACAAGCATGGTACGCTCAAACCCTCCACACGACACCCCCATATTTTTGCACGTACTCATACCTCACCTAGCCAACAATTAGGATGTCGAATATTAGCTTTTCACGTTGAGTCTAGGCACGTTTTTAAGAGGCAAAGTAAATGTCCCTAAACCGATTTTATCAAATGTCAACTTATACAAAACTAAACCATTTTGACCCACGATTGTTTCTAAAACCTCCTAAACTCATTTTAAACTCAAATTAATATCTAAGTTTTGCTAAGTTTCCAAAACCCATGAGTCACCACCGATTTACAAATCGGTTTCACTAGAAAATGAAAGTCGACATACATGTATTTCCAAACAAAATTGTACTTCCCTAAAACAAGCATACACACTTCCTTCTTTTCCTCACTAGTAAGAGAATCTTAGTCCTTTACACTATACATCCTAGTACATTTCATGTATATAAGTTTCCATACCCACGTTCACTTTGAAATTGTGTAGGAATCGACACATGAAACCAAAAACATTGAGTGTTAGTACCACCTTCACAAGTAAGACTTTTGAGAACACGTAACTTTCCCATCACATTAAAGTTTGGATACTAGGACACCCCTAGAACCTTATATATATACGCATGCATGCATACTACATTTCCCACACCCATGCAAACTAAACTTCACCAAAATAATTCTAAGTAAAGAACTAGGAGATGGGTCGAAGCTTTGGGTAGGATACAAGGAGAATCGAGTGGGTTTAGGAGAAGCTTTGGGTTGTTTGTGAATCTTGGTTGAGCCAACTAACATACTACGTAGTCATCTCACTTAGTTCTCGACTATACGTCCCTCTTTCCCCACCATTTGGTGTCGTAAGTCCCTATAGACTCATTTCAAATTTTCTTATACATATAATTAGTTGCATTGCATTGTTACACGACACACACAAACGCACCTTATTA
Source organism: Artemisia argyi (assembly GCA_030686995.1). Taxonomy (NCBI): domain Eukaryota; kingdom Viridiplantae; phylum Streptophyta; class Magnoliopsida; order Asterales; family Asteraceae; genus Artemisia; species Artemisia argyi. The sequence continues at coordinate 141,475,639 of CM060704.1, forward strand.
ATTGAAATCTAGTCGAACGACCTATATATATTATATGACCTCCTATATATTTGGCACCCTGAGAAATGAGATACGTAAAGATTTGAAACTAAAATACAATGTATAAACTATTTTTAAGTAGGTTCCTAGCGTACCCCAAACCGTTTGAAAAACCAAAATATTTTTCTAAGTCTTTTAGTTACCAAAGTCGTCCAAGGCTAGTCCAAAACACACGAGTATTTTTACAAATTGCTTAACGAGCATAACCTTTTATTTCACAAACCAATAAACCTCGTGTCATACAATTAATTTCGTATAGAAACTTTGTGATGAAAGTCACGTTAAAACTTAGTAATCGAGTCAAAGCAATCGATCATGAAACTGTTTTTGTAAAATCAAATAATACCGATTGGGCCTTAAGGCCCAATCCTTTCACAATAAGCTAAGGGAATAAGCTGAGGGTGTGAGCTTTTGGACAGCTTATTCACGGTCCAAATCTAGCCCAAAGCGAAGCCCAAAAACCTCGTAAGTCCATTGGACCTAAAGGTACTAACGGGCCTTAACTTTGCGTTAATAGGCCCATAAGCTAAACATGAGATTTTCGAACTAATAAGCTGTCGAAATAAGCTTGATTAGCTGATTCGAAACTATTTAGAAAAATAAAACATTAAGTTTTGAAAATATAAATTTTTGACCAGATTTGCAAAAGTTATGAATTTCGGGTTAAAAATGTAAATACCTCAAACTTTCGGTAAAATGTGTCATTTTGTAAACTTTAGGACAAAAATTGATTTTTATAAACTTTAGGGTGGAAAGTGTAAGAAAAATAAAGTTTTGGACTTAAAATGAAATTATATTAACTTTTGGACTAACGGCGTAACGCTAACGCCGTTAGAGTAAAAAGTGTAAACTTTTGAAAATACAAGGACCATATACTAAAATTGATATTTTCATTTTTATTTTTACAAGTTCCCGTCACGACGTTACAGCTATTTTCAAACTATTATTATTATTATTATTATTATTATTATTATTATTAAACGTACGTCTATTTTCAAACTAATATTACTATTATTATTATAAAACGTTACGTCTATTTTCAAACTAATATTATTAGTATTATTAAAGTGTTACGTTTATTTTCAAACTTATATTATTATTACTATTATTACTCTTAAGCGTCACGTCTATTTTCAAACTAATATTAATATATAACTAAACTAAGCATATTTTATAAAACCAAAAGCCTTACTAAAGATAAATTCACAAATCATGCATTTAAAAACTACTCGCGATTAAAAGATTTAAGACTATCAAACACTGAAAAATTGCCAAACATTATCTAGGTCGTGTGTGGAGCCGTTCCCATTTTGCAAACTGAGTATCGATTATTTTTATTCACTAAACCACTAAGGTGAGTTCATAGCCCACTTTTATAAAACTGTTTTCGTGGGGAGATACATGCTTAAAAACCTGAACACAAGTATTTTCTTATATTATGCCTGAAATTGTTATTGCTTAAGTCCCTTTTTGCCAAAAGCCCCTCATATCATGAGCCTTAGTCACCCAGGAGGTGAACGTAAATAATTGTGGATAGATCTATTAGGGACTGACCATCCCCGTTTGGGAGTTCGAGAAAACAACCAAACGCACTTTATTTGAAATCTAATAGGTTACTGGCAAGGACCTATCCCGAGGGCACCAGTTACTTTAATCCATCATTATGATGAGATCTGTTAATCGGCTGAGCGTCATGAGCTTAATGCAATAATAAATGATTTTAAACTTATAATTGTAATTCGATGCAATTATCACTATCGCTTGTGTTCAAACTACCAAACTTAAACCTATGAATATCACTCAACTTTTGTTGACTTTTAGCATGTTTATCTCAGGAAATTAATGCGAAGGAGCTTGAAGCATGGAGAGGGCATTAACCCATATAAGGGTGTTAAATAAAATGTTTTGTCATTCGCTTTCAATAACTCATATCTTCTATGATATGTTAAAACAAATGGAACAACTTTGTATTTTGAAAACTTGCTTTTAAATGAATGGTAAACATAATTTCTAAAACGTCTTTTTGAGTCGTTTTCTATGACTTGACTTCGATCCTTTAAGTAATACCCCGCAAAGTCTTCCGCTGCTCTAGTTGAAATTTAGCGGGTGTTACAGATTGGCATCAGAGTCACGGTTATAGAGAACCGGGTGTATTTTAAAACACTGGACTATAACTACACTTTTAAAACGGACCAAAATTTTATTTTTACAAAAGTCATGTTACGCCCTCCGTGCCTTCGCAGCTCCATCAACGGTTAGAAAATGTTATTTATCATATGCACTTTTTATAATGTTAACGTAGTTTATGATTATATTAATGACTTGCTTTACTATTCGGAATTTTTATACAGTACCATGTCGTCATCTTCTTATCCTATCACCCTCTCATCTGACTCAGACTCAGAAACTTCTCTCCCAATACCACCACCCCCATCACCTGCCCAAAACCGTAGACATAGGCATGTCTGTCAACTCCAGATCTACGAGCCAGAACCCTTTGGTACACCTTTCAGACGATACGGAGGAGGCCCTGTCTGTAAACACACCCCTAGGAAACAAGTGCATGCGACACTTACCCCACGTATACCACCACCATCTCCACCTCTACCTACTCCACTCGTATCACCACCCACAGTGATATTTCCCACCTCGCCTATGACTGGAATTAGGCCATCCCCATCCTCGTCCCTTGAGCACCCTAGGACTATCCGACTATCCCCAGTTCCACCAAACACCGTCCTTTATCGACAAACCACCACCGTACCCTTACCAGCACCTGATTCGCCAACCATTACCTCACTATCCACTCCACCCCGTAGGAGGCCACGCATTGTAGTTTCATCCCTATCCGACCCCTGTGAACAAACCGTAACCGAAACTACCTCCCGCCTTAAAACCTGTAGGAGGGTCGATGCTCGAAAATGGTCTTTCTTGCTTCCGATCCTTCAGTACTGGAGATCTCAGGAAGGTGCTCCCAGTGCTAGGGAACTAGGAGAGAGTTCATCCTCAGCCGCCTCTAGGATTCTTCCAGTTACCGGAGAACCCATCCACCATACCATACCCTTACTAGCCGCTAGGATAGCCCGCCATGAGGATCGTTTGGATGACATTGTTAGAGTTATTGATGATTTCCCATTAGAGCATATTAAGGCTATAGGAGAAGACGTAGGAAACCTTGAGATTGGTCAGTTGGCTATGGAGGAGAGCTTTGAGTTGATGAGCACCCATCTGGAGGGGGCCATCGAGACGATACGTACCTTAGGAGGTATTGCTATCATGATGCAGGGAGAGATCGATTCGCAGGATGACGAGATCGACAGGATGAGCATCCAGGTCCTAAACCTGAGGAGTATGATTAGGGACACCCAGGCCAGAGAGAGAGCCAGAGACTTGACTATAGAGACCATGATGACTATGATTGAAGACCTTCAGCGCAGAGTCAGAGATGCACCAGGGAATCCATAGATCTGGGACACATCATTAAGGACTATCTTAGCCTGCCAATGTGGCATTAATAAATAAATCTTGTGTTGTTATGTTTTCTTGTAAAACGAATGAACGAGACCTTATTAATCTTATGTTGTCAGTTACTTTGTAATATATTGATGTTTATCTATGTTTTCTGTGGTTGTATCTTTATGCGTTGTTGTGTTCTTATATATATGTTGTCGCAGGGCATGTCAGTCTATACAAACCAAACCAAGCATTTATACTTCTATTGTGTGTTGTGAATTATCCAAGCATGTCGTGTTGATTATTTATAATGTTATAAATTTTACGCGATAATTTCTCAACATAACGTAGTTATATATGTGATATTGATAGAGCCATGGCTAGGACTAGGAGAGCGACTGCGGCTACAACACCCGAAACCGCAACCCCTGTGACCGAAACATCCACACCGACTATGACTCCGGCTGATATCGAGAAAGCAATTGCTGACGGTGTAGCCGCTGGGCTAGAAGCAAATGCGCGAAATAGCGGCACCAGTTTACCACTAGGAGGAAGTGGAACCTCTGTACCCCGCAAGTGTACCTATAAAGATTTTATAGGTTGTCAGCCAACTTTTTACAAGGGTACAGAAGGAGTGACTGGACTTACTCAGTGGTTCGAGCGAACCGAAACAGTCTTTCAGAGGAGTGGCTGTTCGGAGGACTGCAAAGTTACCTTTGCTACCGGAACCCTTTTGCAAGATGCTCTGTCTTGGTGGAATTCTATCACTCAGACCATGGGAATGGCTGAAGCATTCCAACTCACCTGGACAGAGTTCAAAGCAAAAATACTGAGGAAGTACTGCCCCCGTGCTGAGATAAGGAAGTTGGAAGATGAGTTTCACGAGTTAACGGTGAAAGGAATTGATCTCAGGACATATAACAGGAGGTTCCAAGAACTATTAGCACTATGCCCCACGATGGTGCCGGATTTCGAAAGAACCCTGGAGAAATATGTTGAGGGACTTCCTCGGAGCATCGAAGGAGATGTTACCTCGTCAAACCCACAAACCCTGGAAGTGGCAATGACCCTTGCTCAGAAGCTGTTGGACCGAGAGGTCAAGTGTAATAAGGAACTCAAGCGAAAGCTTGATGATAAAAGGACTACACACACCAACAGTAGCAACCATTACCACAACAACTCCAACCACAACTCTAGGAACAACAATCAGAACCGCCATAACAACAACCACCGCAACAGTCAACAGAACCCCCGGCAAGAGACTGCCAAAGCATACACCGCCACTGGAAGCGGTGGATATGCGGGTCCAAAACCCCAATGCCACAGGTGCAAGTTACACCACTATGGGCAGTGCACCATTAAGTGTACCAAGTGTCAGAAGGTGGGTCACCAAGCTAGGGAGTGCAAGATCCCCGCTACCGGGAGCAATCTGCAACCCGTGACTCCAACATGCTACACTTATGGAGAAATTGGCCATTACAGGAGCCAATGCACCAAAGGAAGCGGTCAGGCAAACAACGCTCGTGGGAGGGCCTATGTGATGGGAGAAGGAAATACGTCACAGAACCCAGACGTAGTCACGGGTACGTTCCTACTCAATCATCATAGTGCTAGAGTATTATTTGACTCCGGAGCTGATAAGAGTTTTGTGTCTAGTACCTTTGCCCCCTTACTTAACATAGCACCCTCTAAGTTAGATACCGCCTATGATATAGAAATGGCCAACGGAGATTTAATAGGCATAGACACCGCAATTCAGAATTGCACCATAACCTTAGAAAACGAAACCTTTCCCATCAACCAAACTACCCAAGACATCAACAGGATATGATACCATATGGGTCATCGTTGATCGTCTCACCAAAATCCGCCCACTTTCTGCCTATTAAAGAAACCGACGAAATGAATACACTTTCACAGTTGTACTTGAAAGAGATTGTTACTCGACATGGAGTGCCTATCTCAATCATCTCTGAACGAGATAGTCGATTCAGGTCTCATTTCTGGAAGTCTTTGCAGAAAGCCCTAGGTACTAAGTTAGACATGAGCACAGCTTACCACCCACAGACCGATGGTCAAAGTGAGAGAACCATCCAAACCTTAGAAGACATGCTCCGAGCATGTGTGATCGACTTTGGAAAAGGTTGGGACAAACACTTACCATTGGTAGAATTCTCCTACAACAATAGTTACCACACTAGTATTAAGGCAGCCCCATTCGAAGCACTGTATGGAAGAAAGTGCCGATCACCCGTTTGTTGGGCCGAAGTAGGTGACGTACAACTCACCGGGCCCGAACTCATTCATGAGACAACAGAGAAAATAGTTAAGATTAAACAACGGCTGCAAGCTGCAAGAGATAGGCAGAAAAGCTATGCCGACATAAGACGAAAACCTATGGAATTTCAGATTGGAGATAGGGTAATGTTGAAAGTTTCTCCTTGGAAAGGAATGATATGCTTTGGAAAGCGTGGAAAGTTAAACCCTAGATACATAGGACCATTTAGCATCCTAGAACGGATTGGACCAGTGGCATATAAGTTAGAATTGCCAGAAGAACTTAGCCGAGTACACCCTACCTTCCATGTGTCAAACCTTAAGAAGTGTTTATCCGATGAATCTCTAGTGATCCCACTCAAGGAGATTCAACTCGACGATAAACTTGTCTTTACGGAAGAACCAGTAGAAATTATTGATAGGGAAGTCAAACGATTAAAACAAAACCGTATTCCCATAGTCAAGGTTCGATGGAACTCTAAGCGAGGACCAGAATACACTTGGGAACGCGAGGACCAAATTAGAGCCAAATATCCCCATCTATTTTCTTAGACACCCCTGACGACCATCTTAGACTAGAATTCTGGGACGGAATTCAGAATGAGGGGTAGGTACTGTGATCACCCGTAAAATTTCCCTATGAATAGTAAAGTTAATCAAAAATTAATGTATCATTACGTTAATTAATAACGTTTTTACCAATAACAAATTTTTTTTTTATTTATTATTTATTTAAATATGCTATGATCACTACGATACTTAAAAACCTTTTCTCTTCGGAACGATGCTCACACACGCCCCACTATAGTCTAATAATCGCGAGAGTATTAAATTTACCATTACAAACTTACGTAACGTATTTTAGTAAAACGCGTCCGACAACGTATAAGTCTCACTAATAAATTACTAAACTAATTACTAATTATAATTAATAAATTTTACTAATTATACTTAATTATAAACCGGACCTTAATTACCTAAGCCCAAAGATATGTTTGGCCTGCTACTATTCCTAAGCCCAAAACCGACTCTAACCCAACTTTCATTTTTATTTTGTTTTTCCACTCGACTAGGACTTATAGAAACAAGCATGGTATGCTCAAACCCTCCATACGACACCCCCATATTTTTGCACGTACTCATACCTCACCTAGCCAACAATTAGGATGTCGAATATTAGCTTTTCACGTTGAGTCTAGGCACGTTTTTAAGAGGCAAAGTAAATGTCCCTAAACCGATTTTATCAAATGTCAACTTATACAAAACTAAACCATTTTGACCCACGATTGTTTCTAAAACCTCCTAAACTCATTTTAAACTCAAATTAATATCTAAGTTTTGCTAAGTTTCCAAAACCCATGAGTCACCACCGATTTACAAATCGGTTTCACTAGAAAATGAAAGTCGACATACATGTATTTCCAAACAAAATTGTACTTCCCTAAAACAAGCATACACACTTCCTTCTTTTCCTCACTAGTAAGAGAATCTTAGTCCTTTACACTATACATCCTAGTACATTTCATGTATATAAGTTTCCATACCCACGTTCACTTTGAAATTGTGTAGGAATCGACACATGAAACCAAAAACATTGAGTGTTAGTACCACCTTCACAAGTAAGACTTTTGAGAACACGTAACTTTCCCATCACATTAAAGTTTGGATACTAGGACACCCCTAGAACCTTATATATATACGCATGCATGCATACTACATTTCCCACACCCATGCAAACCAAACTTCACCAAAATAATTCTAAGTAAAGAACTAGGAGATGGGTCGAAGCTTTGGGTAGGATACAAGGAGAATCGAGTGGGTTTAGGAGAAGCTTTGGGTTGTTTGTGAATCTTGGTCGAGCCAACTAACATACTACGTAGTCATCTCACTTAGTTCTCGACTATATGTCCCTCTTTCCCCACCATTTGCTGTCGTAAGTCCCTATAGACTCATTTCAAATTTTCTTATACATATAATTAGTTGCATTGCATTGTTACACGACACACACAAACGCACCTTATTAATTGAAATCTAGTCAAACGACCTATATATATTATACGACCTCCTATATATTTGGCACCCTAAGAAATGAGATACGTAAAGATTTGAAACTAAAATACAACGTATAAACTATTTTTAAGTAGGTTCCTAGCGTACCCCAAACCGTTTGAAAAACCAAAATATTTTTCTAAGTCTTTTAGTTACCAAAGTCGTCCAAGGCTAGTCCAAAACACACGAGTATTTTTACAAATTGCTTAACGAGCATAACCTTTTATTTCACAAACCAATAAACCTCATGTCATACAATTAATTTCGTATAGAAACTTTGTGATGAAAGTCACGTTAAAACTTAGTAATCGAGTCAAAGCAATCGATCATGAAACTGTTTTTGTAAAATCAAATAATACCGATTGGGCCTTAAGGCCCAATCCTTTCACAATAAGCTAAGGGAATAAGCTGAGGGTGTGAGCTTTTGGACAGCTTATTCACGGTCCAAATCTAGCCCAAAGCGAAGCCCAAAAACCTCGTAAGTCCATTGGACCTAAAGGTACTAACGGGCCTTAACTTTGCGTTAATAGGCCCATAAGCTAAACATGTGATTTTCGAACTAATAAGCTGTCGAAATAAGCTTGATAAGCTGATTCGAAACTATTTAGAAAAAGAAAATATTAAGTTTTGAAAATATAAATTTTGGACTAGATTTGCAAAAGTTATGAATTTCGGGTTAAAAATGTAAATACCTCAAACTTTCGGTAAAATGTGTCATTTTGTAAACTTTAGGACAAAAATTGATTTTTATAAACTTTAGGGTGGAAAGTGTAAGAAAAATAAAGTTTTGGACTTAAAATGAAATTATATTAACTTTTGGACTAACGGCGTAACGCTAACGCCGTTAGAGTAAAAAGTGTAAACTTTTGAAAATACAAGGACCATATACTAAAATTGATATTTTCATTTTTATTTTTACAAGTTCCCGTCACGACGTTACAGCTATTTTCAAACTATTATTATTATTATTATTATTATTATTAAACGTACGTCTATTTTCAAACTAATATTACTATTATTATTATAAAACGTTACGTCTATTTTCAAACTAATATTATTAGTATTATTAAAGTGTTACGTTTATTTTCAAACTTATATTATTATTACTATTATTACTCTTAAGCGTCACGTCTATTTTCAAACTAATATTAATATATAACTAAACTAAGCATATTTTATAAAACCAAAAGCCTTACTAAAGATAAATTCACAAATCATGCATTTAAAAACTACTCGCGATTAAAAGATTTAAGACTATCAAACACTGAAAAATTGCCAAACATTATCTAGGTCGTGTGTGGACCGTTCCCATTTTGCAAACTGAGTATCGATTATTTTTATTCACTAAACCACTAAGGTGAGTTCATAGCCCACTTTTATAAAACTGTTTTCGTGGGGAGATACATGCTTAAAAACCTGAACACAAGTATTTTCTTATATTATGCCTGAAATTGTTATTGCTTAAGTCCCTTTTTGCCAGAAGCCCCTCATATCATGAGCCTTAGTCACCCAGGAGGTGAACGTAAATAATTATGGATAGATCTATTAGGGACTGACCATCCCCGTTTGGGAGTTCGAGAAAACAACCAAACGCACTTTATTTAAAATCTAATAGGTTACTGGCAAGGACCTATCCCGAGGGCACCAATTACTTTAATCCATCATTATGATGAGATCTGTTAATCGGCTGAGCGTCATGAGCTTAATGCAATAATAAATGATTTTAAACTTATAATTGTAATTCGATGCAATTATCACTATCGCTTGTGTTCAAACTACCAAACTTAAACTTATGAATATCACTCAACTTTTGTTGACTTTTAGCATGTTTATCTCAGGAAATTAATGCGAAGGAGCTCGAAGCATGGAGAGGGCATTAACCCATATAAGGGTGTTAAATAAAATGTTTTGTCATTCGCTTTCAATAACTCATATCTTCTATGATATGTTAAAACAAATGGAACAACTTTGTATTTTGAAAACTTGCTTTTAAATGAATGATAAACATAATTTCTAAAACGTCTTTTTGAGTCGTTTTCTATGACTTGACTTCGATCCTCTAAGAAATACCCCGAAAAGTCTTCCGCTGCTCTAGTTGAAATTTAGGGGGTGTTACAAATTCTATGGGTTATAATCTTGCTAATACATTTGTAGATGACATTGCAACAGGCTATTGGTCTGAACTCATTAACTTTGTTAGGAGTAGGAACCTTGGGAATCAAAGTCACAAGAGTTGCATTAATTTCCTTAGCATTCTACCAGAAGAAAAGAATTATTTGATAGCACAGAAAAACTCATTACCAACCACATTCCATGCACTCTTTAAGAAAGCAGTAAAAAAACCATTTTTTCCAGGGGCCTTAGCATCATCAATATCAAACAATGCTCTTTTGATTTCTTCACAAGTAACATTTCTAACCATGCACACTGCTTCTTCATTACTTAGCTTATTAATGAACAGATCCTCACCATTATCAATATTCTGCACCATATGACTCACTCCCAGGAAATTTTTAAAATGATTCAGGAATAGAATAGGAATTTTATCACCCTCATATCTCACCCCCCGATCATCACATAATGAAAAAACCTTACTTTTGTGAGCTCTTCCCTTCAGAAATTTATGAAAGAAACTAGAATTTCTGTCCCCATCACTTAACCACTTGATTCTAGCTTGTTGACTCAAAAGCTTTTCCTCATCCAATTTTGCCTCAATGAATTCTTCAACAAGCTTGGCTTCAATTGATCTTAGCTGATGATTGTGAGGATCAAGATCAATTTCAGTTTGTATTTGTTGAACTTGTCTTCTAAGATTCTTCTCTCTTTTGAAAAGACTACCTTTGCTCCAAGCTAAATTATTCAGGGGAACTTTTAATCTTTTAAGCTTCTTAACAACTTGATACATGTAATGCCCTTCCACCTCTAGACTCCATCCATCTTTAACTACTTCCATGAACTCCTTTTTTTCAGTGATAAAATTTGCAAACCTAAAAGCTTTCTTTTGTTTCTTGATATCTGTTGAAATGCACAAAACAACTGGTGTGTGGTCAGAAATTATATAAGGTAAGAACTTAGCAGTAGCCTTTGGGTATTGTTTGATGAAATCTTCATTAGCCATTACTCTACAAGCTTCTTGAGGATCCTAGTCATGTTACCAGCTTTGACCTTTTTCAAGTTATTTGTCCAAGTGAAGTGCAATCCAGTCTTACAAATATCTTCCATTTCAATCTTGTTAACACATTCACAAAACTCTACCATATCAGCAGACATAGAAGATCCACCATTAGAATGCTCATTAAGACTTAAAGTCACATTGAAATCCCCAGCTATACCCCATGGCCTTCCATTCACATATCTATTATTCTGATACAATTCTTTCCATAGCTCTCTTTTATCCATACCTTCATTAGCAGCATAAATAAATGTATAGAAACATCTCACTTTATACTGCTCAGCATTTAAAACATAGAAAATTGACTAACTAGTCTGATTAATCACTTGAATATTAACTTCTTGATCATCCCATCCTAATACTACCCTACATCCTTTATTACAACATTGCATATTGGAGGTCCATTCCCAGCTTTGAAACACTTTATCACATGTTTTTTGCAAATTTCTACTTCTCAATCTTGTTTCAAGAATAGCACACACCTTCAATTTCTCACTAGTAATCAAATTCTTAACTTCTCGTACACCTATATTAAAGTTCAGATTATTCATCATTAAACATTTTCTCATCTACTCCATTAACTTCATCCATCTCCATATTCTGAGCTATACCCCTTGTTTCACTAATTACATCTTCACTTCCATTATCAACAACATCAATTACTTCTGCACTTTTTTCCTTATGTTACTTTCTCATATCCTGTGACCAATTAGCTGCTTCAAAAGGGGTTGGCTACAAGTTTTTATTCAAGTACTGATCAACTATAATTCTATCTTTCAAATTCTCAACTCTTGATCATCATCTTCTGGTAAAGAGTTTAAAACAGAATAGTTATTTGCAGTTTTCCTCATTTCCTCTACTTCTTTCTCTTTCAAGTTCCACACCTTATTAACACCAAAAGTTCCAACATTACCATTATTCTTCTTCTCCACATTAAACTGCTTTTTCCTATATTCTTGTTGCTTATTATTGGGGTAGTTAAAGTTTTTTGTAAAGACACTCTGTTTATGCTGCTCATCACTACTCTTCTGCACTTGTTCCTGCACTTTATCTTTACCTTTGTTACAACCTTTCTTATCGGCTCGTGCTGGATTCCTACATACCTCTACCATTCTTTTCCATATAATCCTTAACATCCTCCTTTTCCAATCCATCTTCCTTACTCTTGTTAAAAATACACCTACAACTATCATGTCCTAATACTTTACACTCAGTACATCTAGCAGGCTTCTAGTCATAAACAACACTTATTTTCTTAGTACCTTTCACTTTATTTTCCATATCTCTATACTGCACCTCAATCTCATGTTTGATCTCCTTCTCAGCATCAATTTCAACAAGCACTCTTGCATAATCCAAATTGCCTACACCTTTGTAACACATAGATGCAGTCATATTATCCATAAGGATAGGTTTCCCCAAACTACTAGCAAGTACACTTACCCCCTTCAAACTCCAAGCCTCAAGTGGAACATTAGACATCTTAACCCAAACAAGCAACTTTTTAGGCTCAATTTTTTGCATTCCCATCTCAGGACTCCATCTTTGGATAAACAAAGGTTTATTTTGCCCCATCTAAGGTCCTTTATCAATAACATTGTTCAAAACTTCAATATCTCTAAACTTAAACAAGTATTGGCCATTTTTGCTAGCATTAATATCATTTATTCCAAAATTGCTCCGCATTCTTCTAATAATATACCTTAGTTCACTAATACTCATATTAAAATCAATGAATTGACCACAAGCAGTTAACATCCACCTTTCACTTCTGTGGAAAACTAGAAGGGGGGTTGAATAGTTTTACGTCTTTTTCGTTTTGCTTATTTTATAAAAGATAGTTTCTAAGATAAAACTTTCAAATCACTTTAATACATAAATATATATACTAGTTAATTTATGATTTTGTATAAATACTACTTATGTATAATGCACAATTTCAAAACACTTAACTACAAAAGTATAAATACAAGATTTATTAAAGGTTTTATATATACAATGCTTATGTATAATGTTTGGAAAGAATATACAATTTCATATATTTTATGTAAGTATATATATGTGTAGTAGTGTATAGATATAATTATATGTATTAGGTTGGTTTTTGTAAGATTAGTTTTATGAATGAATTTAAGTTTGATCTTTATGTGAAATCAACATATGCACAATACTATCAATTATGACTATGTGTGAAATGCAAGTAAGTAATAAATCAAAGAGTGAGAGATGGAAAGATCAAACCGAGACACAAAGGATTTATAGTGGTTCGGCTACAAGGACACCTTCCTTGCCCTACTCCACTCCCCGAGTCACCTACTCGAGAGTTTTCTTCACTAGATCAAAAACCTCCTTTATGGCGGAGAAAACCGTACACACCAAATAACACACCACAAGAATATCACACCACAATCACAACTTCAACACACCTTCTTCACACCAATCTTCTACACACCAATCTTCTATTTTCTTCACACCAATCTTCTACACACCAATCTTCTACACACCAATCTTCTATTCTCTTCACACCTTCAAAGTACTAATGTCTTGACACCTTCAAGTCACTAATATCTTCACAACTTCAATGCACTAGTGTCTTGACACCTTCAAGCCACTAATGTCTTCACAACTTCAATGCACTAATGTCTTGACACATTCAAGCCACTAATGTCTTCACAACTTCAGTCTACAAATGTCTTCTAGTCTTCTCCACTAGAGATCCTTAATTTCTTCACTACAAGATCCTATTGCTACAATCTCCTATCACCACTACTATCTAACCCTTCTTCTTCACTTCAAGTTACACTTCACACTAATCAACAATTCTAGATTCTTCAACTAAATCTAGATAACTAATACATACACCTTATTCACCAAAGTATAAAGGATTTACAACAAATTATAAATAAACAACTTAGATAGCAAGATGATACTAAGTTGTAATACTTCTAATAGAAGTATTCTTCTCTTTGCACTTGAAAGAATGAGGCTTTGGATCACTTGGAAACAAAGGCTTATGAAATGAATGATCAAAGGATTTTTAGGATTGAAATGAAGATCTAGAACAGAAAGTTTTAGTGCAAAAAGGTGAGGAAAAAATCCAGGTTTAAGGTGGTATTTATAGGCAAAAGTTTCTGACAGAGGAGCGTGGCCGGTCCCCTTAAATCATGGCCGGTCCCCTTAAAATTAAGGGGACCGCCCTTTATAATTAAGGGGGCCGCCCAGCTGAAACGGCCAGAAACTTTGTCTTTTAGTGGGGAAAGTTTATTTGGTGAAAAACTAACTGATTTTGGTTAAATATTTGAAATCATATATTTAGTATGATTAAAACATTTTTCCTTATTACCAAAAGTGTTTTTCAAAAATATATAATAAGATTATATAAATAAATAAACTTTGTATTAGTTAATTAAATACCCCTTTGATCATAAATTGCACTAAGCACTTTGTTTATTCATACCTTAAGTGATTAGTTGGTGAAAGTGATTATTTATTACTAAATACGTGTTTACGTCATGATCTTTGGTTTGATTAGTTTAAGTTTTGTGATTATCAAAACATAGAGATATCGGAAGATATGAATAATGTTTTTAGTCAATTATTTATATCAACAATCTCCCCCTTTTTGATGATTACAAAACCTAAACTTATTAAATCCAAAAATTAATATTTAGACAAGTATTTATTAAGTTTACATTCACTTCTCCCCCTTTTTGTAGAATCAAAAAGGTTAGGCCGAATAAGCTTCGTGAGAGAAGTTTAAACGGGTAGAAAACTCCCCCTTGATGTATGCTCCCCCTCGTTTGAGGGCACCAAGGTTTCGAGAAAGTAATTCTTGCAAGAAAAATATTAGAAGCACAAGCATGGCACAAGCAAATACATATAGCATAATATTAACAAGTAATAATCATGGCACAAGGGAATAAGAAACATATATTAAACCATTCAATAATAGAGAAATGATTATGTCAACCCATAATCATTGTTACAAAGGCAATACAAATAGAATTCTAAATAACATAGAACATCCTATAGTGCCAACAAGGAGTGTCACCAAACTTTCTTGAATCCCAAAATGGTTGAGGAGTTTTATTTGAAAATGAGAAAACATAAGCATATCAAATGCTTGGTGGTTTAGTGGAGGTAAACTCTTGGTTCCATGGGTGTTGGTGAGTTTGTAGAGCTTGGAGGTGGTGGATTTGAAGTGGAGTTTGTTGGTTGAGGGTTGTGATGTTGTTCAAGTGATGGGGTTTGTTGAGATCTAGTAAGAAGATACTCAATCCAAGTGAAGTGCTCATTCAAAGCAATAGTTTGTTGTTGAAGGAAGATGCAACAAGGGCAATTGTTAACATGCTTCTCAAGTTGGTTTTTGTTATGTGGTGATGATGGTGAGCTTGATTGTGGTGGATCCAAATTGCGTTGAGCAAGATGTAATGCTAAAAGAGCACTAAGCTCATGTGCCTCTTTTAGCTCCTCAACGAACTTCAAGTGTTCGGAGGAGGGTGATGGTGGTGGAGCTTGATAGTTGTCTTGGGTGAAAGTTTGAACATGCAACATGGGAGTGGCATGTGAGGTAGTAGGAAGTGGTGGTGGTACTCTAGGTGGTGGAGACATGTTTGAGCTTGGGTAATCATGAAAACATGATATGGGTGGAAGATGTTCTTCATGAGTGGATGATGTCTTTGTTGAATGAGCAATATGTGAAGTGTTGATTGAGATGTTGGGATTGTTGTTTTGGGATTGAGCATGCTCATCAAAAGTGGAAGCATTAATGAGGGTATTAGTGGAAGATAGGTTGTGGGATGACTCATTTGAGTGGGTTTGAGGTTGAGTTGTTGGTTGACTTGAAACAACATCACAAGGGTTATGACAAGAATCAAGTTTCCTCCTCCAAACGGGTTTGACGGAGATCCTTGCGGTTCTTGAAATCTTTGGTTTTTGGTTGTTGGAAGATGACATGTTTGGGTGTGATGGCATTAATGGTGGGAGGAGAGTATTTATAGTGTATGAGAAATGTGGTTTAGGAAGGAAAATTTGAGGGATAGTATGGGACAAAATATGTTTGTGAATTTTGGGAAGTATATGTTGAAATGGGTCAAAAAGTGATAAAGAAAACAGTATCCCCGACCATCAGATGGCCGGTCCCCTTAAATGGAGGCCGGTCCCCTTAAATTTAAGGGGGCCGCCCATCTGGTGATTCCCAGAATGCCAGAAATGGGTTTTTGGCAGAAAATTTTCAAAAAGGTTGTGTTTTTGGATTTGGATTCAAGTAAGTTCAACTCTTGAGGCTATATAGAGCATACTATTCATGAATGTAGAGAATATCATAGAAATGATTAGAGTGAACAATTAATTCCTAATAATCATGTTATCTACTAATATTTCAATTAAGTTTGGTAACTAAGGAAGCAATAAAGCAAACTAGTTAAGTATGCAACTATATGAAGATAATGGTAAGTAGGATTAGTGCAAACAAATTTAAGATTGCTTATGATAAACAAGTGGGAAGATATGATTATATGAACTTCAAGACTTGTTACAAACAAGATCCATATGGGCAAACCATGATTCTCATGAAATGATTTGATTAGATTGTGGATGTCATTTTCACATAAGTTTATGACATATGTGAGAAAATAATAATGTTTTAAACAAAATGTTTTTAGTTTTATTCAACAATGTTTGAAAGTAAGTTTTCACTTAATGCCATAAATCTGGGAACGAAAGAATCTAATGAGAAGCAAGGTTCATAAAAGTAAACTAGCGTTAGGTATATATAGGAAGTGCAATTTAATCAAGTTGGAGAATGAGTATGAGACTATTACTAGTGGTGCTCAATTCAGGCTAAACACGACCGTTTTTGCGGGTTACACACACCCAACTTCTCACATAGAAGCAATTCAACCGTTAGGTTAAATTGAATTTCTAGTCAATAGATTTTCCAGTAGTCATTCTCCTTTTAGAAGAAATCGAGTTCCTAAATTTACCTATCGAAGATTACCAAATATGAAGTTTTCTTGATTCACTAATACTTGGCTTAATGTTTTGAAATACATTCAAGTTTGTATCCTAATGAAACAAATTTTGTTTTGTTTCAAAAAGAAAAATGTTTCTATCTTGATAAAGATCAAAATAATGTTATGATAGCTTATGATTAAGCATGTTGTTCGAAAAAGCATAAAATAGATATTCGAAGGGTTTTAACTCAAAGAGAGAAGTTTTTAAATATGATGTATTGATTTTGATAATCAAGAAATTTCAGGTGAAAGATATACTTCAAGAGAATCGATTCAGCCCATTGTCACATGTAATCATCTCTAATGGCAACTAAAGATGTGAAAGAGATATGGTAGACATTGAACATCTAAATGCAATGAGATAGGAAAGGTCAAAGAAAATCATCAATGAATGCAATATAGACATATGTATATATGCATGTATACAAGACACATTGTAATATTGAGTCACTAGCAAGTCTTAATTATAACACATGTATTTATGCAACTAGTAAGATCATATAGCACAAATGGCAAGTATTCTATTCTAGATCATAGAAGATTATCAATATAGATGAAAACTAAAATAAATGATAATAGACATAGCAATAAGAGGGTTAATTATCCTAATGTTATGTATGCATATATTGGTATTCATGATCTAAAAGCATAGCAACTTGCAAATTAAAACATATTAATATACTAATTGAAGCATACTCTATCTTAATGTAATGTAGGCAAGTTTTTGAAAAGAAAACTTACCTCAGGTCCAGCTCTTCTTTAAGAGTGGTCATGAGAGCAATATAAAACGTCAAGAAGGTTTTCCCCAAAGCAAGTTGAAGAAGCAAAGTAATATCCCAATGCAAAAAGGATCAAGGAGACTTGATCATAGAAACACTATCGGTCGCACCAATCATCACAAGTCGTGCAGATTAAGAATGGTAGAACAAGAATCCTTCGTCATGAGGTAGTAACGAACACACCATAAAGTCAATGGTCATCAAATGAAAGAAAGCGAATAGAGCGATCCAAAAAGTAGTAGTTCCTTTGATCGTTAATTACCTACACATGACAGAGAGCTTGGTACCCAGATTCTCATGGGTCCGAGTTGATTAGTAGCGAACATCCAATGCACTTAAATGCATATGAAGAGGATGTCGTCGAGAAGTACATGAATTCATTATTTGTTTGTTTTAACAAACAAACAATAACTTTCTTGACTAGAGAAATAATCAATGGATGTAATTAATAATAGTTCTAAATTTTTCCATTAGGTTTAACAAATTTTATTTGTTTTGATGTATTTGTCAAATACTCATCTGTCGTAAATCCTAATCCGGTTTTATCATAAAATGACTTTTGAATGTTAAGTAGATATTTTAAAGATTTAGAACTATTTTCGAATTTTGCCAATATTTTTGCTTTTTCCTTTTCCATTTTAATTTCATGTTTATAGTCTTGACAATTTTTTACATTCAAGATCAATTTCAATATTACTTTCAAGTCTAGACATTTTGTCTTCTAAAATTATTTCTTTTTCAAAGTTATTTTCAGCGGATGTTGAAGATTCATTTTTAAAAATAATTTTTGAGTCAATGTTGCAAAAGTGTTTGAAGTTATTTTCCATTTTTGAAAATTCTAATATAAATTGATCATAGCAAAAATGTTTGGTTTTGAATTGTACCTTATTTGTACTTGTACAATCTTCACTTGCTATACGGTGATCAATTCCATTGTTCATGTCGCTCCATGTTTTGTTTGTAGTATTGCTTGGATCTTGGAGCATGTAATCCTTGTCATCACTATTTGTATTAACATTTGTTAGGATGTTCACGTATTCCGTATTTACATCGTCTTTATCGTCCTTGTTGCACCATGATTTATTAACATGCTTTCTTCGGATTTGACACATGTGTTCTTCATTATTGGTACCTTCAATGATCACATTTGAACTAGTAGTACATGTGTTTATTTCAACTAAATATTTATCTATTAAATTTTCTAGAGTAACTATTTCATGTGCAATATCAAGTTTATCATCTTTGGTTTTACATTTCTCTTGGTGAAACTTTAAAAGGCATTTCCAAATATCATTTGCCGTTTTACAAGGAAATAATCTTTCATATTCAACATTTGGTAGAGTTTTGAAAATAAGTAATTTAGCTTTAGTATTTTTATCAATTTTTATTTGAAGATTATTATATTGATTTTCAAAATCCATTTTGGTTAGTTTAAGATCACCAATTGAAATAATATGCCAAAGAACAAGATCTATTGATTTCACATAATTTTCAAATTTATTTTTCCATTCAAGAAAATGATCATTTTCAAATAATGGTGGTTTTTGCGTAAATTCTCCTTCTAGATATTTTTCGAATTCCATAGATCGTTACAAGTTTTAAAATACAGTATATTTTAAAAATCTTGTTAGACGTGGCTCTGATACCAATTGTGGAAAACTAGAAGGGGGGGTTGAATAGTTTTACGTCTTTTTCGTTTTGCTTATTTTATAAAAGATAGTTTCTAAGATAAAACTTTCAAATCACTTTAATACATAAATATATATACTAGTTAATTTATGATTTTGTATAAATACTACTTATGTATAATGTACAATTTCAAAACACTTAACTACAAAAGTATAAATACAAGATTTATTAAAGGTTTTATATATACAATGCTTATGTATAATGTTTGGAAAGAATATACAATTTCATATATTTTATGTAAGCATATATATGTGTAGTAGTGTATAGATATAATTATATGTATTAGGTTGGTTTTTGTAAGATTAGTTTTATGAATGAATTTAAGTTTGATCTTTATGTGAAATCAACATATGCACAATACTATCAATTATGACTATGTGTGAAATGCAAGTAAGTAATAAATCAAAGAGTGAGAGATGGAAAGATCAAACCGAGACACAAAGGATTTATAGTGGTTCGGCTACAAGGACACCTTCCTTGCCCTACTCCACTCCCCGAGTCACCTACTCGAGAGTTTTCTTCACTAGATCAAAAACCTCCTTTATGGCGGAGAAAACCGTACACACCAAATAACACACCACAAGAATATCACACCACAATCACAACTTCAACACACCTTCTTCACACCAATCTTCTACACACCAATCTTCTATTTTCTTCACACCAATCTTCTACACACCAATCTTCTACACACCAATCTTCTATTCTCTTCACACCTTCAAAGTACTAATGTCTTGACACCTTCAAGTCACTAATATCTTCACAACTTCAATGCACTAGTGTCTTGACACCTTCAAGCCACTAATGTCTTCACAACTTCAATGCACTAATGTCTTGACACCTTCAAGCCACTAATGTCTTCACAACTTCAATCTACAAATGTCTTCTAGTCTTCTCCACTAGAGATCCTTAATTTCTTCACTACAAGATCCTATTGCTACAATCTCCTATCACCACTACTATCTAACCCTTCTTCTTCACTTCAAGTTACACTTCACACTAATCAACAATTCTAGATTCTTCAACTAAATCTAGATAACTAATACATACACCTTATTCACCAAAGTATAAAGGATTTATAACAAATTATAAATAAACAACTTAGATAGCAAGATGATACTAAGTTGTAATACTTCTAATAGAAGTATTCTTCTCTTTGCACTTGAAAGAATGAGGCTTTGGATCACTTGGAAACAAAGGCTTATGAAATGAATGATCAAAGGATTTTTAGGATTGAAATGAAGATCTAGAACAGAAAGTTTTAGTGCAAAAAGGTGAGGAAAAAATCCAGGTTTAAGGTGGTATTTATAGGCAAAAGTTTCTGACAGAAGAGCGTGGCCGGTCCCCTTAAATCATGGCCGGTCCCCTTAAAATTAAGGGGACCGCCCTTTATAATTAAGGGGGCCGCCCAGCTGAAACGGCCAGAAACTTTGTCTTTTAGTGGGGAAAGTTTATTTGGTGAAAAACTAACTGATTTTGGTTAAATATTTGAAATCATATATTTAGTATGATTAAAACATTTTTCCTTATTACCAAAAGTGTTTTTCAAAAATATATAATAAGATTATATAAATAAATAAACTTTGTATTAGTTAATTAAATACCCCTTTGATCATAAATTGCACTAAGCACTTTGTTTATTCATACCTTAAGTGATTAGTTGGTGAAAGTGATTATTTATTACTAAATACGTGTTTACGTCATGATCTTTGGTTTGATTAGTTTAAGTTTTGTGATTATCAAAACATAGAGATATCGGAAGATATGAATAATGTTTTTAGTCAATTATTTATATCAACAACTTCCATTCTTCACAAGCATTTCATCAAACACCACAACTTCATTACCAGCTTCATTCATTTCAGTAGGTATATACAAGAGATCTTTAGGAAACTCATCCTTTTTCACAACATTAGCATAAGAATTACCAATTCTATCCTTATCATTACTATTTCCAGGCATATTAGCATCAATTTCACTAACAGTTGCATTAACATCAACATTATTATCACCATTACTATCAATCACAGCAGTATTATTCACAGACTTACTTATAGAGCTATTAATCTCAGCATTCATCACTTCCTTAGGATCAGAACCATTAGTATTCACTTCCACCTCATTGACCGTATTCTGTACAACATTCTTCTTATCACTACCTTTCTTTCTAGTAAATGTACTCTCAACTGTAACACCCCCAAAATACCGCAGCGGAAGACTGTGTCACTGAGGGTGCTACTTCATAATACAAAGTACAAGTTATAGAAAACGAACTCTAAATGAGACGTTTTGAAAAGTTACCATTCGATTAATGAATTCAAAGTTACAAACATGAGATTCCAAAGTATGATACATAAATGTACACAAAGTTTTGAATGGTAAATGATAAAAGCGTAAGTCTTCAGAATATGCAGCTTGACTCTAAGTTCCACGCACTAGCTATCGCCTTACTAACCTGAGATAAACATGCTAAAGTGTCAACACAATGGTTGGTGAGTTCATAGAGTTTGTCTTAAACCAGTTGAAAAAGCCTTAAAGAATGATCACACAGCAAAGGCATCGTAAATCCACTCAGTTACAAGTCCCGCCATAAGAGACTTGTAACCTGTGTGTTCACAACCCACTGCTACAATATAGTATGATTAAGACATGTATAAGTTCATCAAAACAATTAAGCAATTAGTCGTGAGTCTACTCTTCATCTCCGAAGACCTCACTTAGGAGCCAATTCCCAAGGACAATTGGGAGCCACTTCCCAAAGAAAACTGGGAGCCACTTCCCAAAGATATAAGTTTGCTGGGAGCCACTTCCCAAAGATAAAAGACAGTCATGTATGTATGAAATCAAGTATAATGCCATCAAGTATAAGACAATCAAGTATAAAACAATCAAGTATAAATGTTTAAGAGTATTTGTACAAGTAAGCAAGTAGTTGAGCATGTCTCCCCCCCAAGAGTTAAAACAAGTACGAAAAGAGTAGGGGCTATGACTCACCTTAAGCTTATGTAATGAGACATGAAAGTGGTAGTCGAATCGCGAAAGTCTCTAAGAGCAGCCTATAATTGAACGTTGCGACTTAGGTTTGGAGTAACATCTAAGAATACGAAGAATTGCCTATATATGTCTTGCATAATGTTCATGATGTAGTACTTAGTATATAGTGTAAGTCGTTGAATATAAGTGGTCTATGAAACATGTATAGGTTGTAAATCTCTTACTACCGTTCGGGCCGACATAATTCAGAAGTCATGGAGTAAACGTTCGAGGAGCCAGGACACTTTAACTCGTAAATCCACAACTCGTCTCGACGGCTTACTCAATGAACTCCTCACATGAGGCTCCCTACTATTGTAGTATTTGATAACATATATATAAGTTTTGATCTTTAAAAGTTATATGGTCTTTAGCCGTGGCTTTGCCGTGACCTTGGTCATTGTTACCATGGTCTTGAGACTCAACCTTGGCTTTAGCCATAGTTTTGGTCTTGGCTTTAGGTCATTAGACCTCTTGGTCTTAGTAAATCATAACTATTATATAGTGACTTTGGTCTAAAAATGGGCTGTTAAGAATTTGAAGAAATTATCACTCGGAAAGAGTTTTCAGGGCTCGAGCTTCTTTGTTCCTGAACGAAAACGGCGTTCCGGACAACTTTCGTGTTTTAACTTTTTGATGAATCGGACCAGAAGTGGGACTTTCAAAATGGCAGAATGCAAAACAGTTTGTATAGGCAGTTTCGGCGTTTTGGTTTCGCTAACTTCTTATGGCCATAACTTTTGACTCGTGTACTCGTTTTGGGTGATTCAAATTGCTATGTTTTCCTTTTGAAGTCCTTTATAACAGTAAGTAAGTGTCAAATATCATAGTTGTACTATTTTGGTCGTGGTTCTCCATAAAAATCACTAGTTTGCTTGTTTACTTGTCATAAGTTAACATATGTATACCAATACTTGTTTTATCCATTTTTAAACATCATGAACACAATAACAAGAACATATATAGCATGAAAGGAACACAAAGAGCATGAAAATGATAATTAAGCAAGGAGTATGTTAGGGTTTGCTTACAACTTTTGGCTTTCTCTTAAGAAAGGTAAGTAACTAGTAAGGTACGGACTTTGATAGACTTAAGCTTCACCCTTGCTATCTATGATAAACCGAGGTTATTTGAAGATTATAACGACGCCTTCTTGAAGTCCAAAGCTATTTGAAGATTATAACGACGTCTTTTTGGAGACTTTAAAGTTATAACAACTTTTCTTAGAAAATTTCCAAGATTGAAGATCAAACACTAGTTTTCTTTCAAAAACTAGTTAACTTTCTTACAAAATATAAGAAAAGTGCCTTAGGTTTTAGGACTTGAAGGTTATAAGAAGGTGTGGTGCAAGTTTTCTATGTGTTTTAGCTTGGTATTTATAGGGTAGGAAGAATAGTTAACCATATATTGGGTTAGAATTTAACCATGGTTAATTTAGACACTTGTAAACATCCTAGAGATCAATGGTCAAGATCAAGCCACAAAATGGTGACTCCTACCCCCTAAGTCGGTTCCATAAGGATAAGGGTGACTAGATGAGTAGTCATGGTCTTTGGATGATAATATCCTAAGTATGTAGCTAGTTTTGGACCCGTAAATTGCTAACCGTAAGTTATTAAGCCACGAAACGTAAAACCGGGTATCCTAAAAATATGAAACTTATAAATATGGTTAAACATGTCAATATACTCCATAATAAAATATAAAATGAGTGGTAGGTTCTATCGGGTGCTAAAACCCTGCTAAAAACTGGAAACACGGGTCTAAAACGCGTAATTCGCGTAAAACGCTGAACTGAAAAACGTAAAATTCCGAAACTTTTGGAATCGTCCTAAAATGAGAGAAAATCATATTTCTATTGTTTATAATGTTTTATGGACATATCGGGATGCTAGAATGACGTTTAAACCTAAAAGTAAATCTCGGACACGGCTTCGTGATTTTTGCAGAAATGATCCGACGAGCATCAAACTCTCGGATTATCGTTAAAATAGTTTAACTTACGAGAATATGAAATAAAAATTTCTGAGATGAATAGTGAAAAGTGAATAGTAAAAGTAAATAGTAAAAAGTGAATAGTGAAATTTTCGGGAATAAAAGTTAACCTGAAATTGCGAATTATTACAGTCTGTACCCCTTAAGGAGAACTTCGTCCCGAAGTTCAGTTGATGTTAACTACTTACGGTGTGTCTAAAAGAATTCGGAATTTCCAATATAGTCGTGTTCACTCTGATTTGTCTAAGGTTCTGTTTAAGGAGTTGTATCGGCTACAATTAAGCCCACTTATTTATAACACATTACTTACATAAAGAAGCGTCCAAATTTATGTAAGTAAGGTCTCATAAACTTATGGTTCGGTGATTTACAATTTCTTTATTTAACTGAAGAGGCGTCCCAATCCATTTAAATAAGGAGATTCTAAATCATCCTACTTAAGAATTTCCGACACAAAATCCGCCTTCTGAGGCTGATAGTAAGATAATCAAGTCATCAAATCCCTAAAGCTAAGCAATAATATTATTTAACTCAAATCTTGTGTCTAATCAAACAAGAACTGTCACAAGATCAAGTTAACTAATTAGTTATTACTGAGCTCCATGTTTTTAATGACTCGACGAATCTCTGGGGCTCCTTATAATACTAAAGTCACATCATCTAACAGCGTGGAACTAAACCAACAACTACCAAAAAGCGTATGTGTATGTAGTGTGTGTAAGGCAAATAAAGAGGAAGGTCCCAACGTATATAGCAGTTATAGTCTAGGCACTAAATGCAACCTAGTTCTCTATAACCAAGGCTCTGATACCAATCTGTAACACCCCCAAAATACCGCAGCGGAAGACTGTGTCACTGAGGGTGCTACTTCATAATACAAAGTACAAGTTATAGAAAACGAACTCTAAATGAAACGTTTTGAAAAGTTACCATTCGATTAATGAATTCAAAGTTACAAACATGAGATTCCAAAGTATGATACATAAATGTACACAAAGTTTTGAATGGTAAATGATAAAAGCGTAAGTCTTCAGAATATGCAGCTTGACTCTAAGTTCCACGCACTAGCTATCGCCTTACTAACCTGAGATAAACATGCTAAAGTGTCAACACAATGGTTGGTGAGTTCATAGAGTTTGTCTTAAAACAGTTGAAAAAGCCTTAAAGAATGATCACACAGCAAAGGCATCGTGAATCCACTCAGTTGCAAGTCCCGCCATAAGAGACTTGTAACCTGTGTGTTCACAACCCACTGCTACAATATAGTATGATTAAGACATGTATAAGTTCATCAAAACAATTAAGCAATTAGTCGTGAGTCTACTCTTCATCTCCGAAGACCTCACTTAGGAGCCAATTCCCAAGGACAATTGGGAGCCACTTCCCAAAGAAAACTGGGAGCCACTTCCCAAAGATATAAGTTTGCTGGGAGCCACTTCCCAAAGATAAAAGACAGTCATGTATGTATGAAATCAAGTATAATGCCATCAAGTATAAGACAATCAAGTATAAAACAATCAAGTATAAATGTTTAAGAGTATTTGTACAAGTAAGCAAGTAGTTGAGCATGTCTCCCCCCCAAGAGTTAAAACAAGTACGAAAAGAGTAGGGGCTATGACTCACCTTAAGCTTATGTAATGAGACATGAAAGTGGTAGTCGAATCGCGAAAGTCTCTAAGAGCAGCCTATAATTGAACGTTGCGACTTAGGTTTGGAGTAACATCTAAGAATACGAAGAATTGCCTATATATGTCTTGCATAATGTTCATGATGTAGTACTTAGTATATAGTGTAAGTCGTTGAATATAAGTGGTCTATGAAACATGTATAGGTTGTAAATCTCTTACTACCGTTCGGGCCGACATAATTCAGAAGTCATGGAGTAAACGTTCGAGGAGCCAGGACACTTTAACTCGTAAATCCACAACTCGTCTCGACGGCTTACTCAATGAACTCCTCACATGAGGCTCCCTACTATTGTAGTATTTGATAACATATATATAAGTTTTGATCTTTAAAAGTTATATGGTCTTTAGCCGTGGCTTTGCCGTGACCTTGGTCATTGTTACCATGGTCTTGAGACTCAACCTTGGCTTTAGCCATAGTTTTGGTCTTGGCTTTAGGTCATTAGACCTCTTGGTCTTAGTAAATCATAACTATTATATAGTGACTTTGGTCTAAAAATGGGCTGTTAAGAATTTGAAGAAATTATCACTCGGAAAGAGTTTTCAGGGCTCGAGCTTCTTTGTTCCTGAACGAAAACGGCGTTCCGGACAACTTTCGTGTTTTAACTTTTTGATGAATCGGACCAGAAGTGGGACTTTCAAAATGGCAGAATGCAAAACAGTTTGTATAGGCAGTTTCGGCGTTTTGGTTTCGCTAACTTCTTATGGCCATAACTTTTGACTCGTGTACTCGTTTTGGGTGATTCAAATTGCTATGTTTTCCTTTTGAAGTCCTTTATAACAGTAAGTAAGTGTCAAATATCATAGTTGTACTATTTTGGTCGTGGTTCTCCATAAAAATCACTAGTTTGCTTGTTTACTTGTCATAAGTTAACATATGTATACCAATACTTGTTTTATCCATTTTTAAACATCATGAACACAATAACAAGAACATATATAGCATGAAAGGAACACAAAGAGCATGAAAATGATAATTAAGCAAGGAGTATGTTAGGGTTTGCTTACAACTTTTGGCTTTCTCTTAAGAAAGGTAAGTAACTAGTAAGGTACGGACTTTGATAGACTTAAGCTTCACCCTTGCTATCTATGATAAACCAAGGTTATTTGAAGATTATAACGACGCCTTCTTGAAGTCCAAAGCTATTTGAAGATTATAACGACGTCTTTTTGGAGACTTTAAAGTTATAACAACTTTTCTTAGAAAATTTCCAAGATTGAAGATCAAACACTAGTTTTCTTTCAAAAACTAGTTAACTTTCTTACAAAATATAAGAAAAGTGCCTTAGGTTTTAGGACTTGAAGGTTATAAGAAGGTGTGGTGCAAGTTTTCTATGTGTTTTAGCTTGGTATTTATAGGGTAGGAAGAATAGTTAACCATATATTGGGTTAGAATTTAACCATGGTTAATTTAGACACTTGTAAACATCCTAGAGATCAATGGTCAAGATCAAGCCACAAAATGGTGACTCCTACCCCCTATGTCGGTTCCATAAGGATAAGGGTGACTAGATGAGTATTCATGGTCTTTGGATGATAATATCCTAAGTATGTAGCTAGTTTTGGACCCGTAAATTGCTAACCGTAAGTTATTAAGCCACGAAACGTAAAACCGGGTATCCTAAAAATATGAAACTTATAAATATGGTTAAACATGTCAATATACTCCATAATAAAATATAAAATGAGTGGTAGGTTCTATCGGGTGCTAAAACCCTGCTAAAAACTGGAAACACGGGTCTAAAACGCGTAATTCGCGTAAAACGCTGAACTGAAAAACGTAAAATTCCGAAACTTTTGGAATCGTCCTAAAATGAGAGAAAATCATATTTCTATTGTTTATAATGTTTTATGGACATATCGGGATGCTAGAATGACGTTTAAACCTAAAAGTAAATCTCGGACACGGCTTCGTGATTTTTGCAGAAATGATCCGACGAGCATCAAACTCTCGGATTATCGTTAAAATAGTTTAACTTACGAGAATATGAAATAAAAATTTCTGAGATGAATAGTGAAAAGTGAATAGTAAAAAGTGAATAGTAAAAGTAAATAGTAAAAAGTGAATAGTGAAATTTTCGGGAATAAAAGTTAACCTGAAATTGCGAATTGTTACATCAACCGCTACATTAGTTTCCAAATTCTGGTCACTATTCCCCTTCCCAGTACTCATATCAACCTTCTCCTTTCGATTTTGACTAGAAGTGCCTACAACATGATCATTAAACCATACAGGAACCCTAGTTTGCCGCTTATCAGACCTATTTCTGTTCAACATACTGAATTATATTAATCTATTCACTTAGTGATTGAAAATACAAAACAATTGGAATTAGGTACCAAATCATTTTCAATCAATTAGTAGGTAAAAATTGGGGAAAAGCATATTAGTATGATCGGAATGAAAAGCTGAGTAAAATGATCTGATTGAGTGCTAATTGAGGCTAGATCTAAGAAAATAATGAAGGAATTCAATGTTGGAAATGGCGGGAGGGTTTGTTACGGGAGAGACAGTTTTTTGTTTGTATAAGTGGTACCTACAGTTGTGATATTTTGGTTAAGTGTTTCACGTAACATTTATGCATACAATGTAAAATATTCAAAATGTAATTGAATTTTTTTTAACATACAATAATTTAATTGAAAATGAAACATGACAAAAATTAGTTGAAACATTTATAGCGTTTTATACAAATGATGTACGGAGTATTACATATATAGTTAACATAATAAATATATATAGTATGCAATAAATGTGAATGATAAATCTTTTAATGATAATTATAAAACAATATATTCAAAAACAAGTCAAATTATTTCTTGACAGAAAATAATAATAAATGGCATTTTAGGCACAACACATTACTTATTTTTAAGCTTTTAAGTTTTAAAGAAAATTATTCACTGTTATATATAGTATAGATAGAGCAATTGTGTTTTTTTTTTCTTTTAAATTAATGAACACATAGAGATTGATCAGTATTAAAAATTTACCAATTAAAAAGCTGACATTAAAAAAGTAGTAGAAATTGGTATTGATAGAACAACCGAATGACTTAAACTTATTTTGAAACGAAAAGTAAAATAGTAAAATTACTCATTTAAGCATTTTAAGTTTAAGGAATGCATATGCGTACATTATAAGTAGTAGGGATAATATAATCGTAACTTGTATATTTAAACTTAACATCGTATAACTTAAGGGAAATTTGCAAAACTGACATCAAAGATGATACTTAGTTTCAATTCGATTAAACTTTGTGACATATTGCTAAAAGTAGTTTTAGATCCCCATGCACGGATGAGATTTGGGATAGATTATTGCTTAAAGTTTTTTACATGTTCGATAAGTGTATAATGACCTAATTTTAAGAATTCATTAAAAAAATAACCCTCTAAATGAACTTTTATGATATGGAGCTTGAATCCAAGGACTAAGGTGGTGTTTATTAAGTTAAGTGGTTCGAAGTGATGTCTAGTTTAGTCATTTATTTAAAAGAAATGAGTTTTTGCGAGTCTTCCTATTAAGAAAAAACAAAGGTTTAGGCCCACTCAAAAAATGGAAAAGGAACGCCCCTAACTAGCATTTATCAATTATGCAATGAATGCAATTTCAACAATATCATTATATACATATATCTATTTGTATAAAACCAAAAGTGGAACATCACTGAAGATGATCATCATACCTTTCAGGTTTAATGTTGAAAACATGGTTTTGAAATTTGTTGGAGATTTAAAAGGATGGAAAAGGCCGAAGATGCACTTGAAGAAGCATTAAATGAATTAGTTGAAATATTTATAGCATTTTCTACAAATGATATATTACCTCCGTATCATATTAAGTGTCCAGTTTGACTTTTTAGAGTATTTTTTTTAGTTTGACCTTAAATTCTATTACTTGTGTTATAGACTCCCTACGTCCCAGATTAAATGTCCACTATCAATTTTTAAAGTTTTATTTTTTTTCAACTTTGACTTTAAATATTTTTGTTCGTGTTATATAATAGTATAATACTTGATGGAAGATATATCATTGGATTAAGTTAGTAAATGTATTTTCATTTGTATAATTTTCATTAAGTATTATATAACACAAAGAAGTATAATTAAAGTCAAAGTTGAAGAGAAAAGACTTAAAATAGTCATAGTGGACACTTAATGTGGGACGGAGGTAGTAACACTTAATGTAAAATATATGAATATATTGGGTTTTAAATGTATTTTCATTGGTATAATTTTCATCAACTATTATATAGTATAAATAAAAGTATTTATGGTCAAAGTTTAATAAGAAAGACTTTAAAAAGTTAAAGTAGACACTTAATTTGAGATGGAGTGAGTATTATATATATAGTTACCATGATAATGTATATAGTATTTATTAAATATGAATGATAAATTTTTTAATGATAGTTAAAAAACGATATATTCAAAAACAAGTCAAATTATTTCTTGTGAGAAAGTAATAATAAAATGGCACTTTAGGTATAACACATTACTCATTTTTAAGCTTTTTAATTTTAAAGAAAATTATTCACTTTTATAAATAATATAGATAGAGCAATTGTGTGTTTTTTTCTTTTAAATTAATGAACACATACTGATTGACCAATATTAAAAACTTACCATTTAAAAAGTTGACATTAAAAAAGTAGTAGAAATTGGTATTGATAGAACAACCGTGCGTCTTAAACTTATTTTGAAACGGAAAGTAATTCTCATTTAAGCATTTAAGTTTAAGAGGTATTAAATGTAATCAACAATACTAAAATTTTAAGCAATTTAAGTTGAAGGAATGCATATGCGTACATTATAAGTTGTAGGGATAATATAATCGTAACTTGTATATTTAAACTTAACATCGTATAACTTAAGGGAAATTTGCAAAACTGGCGTCAAAGATGATACTTAGTTTCAATTCGATTAAACTTTGTGAGATATTGCTAAAAGTAGTTTAGATACCCATGCACGAATAAGATTTGGGATAGATTATTGCTTAAAGTTTTTTACATGTTCGATAAGTGTATAATGACCTAATTTTAAGAATTGATTAAAAAAATAACCCTCTAAATGCACTTTTATGATATGGAGCTTGAATCCAAGGACTAAGGTGGTGTTTATTAATTTAAGTGGATCGAAGTGATGTCTAGTTTAGTCATTTATTTAAAAGAAATGAGTTTTTGCGAGTCTTCCTATTAAAATAAAACAAAGGTTTAGGCCCACTCAATAAATGGAAAAGGAATGCCCCTAACTAACATTCATCAATTATGATATGAATGCAATTTCGACAATATCATTGTATACATATATCAATTTGTATAAAACCAAAAGTGGAACATCACTGAAGATGATCATCATACCTTTCAGGTTTAATGACGAAAACATGGTTTTGAAATTTGTTGGAGATTTAAAAGGATGGAAAAGGCCGAAGATGCACTTGAAGAGGCGTTAAATGAATTAGTTGCAACATTTATAGCGTTTTCTACAAATGATATATTACCAATGTCTCATATTAAGTGTCTAGATTAACTTTTTAGAGTATTTTTTTTTAGGTTTGACCTTAAATTCTATTACTTGTGTTATATACTCCCTACGTCCCGGATTAAGTGTCCACTATCATTTTTTAAAGTTTTTTTTTTCAACTTTGACTTTAAATATTTTTGTTCGTGTTATATAATACTTGATGGAAGATATATCATTGGATTAAGTTTTTAAATGTATTTTCATTTGTATAATTTTTTCTAAATATTATATAACATAAAGAAGTATAATTAAGGTCAAAGTTGAAGAGAAAAGACTTAAAATAGTCATAGTGGACACTTAATGTGGGACGGAGGTAGTAACACTTAATGTAAAATATATGAATATATTGGGTTTTAAATGTATTTTCATTGGTATAATTTAATCAACTATTATATAGTATAAATAAAAGTATTTATGGTCAAAGTTAAATAAGAAAGACTTTAAAAAGTTAAAGTAGACACTTAATATTGGACGGAGTGAGTATTATATATATAGTTACACTGATAAATATATATAGTATGTATTAAAAATGTATGTTAAATTTTTTAATGATAGTTATAAAACGATATATTCAAAAACAAGTCAAATTATTTCTTGTGAGAAAGTAATAAGAAAATGACATTTTAGGTATAACACATTACTCATTTTTAAGCTTTTAAATTTTATAGAAAATTATTCACTTTTATAAATAATATAGATAGAGCAATTGTGTGTTTTTTTCTTTTAAATTGATGAACACATACTGATTGACCAATATTAAAAACTTACCTTTTAAAAAGTTGACATTAAAAAAGTAGTAGAAATTGGTATTGATAGAACAACCGTGCGTCTTAAACTTATTTTGAAACGGAAAGTAATTCTCATTTAAGCATTTAAGTTTAAGAGGTATTAAATGTAATCAACAATACTAAAATTTTAAGCAGTTTAAGTTGAAGGAATGCATATGCGTACATTATAAGTTGTGGGGATAATATAATGGTAACTTGTATATTTAAACTTAACATCGTATAACTTAAGGGAAATTTGCAAAACTGACGTCAAAGATGATACTTAGTTTCAATTCGATTAAACTTTGTGAGATATTGCTAAAAGTAGTTTAGATACCCATGCACGAATAAGATTTGGGATAGATTATTGCTTAAAGTCTTTTACATGTTCGATAAGTGTATAATGACCTAATTTTAAGAATTGATTAAAAAAATAACCCTCTAAATGCACTTTTATGATATGGAGCTTGAATCCAAGGACTAAGGTGGTGTTTATTAATTTAAGTGGATAGAAGTGATGTCTAGTTTAGTCATTTATTTAAAAGGAATGAGTTTTTGCGAGTCTTCCTATTAAAATAAAACAAAGGTTTAGGCCCTCTCAATAAATGGAAAAGGAACGCTCCTAACTAACATTCATCAATTATGATATGAATGCAATTTCGACAATATCATTGTATACATATATCAATTTGTATAAAACCAAAAGTGGAACATCACTGAAGATGATCATCATACCTTTCAGGTTTAATGATGAAAACATGGTTTTGAAATTTGTTGGAGATTTAAAAGGATGGAAAAGGCCGAAGATGCACTTGAAGAGGCATTAAATGAATTAGTTGCAACATTTATAGCGTTTTCTACAAATGATATATTACCTCTGTCTCATATTAAGTGTCTAGTTTAACTTTTTAGAGTATTTTTTTTTAGTTTGACCTTAAATTCTATTACTTGTGTTATATACTCCCTACGTCCCAGATTAAGTGTCCACTATCAATTTTTAAAGTTTTTTTTTTTCAACTTTGACTTTAAATATTTTTGTTCGTGTTATATAATACTTGATGGAAGATATATCATTGGATTAAATTTTTAAATGTATTTTCATTTGTATAATTTTTTCTAAATATTATATAACATAAAGAAGTATAATTAAGGTCAAAGTTGAAGAGAAAAGACTTAAAATAGTCATAGTGGACACTTAATGTGGGACGGAGGTAGTAACACTTAATGTAAAATATATGAATATATTGGGTTTTAAGTGTATTTTCATTGGTATAATTTAATCAACTATTATATAGTATAAATGAAAGTATTTATGGTCAAAGTTGAATAAGAAAGACTTTTAAAAGTTAAAGTAGACACTTAATATTGGACGGAGTGAGTATTATATATATAGTTACACTGATAAATATATATAGTATGTATTAAAAATGAATGTTAAATTTTTTAATGATAGTTATAAAACGATATATTCAAAAACAAGTCAAATTATTTCTTGTGAGAAAGTAATAAGAAAATGACATTTTAGGTATAACACATTACTCATTTTTAAGCTTTTAAATTTTATAGAAAATTATTCACTTTTATAAATAATATAGATAGAGCAATTGTGTGTTTTTTTCTTTTAAATTGATGAACACATACTGATTGACCAATATTAAAAACTTACCTTTTAAAAAGTTGACATTAAAAAAGTAGTAGAAATTGGTATTGATAGAACAACAGTGCGTCTTAAACTTATTTTGAAATGGAAAGTAAAATAGTAAAATTTCTCATTTAAGCATTTAAGTTTAAGAGGTATTATATGTAATCAACGATACTAAAATTTTAAGCATTTTAAGTTGAAGGACTGCATATGTACATTATAAGTAGTAGGGATAATATAATCGTAACATGTATATTTAAACTTAACATCGTACAACTTAAGGGAAATTTGCAAAACTGACATCAAAGATGATACTTAGTTTCAATTCGATTAAATTTTGTGACATATTGCTAAAAGTAGTTTTAGATCCCCATGCACGGATGAGATTTGGGATAGATTATTGCTTAAAGTTTTTTACATGTTCGATAAGTATATAATGACCTAATTTTAAGAATTCATTAAAAAAATAACCCTCTAACTGCACTTTTATGATATTGAGCTTGAATCCAAGGACTAAGGTGGTGTTTATTAAGTTAAGTGGTTCGAAGTGATGTCTAGTTTAGTCATTTATTTAAAAGAAATGGTATTTTGCGAGTCTTCCTATTAAGATAAAACAAAGGTTTAGGCCCACTAAATAAATGGAAAAGGAACGCCCCTAACTAACATTCAACAATTATGCTATGAATGCAATTTTGACAATAGCATTATATACATATATCTATTTGTATAAAACCAAAAGTGGAACATCACTGAAGATGATCATCATACCTTTCAGTTTTAATGTTGAAAACATGGTTTTGAAATTTGTTGGAGATTTAAAAGGATGGAAAAGTCCGAAGATGCACTTGAAGAAGCATTAAATGAATTAGTTGAAATATTTATAGCGTATTCTAAAAATGATATATTCCCTCCTTCTCATATTAAGCGTCCAGTTTGACTTTTTAGAATTTTTTTTCAGTTTGACCGTAAATTCTATTACTTGTGTTATATACTCCCTACGTCCCAGATTAAGAGTGTCCACTATCAATTTTTAAAGTTTTTTTTCTTTTCAACTTTGACTTTAAATATTTTTGTTCGTCTTATATAATACTTGATGGAAGATATATCATTGGATTAAGTTTTTAAATGTATTTTCATTTGTATAATTTTCATTAAGTATTATATAACACAAAGAAGTATAATTAAGGTCAAAGTTGAAGTGAAAAGACTTAAAATAGTCATAGTGGACACTTAATGTGAGACGGAGGTAGTAACACTTATGTAAAATATATGAATATATTGGGTTTTAATTGTATTTTCATTGGTGTAATTTTCATCAACTATTATATAGTATAAATAAGAGTATTTATGGTCAAAGCTGAATAAGAAAGAATATAAAAAGTTAAAGTAACTTAATATGGGACGGAGTTAGTATTATATATATAGTTACCATGATAAATATATATAGTATGTATTATATATGAATGATAAATTTTTTAATGATAGTTATAAAACGATATATTCAAAAACAAGTCAAATTATTTCTTGTGAGAAAGTAATAATAAAATGACATTTTAGGTATAACACATTACTCATTTTTAAGCTTTTAAATTTTAAAGAATATTATTCACTTTTATAAATAATATAGATAGAGCAATTGTGAGTTTTTTTCTTTTAAATTGATGAACACATACTGATTGACCAATATTAAAAACTTACCATGTAAAAAGTTGACCTTTAAAAAGTAGTAGAAATTGGTATTGATAGAACAACCGTGCGTCTTAAACTTATTTTGAAACGGAAAGTAAAATAATAAAATTTCTCATTTAAGCATTTAAGTTTAAGAGGTATTATATGTAATCAACGATACTAAAATTTTAAGCATTTTAAGTTGAAGGAATGCATATGCGTATATTATAAGTAGTAGGGATAATATAATCGTAACTTGTATATTTAAACTTAACATCGTATAACTTAAGGGAAATTTGCAAAACTGACATCAAAGATGATACTTAGTTTCAATTCGATTAAACTTTGTGACATATTGCTAAAAGTAATTTTAGATCCCCATGCACGGATGAGATTTGGGATAGATTATTGCTTAAAGTTTTTTACATGTTCGATAAGTGTTTAATGACCTAATTTTAAGAATTCATTAAAAAAATAACCCTCTAACTGCACTTTTATGATATGGAGCCTGAATCCAAGGACTAAGGTGGTGTTTATTAAGTTAAGTGGTTCGACGTGAAGTCTAGTTTAGTTATTTATTTAAAAGAAATGAGTTTTTGCGAGTCTTTCTATTAAGATAAAACAAAGGTTTAGGCCAACTCAATAAATGGAAAAGGAACGTGCCTAACTAACATTCATCAATTATGCTATAAATGCAATTTCAACTATATCAATATACATATATCTATTTGTATAAAACCAAAAGTGGAACATCACTGAAGATGATCATCATACCTTTCAGGTTTAATGTTGAAAACATGGTTTTGAAATTTGTTGGAGATTTAAAAGGATGGAAAAGGCCGAAGATGCACTTGAAGAAGCATTAAATGAATTAGTTGAAACATTTATAGCGTTTTCTACAAATTATATATTACCTCCGTCTCAAATTAAGTGTCCAGTTTGACTTTATAGAGTATTTTTTTTTGTTTGACTTACTTGTGTTATATACTCATTACGTCCCAGATTAAGTGTCCACTATCAATTTTTAAAGTTTTTTTTTTTCAACTTTGACTTTTAATATTTTTGTTCGTGTTATATAATACTTGATGGAAGATATATCATTGGATTAAGTTTTTAAATGTATTTTCATTTGTATATTTTTTTATTAAGTATTATATAACTTTCAGGTTTAATGTTGAAAACATGGTTTTGAAATTTGTTGGAGATTTAAAAGGATGGAAAAGGCCGAAGATGCACTTGAAGAAGCATTAAATGAATTAGTTGAAACATTTATAGCGTTTTCTACAAATTATATATTACCTCCGTCTCATATTAAGTGTCCAGTTTGACTTTTTAAAGTATTTTTTTTTAGTTTGACTTACTTGTTTTATATACTCCCTACGTCCCAGATTAAGTGTCCACTATCAATTTTTAAAGTTTTTTTTTTCAACTTTGACTTTTAATATTTTTGTTCGTGTTATATAATACTTGAGTGAAGATATATCATTGGATTAAGTTTTTAAATGTATTTTCATTTGTATATTTTTTTATTAAGTATTATATAACACAAAGAAGTATAATTAAGGTCAAAGTTGAAGAGAAAAGATTTAAAATAGTCATAGTGGACACTTAATGTGGGACGGTGGTAGTAACACTTAATGTAAAATATAGGAATATATTGGGTTTTAAATGTATTTTCATTGGTATAATTTTTATCAACTATTATCTATACTATAAAAAAAAAAACCACTTTTCTTGAAAGTGAAAAAATTAAGAAAAGTAATTAACGAAACTTTGAAACAATACTATAAAGGAAAAACCAATTTTCTTGAATGTGAAAAAAATTAAGAAAAGTAATTAAGGAAACTTTGAAACAATACAATAAAGGAAAAACCAATTTTCTTGAAAGTGAAAAAATTAAGAAAAGTGATTAAGGAAACTTTGAAACAATAAATAATACATTAGGTGTATTCCAAAGCTACTAATATGGCTTAATCTAAACTGGAAGCACAGCACAGCACAGCTCACACGTTTAATAGTAAATAGTTTCAAAAAAAAAAAAATTGCAACACACTTTTTCTTTTTAATATAAATAGTTTCAAAACAAGACTTGCAACTTTTACTAATGTTCCAAACAAACACACGGATGGTTTGAAGCACAACTGCATGGAAACGAATCACCTTTTACATGTTTTATCATTTTGGAAAAAACACACTATTCTTTTTTAACAGTAAACTAGACGAGTAGACGTTCATAACAATGAGATTTTATAGCAGCAATAGTTATAATGATATTTTGGTTAAATGTTTTGTGTAACCAAAATATCATTATAATTATATGCGACTATAAAATCTCGTTGCTATGCACGGGTACTCGTCTATATAGTATAAATAAAAGTATTTATGGTCAAAGTTGAATAAGAAAGACTTTAAAAAGTTAAAGTAGACACTTAATATGGGACGGAGTGAGTATTATATATATAGTTACCATGATAAATATATATAGTACTAGGCAACTAGACCCGTGCGTTGCACATGGGCTGTTTCTAAGTGCTCATAACGTAATGTTCACTAATTTTCATCATGTATTCATTGCGGGATCATGTCATTTCATTATTTTAATACACTTGCAAACATGAATAGTCGTGAAAGCCCGTGCCATACACATGGGCTGTATAGAAGTTTTCAAAGTCTAATATCCATCATTTATTTTCGTCATTTTATATTCAGGACGTATTTTTGTCATTAAATATATAAGTTTTCATGGTAGCATACATTTTGTAAGCATGATACGTATTTAAAATAGTTTATTGACATCTTTTAAGATGTATTTTTCTACGTAATATTTTTTGTCTATTTATTTTGGTATTGACTCTATCGTTTTTTATTTGAACTAACTAATATTAATACATCGGGATAAGTTATAACTATTTCTTATGATAGCCAACAATTCATGTGCGATGCACATGGGCTGTATAGAAGTTTTTATAGATTTAAAATACGTGCGATGCACATGGACTGTATAGAAGTTTTTATAGCTTAATATTCGGCATTTATTTTTGTCATTTAATTTTATATTTAAGTTTTCATGGTGTCACACATTTGTTAAGCTTTATACGTATTTAAAATACTTTATTGAGTTGCACATGGGTTGTATATAAGTTTTTATATCGTAATCTTCGGCAATTATTTTCGTCATTATATATCTAAGTTGTGATGGTATCACATTTCTAGGCATGGTACACATTTAAAATAGTTTATTGACATTAAAAGAGTATATGTGAAGAGATTTTTTTTCAAGAAGTTACATTGAAAAGAGTCTTTCACATGTAATTTTTTAATATGTATAAGTTAGATAAATTATTTTAAATATGAAGCGATAACATTAATATTGGAGACCTTTTATATTCATCCCCGTGCGATGCACACAGGTTTGGACTGCCTCAGGACCCATGCGATGCACACAGGTTGGATCAAATTATTTTTTTCGTCATGTTCGGGACTAATTTTCGGTTCATGTTTGAAATTCTCATTTTTTGTGAAAGACGGACTTTGTTGTTCAATAAATTACATTATTAAAGGAGAACTATAAAACAAATTTCCTTTTTAACAAAACTATAAAAACATAAAACATTAAAGTAATTAGTATATTCAAGAGTATAAATTATAATTCGTATAATAAATTATAATTCGTATAGTAAAATATTGCATGTTTAATTTGTAACGTACTATTAATATGAATGTTAAGTATTCATCTATATTGACACCGGTGGCCGTGGCGTTGTTCTTGTTATTGTTGTCTTTGTCGTTGTTGTTCATTGGCATTTTGCATGTTTTGTTCTTGATACAATTTTCGTGACTTCTCCATCTCTTTCTTTAATGTGAAGTGGTTTTTTGCAAAATGTTATATTTAAATGAGGCTTTTCATATATAATATTTTAATATGAGTAAGTTACATAAATTATTATTTTTAATTAATGAATTATTACAACATTTTTTCATAAACTATAATATCGAATTTGGAGCATTCATTAATAACTCACTCTAAGTATTTATAGTATGATGACATGAATTACATGATCTCAAACTCAAATGAATAATGCTTACTGATGAGTGTGTAAATACTCATCATTTTTAGTCAAATATGAGCTGTAAAACGATAAAAAACACTCAAAAATGCACCAAAATGCGAAGAAAATCCCAAAGATCGTATTTTATATATTTCTGATGCAAAACGAGTGAAAACAAACGAAAAACGAACCAAATTTGCATAAATGGCAGTTTCAGTCCTCCAACTTTCAAAGTTTTACAAAACTAGTCCATGGTCAATCATTTTCAAAGAAAAGTCAACCCTTGCTTTTAAAAGTAAAAAATAAATCACAAATGATCTTTGGGTAAAATGATTTGGAAAATTACATAATTGGTCCCTGAACTTTGGCCAATTGACAGTTTTAGTCCCCGGGGTTTCAAATGTGAAAAATTGTATTCTTGGTCCTTTGGTTTCTCTAACTTGACAGGATTGGTCCTTTGTAGAGGTTTGAAATGATGGCAGAATAGGTCCCTCAAAAATTCAGTAAAGTACACTTTTGGTCCTTGTGATAAAACCATTACAACCAAACGGACCTAAAGGTATTATTAATCCAAAAGAGACTTATCAGCCCATGTATTTGATCCAAACCCCCACTTTGGCCTAAGTTCCCTCCAAAGCCCAATCCCCTAAACCCTAATACGTTTTCTATAACAAACGTATCCCCATCTCCTTCTCTACTCAGTCAACTGAATAA
Organism: Artemisia argyi; assembly: GCA_030686995.1. Lineage (NCBI taxonomy): Eukaryota > Viridiplantae > Streptophyta > Magnoliopsida > Asterales > Asteraceae > Artemisia > Artemisia argyi. The sequence goes on from CM060704.1 coordinate 141,516,190, forward strand.
AAAAAACTAACACCATTAAACCCCAACCCCCCTCCCCCCCCCCGCGTGACCACGTACCGCCAATCCATCCATCACCATCCCTTCCCATCACCCTCAAACCCACTCCCCAATCCCACTAATCTCTACTCAAACCCTTACCTAACACCAACACCCACTCATAGCATGACATGATGGCAATCCATCATCCATTTGGGCGCCAAAGATGGAGTAAAGGGCTAGGATCAGTGGAGCTTAAATCAAGGGTTGAGATTCCTTCAAAGAAAGCACAAGGTTGCCAGCTCAGTGATTACCTCAGTGAAGAAGCACATCGAAGAAGACAAGAATGGAGCTTAATTGGTACCTACCACTTCTAGGTTTTAGTATAAATAGATAGATAATTGTAAGCCTAAGGGCATCTTATCATATCATCTATCTCAGTTTTAGTTTTTTTTTTTTAGTTTCTAAAAGCTTTATTGTAATTCAAAAGTTTCTGAGTTTAATGAAAGTTATTAGTTTGATGAAATCTCTTTTCAGTTAAAGTCCAATTTCGTAATTTATTTCTTGTTGTCTCTTTGAAATCATGTTACTTCAGTCTTGGGTGTTTTAAAGTTATTTAAAATTGTTGAAAGTTGAAAAAAAAAAAAGAAAAGAAACAGGGAAGAGAAGAAGAAAAAAGAAAGAAAAAAGAAGATTAGAAAAGAAAAAAAAAAAAGGAGAAGCAGTATAATGGATGGGAGCATGGGTTAGAGTCTCTTGGGAGACTATAGGTGGTACTTGGTTCTTGATTCTCAGACTGCACTTGGACTACAAGTAGGCTTTACATTTTTATGATAACTTGAATGAATCTGAATGTGTAGCTTTTAGTTGTTAGATTTTACTTATTTGCTTTAGTCTAGTTATTGTAGAGTTAACTTGATATAATTGCTCATTAGTTAAGTGGTTTGCGTATAAATTGTGAAAACAGTCAAGTTAGAGGGTGTTTGGCACATTGCTATTTGCTAATATAATCACTAATTAGAGATGGTAGTTAGTTTGGGCACATCATTTAGGAGGCAGTAAGGTTAGTGAAATATAAAATCAGTGGAGTATTACTTGAACTCTCAAACTTTGCATACTAGTTTTTGTTCAGATTTCGAACCAACCCCTAGGAGTCACTAATGAATGAAAATCTTTAAATTTTGTTGATTTGAGAACTCACCTAGCTTATAAATCTGTCCCAAAAAGTATTTTGAAAAGCGAACAAGTTTTGCCCAATCAAAAGTGGGTGAAAAGTCGAATGCTGGGTCAAAATGTCCCCTGCATCATCAGTTGTTGGCAGACTTGGGATTAGGATGGATTGTTCCTTTGTTGGTATTTAGGATTGATCTTAAGTGTTATTAGAAGCCACCTAGGTATACTATTTAGGATTGTCTTTAGTTTTAGCCATATAGCTTATTAGGTCACTTGTTTTTAAACTTGAAGTAGCCACGTTTGCTACTGTTGCTGCTGCTACTTTTTCCGTCGATTCATGAGATGAACTTGTTAAATATCTTGTTGTGTCGTTGATGATTGTTGTTGTTTTTATTATACCTAGTTGTAGTCATTGTTGTTTAAGCTTTTGAAAGATTACTGGCTTGTTCGAGTTTATTCAAGGACTGCGTATTGTTTGTTCATTACTGCTGCTACTATGTCCTTGTTAATGGTCGTGATCAATTGATAAGATTCTTGTTGTTATTCTTGTTTATGTCGGTTTGAAGTTTAATCTTGCTGAATTTATTGTTACTACACTACCACAGCTTGTTTAAGCTTTCTTGGTTTAGTACTAGCAGTCAACTAAGATAAAACGAATTAAGGAAACTCCTTTTAATGTTGAATCTGTAATGGAAATAAAAATAGTTTGATTGTGTTTGCCAAGATTCTGTTTTCAAAAAGATCGAATGGTTTTTTGTGTCTCAGTATTTAAATAAGAAGGAAACCTAAAAAAAAAAAAAAAAAAAAAAAAACGAGAGAATTTGCGAAAAAGGGGTTTCGAACCCCAGACCTTCTGCATACCAAGCTTCAACACCACACCTCAACCGTTGCGCCCTTGGGACTTTTTCAATAACTCTTTGCAAAACTTAATATTAGACCATGGTTCAGTATTGTAGGTTTAATAAGTTCAAAAGCTTATAAACTGCTTTTTCTGGCTTATTTTGAGTGCTTATCTCAAGTTTCTGATTTTCCTCAGAATCATTTTAACTTTTTAGAATTTCCAAAAAAGTTTCAAATTTATTTAAGTTATTTTAGTATTTATTATGATTTTATTTCATTAAATTAGTTTTTAATTCATATTAATTAGAATTTTAGTCGAAAAATTAATTTTCTTTTTCTCAAAAATTTCTTTTGTCATTTAGTAAGTTAGAAAATTATTCGTAAACCCGTAGGACCTTTCTAGCTCAAAATTCACATTTTATATTGCGCACTCGCGTAATTCTTAATTTAACGTTGTGTTTTTGATTTAGTTAACGTTTTAGGAATTCCGATACCTAAGTATGTTTTCCCGTAGTGTTTTAGGTATTTCTTAGTTTGCTAGTTGCCTTAGGTTAATTTATTTTCACCTTAGTTCATTAATTTTCAATTTCGTTAATTTAACGTATCACAAAACCAAATAACCTTTCCAATCATACAAGATTTTAATCCAAATCTCATTCGAAGCTTTCCATTCACACCTCGTTGGGGTACGACCCGGGAAATCACTTCCCGGTCTCACAATTTGAATATCACTTTCACAAGTTTTGCGAGATAATCGTTTTCCTAAACGGTTTACTCATATTACTTCACGTTTATTTGTCTCACGACGAATTAAACTTCACGTTTGTTGATATTTTGATAAATTGTTGTTTACACACCAAAACATAACGAATCAAATGGCGCCGCTGCCGGGGAGGCTGTGTGTCGAAAGTCTCGATAAGGTTTAGACGATTAGTCTTGTAGAACCTTCGCAAGAAGTTACGCTTTTATAAAACGTATAAAAAACCATTTTTTTTTGTTTTTGTTTCTAGTATATGTATTATATCTATAAAAGTTAAAGAAAAATACAAAAAGATTTTCCCGTTTCATTGTTTAATAATTACAACATTTAAATCTTACCACCGCAAACCAAGGCAGAACACCTACCAACTGGGGGTGTGACCATAATAAGTTCCCAAACCAAAGATCAAAACTTGCCTTTGTATCACTTGCGTTTTGGAAAACTTTTAAACGAGAAACACACTTTAAGAGGAGTCGAAACGGTATGTGGCGATCCAACGAACTTCGCCCAGTGAGAGATCCATTCTTCTCTCCCGCTCCTTTGTGCGTTTTTCTTTAGAAGTTAACCTTGCGTTCTTGATTATTGGTTTAAGTTCCCTTGTCTTTAAAGTGGTATTGTTTTAATTGATATTTTTTCGTGGTGCATGCGCACACGTTCGTCTACATCAACGAGTCCTTTTCAATCGCTTAATAACATTCCGAGAAAGCGTAATCGACGACGTACCAATCGAATAGTCGAACCCGAGCTTCGTACTATTCCAATCATGGCGGCCGAGCCCACTATGAATGAGCTTCTCCAAGCACCCATCGAGGGTTACGGAGATGCTATCATCATTCCAGCCATCGTGGCTGACAATTTCGAGCTTAAGACGGGGTTGATTAACTTAGTCACCTCGCGTCAATTCTATGGTTTCGAGAGGGACGATCCTCAAGATCACATTCGATGGTTCAACAAAATCACGTCTACCATCAAATGCAAAAATGTCCCTGAGGAAGCTATCAAACTTCTTCTCTTCCCGTTTTCCCTCGATGGGGCTGCCAAAAATTGGCTAGACAAACAACCCCCTCGATCGATTGAAACGTGGGAAGATTTGGTCAAGAAGTTTGTGAACGAATTCTTTCCTCTATCTAAAACCACCGCCCTCAAGAATGAGATCATGAAATTCACTCAAAAATTTGATGAGTCATTCGGTGAGGCATGGGATCGTTACAAGGACATGCTTCGAAAATGTCCTCATCACGTTTTCTCCGAGTTAATGCAACTCGACACTTTCTATAATAGTGTGAGCCAAGTCGATCAAGACTCTCTTAATGCCTCCGCGGGAGGTAATTTCTTGAATCGCACCACCAAGGATGCTTTGATGATCATTGAAAACAAATCTAAGGTCCGCATTCCACGAAGCAAATCGGTTGTTTCACAAATTAATGTTGGTCCTTCTCCCTCATCACCCGTGGCTCAATCTAGCACCGATGCTAGACTTGACAAGCTCACGGAAGCTATTCATGCTTTGGTTCTCACCAAAACGAAGAAAGTTTCTTCTCAACCTGCTGAAGTAAAAAAGGTTGACACTTGTGTTACTTGTGGTGGTCCACACGCTTACTACAATTGTACTGCCACCGATGGCAATCCATTTGAAGTCAATGCTATAGCCGGTAGTTCTAACCAAGGAGGTAACCAATACCGTCCTCAAATGGAACCAAATTACCGTGCTAACAATCAAAGTGGTCCACCCGGTTTTTCTCAACCCAATAATCCAAATAGATTCAATCAAAATCAACAAAGAAACCCGAATGTTCAAAACCAATTTCAAGCCCCTATGAACCAATATCAAAATCAAGGGGGAAATTACAACCAAGGTTCTCAAAATCAAGGAAACTTGAATAGAAACCAAGGTTATGGTAATTTCAATCAAGGAAACAATTTTCATGGTTGTTAGGAATACAAATATTCTTGTAAAAGTCTCGGTCACCTAATGATTGTAATAGCATTAAGTTAGCTCGTAGTTAGTTTATTTATTAGTTAATTAGTTTTAGTTTAAGTAACACCGTGGAAGAAGGACGGGTCTTCACCCACTGTATGCCTGATCCACAGCCCGGGAGTGGGCGTTATATTGTAAGTATAAATACCCCTCTCCACATGTGGAGAGGGTTGGACCTTCACTTGATCTCAATCTAATATTTTCTTTTTTCTCTCAAGGTTCCTTTCTTTCTTTCTTTCCTCTCCTCCTCCTCACTTCTAACGCCTCACTAATCACAAGATAAACATGTTTCCTACATAGTTAGTATTCTACAATTGGTATCAAGAGCCAAGGTTTCATATTAGGGCCTTGTAGAATCAAATTTGATGATGTTTTGAGTGGTTTTGTGAGTTTGGTGTCACTTTCTTGGAAAACATCTTGGTTTAATCTCTCTAGTGTTGTTATACATGTTTGTGATGTACTTTTATGTTCATTAGTGTTTGTAGAACATTGTAGTTTAGTTTGTGTTACCATATCATTAAGCTATTTGAAGTTTGGAGTTGATTATGGGCGGATTTCTTTGTTGCGTTTAAGTCCAATGTTTCATTGCTTGGTTGCGGTTAAGTTCTGATATCTGCGGTTAGCTTGCTGCGTTTACTATTTTGGGAATACAAACAAAACGCAACGATAGTGACAGTTTTGGACCATTGTCACTGCGATTAGTTATCACTACGATTAGTTATCTGCGGTTAGTCATTTGCGGTTAACTATTCTGCGGTTGGGTGCTTCCTGCGGTTTAGTACTTTCTGCGGTTTGTGTCCTGCGGTTATTATCCTTGTTTTGCGGTTTACTTAGGTTGCGATTAGATCAGTCTGCGGTTGGGATTTTTCTGCAATTTGGTAGTTTCTGCGGTTAGTGTTCTGCGGTTAGTATCTTTGGTTTGCGGTTCACTTAGATTGCGGTTAGATCATTCTGCGACTGGATTTCTTTTCTGCGGTTTGGTATTTTCTGAGGTTAGTATTCTGCGGTTAGGTCAAGTTGTGGTTAAATTGTCCTGCGACTAGTACCTTACATTGCGAGTATCTCCCACTTTTGGTTTGGTAATTTCTAATTTGTGATGTCGACATCTTCCGATGACATTCAAGCTGCGGGGTCTGACACCCGACCTCCGATGTTGGATAGAACTGACTATGAATCATGGGCTCAAAGGATTCGTCTGTACTGTCTGGGTAAAGATAATGGGGTTAACATCTTGAAATCCATCGATGAGGGACCCTTTCAAGTGGGTACTACTAGAGACACGGTTACAGAAGCAACTGATCAACTACTGGCCGTATTTGGTCCTGATAGACCTCGCACTTACAATGAGTTGTCTGAAGAAGAAAAGAAACGCTATGATGCAGACATCAGAGCATCAAATATCATCATTCAAGGCCTTCCCAAAGATGTCTACAAACTTATCAACTACAACACTGAAGCAAAGGCGGTCTGGGATAATGTCAAAATGCTTCTTGCAGGGTCTGAGTTAACTAAAGAAGATCGTGAGTCACAGCTATATAATGAATTTGAGCATTTCAAAATGAATCCAAGTGAAAGCATCACTGACTATTACATCAGATTTCACAAGCTGGTCAATGATATGAGAGCCATCAAGATGACAATGCCCAACATACAGCTTAATTCAAAATTCGTGAACAACATGACACCTGAATGGGATAGGTTTGTCACAGCTGTTAAGCTTAACAAGGGTCTCAGGCATACCAATCATGAACAGCTTTATGCATATCTCCAACAACATGAGAAACATGCTGCTTATGATCGGCTAATGCGAGAAAAACTCAATCCGTCTGCAACTAATGAATCTCTTGCTTTTGTTTCCAATGTTCAACAACCTAATCAAACCTCAAGTGATCAACCTCAACCATTACAATCATCCTCCAGGTCTACCCCAACCAATAGTCAATCATCAACTCCCTCACCATCTGCTTTGAATACACAACTTGATTCTGGGTATTCTCACACTGACATGATGATTGATAATCTCTCCAACCAAGTTTCTCTACTGGTTCAACAGTTCAGGGCTGCACTTCCATCTACCAACAACCAACTCAAAATCTCATCTAATCCATGTAATCAGGCAGTCATTGAAGATGGTCGGGTGGTGGTGCAGAATGTGCAGGGAAGACAGAATTTCAACCAAAGAAATGCTGGTAGAGAGAATGGGCAATACAGAGTTGGGAATGCTCTTCAAGCACAAGCTAAGCAGCCGAAATGCTATAACTGCGGAGGGTTGGGCCATATTGCTAGAAATTGCACTCTCCCAAAACGTCCCCAAAACTCTGAGTACTTCAAAGACAAGATGTTGCTGATGCAGGCACAAGAAAATGGGACTGTGTTGGATGAAGAAGCTTTGCTCTTTCTGGCTGGTAATGATGGGAACACCTTTGATGCTGATGTGGATGATCAACCTGTTCAGGACATGGCTCTTAATGACCCAAATATCTTTCAAGTTGAAGAGTGTGATGCATTTGACTCAGACGTGGATGATGAACCAACTGCTCAAACAATTTTCATGGCTAATCTGTCTGCAACAGCATCCTCTTCACAGCATCCTGATTTATCCATCACGTCTGCTATCTCTGAGGTACCAACATCTCCTAATCATGATCTGAATAATCCTACACTTGTACAGGGGGCATGTGACTCTGTACAACTCAAGAATATTGTCAACACAAACGTCACTGATATGGGTAATACCAATAATATCCCATATGAAATGTATGTGTATGACAATGGACCCCCGGTTGTACCAAGTGACATGCCGTCTATTGATTCTAGTGAACATGAGGTACATGAGCACTCGATATACAACCCTGATGACTCCCTGATCACTAGAATTAACACCCTTAAGGACCAAGTGAATATTTATGAGCAGCGTGCTAAGTTTGAGCTGAATGAACGTGAGCAGAAAATGGAATGGCAACTGCGTAATTACATATCTGAAAACAATTCCAAACAAGAATCATTAAAAAGGGAACTAGTTTCTTTAAAGAACCAATTGGATCAAACCATCAAACAAAAACTAGAGGTTCAAAAAGGTTTGACTTCAATCAAACTAGAATTCAAAGATAAAGAAACTAAACTTCTAAATGATTTCTCAAAACTAAAAATGTTGAAAAATAAATTGGAAGATAAGTTGTACACACAGGGCCAAACCATTCAATCTGCTCAAATGATGGAAAACCACAGGAAGCTTAGTGATGAATTTAGTGAACAAGATACCTCCAAACCCAAAGCAAGATTCCTTAGAATAGGTCTAGGTGCACAACCTGCATTATATGATGCAAACACTATGCTTGAACCTAATTATGCCCCTCCTGATACACGATCCTATGACCACATCAATGAGGCAGAGGATAGAACTAGGGCAAAACTTGCTAAACGTTTAAAGGATCCTAAATGCATTGCTAAGAATATTGTGTTTCACTATGATTATGCAAATGACAATCAAACTGCAATTTTTGTTCCTCAAAAGAGAATTCTTCCTGAAAAAGTGTTTTGGAATATTGACATTGAGAAAATGCAAGCTGAAAGAGTTGTAGGTAACACACGCACTATGTTTAGAATTGCTCACCCAACTGCCTATCCCCTGAACACACCTAGGCACCTTGTACCTTTAACTCTTCCCACACAATGTAATACTCTAATTGGGCTGTATGTGCTAGGTCAATTGTTCAATGACTTTGAGAAAACCTGTAAAATAAGAATTACACCTACAGGGATTACAGAAGGGGAAAGGGGTTTTGAGCAAACAAAACAGTGTTACCTAACTGAAGTTATGCCATTTTTTAAACTTCTCAAAGAACATTTTGAGGGCCTTAAAAACACCATTAATGATGATGTGACTCAAATGAAAAAGACTTTTGATGAAGTGGAAAGTGAGGGTAACCAACTAGCTATTGATCTCAAATACAGTGAAATTGACAGGAAAAATATTCTCATCATGAATGAAAATTTGATTGCCAACTGCATTGCAAAAGATGTGTTTTATACTGTTACCGACTCTGCACTATCTGCTCGACAATTCCATGAAATGTCGGTTACTTTGAATGTCTTCCAGAATCGTGTAGTTGAGCTTGAGTGGGAGAATTACAAACTTACTGAAAAAATTCAAAACGACGACCATGATAACATGGTCAGGAATTTCTCAAAGCTAGATGTTGATAATCTGAACCTACAATTAAAATATCAACATCTAGAAGAAAGCATAAAAATATCAAATGCCAAGACATCTTCGGATGCTCCTGAGTTTGATACATGTTTTGAATTAGCCAAAAAGGATGAAGTAATTCAAGCTCACTTAAACACGATTCGGAAGTTGAAGGTCCAAATTGCACAATTAAAATCGTACAAAAGCGATGTGATCAATACCAATTACCAGAAGTCGATAGATTCTCAAAACTTTCAAAAACAGGGCATTATCAATGAATTACAACTTGAAAATGAGTGGCTTCGTGCTGAAATGTCTAACGCGAAACAACGCTACAAAGAATTGTTTGAGTCTATTAAGACAACACGTGACCAAAACAATGAAAGAGTCACATCTTTGTTAAATGAAATTGCGAATCTAAAGACCATGGTGAAGGGTAAAATGCCCGTCATTTCATGTGATCATGCAATTTCCAATATACATGCTTGTAAGAAATATGCGTGCGATGCTGTGAATGTCTCTCTTCCCCTTAGGAACAATAAGTTAGTTCATAACAACTATCTTAAAAATCTTAAGGATTGTCTGGCCATACTTAGAGAAACCATTGAAGATGAGAGGATTTCTAAACCACTTGATGATGTTATTATTGGTGCGTGCTTCCTCACTAATAGAGCCCATGAATTATTAGAATATGCTATAGGATCATGCCCCAAGAATGATAACAAGTCGGATAGGTCATTTGCATTGCACCCTAACAGTAGCAACAAGCATGCCACAGTTGATTTTCCCCAAACCACATCACAATCCTCCATCTTGATCACCGGTAAACAAGTAGCAACTAATCAGACTAATGTTCCCGTCATTGCTTCTACAGGAGTAAAAGGTGTATCTAATGCTAGCAAGTTACAGCCTAAGTGCAATACAAAGAATGATAGGACTTTGCCGGCTAAGAGTGCACTTATGAAGGAAGTAGAAGAATCATCTAGGAACAATAAAGTTATGCCTAGTGAAAGGAATCGAGTTGATTCAAACATTTGTGTTAACAATGATGTAATTAATTCGAATTCTGATGCTATTTGTAAGACTTGTAACAAATGCTTATTTTATGGTAATCATGATGCATGTGTTGTGTCCTTTCTTAAACCCGCAATGAAATCTCCAACTATGAATGTATCTAGTGTTAAACGGGCAAAACAAGTATGGAATAAAATAGGAAAAGTTTTCACTAATGTTGGTTATCAATGGAGACCCACTGGAAGGAAATTCACTCTAAGGGAAAAATGCCCAATGACTAGGATCACTAATTCCAAAGTTGTGCCTATTAGGAAGTGGAGACCTACCGGTAGACTGTTCCTAATAGAAGCAATGAATACCACTCCTAGTTCTAGTGCATCAAAATGTGAATACTCTAGTGAGACATCTGTAACATATGATAATCCAATATTTGTGTGTGCTAACAATACGGACCCCAAATGTGTGTGGGGATCCAACTTTTTCAGTTATCCACGATTGTCTGGTTTCAAATGCAGGTCGTACAAATCGTCCTTTGGTATTTGGACTCAGGCTGCTCAAAACATATGACTGGAGATCGCTCGCGGCTCAAGAATTTCGTGGAAAAGTTTATTGGTACGGTTAGATTTGGGAATGACCATTTTGGATCTATAATGGGTTATGGTGATTACGTCTTTGGAGACAGTGTTATATCCAGAGTTTACTATGTGGAAGGACTTGGGCACAATCTATTTTCTGTTGGTCAATTCTGTGACTCAGATCTCGAAGTCGCTTTCAGAAAGCACACCTGTTTTGTCAGAGAATTAGATGGTGTTGATCTACTCAAAGGGAGTCGGGGCACTAATCTTTACACCATTTCCATCGAAGATATGCTACGGTCCTCACCAATTTGTCTGCTCTCTAAAGCCTCCAAGAACAAATCATGGTTGTGGCATCGTCGTTTAAACCATTTGAACTTCGGTACTATCAATGAACTAACACGTAAGGATCTTGTTTGAGGCTTGCCCAGACTTAAGTATGAAAAAGACCATTTGTGCTCCGCCTGTCAAATGGGCAAGAGCAAAAAGCACACCCATAAACCCAAAACTATCAATTCTATCATGGAAGTTCTTCATACTCTTCACATGGATCTTTGTAGACCAATGAGGATTCAAAGTATCAATGGAAAGAAATATGTGCTGGTTATTGTTGATGATTACTCTCGATTCACATGGGTAAAATTTCTAAGAACAAAAGATGAAGCTCCGGAAACCATCATCAAACTCATCAAGATGTTGCAAGTCCGCCTCAACAAAACAGTTAAAGTCATTCGTACTGATAATGGAACAGAGTTTGTGAACAGACAACTTACTCTATTTTATGAAGGTGTCGGAATTAGTCATCAAAAGAGCATACCACGAACTCCTCAACAAAATGGAGTTGTTGAAAGACGCAATCGCACCTTAGTTGAAGCTGCAATGACTATGCCCATCTTCTCCAAAGCTCCTATGTTTCTTTGGGCTGAGGCAATTGCCACCGCATGTTACACACAGAACCGATCCTTGATACATCCTCTCCACTGCAAGACTCCCTATGAACTGGTTCATGGCAGAAAACCCGATCTTTCGTTCTTTCGAGTTTTTGATGCACTTTGCTATCCAACTAATGACAGTGAAGACCTTGGGAAACTCAAGGCCAAGGCCGACATTGGTTTCTTCGTTGGCTATGCTCCAGAACGAAAGGGGTACCGAATCTACAACAAACGTACCAGAGACATAATGGAGACAATCCACGTTACTTTCGATGAGCTAACTGAGCAACCGGTTCCTGGACAATCAAGTTCTGGACCCGTACCTAACCTTTTGTCTCCTGGACCAATTAGCTCCAGGCTTGTACAGAATCCCATTCCTGCTGCTCCTTTCGTACCTCCTACGTGTGAAGATTGGAAGAAACTGTTCGACCCAATGTTTGATGAATACTTTGAACCTCAACCGATGAATGCTCCTGAAGCTACAATGGTTCAACCACCTGATGGGGTGGTGAATGATCAAGATGACAATAACGGTCCATCCACTTCATTGTCATGGGATTCTGAAGCTCCCACCATCAGTCGGTCGGTCAGCACTTCTAATGTCCTACCTTCACCTGTACAGCGAGCGGCAACTGTAGATAATACATCTGAAGTTAATCCTTTTGCTCCACCTGATAATGAGCCGTTTGTTAACATCTTTGCCCCTGAACCGTCAAATGATGTAACATCATCTGACGAATCTAACACGGCTACCTCAGTTCCATATTCTCAACCCCATGAATATCTTAGAAAATGGACCAATGATCATCCTATAGACAACATCATTGGAAACCCTTCGCGTCCAGTATCTACCCGCAAGCAACTTGCAACCGACGCATTGTGGTGTTTCTTCAATTTTGTCCTTTCTAAAGCTGAACCAAAAAGCGTCAAAGATGCAATGTCCAAACACTCATGGTTCACTGCAATGGTGGACGAAATTCATGAGTTTGACCGACTGGATGTCTGGGAACTAGTACCACCTCCCGAGTGTGCTATGATCATTGCTCTCAAATGGATATTCAAGGTTAAACTTGATGAGCATGGAGATGTATTGAAAAACAAAGCTAGGCTTGTGGCTAAAGGATATCGACAAGAAGAAGGCATAGACTTTGAAGAATCCTTCGCACCTGTCGCTAGAATTGAAGCCATAAGGATCTTTCTCGCAAATGCTGCAAGTCAAAACATGGTGGTTTATCAAATGGATGTCAAGACTGCATTCTTAAATGGCGATCTGAAAGAGGTGGTGTACGTATCTCAACCCGAAGGTTTTGTGGATCCAGAACGCCCTAATCACGTGTATCGATTGAAGAAGGCTCTCTATGGGCTTAAACAAGCACCTAGGGCGTGGTACGACACTTTGTCTAAATTTCTTTTGGCTAACAAATTTTCCAAAGGCGTTGTTGATCCTACACTCTTTACCAGAAAAACAGGCAAAAACCTTCTACATGTACAAATCTATGTTGATGATATCATCTTTGCCTCATCTGATCCCACAGAATGTGATCGATTCTCCCAAGAAATGAGTTCCGAATTCCAAATGTCTATGATGGGTCAAATGTCATTCTTTCTTGGACTGCAAATTTCTCAAAACCCCAATGGCATCTTCATCAATCAATCCAAATACGCCAATGAAATTTTGAAGAAATTTGGATTCGACTCCTGTAATTCAGTTGATACTCCTATGATTGAAAGGTCGAAACTTGACGAAGATGATGTGGGAATTCCGGTCAAACAAACCATGTATCGAAGCATGATTGGCTCCTTAATGTATCTCACTGCAAGCAGACCAGACCTTCTATTTGCAGTTTGCATTTGTGCTCGGTATCAATCCAAACCCACCAAGAAACATCTGGAAGCTGTGAAAAGAGTCTTTCGATACCTTAAAGGAACTATCCACATGGGCCTTTGGTACCCTAAGGAAACTTCTATGGCTCTCACAACATATTCAGATGCTGATCATGCGGGATGTCAAGACACTCGTCGCAGTACATCTGGGGGTGCACAGTTTTTAGGGAATAAGATAGTCAGTTGGTCTTCAAAGAAACAAATGAGTACATCTATCTCTTCCACTGAAGCTGAATACATTGCTATGTCATCTTGCTGTGCTCAGATCCTCTGGATGCGATCTCAACTTTCTGACTATGGCTTCATATGCAATAAGATTCCCATGTACTGTGACAACAAAAGTGCAATTGCGCTCTGCTGCAACAATGTCCAGCATTCAAGGACTAAGCATATTGACATTCGACATCACTTCATCAGGGAGCAAGTTGAGAAAGGAATTGTGGAACTTTACTTCGTGAGGACTGAGTTCCAGCTAGCCGATATCTTCACCAAATCACTTTCTAGGGAACGTTTTCACTTCATTCTCCCACGCCTTGGTATGAAGAGTCTTACACCTGAGGATCTCATTTGTTTTCAGGAAGATCAAGAGGAGTAAAAGGGGTCGCTTCACATATCCTTGTATAGTATCAAATCAAAAAGAAAATAGAAAAATAGAAAACCTATTAAAAAAAAAAAAAAAACCATAAAAATCTGAAAAATCACAAAAATTCAAAAATATTCTTCTCACGACATGTCTCTTGTATAATCGATATTATGTACGTTTCTAGAAATGTCATTCAATAATGACACGGAATCATACATATGCTTGAGCAAGAGTTTTTCGGTTTCAAATAAAGTTCTTTTCAAAAACATGTCGTATCTCAAAACATTCTTAAAACTTATGGCTTGTAGTCATTTCAGGCTACAACCCGCACTTCAAAAATATGGTTTGCTATTACTTCAGATAGCAACCCGTTTTTTAAAATAGGGAAAAGACGTCGCCAAAAAGACGGTTGTTCCTTTTACCGGGTGATGTTCACCTGGGCATGGATTACTTTATATCCATGTTTCCTCGATCTAATGTACGTTTCAGTGCATTATTTCCTGATAAAGAAGAGAAGTCTTCTTTTTATCGCAAATACTTTCCCTTCTATGATTTTTCCGGGAAGTATTTGTAAACAAACTTGGTGGTACCATGAAACTTTTAGAAATCAAAATGATAACACTTCATAAAATTTCATCACTCAATCAATGCCAACAATTTTGTCTTCAAAATGTTTTAGATGGGTCATTGATTGAGGGGGAGAGTGATTTCAAAATTTTATGTATCATCAAACTCTCCACTTTGTACATAATATGCAACAAAACAGCTTGTGATTGTTATGTGTCAAAATGAGAAATTTTCGAAGAGTTTTCATTAAAACTTCAAACCTTTTGTAAACTCATCAAATCTGACACATAATAACCTCCCTCACAAATTAAGGGGGAGCATGAAAAAGGTTCCTCTTTTATCAGAAAATATTAAAACTGACCGCATTTCTCTCCTAAATGTTTTCTAAATTATTTAAATCAATTGAGATCAAAAAATCTCGAAAGATTTGAAATTTTTGATCGGGGGAGAGAATGTGATTTAAATATGAAATCTGATAATCAAAAGTGATCTTTTGTACTCAATAATAGGCTCCCGCATATGTGCTAAACACTTTCGTATATCGATGCACATATTGAGGGGGAGCAAAAGGCGTTTGTGGAAGTAATACCTAAGACCGACCATTTATCTTTTTGCATAGAGTTATAAGGACGGTTAAGGTTAGGTATGAGTTCCCATGATCCACCAGAACCGGAAGGATCTTCCCAGGGACAATCCATAGATAGATTAGAAGTCCTTAGGAATGATTGAAAAAAGGAGAAAAGTGAGAAAGGGAAGAGTGCGGACTGAGATAGAGCTAGGACTGGAACAAACCCAACAAGGTTCTAGTGGTGAAGTCTCGGTAAGCACTGAAGGGGTTGAAGAATTAAAAAGAATTGAAAAGAGAAAGGGTGAAAAGAAATAGCCCTCCAAATATTCAACCTTAGGGCAGAAACCGGGTTCAATTCATAATCTACTGCCGGTTACTAAGGTAACACCGGTATTGAAGACAAGACGTCATGGACCCAGTGACGCACTGCACTAAACTTCCCAACCACTCAAGTTCTCTTAAAAGAGCTTGTTTCATTCTCACGGGGAACCCTGTGCAATGTATCGACCGCTCATTGCGAGCTATGTTGATACCTAAAACAGGAGACGCCTCCCCAGTCTCCAGGAGCGGATCAAAACGCACTATTGAGTCTAGAGCCATGAGATCATCCATAAATCTCGATAGGACACATTCCAAATATGCTTATTGTTTCACACAATATGGAAAATAAGGTAAAATATTTAGAGTCCTACGCATTATCCTTGTGGTATTGCCAGAACATCCGAGTGATATGAAAATATTCACAATGAGGTTGGAAATCCTTCTAGAGCGAACATCACTCAAGCTCTTGGTAGGTGACATGTGAGATCCATCTTGGATCAATGATCAAGTGACAACTGGAGAGCAACAATGGTGCGATTCAACTTTGAATCAAACTTGTTCCAGGATATGGATTGACGGATACTTTTGCTAAAACCTTTCAATGTGCTCACAATCTAATTTTTCGAGCACATTGATTGTGTATAAAGAGAAAACCAAAAAGATCCATGACTCCAAAATTAAGAACCGCGTTTTCAACGTTGGTGACCGAGTCCTTCTTTTTAACTCTCGATTAAAGATCTTTTCGGGTAAGCTTAAAACCCGCTGGACTGGACCTTTCACCGTTGCTAAAGTTTATCCCTATGGTACCGTCGAGTTATCTCAAGACGACGGTCCAAATTTCAAAGTAAATGGGCATCGGTTGAAACACTATTTTGGAGGGGACATACCACCTATTGTCCCGGACCTCCAAACTTTCCCCATGGACCAATGAATTCGGGGATCGAGTCAAGCTAGCTACTCGATAAACAAAAACAAGTAACAACAAACATGGGTTTTCACCCGTGTATCTGATTTCCTTCTATTTTCTAACACCCTAGTGTGGGGGAGTGGCCACCCCCCGCAGCTACTTGAGATGTACATATCTTTCCAAAAATAATAATAATAATAATAATAATAATAATAATAATAATAATAATAATAATAATAATAATAATAATAATAATAATAATAATAATAATAATAATAATAATATTGTGTGTTTGAATAAATAAAGTGAAAAATACAAATGACATTCCCACAGTTAACCTTTAATATTCTCATCTTTCATTCAAAATTTCGGCATAATCGCCGGGACTTTGAATATTGAGGACAATATTCAACTCTAAGTGTGGGGGAGGGGAAAATTCTAGCGAATTTTATCAAATTATACCGTCTAGTACCCCCGTTTTTGGCCAAAAATTTTAAATTTTTTTTTTCACTTTATTTCAAATTTTTTTGTTGTTATCAATTCGCCATGTCTAAACGACAAAAGGGATTGGCTAATCCAGGAGCAAACGGCTCTTGGTAAAGATAACTCAAACCCGTTGATGGCTTGCAATTTGCCAAAATTTGCATGGTTCCTCAACTCCCCATCATCCTCAAAAGCTAATGAGTTGGCTAGCACGCAAGATTATGGCTTGTGGTAAAGGCAGTGGAAAAACCATAATTGGTAATCAACTCACCAAGATGTTGACTGTTCCATCAAGAGTTGGCTAGTCCAGGAGCAAACGGCTTCTGGTAAAAACAAATCAAATCCGTTGACAGCTGGTGGTTTGCTCAAAATCACACGGTTATCAGGTGTGCCACAGTTCTTACACCTGGCTACTCCAGAAGTGATGGCTTTTGGTAAAGAGACTTCAAATCCATTAATTTTTCTCAAAAAGACTGCTAGGGACTAGCAATAGTTTAGTGTGGGGGATTGATGAGTGTGTAAATACTCATCATTTTTAGTCAAATCTGAGCTGCAAAACGATCAAAAATACTCAAAAACGCACCAAAATGCGAAGAAAATCCCAAAGATCGTATTTTATATATTTCTGATGCAAAACGAGTGAAAACAAACGAAAAACGAACCAAATTTGCATAAATGACAGTTTCAGTCCTCCAACTTTCAAAGTTTTACAAAACTAGTCCCTGGTCAATCATTTTCAAAGAAAAGTCAACCCTTGCTTTTAAAAGTCAAAAATAAATCACAAATGATCTTTGGGTAAAATGATTTAGAAAATTACACAATTGGTCCCTGAACTTTGGCCAATTGACAGTTTTAGTCCCCGGGGTTTCAAATGTGAAAAATTGTATTCTTGGTCCTTTGGTTTTTCTAACTTGATAGGATTGGTCCTTTGTAGAGGTTTGAAATGATGGCAGAAAAGGTCCCTCAAAAATTCAGTAAAGTACACTTTTGGTCCTTGTGATAAAACCATTACAACCAAACGGACCCAAAGGTATTATTAATCCAAAAGAGACTTATCAGCCCATGTATTTGATCCAAACCCCCACTTTGGCCCAAGTTCCCTCCAAAGCCCAATCCCCTAAACCCTAATACGTTTTCTATAACAAACGTATCCTCATCTCCTTCTCCACTCAGTCAACTGAATAAAAAAAAACAAACACCATTAAACCCCCCCCCCCTCCCCCCCCCCCCGTGACCATGTACCGCCAATCCATCCATCACCATCCCTTCCCTTCACCCTCAAACCTACTCCCCAATCCCACTAATCTCTACTCAAACCCTTACCTAACACCAAAACCCACTCATAGCATGACATGATGGCAATCCACCATCCATTTGGGCGCCAAAGATGGAGTAAAGGGCTAGGATCAGTGGAGCATAAATCAAGGGTTGAGATTCCTTCAAAGAAAGCACAAGGTTGCCAGCTCAGTGATTACCTCAGGGAAGAAGCACATCAAAGAAGACAAGAATGGAGCTTAATTGGTACCTACCACTTCTAGGTTTTAGTATAAATAGATAGATAATTGTAAGCCTAAGGGCATCTTATCATATCATCTATCTCAGTTTTAGTTTTTTTTTTAGTTTCTAAAAGCTTTATTGTAATTCAAAAGTTTCTGAGTTTAATGAAAGTTATTAGTTTGATGAAATCTCTTTTCAGTTAAAGTCCAATTTCGTAATTTATTTCTTGTTGTCTCTTTGAAATCATGTTACTTCAGTCTTGGGTGTTTTAAAGTTATTTAAAATTGTTGAAAGTTGAAAAAAAAAAAAAAAAGAAACTGGGAAGAGAAGAAGCAAAAAGAAAGAAAAAAGAAGATTAGAAAAGAAAAAAAAAAAGAGAAGCAGTATAATGGATGGGAGCATGGGTTAGAGTCTCTTGGGAGACTATAGGTGGTACTTGGTTCTTGATTCTCAGACTGCACTTGGACTACAAGTAGGCTTTACATTTTTATGATAACTTGAATGAATCTGAATGTGTAGCTTTTAGTTGTTAGATTTTACTTATTTGCTTTAGTCTAGTTATTGTAGAGTTAACTTGGTATAATTGCTCTTTAGTTAAGTGGTTTGCGTATAAATTGTGAAAACAGTCAAGTTAGAGGGTGTTTGGCACATTGCTATTTGCCGATATAATCACTAATTAGAGATGGTAGTTAGTTTGGGCACATCATTTAGGAGGCAGTAAGGTTAGTGAAATATAAAATCAGTGGAGTATTACTTGAACTCTCAAGCTTTGCATACTAGTTTTTGTTCAGATTTTGAACCAGCCCCTAGGAGTCACTAATGAATGAAAATCTTTAAATTTTGTTGATTTGAGAACTCACCTTGCTTATAAATCTGTCCCAAAAAGTATTTTGAAAAGCGAACAAGTTTTGCCCAATCAAAAGTGGGTGAAAAGTCGACTGCTGGGTCAAAATGTCCCCTGCATCATCAGTTGTTGGCAGACTTGGGATTAGGATGGATTGTTCCTTTGTTGGTATTTAGGATTGATCTTAAGTGTTATTAGAAGCCACCTAGGTATACTATTTAGGATTGTCTTTAGTTTTAGCCATATAGCTTATTAGGTCACTTGTTTTTAAACTTGAAGTAGCCACGTTTGCTACTGTTGTTGCTGCTACTTTTTCTGTCGATTCATGAGATGAACTTGTTAAATATCTTGTTGTGTCGTTGATGATTGTTGTTGTTTTTATTATACCTAGTTGTAGTCATTGTTGTTTAAGCTTTTGAAAGATTACTGGCTTGTTCGAGTTTATTCAAGGACTGCGTATTGTTTGTTCATTACTGCTGCTACTATGTCCTTGTTAATGGTCGTGATCAATTGATAAGATTCTTGTTGTTATTCTTGTTTATGTCGGTTTGAAGTTTAATCTTGCTGAATTTATTGTTACTACACTACCACAGCTTGTTTAAGCTTTCTTGGTTTAGTACTAGCAGTCAACTAAGATAAAACGGATTAAGGAAACTCCTTTTAATGTTGAATCTGTAATGGAAATAAAAATAGTTTGATTGTGTTTGCCAAGATTCTGTTTTCAAAAAGATCGAATGGTTTTTTGTGTCTCAGTATTTAAATAAGAAGGAAACCTAAAAAAAAAAAAAAAAAAAAAGAGAGAGAGAGAATTTGCAAAAAAGGGGTTACGAACCCCAGACCTTCTGCATACCAAGCTTCAACACCACACCTCAACCGTTGCGCCCTTGGGACTTTTTCAATAACTCTTTGCAAAACTTAATATTAGACCATGGTTGAGTATTGTAGGTTTAATAAGTTCAACAGCTTATAAACTGCTTTTTCTGGCTTATTTTGACTGCTTATCTCAAGTTTCTGATTTTCCTCTGAATCATTTTAACTTTTTAGAATTTCCAAAAAAGTTTCAAATTTATTTAAGTTATTTTAGTATTTATTATGATTTTATTTCATTAAATTAGTTTTTAATTCATATTAATTAGAATTTTAGTCGAAAAATTAATTTTCTTTTTCTCAAAAATTTCTTTTGTCATTTAGTACGTTAGAAAATTATTCGTAAACCCGTAGGACCTTTCTAACTCAAAATTCACGTTTTATATTGCGCGCTCGCGTAATTCTTAATTTAACGTTGCGTTTTTGATTTAGTTAACGTTTTAGGAATTCCGATACCTAAGTATGTTTTCCCGTAGTGTTTTAGGTATTTCTTAGTTTGCTAGTTGCCTTAGGTTAATTTATTTTCACCTTAGTTCATTAATTTTCAATTTCGTTAATTTAACGTATCACAAAACCAAATAACCTTTCCAATCATACAAGATTTTAATCCAAATCTCATTCGAAGCTTTCCATTCACACCTCGTTGGGGTACGACCCGGGAAATCACTTCCCGGTCTCACAATTTGAATATCACTTTCACAAGTTTTGCGAGATAATCGTTTTCCTAAACGGTTTACTCGTATTACTTCACGTTTATTTGTCTCACGACGAATTAAACTTCACGTTTGTTGATATTTTGATAAATTGTTGTTTACACACCAAAACATAACGAATCACTTACCTCGTGATAGGTGTAGGATAACATTTAAAATACAATTTTCTTCACCTTTATAAACTTCTTTGATTTAGAAGATTCTCATTGTTAAGATGATAGTGTGAAGATATTTTTATTATATTTTTATTATATACAACCATTTTCAATATGTAACATCGACATAATTTTCACAATTATATCAAATATCAAGTCACGCAATATTTCACGACATTTAATTAAGAAAGTGACATTAACACACCGCAAGACAAAAAACTACATTAAGAGCAAAAATATTAAAATGTATCAACAAAGTGTAGTAATAATTATTGACTAAAAATTGAATGCTCGTCACATTATTTTCAATAAACTTACTTGCTAACGAATCAATAGTATTAGCCCGTTCATCGGTATTACATGAAGTAAAATATTGCATGTTTAATTTGTAACGTACTATTAATATGAATGCTATGTATTCATCCCACCGGTAGCCGTGACGTTGTTCTTGTTGTTTTCTTTGTCGTTGTTGTTCATTGGCCTTTTGCATGTTTTGTTCTTGATACAATTTTTTTAACTTCTCGATCTCTTTCTTTAATGCTTCTTGACGTGCTACAAAAAACAATTAGATATAGTTGATCGTTAGTAACTTAAATACAGTTAATCAAAGTAAAAATGTTCGTGCATGTTCCACTTAATTGATAAGACAACGATGTTTAGGATCTCTTAAACCATTAGAGAAGTTGATGTTACTACCAAACCTCCTAAGCACCATCTTTATGTCATACATTGTTACACACACAAAACACACGTGAATTTTACATAAAATAATATAAATCAATATGATTAATAAGTAAGACGATATGATGCTTACTTTACCACCATTATAAGTTGTAGCCCAATGTGCACGCGGTGTGGAGGAAGTTGTGGTTTGCTGTATGTGATTTTTGACACATTATATAGTTGATAAAATATTTGTAACTGATGGACGGGAAGGTAAAAAGACTAACGACTAATTGGTGTGTTTAATTTATGCATTCATGACATTTTTGGTTTGTATTCTTTGAGGTTTAGAGATGCTTGAAACATGTTGTACCGTACAAACTTTTGTGCACGATTTCTCATGCAATACATATTGTACCGTACAAACTACATTTGTTGAAATCACACTTGAAGGGCATATTTGAAATAATCAACTCTTGAAACATTTATTAGGTTTATTTTGCATTTATAAGACAACCTAAGTTTATATTATACTAGCCAACCAGACTTGTGCGTTGCACACGGGCTGTATCTTCATAACGTAATGTTCACTAATTTTCGTCATGTATTCATTGCGGGATCATGTCATTTCATTATTTGAATACACTTGCAAACATGAATAGTCATGAAAGCCCGTGCGATACACATGGGCTGTATGCCTGTATATAAGTTTTTAAAGTCTAATATCCGTCATTTATTTTCGTTATTTTATATTCAGGACGTATTTTTGTCATTATATATATAAGTTTTCATGGTAGCATACATTTTGTAAGCACGATACGTATTTAAAATAGTTTATTGACATGTAATCTTTTAAGATGTATTTTTTTTACGTAATATTTTTTGTCTATTCATTTTGGTATTGACTCTATCGTTTTTTATTTGAACTAACTAATATTAATACATCGGGCTAAGTTATAACTATTTCTTATGATAGTCAACAATTCCCGTGCGATGCACATGAGCTGTATAGAAGTTTTCATAGATTAAAATACGTGCGATGCACATGGGCTGTATAGAAGTTTTTATAGCGTAATATTTGGCATTTATTTTTGTCATTTTATATTTAAGTTTTCATGGTGTGACACATTTTCTAAGCTTTATATGTATTTAAAATACTTTATTGAGTTGCACATGGGCTGTATATAAGTTTTTATAGCGTAATCTTCAGTAATTATTTTCGTCATTATATATCTAAGTTGTGATGGTATCACATTTCTAGGCATGACACACATTTAAAATAATTTATTGACATTAAAAGAGTATATGTGAAGAGATTTTTTTCAAGAAGTTACATTGAAAAGAGTCTCTTCACATGTAATTTTTTAATATGTATAAGTTACATAAATTATTTTAAATATGAAGCGATGACATTAATGTTGGAGACCTTTAATATTCATCCCCGTGCGATGCACACAGGTTTAAACTGCCTCAGGACCCATGCGATGCACACATGTTGGATCTAATTGTTTTTTTTTTTTTTTCGTAATGTTCGGTACTAATTTTCGGTTCATGTTTGAAACTCTCATTTTTTGTGAAAGACGGACTTCGTTGTTCAATAAATTACAATATTAAAAGAGAACTATAAAACAAATTTCCTTTTTAACAAAACTATAAAAACATAAAACATTTATAATCAAGAGTATAAATTATAATTCGTATAGTAAAATATTGCATGTTTAATTTGTAACGTACTATTAATATGAATGCTAAGTATTCATCTATATTGACACCGGTGACCGTGGCGTTGTTCTTGTTGTTGTTGTCTTTGTCGTTGTTGTTCATTAGCATTTTGCATGTTTTGTTCTTGATACAATTTTCGTGACTTCTTCATCTCTTTCTTTAATGTGAAGAGGTTTTTTGCAAAATGTTATATTTAAATGAGGCTTTTCATATGTAATATTTTAATATGAGTAAGTTACATAAATTATTATTTTTAATTAATGCATTATTAAAACATTTTTCCATAAACTATAATATCGAATTTGGAGCATTCATTAGTAACTCACTCTAAGTATTTACAGTATGACGACATAAATCACATGATCTAAAACTCAAATGAATAATGCCTACCTCGTGATAGGTGTAGGATAACATTTGAAATACAATTTTCTTTTCCTTTATAAACTTATTTGATTTAGAAGATTCTCATTGTTAAGATGATAGTGTGAAGATATTTTTATTATATACTACCATTTTCAATATGTAACATCGACATAATTTTCACAATTATATCAAATATCAAGTCACGCAATATCCCACGAAGTTTAATTAAGAAAGTGACATTAACACACCGCAAGACAAAAAACTACATTAAGTGCAAAAATATTAAAATGCATCAACAAAGTGTAGTAATAATTATTGACTAAAAATTGAATGCTCGTAACATTATTTACAATAAACTTACTTGCTAACGAATCAATAGTATTAGCCCGTTCATCAGTATTACATGAAGTAAAATATTGCATGTTTAGTTTGTAACGTACTATTAATATGAATGCAAAGTATTCATCCCACCGGTGGCAGTGACGTTGTTCTTCTTGTTGTTGTTGTTGTTTTCTTTGTCGTTGTTGTTCATTGGTCTTTTGCATGTTTTGTTCTTGATATAATTTTTGTAAATTCTCGATCTCTTTCTTTAATGCTTCTTGACGTGCTATCAAAAACAATTAGATATAGTTGATCGTTAGTAACGTAAATAAAGTTAATCAAAGTAAAAATGTTCGTGCATGTTCCACTTAATTGATAAGACAACGATATTTAGGATCTCTTAAACCATTAGAGAAGATGATGTGTAGGACCTTAGATATATCAACTTTATCACAAATATAAGCACTAGAAGAAGGAAAGA
Organism: Artemisia argyi; assembly: GCA_030686995.1. NCBI lineage: Eukaryota > Viridiplantae > Streptophyta > Magnoliopsida > Asterales > Asteraceae > Artemisia > Artemisia argyi. The sequence goes on from CM060704.1 coordinate 141,540,566, forward strand.
TGGTGACTTGATGAGATAAGTGTGGCGTTAGATTATATGAAAAAGAGTAATAAGATGAAGAGAGCTTTTATTAAAAACACACACAATACACACACAAGCACTCCTTACAAATGAGAGGTAAGGTGCCATTTATAGTTCCTTAAAAGGCTTTCCATGGGCTTGGTCTTGGGCTTCGTTTCCTTTTACATATAAAGGCTTATGAAACATGACTTAATAACATATTAGCTTACCAAGACCAAGGCCCATTGACTATTCTAATAACATAAACTACGACACATTACAACGTTACAATAAATGAGAATGACCATCACTTTTTAATATAATTTTCAATGCTAACAATCTCCCCCTAAGGGGTGGTCATTCGAATGATGCTCCACGTGATTAGGTCTTCTTTGTTCTTTGTTGTTGACCATTGTGTGTCGTAGTAGAATAGTCTTTAGTCTTTGTTCCTTCATGCTTTGTGATCTTTGATGACTGACTTTTCATCGTTCGTTGTTCCTTTGTGAGGTGGAGTTATCTGCCTTTCGTCACTTCTGCGTCTGTGGTGGTTGTTCGCCATTCCAACATGCTCATACATCTTTGGACTTTGATATTCATATGCACGTAATTCCCTTTCTTTCACTTTGATCTTTAGTCTTTATACTTTGTAGATTCTTCTTTTTAGCGTAGAATCTTTCTTTGAACTTTGTGTTGTATAGATCTTTGAGGGAGCTTTCTTTAACTTCCAGATGTATGTATGAGCACGTGGAATCTGTTGCCATGGAGATGAAGTGTCCCTGCATATAAACAGTTAGCAATAAAATAACCGGTACTTACAGATAAGAATTAGAGATCGTCAACAGCATAGTGTGAAGACTCCTTCTAACCCTTACCAAGGCCGTTCCCATGTCAGATACTCTCGAGAGAGCTTAAAAGACCTACTAAGTAGCTCAATGACTGGGTGAGTCACTGGGGATCACTCCACGACTGTAGACCGTTTGAAACCACCGCGAACACTAAGCGTAACCCATAAAGAATTACCAAAGTGACCTGCTGTCAGGGCTGCTTGATGTTGACCCTGCCAGGAATTTCCATTCAATCATTGAGAAACACTTGTGTGAATTCTCTCATAAATGTTCTGGCAGATTGCTAAGATCTGCGTAGGACTCTTAAGTTTACATCTGGCATCCTTAATGATGAACAACCAGTGTAGAAATATCATGTGTTCCTATGAGATCTTTTGATGAATCTCGGGGCTCTAGACTCGATAAGTGCACATTTGGTTTCCTATGCGGAGATTAGGGAGAGGTCTCCTGCTTCAATATCAACCATCTCTAAGAGACAGGTCGATAGATTACACCGGTTCCCCGTGAGAATGAAACAAGCTCTTTTAAGAGAACTTGAGTGGTTAAGAAGGTTTAGTGCAGTGCGTCACTGGGTCCATGACGTCTTTGTCTTCAATACCGATGTCACCTTAGTAACAACCAGTAGCGTATGAATTGTACCCGGTGTCTGCCCTAAGGTTGAACATTTGGAGGGCTATTTCTTTTCACCCTTTTTCATAACTTTTCTTTTTAATTCTTCAACCCCTTATTTCTCCTTTCTCATTTTCTCCTTTTTTCAATCATACCTAAGGACTTCTAATTCTAATCTATTGGATTTGTCCTTGGGTAGATCCCTCCGGCTCTGGCGGATCATAGGACGGTTTTTCCTAACCTTAGTCACCTTATAACTCCATGACTATCCTATTGTTGCCATGAAACCATTTATAGAAAATCTCTCAAAGTGTTTATGATAATAAAACACATTGTTGTTACCACTTTGAGAGTTTTGCAACTTTTGAAGGACTCCCCCTTCACATGTGCTCATGGATACTTAAGAAATTTGCACATGCGTGAGGAGTTTGCACTTTTGAATTGATCCACTTTCAGTGAACATGACCGATTCGAGACACGTTTACATCACTAGATAGACTAGCTTGAAGTTATTACCCGTCCTGGTCAAATTCAAAGAAAGCTTCTCGAGACGGTACATTCTACTTAGACAAGTCCTATTCGAGACACGCTTACATCACTAGTTAGACTAGCTTGAAATTATTACCCGTCCAGGACAAGTCTTTTCGATTATTGACATTTTAAGCTTCGTCAATTCATTGGTACATTCTGAGTCTAGCTCTTTTGAGATTCAGTCACAAGCTTTAAACATCTTTGATCACATTTTAATCATGTCTTCTCCCCCTCAAATATAGCATATCGTGATATTTTTTATATCAACTGATTAATAAAAAGCTTTTGGAAAGATAGACAGATTTGATTTGCATGAATTCGGAACATTTTTGTTTTTGTACTCCCCCTTAATGATAGCACATTTTAAAATCAATTAAGGGTTTTGAGGGAGTTATCTTGAGCACTCATTTGAAAGATTTTGAAAAATCTTTTGATGAATCTTGAAAAAGTGCTTAAGATTACTATTTTGAAAACGAGTTTTTGTTTGAAGTCTTTTTCGTTTGTTTAGACTCGAACTTTTTGAAAAAGATTTCGTCCTTGATTTGAAAAATAATCAGAAGTCATCGTTTAAGTACGGGTTTCGTACTGAAGTATACGAAAGCCATTGTGAAGAAACTTTTGAGAAACGACATGTTTTTGAAAAACATTTTAAAGAACTCCCGCTCAAGCATCTGTATATATCCGTATCATTGTTGAATGACATTTCTAGAAACGTACAGAATATTGATTTATACGAGAGACATGTCGTGAGAAGAATATTTTTGGATTTTTTGATTTTATATTGTTTTTGTATTTTTTGAAAATTTTATATTTTTGTATTTTGTTTTTGTTTTTAAAATAGAAATGGAAAATCAAAAATAGAAGATTGAAAGATTGAATTTATAGAATTTACAGAATTTGAACCCTCTGAAGAACTGGGTTCTGAGATAGTTGAAGCACCTGCAACCAAAGACGAAGAGGTTTCACAAATAACAGTGTTAGAAGTACATGAATCATCACGCTGCGGGTGTTGACTATCAACGGTTGTAATGGTTTCTACTTCCTTTTCCTGATGATTATCACTATTATTTGCCTTGGTGCAACTATCAAAAATCTTTCCTGTGGGAATCCATCTAAGACCAACTGTATGAAAAACTTTTCCCGTGGGAATCCACCTAAGGTAAGATCTAGACGTAGTCTTCTTATCAGATGCAGCGGAAGTCTCAGTCTTTGAAAAACTACATCCTTTAGATATCCACCTATTAGGTTTCTTAACCTCTTGCTTCTTATCAACGGGTTTGTTTCTATTTGGTGTCTTATTGGATTGTGTCTTGACACTCGATTTTCCTTTCTTGAGAAATTGTGCAATACATGCATCGTGATTTGCTGAAAAAACACATTTTTGACATGTAGAATAGACAAATTCAACATCGTTGTTTAACATAGCAATTTTAACTTTGTCACTACAGTCTTTTGGAAATTGCTTTTTGTTGTTCGATGAGACCTTGGAATTCTTTGTGTTACATTCTACGTTCCTATCATGCTCTTTTGTGCCACTACTCTTAGATGCAAGCCAATCCCTAGTATTTTGTTGATTGTTCCTAGGTAATGGTTTACTACTACTAGCAGTGCTTTGGAATCTTGTAGAATTCATCACACTAGGTTTTGCACCTAAAATTCCGTTTGTTCGATGTTGTGCCTTTTTTCTAGCTTCTTCTAGATGATGATTGAGGACCATGTCATTAGAACCAACAGACTCATTAACAGTTTTTGTAGTCACATTAGGTGTACTATTCCTAGAAGATCCAGGTGCACTCACATTTGTGTTTCTTTCAACAACCAATTTTCGTTTTTCAACACACTTTTCCATTTCCTTTTTCTTGAGCAAGGGTTTTGGAGTGACTGGTTTTGACAAATCCTTGTTCTCATCGACTTTAGGAGCAAACCGTGAAATTGACATCTTTGGTTTTTGAACCGTGTTTGAAACATTTGGTTTCTCTGAAGTCGACGGTTTTGCAAACTTAGTTTCCTCACCCTTTCCTGTTTGACTTTCAAGCTGAGCCCTCAAAAGATCATTTTGCTCTTTCATGTTCTTGAAAGCACGCTCATACGACAGTTTGTCATACTTGCATTCTTCCTTTTTTCGATCAAGTTGTTTAAAACATGACACATTTTCTTTTTCAAGCTTTATAAGAGCATTTTCATATTTGGAAACAATTTCGGAGGTCTCAGCTCTCAGTCTTTCATCGTCTTGAACAGAATACGTTTGTAAAATGATGGACATAATGTCAGTGGTCATAACAGCTTCGAAGAGAGAATCATTAAGGTTTTCCAAAACATTCATGTTTTCACGAATATCATTAGTTTCGTTTACCAGGGATTTGTGGTCCTTGACAAAGTCGGCCATTTCTTTTAAGAAAGCACGTTCAAAATGGATTACCCTCGCACTGATGTTATTCAGTGGGATAGTAATTTCGTTTTCAAAAACTTTTTTCTGCTCAATATGAAAACTGGAATGCCAGTTGTTAATATCGATTGTAGTTTTAGAAGCAACAATATTTTGAAGTTCTTGAATTCTCTTTTTAACGTCATCCAGAATGTTTCTAGCCTCACTTGTATTAAAAGTGTTGTTAGAAGACATTTGTTCCATTTTTGAAAGAGATTTGGAAACAATTACTTTCTTAGAAAACATTTTTGAGAATGGTCGTTTTATGGAAAACACAGATGGTTCTTTTTGTGGAACAAAAGTGATTCCCAAAAGTTTGTTCAATTTGTTGTAATCAATGGGTTTCAAATCCTTTTGTTTCATTTTATTTATGCTCTCTTCGACATGTTCTATCGTTAGCACAGAATCCCGAACGACGGGAGGATCATGTTTAGTGTAAATCACATTACCATTATACAAAACATTCTGTTCTTGCTGAGCTTTCTTGAGATTACTGGGGGTGTTGTTACCAAGAGCCACTTTATGTTTCGTATGGTAAATCGGATTAGTTTGATTTGAAATCATTTTCATTGTTTGACTTGACTGACCCGACTTAACCACTAATTCTTCTAAATGTGCAATCATGTGTTCTGACTCTACGATTTCGGCCAAAAGTTTGTCTTCTTTCCTTGCAAAGTCCTTTTTCAACTCATCCCTTTCTTTTTCAAGATTGGTATAAGCTTTGTTTAGAAAGTTGGTTTTGTAAATCAGAAATTTCCGCGTTTAAAGCTTTTATCTTCTTGAAAGAATTAACATCAAGTGTATCAAACTTGAGTTGCAATTGTTTTTCCGTTGAAACGGAATTTTGATAACCAGTTTCTAATTCAGACAATCTTGTGTTATGAAACTCAAAAGCTTTAGCGTTTTCCTTGTAACTCTCAAGCTCAGCGGTCAATTTAACATTCGCAGCCTTAACATCGCGATTGACCTTTTTCACTTTTTCGATTTCAATACCACAGTTATTTAATAATGATTCAAATAAAGCACGTGTTTCCTCATCATTCTCAGCATGCTGTGAAACGAAGCCTCCATTATGATTCACATCTGGAGTCGCTGAAGGAGTATTGCTACTACTTGGCGTGTCCAGGAATGTATCATAAGTGGGTGCTAGCTTCTCAGAATGCTATTCCTCATGAGGAGACATATCAAATATATCATTATTGTGACATGTGTTGAAGTTGGATACCTCAGATGGTGCATTAGTGTCATAAACAGGAAGTGTGTCAGAATCCGTGTCATACTTAGCTTCCTGAAGATTCGCCATGAATATGCAGTTCGCATCGATATCCTCTCTATCTTCCATGTCATCCATAAGAGCCATAAAATCATTCTTCTCTGTGTTCAACTGAAACCCTGCCTCATTCTTTTGTGCCAACAGTAATGCTTTCTGCAAATACGCTGTGTCTTTCTTGTTCGGCTTAGTAGGACAATTCCTTGCCATATGACCTACACCCTGACAGTTGAAACACTTTACCGAATTACCCTGATTAACATTTCCGAAATTCCCAACTACTGGAGCTGCAACATTTTTATTCTGATCACCCATTGCCTGATTACCAACATTCTGACCCCTCTGATTTCCAACAAACTGACCATACTGATTCCCTGCATACTGACCTCCTGCATTCAGCATATTCTGATTCCCCATGTTAATTCCAGTAGCATATCCTTGTTGATTCCCATAAACTCCAACCATTTGGCCTCCGTTGCCCATATTGAAACTCGGCTGAGCAATCTGCTTGTTGCGAGTGTTCGATGAAATCCTTTGGTTGTTGTTTGTTGGTGTAGAATAACGTCCTTGGAATGCCTTTGACAGAAAAGCAAACGCTTGGGTCAATGCTGCAGTAGCTTCATCATTTTCAGTGAATTCTGGTTCTTGGAATTGTTGGTATTGCTGTTGTGGAATAACATGTTGTTGTTGCTGTGGGTAGAACTGTTGTTGGTAGACCGGTGTTGGTTGTTGAATGTATGATGGTTGCATGTAATTGTGAGTGGAAGATGATGATGGTTGTTGTGTGTTCACTGGTAGCGGTGTTGGTGTAGTAGCAATTAATGCAAGAGGATCATGATTCTTTGCCAATCTTTCTTTCCTTACTTCATTAGCCTCAGCTTGGTTTTGTTTCAGAAATCATAGAGTTGATCATAATTCACCTTATGTAAATCTTTTGTTTGATTGACAATTGTAACATAACGACCCCATTCTTCTGGAAGGTTATTGATGAATTTGATGTTTGTTGCAATTGTTCGAGGTGTCAACTTGTTTCTGATTAACTCATTCATCAAAGTGCAAAACCTTGTGTAGTAAGATTCAATCTGTTCACCTTTAGTGGATGTAAAGTTCTCCCATTCAGTAAGAAGTTTGTTCTCAATGTCTTGTTGTCCAATCTCTGTTCCATGACAAATCCTTCTAACACGTTCCCACATAGCATAAGCAGTTTCACAGCTGTCGACCGCAGCAAAGATCTCCCGTGGTAATCCGAGTTGGATTAAATGCATTGCCATATCATCAGCGGCGATCTGCTTCTTATCTTCCTCTTTGTAATCTGCTTCTGTTTGTTCACGCACGAATGGTTGAGTAGGAGGTGTTGTATTTGGATTACCTTCAATTTGAACTTGTCTTGGCTTGAATGGACCATTTGTAATGGAGTTGATCATTAATTTACCATCAGGCTTTGTTTTGATGTAACGAAGCATGCGGCTTGTCCATGGGAGATATCCACCTTTTTCAAGCATTGGAGGTCGGTTTTCCGCACCAGCTGCATGAATATCTTGCTGAGTAGCCATTGATGAAGTGTAGATTGACAAAGTTGATTCTTGGATCGTTCCAACGAAATAGGAGTTGTGTTTAGTGTAAGTTGATGCAAGTTTTTATGGTGAAAAATTTGATCTGAAACCTTAAAACCTCAATAACTTCTTCCCGGAGCATTTTTAGGCCTCGAAACTTAGCCTAAATCGATAAATCATTTAGCGTGTCGTTCTCCTCTGTCTCACGGTCGTTTTGACAGCTGATTCGTCAAAAACGGAGTTACGGTTCAAAAGTTATGGCCGTTTGAAGTTTGGTTGTCAAAAGTCAAAAACTTACGCATAAATCTTTAATCTTATGCGTAAACAGTAATCTTACGCGTAAACTCTGAATCTTACGCATAACTTGGAATCCTATGCGTAAGGTTAAGGTTATGCGTAAAGTGTAAGGTTAAGCGTAAACACTAAGTTTATGCGTAAACTTGAACTTTACGCGTAAGCTGTAACTTATGCGTAAGAAATGTTTATGCGTAAACTCGGCTGAAAACCAAACAAATCTCTCAAACTTGTCCAAGCTTGAAAGATATCACGTGTCGAAGTATTCCACAAACTTATCCAAGTCAGGGAAGTACTGAGTACAACTTCTACATAGAAAAACTTATGCGTAAGATCTTATGCGTAAACTCCAATCTTAGGCGTAGAATCCAATTTTAGGCGTAGGATCTGAACTTATGCGTAGGATTTGCAACTTAAGCGTAAAAAGAGGGTTTTGACCCTAGTTACTCGTAGGAAAAGGGTTTTGACCTCAAACTTACGCGTAAACAGTACTTTTATGCGTAAAAAGTACCAAAATGTACTATTGACAGCTTTGAAATCGTACTATGCTCAAAATCTTACGCATAGAATGACCCAAACAGCCAAAAAATCCGATTTTTTCAACCAAAAACACTTTTTCCACTTGATTCTTTTGATCAAATCTTTCCCAAAACACTTAGAATCACTAAAGCTTCAAGAAAAACAACAACTTTAACACTAAAACACTTAAAGATCAAGAGTTTTTAAAGAAAAAGTGCACTTTTACAAGAAAAAATGCAACTTTTTAAGAAAAAACTTGAAAAATACGATTACCACACACTCCTAAATCATTGTTAGGCGATTGATACCACTTGTAGGACCTTAGATATATCAACTTTATCACAAATATAAGCACTAGAATAAGGAAAGATGGTGACTTGATGAGATAAGTGTGGCGTTAGATTATATGAAAAAGAGTAATAAGATGAAGAGAGCTTTTATTAAAAACACACACAATACACACACAAGCACTCCTTACAAATGAGAGGTAAGGTGCCTTTTATAGTTCCTTAAAAGGCTTTCCATGGGCTTGGTCTTGGGCTTGGTTTCCTTTTACATATAAAGGCTTAAGAAACATGACTTAATAACATATTAGCTTACCAAGACCAAGGCCCATTGACTATTCTAATAACATAAACTACGACACATTACAACGTTACAATAAATGAGAATGACCATCACTTTTTAATATAATTTTCAATGCTAACATGATGTTACTACCAAACCTCCTAAGCACCATCTTTATGTCCTACATTGTTACATACACAAAACACACGTGAAATTTTCATAAAATAATATAAATCAATATGATTAATAAGTAAGACGATATGATGCTTACTTTACCACCATTATAAGTTGTAGCCCAATGTGCATGCGGTGTGGAGGAAGTTGTAGTTTGTTGTGTGTGATTTTTGACACATTATATAGTTGATAAAATATTTGTAACTCATGGACGGGAAGGTAAAAAGACTAACCACTAATTGGTGTGTTTAATTTATGCATTCATGACATTTTTTGTTTGTATTCTTTGAGGTTTAGAGATGCTTGAAACATGTTGTACCGTACAAACTTTTTTGGCACGATTTCTCATGCAAAACATATTATACCGTACAAACTACATTTGTTGAAATCACATTTGAAGGGCATATTTGGAATAATCAACTCTTGAAACATTTATTAGGGGTATTTTGCATTTATAAGACAACCTAAGTTTATATTATATATATAAGGCACAAGATGTATTAAATATGAATGATAAATTTTTTTAATGATAGTTATAAAACGATATATTAAAAAACAAGTCAAATTATTTCTTGTGAGAAAGTAATAATAAAATGACATTTTAGATATAACACATTACTCATTTTTAAGCTTTTAAATTTAAAGAAAATTATTCAGTTTTATAAATAATATAGATAGAGCAATTGTGTGTTTTTTTCTGTTAGATTGATGAACACATACTCATTGACCAATATTAAAAACTTACCATTTAAAAAGTTGACATTAAAAAAGTTGTAGAAATTGGTGTTGATAGAACAACCGTGCGTTTTATTTTGAAACGGAAAGAAAATAGTAAAATTTCTCATTTAAGCATTTAAGTTTAAGTGGCATTATATGTAATCAACGATACTAAAATTTTAAGCATTTTAAGTTGAAGGAATGAATATGCGTACATTATAAGTTGTAGGGATAATATAATCGTAACTTGTATATTTAAACTTAACATCGTATAACTTAAGGGAAATTTGCAAAACTGACATCAAAGATGATACTTATTTTCAATTCGATTAAACTTTGTGACATATTGCTAAAAGTAGTTTTAGATCCCCATGCACGGATGAGATTTGGGATAGATTATTGCATAAAGTTTTTTACATGTTCGATAAGTGTATAATGACCTAATTTTAAGAATTCATTAAAAAAAATAACCCTCTAATTGCACTTTTATGATATGGAGCTTGAATCCAAGGACTAAGGTGGTGTTTATTAAGTTAAGTGGTTCGAAGTGATTTCTAGTTTAGTCATTTATTTAAAAGAAATGAGTTTTTGCGAGTCTTCCTATTAAGAAAAAACAATGGTTTAGGCCCACTCAAAAAATGGAAAAGGAAGGCCCCTAACTAGCATTCATCAATTATGCAATGAATGCAATTTCAACAATATCATTATATACATATATCTATTTGTATAAAACCAAAAGTGGAACATCACTGAAGATGATCATCATACCTTTCAGGTTTAATGTTGAAAACATGGTTTTGAAATTTGTTGGAGATTTAAAAGGATGGAAAAGGCCGAAGATGCACCTTGAAGAAGCATTAAATGAATTATGTTGAAATATTTATAGCATTTTCTACAAATGATATATTACCTCCGTATCATATTAAGTGTCCAGTTTGACTTTTTAGAGTATTTTGTTTAGTTTGACCTTAAATTCTATTACTTGTGTTATATACTCCCTACGTCCCAGATAAAGTGTCCACTATCAATTTTTAAAGTTGTTTTTTTCAGCTTTGACTTTAAATATTTTTGTTCGTGTTATATAATACTTGATGGAAGATATATCATTGGATTAAGTTTTTAAATGTATTTTCATTTGTATAATTTTCATTAAGTATTATATAACACAAAGAAGTATAATTAAAGTCAAAGTTGAAGAGAAAAGACTTAAAATAGTCATAGTGGCACTTAATGTGGGACGGAGGTAGTAACACTTAATGTAAAATATATGAATATAGTGGGTTTTAAATGTATTTTCATTGGTATAATTTTCATCAACTATTATATAGTATAAATAAAAGTATTTATGGTCAAAGTTTAATAAGAAAGACTTTAAAAAGTTAAAGTAGACACTTAATATGGGATGGAGTGAGTATTATATATATAGTTACCATGATAATGTATATAGTATGTATTAAATATGAATGATAAATTTTTTAATGATAGTTATAAAACGATATATTCAAAAACAAGTCAAATTATTTCTTGTGAGAAACTAACAATAAAATGGCATTTTAGATATAACACATTACTCATTTTTAAGCTTTTAAATTTTAAAGAAAATTAATTCACTTTTATATATAATATAGATAGAGCAATTGTGTGTTTTTTTCTTTTAAATTGATAAACACATACTGATTGACCAATATTAAAAACTTACCATTTAAAAAGTTGACATTAAATAAGTAGTAGAAATTAGTATTGATAGAACAACCGTGCGTCTTAAACTTATTTTGAAACAGAAAGTAAAATAGTAAAATTTCTCATTTAAGCATTTAAGTTTAAGAGGTATTATATGTAGTCAACAATACTAAAATTTTAAGTATTTTAAGTTGAAGGAATGCATATGCGTACATTATAAGTAGTAGGGATAATATAATCGTAACTTGTATATTTAAACTTAACATCGTATAACTTAAGGGAAATTTGCAAAACTGACATCAAAGATGATACTTAGTTTCAATTCGATTAAATTTTGTGACATATTGCTAAAAGTAGTTCTAGATCCCCATGCACGGATGAGATTTGGGATAGATATTGCGTAAAGTTTTTTACATGTTTGATAAGTGTATAATGACCTAATTTTAAGAATTCATTTAAAAAATAACCCTCTAAATGCACTTTTATGATATGGAGCTTGAATCCAAGGACTAAGGTGGTGTTTATTAAGTTAAGTAGTTCGAAGTGATGTCTAGTTTAGTCATTTGTTCAAAAGAAATGAGTTTTTGCGAGTCTTCCTATTATGATAAAACAAAGGTTTAGGCCTACTCAATAAATGGAAAAGGAACGCCCCTAACTAACATTTATCAATTATGCTATAAATGCAATTTCAACAATATCATTATATACATATATCTATTTGTATAAAACCAAAAGTGGAACATCACTGAAGATGATCATCATACCTTTCAGGTTTAATGTTGAAAACATGGTTTTGAAATTTGTTAGAGATTTAAAAGGATGGAGAAGGCCGAAGATGCACTTGAAGAAACATTAAATGAATTAGTTGAAACATTTATAGCGTTTTCTAGAAATGATATATTACCTCCGTCTCATATTAAGTGTCAAGTTTGACTTTTTAGAGTATTTTTTTTAGTTTGACCTTAAATTCTATTACTTGTGTTATATACTCCATACGTCCCAGATTAAGTGTCCACTATCAATTTTTTTTTCAACTTTGACTTTAAATATTTTAGTTCGTGTTATATAATACATGATGGAAGATATATCATTGGATTAAGTTTTCAAATGTATTTTCATTTGTATAATTTTCATTAAGTATTATATAACACAAAGAAGTATAATTAAGGTCAAAGTTGAAGAGAAAAGACTTAAAGTAGTCATAGTGGACACTTAATGTGGGACGGAGGTAGTAACACTTAATGTAATATATATGAATATATTGGGTTTTAAATGTATTTTCATTGGAATAATTTTCATCAACTATTATATAGTATAAATAAAAGTATTTATGGTCAAAGTATAATAAGAAAGACTTTGAAAAATTAAAGTAGACACTTAATATGGTACGGATTGAGTATTATATATATAGTTACCATGATAATTATATATAGTATGTATTAAATATGAATGATAAATTTTTTAATGATAGTTATAAAACGATATATTCAAAAACAAGTCAAATTATTTCTTGTGGGAAATTAATAATAAAATGGCATTTTAGGTATAACACATTACTCATTTTAAGTTTTTAAATTTTAAAGAAAATTATTCACATTAATATATAATATAGATAGAGCAATTGTGTGTTTTTTTCTTTTAAATTGATGAACACATACTGATTGACCAATATTAAAAACTTACCATTTAAAAAGTTGACATTAAAAAAGTAGTAGAAATTGGTATTGATAGAACAACCGTGCGTCTTAAACTTATTTTGAAACGGAAAGTAAAACAGTAAAATTTCTCATTTAAGCATTTATGTTTAAGAGGTATTATATGTAGTCAACAATACTAAAATTTTAAGCATTTTAAGTTGAAGGAATGCATATGCATACATTATAAGTAGTAGGGATAATATAATCGTAACTTGTATATTTAAACTTAACATCGTATAACTTAAGAGAAATTTGAAAAACTGACATCAAAGATGATACTTAGTTTCAATTGGATTAAATTTTGTGACATATTGCTAAAAGTAGTTCTAGATCCCCATATTTGGGATAGATTATTGCTTAAAGTTTTTTACATGTTCGATAAGTGTATAATGACCTAATTTTAAGAATTCATTTAAAAAATAACCCTCTAAATGCACTTTTATGATTTGGAGCTTGAATCCAAGGACTAAGGTGGTGTTTATTAAGTTAAGTGGTTCGAAGTGATGTCTAGTTTAGTCATTTGTTTAAAAGAAATGAGTTTTTGCGAGTGTTCCTATTAAGATAAAACAAAGGTTTAGGCCTACTCAATAAATGGAAAAGGAACGCACCTAACTAACATTCATCAATTATGCTATGAATGCAATTTCAAAAATATCATTATATACATATATCTATTCGTATAAAACCAAAAGTGGAACATCACTGAAGATGATCATCATACCTTTCAGGTTTCATGTTGAAAACATGGGTTTGAAATTTGTTGGAGATTTAAAAGGATAGAAAAGGTCGAAGATGCACATGAAGAAGCATTAAATGAATTAGACTAGCTAGGGTGTGCGGAATTCGGGTTCATCTGCAAAAGCTGAAAATCAAAACCAAATCGAATCAAACCGAACCAAAAAAATGAACCGAATCGAACCAAAAATGAATTCACACACACACACACACACACACACATATATATATATATATATATATATATATATATATATATATATATATATATATATATATATATATATATATATAACAGGATAAGTACGACATCATTTATTCGCCATGTCCAGTAATCAGGCTAAAACGCCATGTCATAAGTCTATGTCATCAGCATGCCTTCATTATTTTTCTTTTATTTTTTTCCCAGTGCCATGTCATAATTTATATAATTCCATGTCATTAATTAGTTTTCCACCTGTGCATTAGTTTTCATTATAATGCCACCTAAGCACATTTGTGATATTCAAATTCGTATTTAATTAAACCCGTATTAGTTTGGTTTAAAAATTTAATATGCATGATTTTGGCCATTACAAGATTCGAACATGGGTCTATATATCTCCTAATCACTCCACAATTCAATATAAAAAAAATTATCATCATATCTTTTCTTTAAATATAGTTTGACAATATATCCCAGTAATCATGAAAAAATGTACCCCTCTTTTCAAAACCCTAATAAGGCATATGTTGGAAAGTAGCCTCTATCTCCTAATCAAGCGACTTTATTTTCTAATGCTCATATAATTATGTTCGACTTTTTTTTGTTCATGTGTTAGGGTTATTGAAAGATTAATCAAGAAGACAACTATTGATAATACACCAAAGGTAAAATCCCTGGTGATGAAACTAACTGTTTTATATTTTTTTTATATATTGTACGTGTATGCATATGTTGATTTTGTTGCTAGATATTGGGTTCAATAGAGATGTTCAACTTTTTCTAGGTTGGTCATCTTCTTTGTTTAGTTTTTTTTCCAGATTGGTCGTACCTTAAGAACTCATAATATTTTGCAGGTTGATTTACATACACTGTGAGGAGATACAAGAGGTACTATATTATTAAATTACTCCGTATTTTATTGTAATTGTGGGTTTTTTTAGTTACTAATTATGCATCATATATGATAAGATAATATTAAAGAGCCTGTTGTCATGACTATTGGAACCGCAGGAAAAGCAACTTATCTTATTACTCAGCATGTTATCATTGTGAAAGAATCTGAAAAGACGCTTATTATGTGACGACTTTGCATGGCGGGAAGAGCTTATATGTATTTATGCTGTGTATACACTTGATATTGAATATGCTATTTCAGGAGTTGCGGATCTCACAAGTTTGATCAAGTCTAGGTGCCTTTTTCATTGGTACTGCTGCTTCCTAGATACTTTTAACTGTTTCAACAAGCTGGTAACTAAAATTGACAATAAGGAGACAAGTAACTTGCAATTTTGAATCGTCTATGACAGGCTTAAAATTTGGTGTTCACTTTCAATCATGAAAGATGTAGCTGAGTGAATTGGCCAAATCACTTTAATATGATAAAGCATGTTTGGTATTTTGGCACATGTATTATTATCTACATTAGTGTTTCTAAATGTGTGCATTTTTCAGGTGTAGATAACTGTTGAGATCACGACGAACCCAGAAGATTTGGATTTATCTGAGAAAGTTGTCAAAGCATTACCTTCAAAAGACCCTCGAGTAGGAAATGCATACTTACATTACATGCAAGGAGTATATTTCAATACGCAAAGCTGCTATCCAGGTACCTCCACAATTCTATGTAGTAGTATTCAGATATCCTAAAGTCTTGTAGAGTCTAATTTTATCAGTTTGCAAACAATTTTAGCAGTTAAGAAGAGAAGTAGCATCAGTCAATATTCAAAAGGACTTCAGGTTCGGCTAAAAACATGGTTATAAATTAATTTTTACAGATATATGAATTATACTTTTTTGCGTGTGTGGCATCATGCTCACTTTTGTTACTACAAAGCACATTCCTACTATCTGATTATTCGTTATCTTATGATCGATCTTTTCATGTTCTTTTGTTGAGGTCAAGCTTATTTAATTCAAAAGTTGCTTCTAATGCAGACATAAAGAAGTATAAAAAGACTGCCGAGGGTATTATGTGTAGCCTTTTGCATCCCCAACCGCTACCTTAAGCAGAACAGAAGTAATATATTTTTTTCTTGATATGTTTTTATCTTTATGTGAATCCCAAAATATCTTCTTACTATAGCATGTCAACAATACAGGTGGTCTTATATGGATCAGTGACTGGATTGGTTCAACATCTTGTTGCTTCTGCTTTTGTAGATGTTGTTTATAGTGATTACATGCTTATGTCTCGGTCTCTAAAGATCCACGCAAACACCTTCACAGCATCAGATCTTAGACTTAATAAAAAATGCAATGCCATTATTCAAACGAGTTCAATAGTGACCCGTCCAAATATTTAACTTCCCACTCTGGCAACCTTCACCATAACCTTTTTATTGAGTCAAAGAAAGGTCATTGCAACAGATTACGCATGAACTTTCTGAAGTTGGAAAGACAATTATTCCAGAGCAAAGTTACATGTGGATGGTATGTTTAACTGGCTAAGCTTGTGCTTGGATATTCTATCTTCTATAGTCTTTACCTTCGCTCTGATTTTTTTAGTCTCTATTCATCATGGAGCTATCGATCCAAGTAAGTAACTTTAATGAGAATTTGATTACTTCTTTTAAGGCGCAAACGACTCATCTCTATCTATTCTGCATGACTTTGCTACAGGGTGTTCATTACGAACTGTTGCCCTACCTTTATATATATGAAATTGAAAGGAAATATTTATCTAGCACTCTTCTAAAAGAGTATTTAATACCTTTGGATATTCTAGGCAGACAAAAAGGGCTCCGGTTAGACCTAGTGCACAACGAATTGAAGAAATCATATTTTGGTTTGAAGAATTTACCAAAGAAGACAAAAAAATGTAACCAACTTGATATTTGTAGCTAATCTAATCATACTTTGAGTTTTTTGTATATCCCTAATTTAATTTTTCATTGCAGGCAGTTATACCGCATGCCTGAGATTTTGTTTGAACATTTTCACTTTTGTCCAATTAATTAAGTTTTGCAATACCTCATTTAGTTCTTATATATTTGTGTTTGAGCCTGCATGAAGGCCTCAAATGTTATATATTTAATGTAACCAGGTGATATGGGTAATGCTAGGAATCAGGAATGGAGTTTTCCACACGCTGGTGAAGTTTTGAAGGAATACAACATTACCCGATTGGCCATTGATTGCAACCTACCCAATTACTGGGCCCAGCACTATGAAGTAGTCTTGAACTATCGATTGAACAAATATATGTCCACGTTCTTGAGACAACCTTTTCACTTCTATATTGGTAAGAGTTTGTTGATGTTATTGCGTTTACTTTTTAGTAATGTAGGGATTTATGCTCAGTATCTTCCCTACAACATATTTGTTGCATTTTCAAGACACATGGCGAACTAAATCGGTACCCGGAAGCTTTGAAGTTTAGAGTACGAGCAACTGAAAGGATCAGTAATGTAACTAGAACGTACGTGACTTCTTCCTTTGCTGTAAGTCAAATATCTATAACATATATAAAAAGAATTGAGCCCTGTTGGGGTCAATTTGCAGCAAAAAGCTCATATTTCGTTTGACTCCTTAAAGATCAGACATTACCCAATTCGGGCCACTTCATAGTTAAATGGGTTAAATCTACTACCACTATTGTCTAATTATTTTATGATGCAGGCAACAGAAAGGTTTGAAGTTGTGGATCCTACACTTGAGGAAGTTTGTTTGACTCATTAAAGATCAGACATTACCCAATTTGGACCATTTCATAGTTAAATTGGTTAATTTACTACCACGACAGAAATCCCTTAGTTTTGATGACCATGGTCTTGTTGCGTCGAGGAACCACACATAGGTCAGAGGAGTCTTTTTTTATAGCGAGATGATATTTTATTGAAAGTTTTCTAAAACTCTCAGCAATGACTATTTCTCACTTATAAGTGTGTTTTCTTACTGATTTGCCATTGAGTTTGCAGACTGATTGACGTCGATAGCAGTTCAAATGAAAGAAACTTACCATGATACAACTGATCTTGCAAACTGACTATATAGGATGCGTGCAGAGAGTTGATGAGGAAATAACAACAAGCGATGCAACTACAAAGCGAACAACAAGAAGAGATATTAAAAACAACAATCTTGAGTAAGCATACTATACCAGTAGATACCTGTTTGCCTTTTATCAAATACTCTTAACAAAAGTATACCTACTTCATAGAAGCAAGCGTGTCAGATTTACCCTACGGAATGAGATGGCCAAAGACTTTGACATTGACAGATATATGGCGGCAGAAGAGCCTGTTGTCATAGCAGTGAGCTTATATATGCTGGGCAAAAAAATTTAGAGGTAATTACAATAATTAACACAACCCCACTGCAGCCCAACTCTCGCCTCCCTTTTCCAAACATGTCTATTTTGGTAGCAGGATTGCAACTATCAGCCACACCTGCCACATATTACTATTACGATCCTCCAATTCTAGAGACTGAGCAGATACATGATTTGTAAGCATGCTAATATTTTTCAAATAAATAGGAAAGATAAAGAAAAAAAGGGCAAACTGCAAACATAATAGGTATAAGAAATTACTTGAACCCACACCAATGCTAGAAATGCACACTCAAAGATATGAAGACATCAAACAGGAAAGAGTAAGAAACCGCGTACAGCTGATCATTATCACTGAAATAGAGTCGGGATATTACACGGTCTGACATAACGTTTATACACATACCTACAACTAACAGCAAACAGGTCTAAATGTTGTCGACATAATGCAGGTTGTCAGATATATACTAAGGATCAACGCAACAAGACCATGGTATTTCAATAAGTGCGTCGTCTGCGTGAAGAAAATAACACCCACACGCCCACACCAGCAGTGGTCGACAAACCGGAACAGAGCAAATACCTAACTACAGGTACTGTATGAAACACTTGAATCATATTGAATGGAAATATCCCATATCTATTTCACAAACTCACAACCAAACATGCATTTACCATAAACAACTATTGCTTTAAGGCGATTATTAGCAACGAGACTGCTACTATACACACTGACTTGCTTCAGTCTTGAAGCAACGCTCGATGACTATAGATTGCGATAAGGTGGTTGCCAAGCTACAAAACAAGGACCTATACACAATACCAGATGTAATGAGGCAGTTAGAAAACACAAGGCATATTCCATTTTCACTTTGGTGTCGGAAGCACAAAAAAAGACCCGACTTCATCCTATACAAAACAATGTATCAAGGACTCTTGCTACTGTAACATCCCCAAATGTGTTTGAAATATATGTATATATGATTTTGTAAGGATACAATCAATGTAAATTTAGACCGGTATAATGATTTCTTTTTGTAAGTCTTGTCGACAAACAACCTAGTTACTAGAGCGGAATGACTATGATCTTGAAGACTAACACACACCACAACAGTTAATATATTCGACAAGAAAGTAAATAAAACACAAGTTGGTTTAACCGTTCGTTTATTAAACCTTGAAAGAATGACTTACAATGATCATCCCCCCTCACCTCTATTTATAGAGAGTGAGGGGGAAACCTATTCTAAACCGAATAGAACATAGTCGGCAGAAGTAGACAAGGAAACTAAAACAGTTAGTTTGGACTTTCTACTTGCCTTGCATGGCAAACAAACACCGACTCCTAATAGACTAAGAAACTTAACACTTAACTACCTTAGACTATAGCTAATGTAAAGATTAATACCTAACAATTTCCACCTTGGTCTTTATATTAGCCTACACCGACACTCAGCAACTCCAAGCAGTGCTGAAACTTAAGTCCAGGTACCACCTTCGTCACGGTATCCGCAGCATTGTGTTCAGTACCCACCTTAGAACTTCAACCGTCTTTGCTTACAAGACCTCTCTGATAAAGTGATAACGCACATTGATGTGCTTAGTCCTTTCATGAAAAACATGATTCCGCGATATGTGAATCGCGCCCTGATTATCACAATTAACTGCCACAGTGTTAAGCTCCACACCCAACCCTTCAAAGAGTCCCCTTAGCCAAATAGCTTCCTTCACAGCCTCCGTAAGAGCCATATACTCCGCCTTTGTAGTTGAAAGAGCCACCACGTGTTGTAGCGTTGCCTTCCAGCTTACAACACATTCCTGTACTAAAAACGCGTAACCTGTGATCGACCTACCTTTATCCGAATCCTTTGCGTAGTCTGAATCAACAAAACCTGTTACATCCACATGGTTGCCACGATCTGTCCCATACACCAAACCTACGTTCGCAGTACCCCGAAAATATTTTAAAATCCACTTCACTGCTTCCCAATGCTTTTTACATGGATTCGCCAAATATCTGCTAACAACACTTACCGCATACGCTATGTCTAGCCTCGTGCACACTATCAAGTACATTAAGCTCTCAACCGCATTTGAATATGGCACCTTACTCATCCTTTCAACATCACAATCCTTAACTGGACAATCCTTCAACGACAGCTTGAAGTGCCCACGCAATGGCATCTTAACCGATTTCCCATTGTCTATTCTAAAATTATTTAAAATCTTAGAAATGTACCCGGATTGTGACACCCTCAGAATCTTACGACTCCGATCCCTGATGATCTCCATACCAAGAATCTTCTTTGCTTCCCCGAGCTCTTTCATGTCAAACTCCTTTTTAAGCAAAGACTTGATAGACCTAATCTCAGCCTTGCTTTTACAAGCAATCAGCATATCATCTACATATAACAGTAGATAGATATACTCACCTGGTGCATAACTCCTGTAATATAACCAGCTGTCGTAACTGCTACGCTTGAACCCGTTGCTCAGCATGTACTCATCAAACCTCTTATACCATTGCCTAGGTGACTGCTTCAAACCATAAAGGGATTTCTTTAACAAACATACCTTGTTACCTTGTTCATAACCCGATGGCTGCCTCATGTAGATCACTTCTTCAAGATTCCCATGTAAAAATGCCGTCTTTACATCAAGCTGCTCTAGCTCATAATCTCTACACGCAGTCAATGCAAGCATAAACCAAATAGATGTGTGTCGAACTACAGGCGAAAATACTTCATTATAGTCAATACCTGCCCTCTGAGTGAATCCACAAGCAACCAACCTCGCCTTGTGCCTAGGATTTTGAACACCTTCAATCCCTTCCTTTATCTTGAACAACCATTTGCAGCTCACCAGCTTTTGCCCAGCTGGATGATCTACTAACTCATAGGTCTTATTCTTCCTCAGAGAATCCATCTCTTCATCCATAGCAGCTTTCCACTTAGAACTATCTTCATAAGTAACTGCCTCCTTGTATGTCAATGGTTCATGAGTATCTTCTTCCTCTGCTGCAACAAACACGTAAGCAGCCATATTACTCTCATCTCGAAACCTCAAAGGTTTTGTTCTTGTCCTTGTCTCTCTATCCCGAACCAATTGATAATCTATGAGATCCGGTGTTTGATCCTGATCCTGATCTGTAACACCCCCATTTTTCACTGATCGCAGCGGATAAAGTGTTTGGGGTATTACTTCATAGAATCACAGACACAGTAATAGAAAACGACTCGAAAAGAGACGTTTTGGAAATTTAGTTATCATTCATAATTATCAGAGTTTTAATTATAAAAGATATACTTTTATTTTTTTTGAGGTCCCAAAAATATAAGAGTTAGGTTGGTTGTGTTTGAATGATAACCATGAAAAGTCCTTCGAGTTCAGTACCTTCTTCTGCCATGGATCCATAGAAGTAATATACCTAGAATACATGCTTAAAAAGTCAACACAAGGTGTTGAGTGAGAATCATAGGTTTAGGGGTTAGTGAATACAAGTTCCCTGGGTTCAGTTGTTACACCCATCTGGGAAAATGCAAGTTTTGTGATAATTGTGATGCATGCACAATTATCAGGAGTTTAGTATGTTGCCCGAAGCTCATGAATCACACCTTAACGATCCGGGTCATGTGGGCTGCAGACCCAACATGAAGGGATGGAAGGATAACTTTCCAAAGTTATACCTTGAGCGGATTCAAATATAGTACTTATTGGTACCACCTAGTGGGGTGTTAATACCAACGGGAGTTGTCAAACTCCAATAGATTCTATCAACTATATTCGCGTTCGCATGGATAAAATATCCCAAACGATTAGATTCATGAATTTTGGTTATGTAGTGGTGGCAGTTAGTTTATTCGTGCAAACAACCAAAGAAAAAGACTTGTGTTCGGTTTTAAGTAAAGCATTTAGCATGTATCCCCCTCACAGGATTTTTAAAGCATTTAGAGTGAAAGTATTTTAAAAAGTATGAGGCTATGAAAACTCACAGAATTTAAAAAGTATGAGGCTATGAACTTACCTGGGTTTAGAGTAATCTAAGTGATGCAAATAGTGACTCGGAAACTAGACCGCCTTACTCACGTATCCTAGTGTGTTGTTGGTTTTGTATGTATGTCAAGCTTTAGTTATCACGTTTATGTTTCTTAAGTTATTGTTTTTAGGTTTGTTAATGTTTTATATACAACATAACACGGTTCAGGCCATTGTAATTCAGAAGTATATGACTCCTCACATGAAGCTCCCTACTATTGTATTATGTTATCAACATAATACCGTTCCGGCCATCATAATTCAGAAGTTAATACTCCACACACAAAGCTCCCTATTATTGAGTTATGTTGTTAATTATTAGGGTTTAGTTATAATCATATCACCGTTCGGGCCATCATATCTCAAAAGTATATGCAATAATCGTTCGAGGAGTCAGTGCACTTTAATTCGTAAACCCAACAAAC
Source organism: Artemisia argyi (assembly GCA_030686995.1). Lineage (NCBI taxonomy): Eukaryota > Viridiplantae > Streptophyta > Magnoliopsida > Asterales > Asteraceae > Artemisia > Artemisia argyi. The sequence goes on from CM060704.1 coordinate 141,563,117, forward strand.
GCGTCAAAAACGAAATATCCACATAGTACTCCTCGCATGAAGCTCCCTAGTATTGTGTTATACTTCTAACTTTATTTAGGTTTTATACTTATATGATATTTTCACTTTTTACCCTTATAGTATATATATTTATGTTTTCTACCCTAAATTTATATTACTTATATTACTTATACTAATAACTATCTATACTTGACAGAACTAGTCCCTAGACTTCTATATTTTATGTAACTAACCTAAGACTCTTAAGTTTTCTATATTTTACCATTTAGACCTTTAACTTTATAATATTTACGTTTTTAGTCCTTTTTAGTTTATACTTATTTTAATATATATCCTATAGTTTTAATATTATGCAAAACTAGTCCTTATGCTTATAACTTCTAGGAAATGTCAAAAACAGTCCCTAGACTTTATAATTTCAGGAATTTATGATATATACCCTTATGTATGTAAAGTTTTGCAAAACTAGTCCTAATATGCATGTAACTTATATTTTATCTAGCAACTAAGTTTTCTAGCCTATGTTTTACTTATTTTAACTTATCTAGGTTATTTATAACTAGTGTATGACCTAAAGTAATGACTTATAGCATGCATGCAAGTATATGACTCGATCTAGGGTTTTAAAACTTAAACTAGCAAATGAAAGGGTTCAAGGCTCATGCAAGGGTTCCTAGGGTATCTAAGGCATCCTAAATCTATCCTAAGACTAAACTAAAGCTAAATAGACTAATATATAAGACTTACTAGGCTAGGGGGTTTACGTGGGGTTAAACTAGGGTTAGGGTTTTCTAGGGCTCGAAATGGACTCGACAAGGTTTTAGGACCAGAGTATAGCTCGTACACCACTACTAGGACCAGAGTATGTGTGGTAAGAAAGAAAGAAATGTGTGATTTTGGAATGAGGGGGTGCGAGGTATTTATAGGGTCGCGAAGGGAATAGGTGGCAAACAGGGTGATGTGGTGTCGAGGAGGTGGATGGGTGAGCAAGCAAGGCTAGTGGGTGATGTGGTGAGGCTACATGGTGATGAGGACGAGCTATAGTGGTAGCTAGGGGGCGGAGTAGGACGGTAGTGGTGGTTGTTTAGCCGTGGAGGCGGTTTGGTGTAAGTAGCTTACAAGGAGGTGATTCACCTCCTTGCTTGGGTGCTTGGAGGTGCTTGTAAGCTGCTTAGGGTGTTTAGGGGTGGTTTAGGGTGATTAGGGGTGGATTAGTGGTGGTTTAGTGGTGGATTAATGGTGGATTAGTGGTGATTAGTGGTGGATTATACAAGTAGGTGATGCACCTACTTTTGTGGGTGCTTAAAGGTGTTAGGGTGTGTGCTTTGGTATGACTAAGGTGTTAGGGTGCTAGGTTGAGGTATTTGAGGTGCTTATGTTTAGGTTTTACTTATTCTAGTTAAGTTTAGACGTAGTTCTACCTATTAAGTGTTTAAGGTTTTACCTAAGGTTTAGTGCCTAAGTTAAGTTCCTAAGTGTGTTTAGTGACTAATCCTAAGACCTAAAGGGTTTATTCTAAGTGAGGGTAACTTATGGGAAAGGTTTGGGAAGGTTTGACCTAGTTTTGCAACCTAAATGACCTAAGTGTGTTTAGTGAGAGACTAGGGTTTAGTGCCTAAACTAGTGTCCTATGAGTGTCTAATAACTATTCCTAAGTTCTAAAAGGCTTATACTAAGTGGTAGTGACCAATGGGGAAGTTTTGGGATGGTTTAGACCTAATTCTAGTTATCTATGACCTAGTTATGGTTTAGGGCTTAGAGGGTTTGTATCTAAGTTCTAAAGGGTTTATTCTATAGCCTAATGGTTCTAATATATCCTAATATTCCTAAGAAAACTCATACTTAAGCCTTGGACACATTCAACTAGTTAAACTAATCATATAGGTTCAAATAAGCACATAATCCTACTTAAGTTTTAGTTTAGTGTTTATTAGGGTTTTGTATTATGTTTAGTGTTTTAGATTGGTGAATTACTTATTATGGTGTTGTTATGATTTTATGCTTGACATACCTGGGGTTTATACGATGTGAGTGTTGAGTTATTTGGCTTGTGTATATACGTGAGCAAGTCTAGTGAGTCATGCAAGTAATAATGCATATAAAAAGCAAAAATTTACCTGTGAAATACCTACTATAGGTATTTGTAATGGGAATGATAGTAATGGGTGTTTGTGGGTTGTTATAGTCTTACCCCCTAAGAGAAAATCTCGTCCCGAGATTTAGAAGATTATAAGAGTATGGGAGAGAATAAGTCGAGAAAATAGAGGAAGAAGAGAATTATCTTCTGATACTGCGGAAAATGAAGTGAAAAGAAAGAAGATTTTGTACAAGCAGAGTAGGAATTACTTGTACAGATACCAGATACTTAGGTTTTTATATCTCATTATTTGCTGTCCCAATATTTGAAAACAGGAGCGTATAAATTCTTAACCTATTTGACTTATAACTTTCTCATTAAAATGTAGGAACATCCTAGTTCATTTTAAGAGGATAGTCATCATAAATCATCCTTAAGTAGTATCGGTGGAAAATGAAGAGAGTTTTACCATATTTAAGGATATATGGTAAGGGAATATTTTAGAGACAAGTTTCAACTGAGATGACAACTAGTTCTCATCTCGGTGGAGACAAGTTCTAGATACGGTAGAGGAATATTCTAGTCAAGGTAGAGACAAGTTCTAGTCATGATAGAGACTAGTTCTAGTCATGATAGAGACTAGTTCCCGTCATGATAGAGACAAGTTCTAAAGTTCTCCGGTTTAGCAACTTGTCACATGGTAGATTCACATGTTAAGACTAGAATGACGGACGTAGAAGATCTCATTTTTTACAATTTCTTGCAAAGCGAGATTTAATATCATAGTCAAACTTAATAAGGATTAAAGTTCGATGTAGATATTCTTACAAGCTCTAACTAATAGAAACTTGCGTTATGACGAGAAATACAAGTTCTAGTTAATAGAACATTGCAGGATGAGGTAGGGAGAGAATATAGAGAGAAGAAAATAGAGTGTAAAATGACGGAGAAATAAAAATGAAGGAAAATGGAGTGAAGAATTTATTGGAGTGGAGTGGAGTGAGAAAGGAAAAAGGATGAAATGGGAAAGTAGGGGAAATGGAAAAGGAAAAGGAGTTTGGAGTGGGTGGAGTGGGGAAAAAGTATAGGAGTGGGGAAAATGGAAAAGTATGGTTTTAATTTGTGGAGTGGGGAAAAAGGCGAGAAAATGGGATTTTAAACGGAAGAGTAGGAAGAAGTGGGAGGAGAAGATTTAAACGGTAGAAGGAGAGAAATGAAAAGATGAGATTAAACAAAAGAGTAAGAGTATAGGATACCTGAAGGAGAATATCCTAACGGAGTTTTAGATTTACTAGATTTCTTCCCAGAGTTTTGTTTCCCCCCCCCCCCCAAGGTTCTTCTAGTTTTTCCTAACTAATCCTAATTTCTAAAGGTGAGGTGTTTGGTTCCATTAAGGTAGAGGGTTCTAAAGAAGGATTAGGTTTAAGTGTTTTCTTTCCTAAGGGTTGACTAGGTATATTTTTATTTTTAGGTGTAGTTTCAGGTTTTCTCTTTTGTTTTAGGTTGTCTATTATTACCATTATTACTATTATTATGAGTATTACTATTCCTAGGAATTTGAAACCAGCTAGGGCACTATCCAAAGTATCTCCTAAGTGAAATTTCCTAAAGGGTATTCTAAAAATTGTCAAATCCTAAGGTATAATCTAAAATCCTCAAGTGTATAGGTATGGGTATCCTAAGGGCTAGGTATGGGTAATCTATGACATAAATCTACTTATTCCTATAGGCTAAATGTGTCTATCCTAAACTAGGGGTCTAAAGGCTTAGGGTGAGGGTTATCTAATCCTAGGTTTTCCTAATCTATATTCTAATCCTAATATTTTCCTACTAAGTCTTATCCTATATCTATTGGGGTAGGGGTTTTGGTTTCTAATCCTAATGGTCTAAGATTTTCTAATCCTAAGTTTATGTTTTCTAGGGTTATCCTAATGTTATTTCTAACCTCAAGTATAGGAATCCTAACTAAGGTTTTGGGGTTTACTAAAGGGGATTGGGGAAAACTAGCTCGGGTATCATAGTAATATAGGGGAATAAAGGGTATGAATATGCTTATATATGAGGATCATATATTTGCATATGGGATAGTTAGGGGTAGAATCTCTAACTAGAACGAAGATAGCTTAAGAAAGCTAAGGAAAGAAGTGAAGGTTTAGAGATCGGAGGAGAAAGAATTCAGATCTCTATGGTGAAGAATGAGGATTCTCACCATCGGTAAGGGGAAAAAGAGTTGAAAAGGTTAGAGTAAGAGAAATTTAAAACAGTTTAGAGATTCTATATACCTAAGACATCGGGGTGGGTTTCCTAAGATCCTAAGGGTAAGGGTTAAGGGTAGGTATAGGTTTTCCTAAGGGTTTTCTATTGGGTTAAGGGTGTCCTAAGGTGAAAGGCATTCCTAAGTCTAGTTATCTAATCTATCCTAATTGAGAGGTACCAGGTAGTTTCTAAATCCTAACTTGTTTTATTTATTTTCTATTCTACTTATCCTATAGGCTCTAACTATTCTAATGCATATCTCCTAGGGTTATTTATCTACTTAGGGTTTTCTAAAGTTTCCTAATTTCCTAATTTCAAGAGTTAGTGTTTTCTAAGTTTTCCTCATCATTATCTATTATATTTTCTAAAGTGCATACCCTAAAGCGGGCAAAGGCGATTTTATGGTGATGTTTCATTTGGTTTTTCTGCATTTTAGCTATTTTAAAATGGTTTTCTTGTAAAGTCTTTCTTAAACTACTATAGTCATGTTGATTATCTAAGTTATTATTATTATGATCTTTTTCTATCTTCTCAAGGAGATCAAGAAAAATTTCATCTAAGTTATTTAAAATCTCCTCTAATTGGTTTTCCTCGTCTTCTAGAGTTAACCTAGAGGGTTTTTCTCCAATTTCATCTTTCCAAGATGGAATGGGAGGGTTTATTAAGTAAGGGGTAGGGTTTAAGGTATAGGGTCGCCTAAGGTCATATCTAGGGGTATAGGTAGGGATAGGGTGTTTAGGTATATATGGTTCTCTTGGAAGAAAGAAACCATGGGGTTCTGTTCTAGAGGTAGGAAAAAGTGAATGTATAATAGGGTTTAGGGGAGGTAGGGGTAATGTCTTAGCATAGAAATCTCTTATGTATTTTAAATGAGGGTTATCTAAAGAAGGGGTATATCCTAATGGTGAAGGTTTATCTAAACTATTCCTACAGTCGTCTAAGTTATAGGGTTTAGGGGAATAATCTAGTACATTCAGAGAGGAAAGATCATTCTCCAGATGTAGACTAGATGAGACAGGGGTAGAGTTGTGGGGAGTAGACATAACTATATAATAAAGAAAATACTGTAAATCATTTAGCAGTTAAGCAGGAAATTATTATACTTACCTTAGCACGTATGGTTATGGAGGATGGTAGAGGTACTGAGGACTTTCTCGGGTTTAGGAAAAATAGTTGTAGTTTAGGTTTTGACCTTGTTCTCTACAATTGAAGCTCTGATGCCAATCTGTAACACCCCCATTTTTCAATGATCGCAGCGGATAAAGTGTTTGGGGTATTACTTCATGATGGATCTAAAACACCTTGATCTGTGTTAGAATGATACTTTGAGTTATATCACTAAGTATGCGGAATCTATTTAGTAACACTTAGAAGTTTGATTGTGAATGAAATAGTTGTATATGAATGAGAATAATGTATGTATCAAACTGTTAGCTCCAATATTATTAATAATAATAATACGAGTGATCTTTGTATCACTAGGGTTACAACCTTGAAGCTCTAAGAAAAACGTATGTCTAACCTTAACCTAGGACCTCCTTTTATAGCACAAGGAGTCCTCTTCTACAAGATACGTATAACTCTAATAGAATAAGATATACACAAGATCTATTCTATATTTATCTTTACATGTTTCCTAACAGTTATCCTAACAGCAGTGGTAATAATATGTACTAGCAGTGGTAATGAGTTTCCACTGCTAGTGCATTCTTCAGCAGTTGTAATCTTTATACTTAGCCGTGGTAACTGTTAATATAATTCCCAATACTTCATAGAATCACAGATACAGTAATAGAAAATGACTTGAAAAGAGACGTTTTGGAAATTTAGTTATCATTCATAATTATCAGAGTTTTAATTATAAAAGATATACTTTTATTTTTGTTGAGGTCCCAAAAATCTAGGAGTTAGGTTGGTTGTGTATGAATGATAACCATGAAAAGTCCTCCGAGTTCAGTACCTCCTTCTGCCATGGATCCATAGAAGTAATATACCTAGAATACATGCTTAAAAAGTCAACACTAGGTGTTGAGTGAGAATCATAGGTTTAGGGGTTAGTGAATACAAGTTCCCTGGGTTCAATTGTTACACCCATCTGGGAAAATGCAAGTTTTGTGATAATTGTGATGCATGCACAATTATCAGGAGTTTAGTATGTTGCACTAAGCTCATGAATCACACCTTAACGATCCGGGTCATGTGGGCTGCAGACCCAACATGAGGGGATGGAAGGATAACTTGCCAAAGTTATACCTTGAGTGGATTCCAATATAGTACTTATTGGTACCACCTAGTGGGGTGTTAACACCAACGGGAGTTGTCAAACTTCAATAGATCTATCAACTATATTCGCGTTCGCGTGGGTAAAATATCCCAAATGATTAGATTCATGAATTTTGGTTATGTAATGGTGGCAGTTAGTTTACTCGTGCAAACAACCAAAGAAAAAGACTTGTATTCGGTTTTAAGTAAAGCATTTAGCATGTATCCCCCTCACAGGGTTTATAAAGCATTTAGAGTGAAAGTATTTTAAAAAGTATGAGGTTATGAAAACTCACAAAATTTAAAAAGTATGAGGCTATGAACTCACCTGGGTTTAGAGTAATCTATGTGATGCAAATAGTGACTCGGAAACTAGACCGCCTTACTCACGTATCCTAGTGTGTTGTTGGTTTTGTATGTATGTCAAGCTTTAGTTATCACGTTTATGTTTCTTAAGTTATTGTTTTTAGGTTTGTTAATGTTTTATATATAACATAACACCGTTCAGGCCATTGTAATTCAGAAGTATATGACTCCTCACATGAAGCTCCCTACTATTGTATTATGTTATCAACATAATACCGTTCGGGCCATCATAATTCAGAAGTTAATACTCCTCACACAAAGCTCCCAATTATTGAGTAATGTTGTTAGGGTTTAGTTATAATCATATCACCGTTCAGGCCATCTTATCTCAGAAGGATATGCAATAATCGTTCAAGGAATCAGGGCACTTTAATTCGTAAACCCAACAAACTCGTCAAAAATGAAATATCCACGTAGTACTCCTCGCATGAAGCTCTCTAGTATTGTGTTATGCTTCTAACTTTATTTAGGTTTTATACTTATATTATATTTTCACTTTTTACCCTTATAGTATATATATTTACGTTTTCTACCCTAAATTTATATTACTTATATTACTTATACTAATAACTATCTATACTTGACACAACTAGTCCCTAGACTTCTATATTTTATGTAACTAACCTAAGACTCTTAAGTTTTCAATATTTTACCATTTAGACCTTTAACTTTATAATATTTACATTTTTAGTCCTTTTTATTTTATACTTATTTTAAAATCTATCCTATCGTTTTAATATTATTCAAAACTAGTCCTTCTGCTTATAACTTCTAGGAATTGTCAAAAATAGTCCCTATACTTTATAATTTCAGGAATTTATGATTTATACCCTTATGCATGTAAAGTTTTGCAAAACTAGTCCTAATATGCATGTAACTTATATTTTATCTATCAACTAAGTTTTCTAGCCTATGGTTTACTTATTTTAACTTATCTAGGTTATCTATAACTAGTGTATGACCTAATGTAATGTCTTATAGCATGCATGCAAGTATATGACTCGATCTAGGGTTTTAAAACTTAAACTAACAAATGAAAGGGTTCAAGGCTCATGCAAGGGTTCCTAGGGTATCTAAGGCATCCTAAATCAATCCTAATACTAAACTAAATCTAAATAGACTGATATATTAGACTTACTTGGATAGGGGGGTTTACGTGGGGTTAAACTAGGGTTAGGGTTTTCTAGGGCTCGAAATGGACTCGACAAGGTTTTAGGACCAGAGTATAGCTCGTACACCACTACTAGGACCAGAGTATGTGTGGTAAGAAAGAAAGAAAGGTGTGGTTTTAGAATGAGGGGGTGCGGGGTATTTATAGGTTCACGGAGGGAATAGGTGGCAAACGAGGTGATGTGGTGTCGAGGAGGGGAGGGGTAAGCAAGCAAGGCTAGTGGGTGATGTGGTGAGGCTACATGGTGATGAGGACGAGGTATAGTGGTAGCTAGGGGGCAGAGTAGGACGGTAGTGGTGGTGGTTTCGCCGTGGAGGCGGTTTGGTGTAAGTAGCTTACAAGGAGGTGATTCACCTCCTTGCTTGGGTGCTTGGAGGTGCTTGTAAGCTGCTTAGGGTGTTTAGGGGTGGTTTAGGGTGATTAGGGGTGGATTAGTGGTGGTTTAGTGGTGGATTAGTGGTGATTAGTGGTGGATTATACAAGTAGGTGATGCACCTACTTGTGTGGGTGCTTAGAGGTGTTAGGGTGTGTGCTTGGGTATGACTAAGGTGTTAGGGTGCTAGGTTGAGGTATTTGAGGTGCTTATGTTTAGGTTTTACTTATTCTAGTTAAGTTTAGACGTAGTTCTACCTATTAAGTGTTTAAGGTTTTACCTAAGGTTTAGTGCCTAAGTTAAGTTCCTAATTGTGTTTAGTGACTAATCCTAAGACCTAAAGGGTTTATTCTAAGTGAGGGTAACTTATGGGAAAGGTTTGGGAAGGTTTGACCTAGTTTTGCAACCTAAATGACCTAAGTTTGTTTAGTGAGAGACTAGGGTTTATCCTATGGTTTAGTGCCTAGGCTAGTGTCCTATGAGTGTCTAATAACTATTCTTAAGTTCTAAAAGGCTTATACTAAGTGGTAGTGACCTATGGGTAAGTTATCTATGACCTAGTTATGGTTTAGGGCTTAGGGTGTTTGTATCTAAGTTCTAAAGGTTTATTCTATAGCCTAATGGTTCTAATATATCCTAATATTCCTAAGGTAACTCATACTTAAGCCTTGGACACATTCATACTAGTTAAACTAAGCATATAGGTTCAAATAAGCACATAATCCTACTTAAGTTTTAGTTTAGTGTTTATTAGGGTTTTGTGTTATGTTTAGTGTTTTAGATTGGTGAATTACTTATTATGGTGTTGTTATGATTTTATGCTTGACATACCTGGGGTTTATAGGATGTGAGTGTTGAGTTATTTGGCTTGTATAGATACGTGAGCAGGTCTAGTGAGTCATGCAAGTAATAATGCATATAAAAAGCAAAAATTTACCTGTGAAATACCTACTATAGGTATTTGTAATGGGAATGATAGTAACGGGTGTTTGTGGGTTGTTATATGATCCCCTGGATCTTCATCATCGCCATCTTCCTGATCATCAATTAGATCTTCCTCAGGCGAATGATTATTTAACCTCTGTAGTTCCACCTCAACCTGTAATTCCTCAACAGACTTATCAGTACCTGCACCAGAATCCTTCAACCTGTCTTTGTACATGACACTTTCATTGAAGACCACGTTCCTGCTAGTAACTATTTTAGGTGATTCGTTATCAAGCCTATATACCCTGCACCCCTTAACACCTTTAGGATACCCCAAAAGAACGCATTTTACCACTCTCGGCTCGAGCTTACCTTGTTTAACGTGTGAATATGCGACACAGCCGAAAATCCTCAACATCCCATAATCACTTGGATGTCCCGACCACATTTCCATAGGTGTCTTTTTCTCAATCGCTGTCGATGGTAACCTATTTATAAGATATGCGGTCGTACATGTCGCTTCTGCCCAGAAGGTCTTGGGCAATCGAGCCTGAATTAATAAACAGCATACCTTATCCATGAGAGTTCTATTCATCCGTTCTGCTAACCCATTCTGCTGCGGCGTCTCGGCAACTATCAAATGTCTAGCAATTCCACTCTTAGTACATAGCTGCTCAAACTCCCGGTTACAGAACTCAAGACCATTATCTGTCCTTAGCTTCTTAACCGTCCTCCCAGTCTGATTCTCTACTAACTGCTTCCACTCTTTGAACTTTTCAAATGCTTCGTGTTTGAACATGAGAATATAAACCCATACCCTCCTGGAATAATCATCAACAATAGATAAGAAATACCTCTTACCTCCCAATGATTCCACCTAAGACGGACCCCATAAGTCAGAGTGAACATAGTCTATCACTCCCTGAGTAGTGTGC